>CM061142.1:154665541-155265541 GCA_030789695.1 Scilla litardierei
GGCAAGGGTCTCGGTTGTGTATTGCATCAGCATGGGCACGTGGTTGCGTATGCTTCTCGTCAGCTTAAGGCTCATGAGAAGAATTACCCGACACACGATTTGGAGTTGGCCGCTGTCGTGTTTGCGCTCAAGATTTGGAGGCACTTCTTGCTGAGTGAGAAGGTGAAGATTTTCACCGATCACAAAAGCTTGAAGTATATTTTTACTCAGAAGGAGCTCAACATGTGACAGCGTCGGTGGTTGGAGCTCATGGCGGACTACGAGATCGATTTGCAGTATCACCCTGGCAAGGTGAATGTGGTTCCGGATGCATTGAGTAGGCTTCCAGCGGTGATGTTGTTGACTTCGCAGTGGAGATTACAGCAGGATTTTTGTGAGTCCGGTATTGAGATTGTTCTTCCTGAAGAGGCTTCTTCGTTGATGTGTATGCAGATACAGTCGACGATCGTGGATAGGATTAAGGCTGGTCAGGCTGGAGACCCGAAGTTATTGAAGATTCGGGGGCTGGTGGAAGCCGATCTGTGGACTGATTTCTTGATTCATGAGGATGGCTCGTTGAGATTTGGAGCCAGGTTGTGTGTGCCAGCTGAAGACATCAGAGAGGAGTTGTTGGTTGAGGCACACAGTTCGCCGTATTCTGTGCATCCTGGTGGGACCAAGATGTATAAGGATCTTCGCCTGAACTTTTGGTGGCATGATATGAAGAGGAGTGTGGCTCAGAGTGTAGCCAAGTGTCTGGTTTGCCAGCAGGTAAAGGCGGAGCATCAGCGTACGGCAGGGTTGCTACAACTACTTCCGATTCTGGAGTGGAAGTGGCAACACATCACTATGGACTTCGTGACTGGACTACCTCGGAGTCCGAAGCAGAATGACACGATTTGGGTGGTCGTGGATCGATTAACCAAGTCTGCGCACTTTATTCCTTTCCGAGTAGGACAGTCCACTGAGACGCTAGCGAGGAGATATATGGAGGTAAATCTTTTTACTCTCCGTTTTTATTTCTTTTCTCTGGTTTAGATAGTGATGTAACGTGAATCGTGCAGGAGATCGTGTGACTTCACGGAGTCCCTGTGAGTATCGTGTCGGACAGAGACACAAGGTTCACGTCTCAGTTCTGGCAGAGTCTGCAGAAGAGTTTGGGTACGAGCCTGAGTTTCAGCACGGTGTACCATCCGCAGACGGATGGCTAATCCGAGAGGACGATCCAGATCTTGGAGGACATGCTGAGGGCGTGTATGTTGGACTTCAAGGGTTCTTGGGAGGATCATCTCCACCTCGTGGAGTTTGCCTACAATAACAGCTACCAGGCGAGTATTGGCATTGCACCTTTTGCCGCGCTATACGGGAAGAAATGTCGATCGCCACTGAGCTGTGATAACATTGGAGATCGAGAGCTGTTAGGACCTGAGATGATTGTGGAGGCTGTGGATGTTGTGAGGAACATATGGGAGAGGCTGAGGATTGCTCAGGACTGTTTCAAGCATTGGGCTGATGCTAAACGGCGTCCTTTGGAGTTTCAGCCAGGTGACCATGTGTTCCTGAAGATTTCCCCGAATCGAGGAGTGATTCGCTTTGGGAAATGGGGGAAGCTGAGCCTGAGATACATTGGACCGTTTGACATTCTAGAGAGAGTTGGCGAGGTAGCCTACCGCTTAGCCTTGCCGCCATCTGTGGAAGGAGTTCACGATGTCTTCCATGTGTCGCAGCTTCGTCGGTACATCAGCGATCCATCTCACGCTGTGGATTTCTCGGAGATCACCGTTCGCCCCGATCTGACGTATGACCAGCAGCCAGTGCAGATTTTGGACAGGCGTCAGAAGTCACTCCGAAACAAGACAGTCGATCTTGTTAGGGTGATGTGGCGACACGGCTCGCCAGGAGAGTCTACTTGGGAGAGAGAAGACGAGATGAGAGAGCGTTACCCAATTTTGTTCCCTGACGCGTGAGTGTTAGGAAATTCCGAGGGCGGAATTTTTCTTAAGGTGGGGAGGATGTAACGACCGGTTTTTGTAATGACTATTATATGAATAATATTGGATGTTCTCTCATTGTGTACTTTTCCCTGTCAGACGTTCTTACGATGAGCTTCATAGCGTCCATATCTTAGAGCTAGAGTGATCCTAGAGGCCATAGGAATCTTCCCGAAGCTTCGCGCTTCGATTCGGCACTTTTGGTGCATCTTAGTTGGTTCATGAAGGAGAACCAACCGACTAGATTGCAATCTAATCGGTCGGCCATCCTTCAGGAACCGACTAGTTCAACAAAATAAATTCAGCCAAGTTACTGTTTACGTTTAGTCGGTCTAAGCACATTCTTCGACCGACTAGTTCCTAAACTAGTCGGTCAGGACTTGTACTCAGACCGACTAATTCTGAGTCCTTTTGTGCAGCCGAGTTACTGTTTATGATTAGTCGGTCAAAGAACATCTACCGACCGACTAGTTTCTAAACTAGTCGGTTAGAGTTCCTTCTCTGACCGACTAACTCTCAGTGCTTAATACCTATCTAATTTTACCCTTAGTCGGTCTATGAACAATCACCGACCGACTAGTTCCCAAACTAGTCGGTTGACGAGCCTTCACAGACCGACTAAATCTGTCTACCCTATACCGACACTGTTCTCTGTTTGCTTTTAGTCGGTCTCAGTTGGACGACTGACCGACTAGTTCCCAAACTAGTCGGTCGACTATTCTTCACTGACCGACTAATTTGCCCAGTAAACCTAGGTTAAGTCGTAGCCGCCGCCTATTCTTTCTATTTAAACCCTATGCGTTTTCTATTCTTTCTTCACTTCTCTTAGCCGATTCTCTTCCCCAATCATCCCCCAACCTTCCTTTTGCCTTCCTCTTCCTCCCGTGCTCCCTCTCACCCTCCATTGCGCCGGCACCACCCCGTAGGCCGCCGGCCGACCCCAAAAACCCTAAAATCTCCTTTTGCTCCAGATTTTCCCGACGAATTCCATTCTCCAGATCTGTAGCATTTCGGCCGCGAGGAATTCCTTTCAACCATAGTTCTTCCGGATCGCTTCTTCCGTTGTCGTGCTAGATCCGTTTTTGCGACGGCAATTCGGGATCCGGCGAGATCTACTCCTACCTGCAGATCCGTAGGCGTTTCGATCTTTGCATCGTAAACGGTTAGTGAATCTACCCTTAATCCCCAAGAACCCACACTGTAATTTAGAAAACCCTAATTAAAGACGGATTACTAGACGTTATAGGATTCCAATACAAACCAGATTTGAACTCTTCAATTCTGATTTTCTATTTTTCCATAACAGCGAACCCAATTCCTGTAGATTAGCGATCTTGTGACTCTCGTCGAACAACAACCTCGGTACCAGGCAAGTGAAACTTGCCAACCTTGCTTTAGGCCATGTTTTAGGCCATTACTTTATTTTAGCGTGAAAGAGACTAGACCGTGAAATGATAGCAGTCTAGGAGCAAATTCAAATTCGTGCTTGACAACGAAGCTAGAATTGCCCTTGTCATGTCATGTCATACATTTGCCTGTCATGTTTAATTTTCTTTAACGGTACTCAATTTCATTTCGAATAACTGTCATGTGCATCCATTTTACATATCATGTTTGCATGTTGCATCGTAGCACACGCTACAAATCCTTGTACAAATCCGTGTTTCCGTGTTACCGGCTAGGCACCCGTTATACAGGCATAACCCTACGCCATACTTGTTAAAACACTCCCTGGCTTGTGATCCAGAAGCGAGCATTCCATGTTCGGGGGTAAAGCCCTGGCTCGATACACATAGAGGGGTAGGGATAAACGGTCACTTGAGCGTAAGAGTTGGCCCGTACAGCCACTCTAGCCAAAGGGCGAAATCTCTGTGCACGACGTGCTTACATACTTGTACTTGTCCTTGTAAATGTATACTTGTACTCCTTGCTTCCATGCCATGCCATGTCATACTTGCTGTTTTTACTTATTTGCTGCTCATTTTATACATATCCCATGCCATGTACCATTTTAGAACTGCTAGATTACTTTTAACTTCCTTTTGTTTCCTTGCACAAAGTCTTCCAGACTTTGCTGACATGTGCCCCTTCTCTTTGGGTGACGCATGTTAGTTGCTGAGCCAGAGACAGCAGTTGAGGGCGACGAGTTCGTGGAGTTCGTGCCTGATTCCACAGCAGACGTTGACGTTGAGTACGAGGACACTGGTGACCAGTCCTAGTGTACCTTCGCAGTTCTTCTTTTAGTTGTTGTTGTTGTCGGTGAGTAGCACCGTTGTTGTTAGTTTCTTTGTTAGCCATGCTGGGCCTTTTCTTTTAGACTCTTTTGTTTGCCTGGTGGCATTTCTGCGGTTGTTGAATTTTATCTGGACTTGAGAGAATAATTTATTATTTGCCTCTTTTTTTATTATTGTTATCTTTGCTCCGATGTCACATTACAGGGACCTGCATGTAATTTATGTTGATTGACGTTTATCGGACTTGCGGCTTTGTAGCTTCAAGTCTGAGCGGACCTTCTCACGCTTCGACTCCATATTTTTGGGAAGAGGGGCGTGACATGGTTTGTGATCCAAGATAGTGGCACACACTTGGACGGGTATCCTATGAACTTAATTAGCCACATTAGTGAATTCAATTAAAGTTCGTGATCTACGATATGTAAGGATCGCCTTACCCTTGCAATACTAACAACAACACACTAAATGGGGGGTGAATAGTGTAATGGCAATAAATTGTCCAATTAAAATTACACTTGCAAATGCGGAATAATAAATGCAAGAGGAAATAATTGACACAATCAATCCAAATGCAAACACAAGATTTTACCTTGGTTCCCCAAACTTCGGTACGTCCAGCCACACCAATATTCACTATATTCCCACAAAGAGAAGTGAATACAAATACCACAAAGAGATACCTCACCAAGAGGATTTTGCCCTACACAAGGACCCAACCAACCCTACACAGGGGTCAAACTTCGACCTAGAGAATTACTAATTCCCACTCAAAGAATTAGGGTTAACCCTACATTAGGACACCAAACTCCCACTAAGAGAGTTACTCCCACAAAGAGAGTTATTCCCACAAAGAGAATATCCTAATCCCACAAAGAGATAAACTCCCACAAAGAGAGAAAGACTAATTCCCAAAAAGAGAATTAGTGTTACAAGAATCACCAAGTAAAATAAATACTTTTACCTATGCCTTGAGATGCTTACTCATAGATGAATGCAAGGCATGGAAGAGGATCTCCAAGTGATGAGATTTGCTTGAGAGCACTTGGATGATTTCCCTTGAGCTGTACTTCAATGCATGAAGAGGAATGAGAGCTCAAAGAGGGAAATGGGAGAGTTTGAGAATGGCTTATTGTATCTCAAAAAATTTGCAATAGCATCAAGAAGTTCATATGAACTCAGCCCCCTCATATATATAGAAACCCTATATCAACTCTCAAAACCCAAGAAAACAGCAAAAAGCACAAGGCTGCAACGGCTAGTTTTTGGGCAGAAACGTCACGGACAGCCGACTGATGAACAAATGACAGTCGACTGTTCAATGGCTAGAAAATATCCAACGACTATAATCTGAGCCAGGACAGTCGACTGATGAAGTCGATACAGTCAACTGTGAACAGGACATGCGCCTGTAAAACCTTCATCAGGCGACTACTGCGGGGAATGGAATAAACAGAGAGCTGCACTCTTTCTCCAGATAAGCATACATGTGACTGATGACAAGTAGACAGTCGACTGTAAAATAGCTAGGCGACTGTAAACCCTTCATGAGTCGTCTGCTGCAGGAGATGGAGAAAAACAGAGAGAGGCAGTATATGCACTTACGCTACTCAGACGACTGTTGACCAATTCACAGGCGACTGTAAATATACATGCGACTGTAAACTGATCATCAGTCGACTGATGCGAAAAGCTCAAGTAGAGTCAATAGAAATGTTGACTTGAGCAGTGCATATCAGTCGACTGTAAAAGGAGCGACATGCAATTGGAAATGACCCAGGCGACTGTAAATCCTTCAGCAGGCGACTGATGGAAAGCCAGAGACTCCAAATGAGTTTTTGGACAAGATGAGCCTATTGGGTTGGATTCTATGATAATCCTAAGGCTCACTAAGATGGTTAAAATGCATATGCATGAATGAGTAGACCATCTATCAAGGCATTACATTAACCTAGACTTAAACGAGAGAGAAAGCAATAAAGGAAATATTACATGGATTACATTGCTTTCCTTAGAGTCTATGTCTTCAATCTTGATGCCTTGATGCTCCCCATCATCTCCAAGCTTTGGCACCCCTTGAGTCCAAGCTTTGGCCCTTCTCCACTTGATGTCCATCCTTGCACCAAGTGTTTAGTCTCTAAAAAAGATATTCTTGAAAAGTAACTATGAGACTAAAACAAGGAAGTCATTAGCAACAACATAATGTTGTGATCATCATCAAAATAACATTGGTATGAAACACCAATACTCAACACGATAGTGGCACACCATACACTTTGATGGTTTCCACCGGCATCCTATATTAATAATTAATGATATATGATAGTAGCATCAATAATAGCCATCAAATCACAAAAGATATAATAGATTGAGACTAATTGTTGTTCGTAATGCACAGATCACATGTAATGCCATCCAAGATTGTGGGGCTAAGCATGAGATATGTTAGACGAGTGGCACAACGATAATTAGCCATGAGTTCTACATTTTAGATGCGACAATCTCGCCATAATAAAGCTAATTCAACGTAGAATTTTTAACCTAGCACTGACATTTGACGATCCTAGTGGTGACTCCTATTGTCCTAGTTTTTATTCTATTGTTAATTAAGATAGTAACCATTCGTGATAATCTTTCTGAGTATGCCAAACTAGCATTGTTTTGAGACTTTGAATAGACCCAAGACTATATAAGCATCTGCCTCCCTGTGGGTTCGACATTTTTCTATACTACAAAGCGTTGACACCGTGCACTTGCGTTAAGTTTTCGGAGTTAAATCCGGAGCGCATCACCTACATACAGTCCAATGGTGGGGATACTTTGAGCACTAGAACTTTCCCCCCTTGATTTCACACTCTTCTACTCTTTCTTCGATCACCACTCATATTGCGTGGCTTTCGAACAAGGACCCAGAAATTGATACTCAATGAATGCATCCCTATGTTCGATCCGTAGCACTACACACGACATCATGCACTGCAGCATAAATTTTATCAGCATCTGTGTAAGCGGGGAAGATTCGACTATCGTTATGTGGATAATAACTACCGACTGTTTAGGAGTCGACTACTTTTTCCTAGCAGACCAACTCGACATAGCTCCGTATTTTATGGAGAGCTGTTGATTTTTCTGTTGAAGGGGCATTTCAGGGAATAGTTTTCAACATATTTTATTTCCTATTTATGCTGAAAGTGCTGCGGGTTTTGAAACAACTTTATGAGAAATTAATCTAAGTTTTCAAGCATCCCTGAACTCTCTCATTAAGCTCTCTCAAAATATTTTCAAGGCAATATTATTTACTCTTTCTAAAGATTTTAAGCTATTGTTTTGTCTTGCTATTTTTTGTTTCTTTCAAGCTCAATTATGACTCATATGGGAACACAAACTAGAGTTTCTTTGATCTTTTTGTTTTAATCTTTATTTCTATCAGATCAAAAGAATTTTTCCGTAGCCACATTTACACACTCTCAAAAGCTTCAATTAGTTAGCTATAGGAAGGCTACGATTCATTTTCGTCATCAAGAGAAAGATTCGTAAAATCCACACAAGGGTGTTGTGGTAATATTTATTGGTTGTATTTGTTGGTTGTGAAAAGCCTCAAGTGTTGAGGTCCTAACTTGGTGAGGTTGTGTTTGGTTGTATTGGAATACAACTAATTGGAGAAGCGGCATTGGAAATTCCTAGTAAGTGAAACTAGATGGTTGTAGAAGTCCTCAAGTTGAGGCAAGTGGCTCTTTAGTTTGAGTGTTATTTAGTGGAGAAAATCCTAACGAGGTTGGGGACTGGACGTAATGCACTGGAGGGTGAACCAGTATAAATTCCTTTGTTTGTGATTGCGTTCTTTATCTCTCATTTTAGATTACTTGCACTTGTGCTAAATTTCCTCTGTGCATCACTCTCTTGCAAGTAGTTAGTTTTTATTGATTAAGTACCCAAGGAGATAACTCTCTTAGGAGACTTAGACATTACTAGAGGAACTAAATTTTTAATTAGGCATTGTTTTTGGAAAACACTAATCACTTCACCTCTAGTGTTTGTCTGCCATCTACATGGATCCCAACACTTGCTATACGATGGGAGTGTTAGTTCTTGAAGGTCAAGACTAATGTTGTTTTGATGACGATCGACTCATTATGTTAGTGTGCTAATCAATCTCATGTTTTAGTCTCAGTTTATCTTAATGATTATACGTTGATGAGACAAAACATAAAGATTGGAGGATGATGCAATGGATATCTTAAAGACCTCCAAGAGTGATGGATTGCTCAAGCTTTGATGAAGTCATGAAGATCTCATATGAAGTCAAAGCTTGGAGCATGAGGATGGACATTAAGAAGAGCTTTGCCAAAGCTTGGAGCTTGATGAAAGGAAGCTCATCAAGAGGTGCCAAAGCTTGAAAGATGATGGAGAGAATCAAGGTATCAAAATCTTGATGTCTTAGACTCTAGGAGAAGCAAATTGAACATTTGGTACAGGTGACTGAAGTACAAAAGACAAGCGCATGTCATAATACTGGCGCCTGAACATTGTTCAACAGTCGCCTGATTAACCAATGCGCATAACTTGGCATTTTAAGCTCCAATCCATCTTGTGTGAAGACGATGATGCATATTTTTTAGGCGCATGTCAATCTTCAGGCACCCTAACATTGTTCATCAGTCGACTGAATGCACAAGTGCGTACGTTGTCTTTTTCCAGCTCAAATTCATCCCTTGTGGCAGTCGCCTGATGAAGTCTTGACAGGCGCCTGTGTAGTCTTCTACAGTCGCATGTCCTGGCTCAGATTATAGCCGTTGGGATAAATCTATCCGTTACAACAGGCGCCTACTTCCTTGCCTTCTGGCACATGTCCGAGCTGTTTCAGCCAAAATTATACCATTTGCAAATCTGATTGCTTGGCTTTTTTGCTCAAGTTCTTTGTGTTATTTTGGCTTCCTATGTATATGAGATGTCTTGTTCATTTTGAACTCTTGGAATTCTTTGAAGATCTCTTCATTAAGTCTCTCCTCCCTCATTCCCTTCATAGAGCTTCATTCTTATGCTACATCATCTAAGCTCTATGGAATTTCTCCAAGGGATTTCAATTTAATTCCTTTCTTGGAGTACATCTTTCTTCTCTTCATTCTTGCACTCAATTGAGAAGTGTTAGGGTTCATTCCTAGAAGAGAGAAAGATCATCAAGTAGAATCAAAGCCTCATCTTAAGCACTTGGTTTCCACACTTGCATGCCTTCTTATTCATATTGGTAAGATCATTCAAGGCATATGAAAGTGTTATTTTTGTTTCATCTTTTTGTGTGAAACCTTAACTCTCTTTATGAGAGTTAGTTTTCTCCCTTTGTGGGAGGTTGTGTCATTGTATATGACTAACCCTTATTTAGGGTTTGTGTTCTCCATTTGTGGGAGTTTTCATCCTGTGTAGGACTAACCCGTGTGTAGGGTTTGGTGTGTCCTTGTGTATGACAAATCCCTTGTGTAGGGATTATATTCACTACCTTGTGTAGAATCATAGTGAATATTGGTGTGGCTAGATGTACCCAAGTTGGGAAACCATGGTAAAATCCTTTGCGTTTGCGATTATTGTTATTGAGCATACTCTTTAATTTCTGCTGCGACTTAATTTCAGTAACTTTTAATTATGCACTTTGCTGATCCTTTACACTATTCACACCCTCTCTAATGTATTATGTAGCCCCACTAAGTCCTAACATGGAGTAGTAGTCTTTTAGTAGAAGGATATACTGACTACAATTTCCAAGATAGTGATAACAACTGGTCAGTAAGAGGATAAGTTTTCACCCTTATTAGAAGTGGCAGTAGCTTAGAAGAGTTCCAAGTTAGATATTGTGGATAATTGTACAAATGTATTGAGATACATAGTAGCACATGGTGTTGGATAGGAGGCTCTTTGGATAGAGAGATTCATAATATATATTAAGGATATTCATATTGGACATGTAACTTAAAGTTGTCATGATATATAAAAGTTAGCATATATGATAATATAGTAGATCTGCTTACGAAGAAATTTCTTCAAACTGACTGGAAAGTTTATTGGATAAAACCAGTATGAAATAATGTAATTTGCCGTAAGTGTAAGTGAGAGATGTTGGGGAATATATGCCCATATGCCAGTCATTGTAATTGATGCATCTCATTCAAAATTTTAGTAAGCTACTTGGTACATCTTTATCTATGTATTTCATGATGCTTTTGAGTATGATGTATGCATATTTAGATAATTACATGTGTAAAGTCCTTGGGTATGTGAGGGATCTTGAGATCATGTTGAGACCATGTTATTAAGATCTAATGTTTTCCACTTAAGCATGTATCCTAAATGTTCATGGTCATAGGATTATCAAGATAGTACATTAATATTCTGGATAGACCAATGTGCATTGAGCTCTACCATATGATGGTAGTGGCCGGTCTTAAGCCACTCGATATAGGGACATCATAAGACAGTGCAGATATACGTGTTAGTGAACAAATTTACAAAACGGCTTGTAACGGCCGCTTTCCGACCGTTCGTATTTTCTACGTGCACGTGCTTTATCGTGCACGTATTTAATTTGGTTATTTCTGAGCTCCGGCATATGCGATGTGATATGCCATTGCGATCGTTTCGGGGTGTTGGATTTTATTGTAATTTTTGGGAACTTCGTCTCACGGCTCGTTTTCTCGCAAAACGACTTTGAACGATAGGGGCGTTTTAGTCATTTGACTCGAAACGCCGTTTCCAATTTTACGTTAATTCTTGGTAGGCGTTACGCACAATCGGACTCCTTAGATCTGTGCGTCTCGACTCCGCGATTGCCCCGGTATTTTCGGATTATTATTCTGACGCCCGGATTGAGAGATATCACTCGGAATAACCTCGACCGATACGCCAAGTTGTATTTATGATCTCTGGCTTCTTCTTCGTTGAATGTCGAGCTTTGAGTTAGTCTTGCATGATTAGCTTCATAACGCTCATATCTTAGAGCTAGGTTCATCACAGAAGCCCTAGAACCCATCCCGAGGCTTCACGCTTCATTTGGAGACTTGGTGTGCAGTTTAGTCGGTTCAAGAACAAGGACCGACCGACTAGATGCCAATCTAGTCGGTCAGTAACTCTTCATGGACCGACTAGTTTCCGTCAGGTCTTTTCCTTGAGCTACTGTTTACGCTTAGTCGGTCTAAGTTCATCCACCGAGCGACTAGTTATCAAACTAGTCGGTCAACACTTCTTCGCAGACCGACTAGTACAGAGATCATTTTTAGCACCCATGTTACTGTTTACCTTTAGTCGGTTTACGAACGAAAACCGACCGACTAGTTGACGAACTAGTTAGTAAGATTTCCTTCGCTGACCGACTAACCTTCAAAATATCTTGTTGACCATTTTCACCTTTTAGTCGGTCTATGAACACTGGCCGTCCGACTAGGTTGCAAACTAGTCGGTCTACGAGCCTTCACAGACAGACTAACTCTATGAATCCTACAACAACCATGTTCACTGTTTGGGTTTTAGTCGGTCACAGTTAGACGACCGACCGACTAGTTTTCAAACTAGTCGGTCGATCGCCCTTCTCAGACCGACTAGTTGACCCCGAAACCCTAATTTCTGAGCTAGCCGCCGTTTCATTTTCTTATTTAAACGGGGCTTTCTCTTTCATTTCTCCTGATTATTTTCAGTCTCCATCTTCCCCAAACCTATTCCCCTACCTCCCACGTCCTCCCTTTGATCTTCCTCCACCACCCTTGCGCCCTCCATCTCCTCCAAGATTCTTCTCCTTCATCTTTCTCCTTCTCACTTCTTTCCCTTGTATCATCTTCTCCTTTTCACTTCCGTTTTTCCAGCCGGCCACCCTCTTTCCCCTCAGATCTGAAACCTCCGACCGTCGCCTCTTCGCCTGGTGATCCAACCTCAGTTCTAGCGACTACGACACCGGGAGACGCCAATATCTTCATCATCACCTTCGGAGGCCAACGTCATCATCAACAATCGACGTTCCTCGCTGCGCTACCCGCGGCCTAGGAATTGCCGGACGATGCAAAGCTTCCACCTTTCCAGATTTGACGCCGGATCTTCGGGCAATCGTCATTTTCAGGTTGGTTCCCTAAATTCGTAGTAACCCACACAATAGATAATCAAACCCTAATTAAAATCAGCAACCTAATCAAATTAAATTTACTTTCCGTTGATCTTTAAAACGTTGTACAAACCGTAGAAATCGACGAATGGACTTTATGCATGTGCACATAGGATAGATCGTCGATTAGGTTAAATACATTAAAAATGTGATTTTTTGATTAATAGGGTAGTCCCGATAACCTAGACACAACCCTAATAGGAATTCTGAATCGTGAACTGACACCGTCACCGTGTCACGATTTTCAGACGCTCTTCTGCCGACAAGACGGTTGGACGAGACGTACCAGGGAGACGACGCACTCGCCACCACAGGCAAGTGTACCACTTGCGTTCTTGTCTATGTTTAGGCCTTCATCTTGTTAGGATTGTTAATGTAGAAACTTGAGAACCGGATGTGAAATGATAGCATCCGGGACGCCTTTGATGGCTCAGATTTGACAACGAAATCTGAGTCCAACAACAACAAATTTTTGACATCATAGGATCGACATGCGTGTGTGTGAGTTGTGGACACCCTAGTACAACCCCTCCTGTTTTGTCGTGTCTTGTTCCTTCCCATCTGCACAGCCCGCTGGGCAATAGGGCACTCGCCAAGCCAGAGCGAGTGATCCCTTGTACTAGTTCACAGCCCGATGGGTAATTGGGCACCTGTCAAGCTAGAGCAGGTGATCCCATGTACCGACACACAGCTCAGAGAGAAATTGGGCACTTGTCAAGCCAGAGCAAGTGATCCCATGTCTTGTTACGATTCTTGGGGTTATGGGGTAGGGTTGAGCGTGCAAGCGGCAAGAGGGACTGATCCCCCTCGAACCGAACAGGCGTGAACCCTTTCATGTCTTGTCTTGTCTTATCGTGTCTGGCTTCCCGTGTTTTGTCTTGTCTTGACACCTGTAGGCTAGTCCCGTAGTCCGTAGCTCTCGCTATGACTACCCCTTGTCTTGTTTACTTTCTTGTTGCGTCTACTTCTGTTGTTAAAACCTCAGCATGTTAACCAACCAGTAAAACGTTGTAAGTAAATGATACACTTGTAGTTTGGTCTAACCTTTTCTTGTATACCTTACCTGATGTACAGTTCCTTCTTTTGGTGCTGTACGTCAGGGATTGAGCCAGAGTACGTGGAGGAGACTGACCTGCCAGCTGACGTGGAGCCAGAGAGCATCGATCCCGAGTACGACCCTGACGAGGACCAGAGCTAGAGACTCCTCGTTGCAGTTTCCAGAGACGTTTATTTATTTTTAGTTGGGTGCGTAGCACCTTTTGTTTCCTTGTCTAGGTCGGGTGCTTGCACTGTTAGATTTACTTTTCTGCTGATGTAGCCCTTCGGGCGTTGAGACTATGTACTTTGGATATGTTGAAATAAAATGAATGCCATTTCCTTTCTGTACTTCCTATTGTTTCGAATTTTATTAATGCAAGAACTTGAAGATTTTTAAATGGTATCCCTACAGACGCTTATTGGGTCAGAGCTTCTTCGCTCTGGCCTAAGCGGGCCTAGTCACGCTTCGCCTCCGCTGTTTTGGGAAGCGGGGCATGACAGGTTTTAGTGGTGGCCCATGCAGGTCTTGCAAAAGTTCGGAACAATAAAAGTACCGCATTCATTTAATATCCACATACAAGTCTGAGTTAGGCTCCCAGTCTTAAATGATAGGAAGACTTAGATGGACACCCAGATTGACCGACTGACGCCTTGGTTAAGAATTAGTCATCCTCGTTCTAGAATACCCTAGTAGCCCACTTGACTCTGATCGAATTAGAATTCTAGAGCCTTTCTTTTAGTCGTCCGCTCGGGCCCACCAACTTCAGACCCATCAGAACTAACATTGATTCTCTTAGGAACCTTTCCATTAGATCCTGGTTACAGTCTAGCTCATTAGGAAATCTTAGTGCCGAGTTCTCCTGATCTTTAGACGACCCGATAATTAGAATCCCTGACTTCTAGCATCTTCCAGATCATTACCCTTTCGTGTTATCGACCGCTGAGTTCCATCGTAGCTTTATGAATAATATCCTAAGTGTATTCATCGTACGATCACATTTCCCTCCCCCGATTCGCGTGATCGTTTCATGACACTTGTCGATAATTCTTCAAATCCCTCTGTTGCAAATCCTGCCTCCTTAAAAATAAGTGTTTTCGAAACTCATTACTAAATTCTTTGCTCGGTTTAACTCCCTTGAAAACCCTTTATTATTATTATGCATATATTTAAAATTTCTTGCTTTTCGGTCGAAAGTTCCTTCTTGGATTTTGAAAATCTCATTGGTCATCAATTTTCAAGTTACTATCTGGTAATTATTGCTAATCGGTATCTTTCATATTTTCAGTTTTAAAACCTTGTTAACATTTTGATAATTCGATTTATACTTTTTCTGGACTACAAGATCTATTTCTAATCACTTACCGTACATACTTTTAAAATATTTTCTAAATTAGAGGAAACTCCAATTATTTTATTATTATTATTATATCAGTTCTATGTTCTTCGTGACCACATTTCAAAATCTTTGTGTAAACGTATTTTCATTTGCAAAACAATCGTTTCCCATCCTACCCATCCTTCCTTCGTCTTACTTCTTCCAAAATTTTAATTTGCTACATCTGCTCACTTTTAGGTATGTAAACATACATATATTTAAAAATATATGATATCATATTTTACACGTAATTTTTCTTTCATCTATCAAATTATTTTGAGAAATAATCTTTGTCCCATCCAACCAACTATCTCCTTATCTCGCCTTATTTGAACTCGTTCCTTCCGATTCATTTCTTTATACTCATGGCCTCTGTTTTTCCTTAGGTTATGTAGACATTAGGCCTTGTAGTCGTCCGTGCTATCTCCAGTATAGGAGTAGGCCCTTGGTAGGTGATGTTGTCGTAATGCATGAGTATAAGTAGAGTGTGTAGACCTGTATGAGTGTGTCATCTTTAGGATCCTGATAATTGCCTTTCGTGTCTTAAATGTGTACTCAGTGGTAACCATGATATGATTGAAGTTGTCCGAATGACGGTATTCCTGTATATGAATAGGGTCATAGCAGGCAATTTCCTTAGACATAGTTTTTCGCGATTATAGAGTAGCTTATCTTTAACTGCATGTGATTGTATCAAGACTTTGTTTTTCTTTTTAAACCAAACCTTTAAAGTTTTTGAAATTAGCTCACAAGATCACGAATCAATTATCCTTCCTCATCCATTACCACGACTTCACACGTTTTCCTAATGTTTTAAAAATGTGTCATTGGTTTTAAGTTTTCCTTTTTCTTTACTCTCCACCTATATTTAGAAATGGTACGTTATGGTTGTTAGAGTTTTGGGACTAGCTATTAGTGTTATAGGATTTTGTTTGCGGGTAAGCTTAGGGAGAGATGAGATTTGTTATAGCAATGATTAACCGATTTTGGAACGATGGGATTTTGGAATAGATTTCTTCGGATGAAAGATTTGGCTGTTCAAAACTTATTTAGAAAATCGATGTGTGGTGGACTCAATGGAGAACTCTGAATAGATAAAATTATATACATGAAGGAGATAACTTATCAGACTTGAAACTTAGACGAGTAGTAGATAGGAGTAACTAGGAAGGTATAGTATGAGTGAGGGTGATCATGAGAATGAGTAGAACTTTTGAAGCATCAAGACATGAATATTACGTTAACATAAGAAGACCTTGGGAATAACATGAAGTGTTGAGATGAATGGATGGTTAAGCAAGCGGACTTAATATTGGTTGGGGATTAGTTATAGTGAGTAAGATGGGATGTGTTTCTGATAGTTAAAATTTATTGGCAGATAAATTGATGGGAAGATATGACGAGGAATGTATTAAGGACAAGGCGAATGTCGATTTGTGAACGGTGATATAAGATAGACAAAGTTTTTGTCTTGGATTGGTGATCGATTAGAAACTTATTTTAGCGATTGCTAAACAATGGGAAGAGATTGAGAAATTAAGGAGGTTGTCGAGCGACGATGTTTAGTGGAGTGAGATAGTAAAAGAAGATGAGTATTATCCTTTTTATGAGAACCTGGGGTTGGAAATTTAAACAACAGTGAAGGATCTATAGTTAAGTTTTAGGATGCTAGATTAGTCGTGGCATTATCCAGTGAAAAGAAGGGTTATGAAGGATTAATAAGAGAACATTGGTTGAAGTTATAAGATTAGCGATCTATATGTGTAGTTATGAGGGTTTTGGGTATAAGGTTATATAGATGATTATTAATTATTAGTGTGGGTGATTCCGAGGACGGAATCATTTCTAAGGTGGGTATAATGTAACCGCCGCTTTCTGACCGTTCGTATTTTCTACGTGCACGTGTTTTATCGTGCACGTATTTAATTTGGTTATTTCTGAGCTCCGGCATATGCGATGTGATATGCCGTTGCGATCGTTTCGGGGTGTTGGATTTTATTGTAATTTTTGGGAACTTCGTCTCACGGCTCGTTTTCTCGCAAAACGACTTTGAACGATAGGGGCGTTTTAGTCATTTGACTCGAAACGCCGTTTCCAATTTTACGTTAATTCTTGGTAGGCGTTACGCACGATCAGACTCCTTAGATCTGTGCGTCTCGACTCCGCGATTGCCCCGGTATTTTCGGATTATTATTCTGACGCCCGGATTGAGAGATATCACTCGGAATAACCTCGACCGATACGCCAAGTTGTATTTATGATCTCTGGCTTCTTCTTCATTGAATGTCGAGCTTTGAGTTAGTCTTGCATGATTAGCTTCATAACGCTCATATCTTAGAGCTAGGTTCATCACAGAAGCCCTAGAACCCATCCCGAGGCTTCACGCTTCATTTGGAGACTTGGTGTGCATTTTAGTCGGTTCAAGAACAAGGACTGACCGACTAGATGCCAATCTAGTCGGTCAGTAACTCTTCATGAACCGACTAGTTTCCGTCAGGTCTTTTCCTTGAGCTACTGTTTACGCTTAGTCGGTCTAAGTTCATCCACCGACCGACTAGTTATCAAACTAGTCGGTCAACACTTCTTCGCAGACCGACTAGTACAGAGATCATTTTTAGCACCCAGGTTACTGTTTACCTTTAGTCGGTTTACGAACGAAAACCGACCGACTAGTTGACGAACTAGTCGGTAAGATTTCCTTCGCTGGCCGACTAACCTTCAAAATATCTTGTTGACCATTTTCACCTTTTAGTCGGTCTATGAACACTGGCCGACCGACTAGGTTGCAAACTAGTCGGTCAACGAGCCTTCACAGACAGACTAACTCTATGAATCCTACAACAACCATGTTCACTGTTTGGGTTTTAGTCGGTCACAGTTAGACGACCGACCGACTAGTTTTCAAACTAGTCGGTCGACCGCCCTTCTCAGACCGACTAGTTGACCCCAAAACCCTAATTTCTAAGCTAGCCGCCATTTCATTTTCTTATTTAAACGGGGCTTTCTCTTTCATTTCTCCTGATTATTTTCAGTCTCCATCTTCCCCAAACCTATTCCCCTACCTTCCACGTCCTCCCTTTGCTCTTCCTCCACCACCCTTGCGCCCTCCATCTCCTCCAAGATTCTTCTCCTTCATCTTTCTCCTTCTCACTTCTTTCCTTTGTATCATCTTCTCCTTTTCCCTTCAGTTTTTCCAGCCGGCCACCCTCTTTCCCCTCAGATCTGAAACCTCTGGCCGCCGCCTCTTCGCGTGGCGATCCAACCTCAGTTCTAGCGACGACGACCCCGGGAGACGCCAAGATCTTCATCATCACCTTCGGAGGCCAACGTCATCATCAACAATCGACGTTCCTCGCTGCGCTACCCACGGCCTAGGAATTTCCGGACGACGCAAAGCTTCCACCTTTCCAGATTTGACGCCGGATCTTCGGGCAATCGTCATTTTCAGGTTGGTTCCCTAAATTCTTAGTAACCCACACAATAGATAATCAAACCCTAATTAAAATCAGCAACCTAATCAAATTAAATTTACTTTCCGTTGATCTTTAAAACGTTGTACAAACCGTAGAAATCGACGAATGGACTTTATGCATGTGCACATAGGATAGATCGTCGATTAGGTTAAATACATTAAAAATGTGATTTTTTGATTAATAGGATAGTCCCGATAACCTAGACACAACCCTAATAGGAATTCTGAATCGTGAACTGACACTGTCGCCGTGTCACGATTTTCAGACGCTCTTCTGCCGACAAGACGGTTGGACGAGACGTACCAGGGAGACGACGCACTCGCCACCACAGGCAAGTGTACCACTTGCGTTCTTAGCCATGTTTAGGCCTTCATCTTGTTAGGATTGTTAATGTAGAAACTTGAGAACCGGACGTGAAATGATAGCGTTCGGGACGCCTTTGATGGCTCAGATTTGACAACGAAATCTGAGTCCAACAACAACAAATTTTTGACATCATAGGATCGACATGCGTGTGTGAGAGTTGTGGACACCCTAGTACAACCCCTCCTGTTTTGTCGTGTCTTGTTCCTTCCCGTCTGCACAGCCCGCTGGGCAATAGGGCACTCGCCAAGCCAGAGCGAGTGATCCCTTGTACTAGTTCACAGACCGATGGGCAATTGGGCACCTGTCAAGCTAGAGCAGGTGATCCCATGTACCGATACACAGCTCAGAGAGCAATTGGGCACTTGTCAAGCCAGAGCAAGTGATCCCATGCCTTGTCACGATTCTTGGGGTTATGGGGTAGGGTTGAGCATGCAAGCGGCAAGAGGGACTGATCCCCCTCGAACCGAACATGCGTGAACCCTTTCATGTCTTGTCTTGTCTTGTCTTGTCTGGCTTCCCGTGTTCCGTCTTGTCTTGACCCCTGAAGGCTAGTCCCGTAGTCCGTAGCACTCGCTATGACTACCCCTTGTCTTGTTTACTTTCTTGTTGCGTCTACTTCTGTTGTTAAAACCTCAGCATGTTAACCAACCAGTAAAACGTTGTAAGTAAATGGTACACTTGTAGTTTGGTCTAATCTTTTCTTGTAGACCTTACCTGACGTACAGTTTCTTCTTTTGATGATGTACATCAGGGATTGAGCCAGAGTACGTGGAGGAGACTGACCTGCCAGCTGACGTGGAGCCAGAGAGCGTCGATCCCGAGTACGACCCTGAGGAGGACCAGAGCTAGAGACTCCTCGTTGCAGTTTCCAGAGACGTTTATTTACTTTTAGTTGGGTGCGTAGCACCTTTTGTTTCCTTGTCTAGGTCGGGTGCTTGCACTGTTAGATTTACTTTTCTGCTGATGTAGCCCTTCGGGCGTTGAGACTCTGTACTTTGGATATGTTGAAATAAAATGAATGCCATTTTCTTTCTGTACTTCCTATTGTTTCGAATTTTATTAATGCAAGAACCTAAAGATTTTTAAATGGTACCCCTACAGACGCTTATTGGGTCAGAGCTTCTTCGCTCTGGCCTAAGCGGGCCTAGTCACGCTTCGCCTCCGCTGTTTTGGGAAGCGGGGCGTGACACGACTAGTTAATATGCTTCTATACGATAATCATACTCTAACTATCTACAGAGGCACTCAGGTGACAGTTGGTGCAATATAGTCCTTATAACCAAAGACGTGCTAAAGGACCTTGCATGTGGAAGATTATACTTTGTATTTTACTAAATATCGGCATCATGCCTGATACATAAATACTCACTGGGTATAGTCAGAAGAGTTTGAAGGGAGACAGGATTTGTCTCCTTTGATATGTGAGGTTAGTGTCACATGGAGTTAATGGATCCATAGTAAAGTCATTGGTTAATGCAACTAGATAAATAGTAATAAGTTTCATCCAACATCATATTATGTGATAACATATGACTCAAAGCTTTAAGGTAGTGGGGTTTGACAGTAATACTTATCCTAGACATCTTAACGATATATTCTTGATGACTGGACTGAACTGCATAGTAGCTATCACTGTAAGGACCAGATTTGGTCAGAGGAGATTCTTGTCTCACTCCAACAAGGTAAGGATGAGACAAAAATGGAGGTCGGCATATATAGCTAGTGCTACTACTGATCCGTGACATGATATAATTGTGTCACTGCTAGAGTAGGATACGTGCTATTGGAGTCCCACACAGATGATGGCTCTCATGAAATGTGAAGAAAGAAACTTTATATATATGTGATATACAGAACCGATCTCAAGTGTTGTGATCAAGTTCATTCGAGAGTGAATAACATGTCGCAAGGAGTTACAAATGTGTATTGGAAATGTTTGTAAAGAGATACGAATATTTCAAATTAAAGAAGAAAGGCAAACAAAATTCCAAACAAAACCCTTACAAGAAGGTTAGTCAATTCATTGGTCGAATAATGGCTTCCAAACCATTAGTTAACTAATGATAAACCATTGATCAACTAACTAGTCTATAGGAAAATAGAAAATGTTTTTGTTTTAAATTAGTCGACTAATGAAGGTCATTAGTCGACTAACTGGGCATTAGTTGACTAATGACTATGCATTAGTCAACTAATGGCCTTCGTGCATTAGCGTTTTGGGTTTATTGTTTGTGTGCGGATCTAATCCAAGAGTTGGATCTAAAACAACCCAAAATCAAAGAGTTTGACTCTAGCATGAATTTCTAAAAGTTAGGAGATTCATTGGAGTTTTAGTTTAATAATCCTACCTTATTTTAGGATAAGATTTGGATTCAAATGTAGAATACTAATTTGATATGAAACCAAATGTACATGCCTTCTTCTAATACCATGTCTGAGATAGGGCTGTATACCTCTAATTACATAACATGATTAGGATGAAGTTAATCTCAAGAGGATCTCTCTCTCTCTCTCTCTCAAAAGGTGTGCGTGAATAAGAAATCCCAAGGAAATTATCATGCAACACACAACCCATGCGATACTTTGATTAATCCCCAAGGATTTAATAAACAGAGTGGAGAGTTGTATCTCAGCTGGTTACATATCAAGCACATCATGCGTGAATATAATATCCCATGGGGATTCACGCCCCAAGTGCGTGACGATCAAGAGGATGCCGCACATACGGTCAGATGCACAATTTAATATAACACAAAGGTTGCGTTATTTTGATGAAAGAAAATAATTCGAACATATGATGGAAGAATTATTTTTTTGGCTCCATGCATCGAAGTTCTTCCTTATTCTCCTCCTTTAAACTAGCAACGTATGCGTATTGGTTTAAGTCCTTAGAGGGCCCATGAATCATGAAGGGACGCGTCATCAATGTAAATCTTCTAAAGTGTTTGGTTGATGAATGAGATTGGGGTCTTTACTTAAGGCGACTTTGGATATACAGATATGGCATAAGAATACTCATGCAAAGATATGCTTTTATCTTAGCATTAAATTCACATATTTCCAGTATGATCTTGGATTTAATATACAAGTTTAGAAAAATTTAATTTTCGGTCTTCTGTTGCTTTTCTAAAGTGTTTAGAAAACCTAGCATATTTTTTAGGTATATGAGGCTAAGCCTTATATATCATACGATCCCATTATTTTCAATCTCACACACACGCACGCTCGCATGCACGCTCGCACGCACGCACGCACGCGCGCGCGCACACACACACACATGTAGAGGAATATGGATGTGTGCTGACAGCACGGGAAAAATTCCAGTGATGTCAGCGTTATGAGGGTCAAAAAAGTATTTTTTGTTATGAGTGGGGGGAGGCCTTTGGCCTCCCCACCACTTATCCCTCCATTACTCCCCCACTTTTAGTGGGATGGAGACCTTTGGTATCCAAGTGTCTCTTGGGATACCCTATGGATTTTATAAATATAGAACCATGGCTATTGGCCATGGTTACACTTTCTCAATATTCTCTAACACGTTATCAGCACGAAAAGCTCTCATCTCTTGAGCTCTTCATCCAGTCTCCCCTCAAAAATCAAACCCCTAAACGCGCGAAGGAATCTATTGTTGCGGCCTACCGTTGCAGCGATTCGTTGCGACGATCCTTTTTGGCGTATTAGGAGCGTGGATTTTGCTTTCTACAGATCTTCTCTTTTTACGACCGTCTCTAGATTTTTAATCTAGAGGTAATACTTATCGATCCCGTAGATAGTTATATAGCTACGATTTTACACAGCCTATTTTGGGCTTGTTTAAATCTGATATATTCCTGTATAACATCAAAAATTAAAAAAAAAAAGAAACCCTTCAATTCCCTGTTCATCGCAACCCCCCCGACGGCGGGGGGTTCTTGATCGTCGCTCCCCCCTGAAGGGGGGGCCTCTGAGCCCGTAACCCCCCTCGACGGCGGGGGGGTTCCTGATCGCCCCCCCGAAGGGGGGGCCTCTGAGCCTGCAACCCCCCCGACGGGAGGGGGGAGGGGGGTTCCTGATCGCGGCACCCCACCGAAGGGGGGGGGATGTCTGACCTCGCAACCCCCCCGACAGCGGGGGGTTTCCGATAACCCCCCCACCAGGGGAATCTCTGTCGACGCCCCCCCCCCCCCGACGGGGGGGGGGGGGGGGGGGGGGGGCTGTGTTGGATCCACCGCGGATCTCCGGCGACGCGGGCTCTGTCAATCACCAATGCGGCTCTGTACTCTACGCTGACAGGAGGGGACACAAACAGAATTATAAGGCTTTGGGGGATTTTTGGCCCTCATTAACCCTAAAATGTGTGTTTTGGGCTTGTGTTAATTAAATTTTGGCTAAATGGGCATGCAGTCCAATTATTAATAATAATTTAATTTGGCTATTTTTTTCTTATTGGGCTAGAAGCCAAGTTAATAAAATTGAATTATTAAAATGATTAATATTTTACTTATGGGCCTGCAGCCCCAATCAAAATATTAATTTATTTTAATTTCTTGTTTTTGGGCCTGACACCCAGTTTGTCAAAATTGCTAAAATTATGTTAAATATCACTCTTGCATTGTTAATTATTTATGGATTATTAGGATTTTTCAAAATATAATTATCTTAATGATCATGTGACCGCTCTGCCGTTAGTCAACTAACCTAACGGTGTATGACGTCTCCCCGTGGTCCGAGATATTATTATATTTTATATTCTCTTCCATATTATATATGCCTGAGTTATATGCGTGGTTGTTTCTTTGTGCATGTAGCATATTATAAACTGCGTGGATGTTTATATAAGTTAAAATGTGTTTTTGGGATCAGCCAGTTTGATACCTTTTATATTCCTTGCACTTTTATTTTCTTTTGAGAGAATTTGTAAGTAAAGATTAAATGTATTAATGCCAAAGATCGGTGTACCAAGATATGAAGATGGAGGTGAAATTTGCAATTGATAGGGACCCCTTCTGGGTTTCCAACTTGTATTTTTTCTTTACTTTATGGACTGTAAATCGGACTTTGGACTTTGTACGTTTTTGGGTATCTGGCCGATCCCCATATTTTACTTATTTTATTCTTTATGCATGAATTTACATCTTAATTAATTCATGCTTGTTTTAAATTACATAGATAAATGGCAAAATTGGCAAGCGTCGATTTCGAGGTCCTTGATGCTGCAGGAAAAATTACTTGAGTTGGCGAGTGGACCTGAAGTTCCACTTGCGTTCGATGGCCATCCTTGGCTCAATTTTGGCTCCTTCATCGGCCCCAGCAGTGGCCGATACTTCTGTTACATCTAGCAGCACTCCTACCACTGTCTCCGATGTGGATAAGGTGAAAGCCATTATCTATATTAGGAGACATATAGATCAGACCTTAAAGGTCGAATACCTAATGGTAGAGGACCCAATGGAGCTGTGGACATCGCTGGAGGCACGGTATAAACATCAAATTGATGTAATATTACCACGTACCAGTTATGAGTGGGAAAACCTCAGACTTCAGGACTATAAGTCTGTCGCTGAGTATAACTCTGCACTTCATAATATCACCTCACGCCTGAAGTTATGCGGTGAAGAAGTGACAGAGCAACACATGTTGGAAAAGACATTTACCTCGTTTCACGAGAAGGATGCAATCCTCATGCAGCAGTATCGTGAACGCAACTTCACGAAATTCTCTGATTTGATCTCTTGCCTCCTTAAGGCAGAGCAGAATAGAGATTTACTGCTTGCTACTCATAATTTACATCCAGCTGGTACTGCCCCTATCCCTGAAGCCCACCATGTTTCTCCCCAGAAGTGGAAAAACAAGAAGAAGGCTAAAAATAACAAATGAAAAGCTGTAATGAAGCAAGCACGAGGAGCAGCACCCCAGACCAACAACAACAACAAAGGAAGGAGAAACTTCGTAAGGAAGCGAAAGAACACTAATCAAGTGTCACTTCCTAAGAAGAACTGGGAGGATAAATGCCATAGATGTGGCATGACTAGACATTGGTCCAGAAACTGTCGCACTCCTCGCCACCTTCAGGAACTATATCAGGCGAGCCAGAAGTCTCTGCCTGAATCAAACTTGGTGGATGTTCAGCCGCCAACGATTTTCACTGCAAAAGACTTCGAGAATGGTGACCTGCTCGATTGAGCACTATCTTTATCTATGCATTTAAAATTACATGTAGCTTCATCTTTAGTTTGCTTTTATACGAACTTTTATTTGAATGTCATTTTACATTTACTTAAATAAAATTTCTTTTTGCTTATATAGATGAAGTATGAGTGCCTAGTGGACAGTGCCTCGATGCACACAATCCTTCGCGAACATTGCTATTTTAATAACATAAATAAATATGACTGTCCTGTTATCACAATTTCAGGACTGTCCAAAATAATCGAAGGATATGGTGAAGCAATAATATTGCTCCCAAATAACACAACACTTCAAATAAAGAATGCATTATTCTCTCCTAAATCAAATAAGAATCTCGTAAGTTTCAAGTACATACGTTTAAACGGATATTACTTAGAAACCAGAGATGAAAATAAAGTTGAATATCTGTATGTAACTCGTCAAAAAGATGGCCAAAAGATCATCTGCGAACGATTCAAGGGACTCCCGTCGAGTCTCTACCATACATACATTCAACCAATATAAGGCAATATGACTGAGCACCAGACATGCCCATCATTGCCAGAGTTCCAACTCTGGCACAACAGACTTGGCCACCCTGGATCAGCAATGATGTGACGCATCATCACTGAATCCCGTGGACATAACTTGAAGAACCTGAAGATTCTTCATAAGGGTGAATTTCCTTGTCCTCCTTGTTTCAAGGAAAACTGATAACGAGACCCTCCGTCCTGAAAGTGGGATTAGAGTCTCCTGGCTTCCTTGAGAGAATTCATGGTGACATTTGCGGGCATATACACCCGCAAGTGGCCCGTTTCGGTACTTCATGGTACTTGATTGATGCATCAACTAAATGGTCTTATGTGTGCCTCTTGTCCACCTGCAACTTAGCTTTTCCAAAGCTATTGGCACAAATAATAAGGTTGGGGCTCACTCCACCGATAACCATATCAAGAAACTACGTCTTGATAATGCGGGCAAATTTACTTCACAAGTCTTTGAAGATTATTGCCGGGCAACAGGTATTGAAGTTGAACATCCAGTAGCACATGTTCACACCCAGAACGGATTAGCAGAGTCCCTTATAAAGAGACTCCAATGGATTGCACGTCCATTGCTTATGCAATCCCAGTTGCCGGTGGATGCTTGGGGGCATGCTATTTTACATGCAGCATCACTTATTAGGATAAGATCCTCTGGTGGTCATACATTATCCCCGATGCAACTTGCATATGGCGCACCTCCGGATATCTCTCATTTGAGAGTGTTGGTTGTGCGGTATATGTCCCAATAGTACCACCTCAGAGGACCAAAATGGGTCATCAACGTCGTCTAGGTATCTATATTGGGTTTGATTCGCCCTCTATTATTAGATACCTTGAACCCCTCACGGGGGACACATTCAAGGCACGTTTTGCTGACTGTGAATTTGATGAGAAAATTTTTCCTAAACTAGGCACACAGTCTAAGAAGCCTGAAGCTACTGAGACTATTAGTTGGGACCAGAAGTCTTTGTCCCTATATGATCTGTGTATTAATTTGTGTAAAGATGAGATCCCGAAGATCCTTCACATTCAGAATGCAGTACATCTTTTGCCGGATAAGTTCACAGACAACCAAAAGATTGTCCGTTCACACGTCACTGCTGCTAACACGCCAGCTAGGATTGTCATCCCCATAGATTGATGCAATCCACCAGCAGCAGAATTGGCTGTACCTCAATTGAAAAGAGGACGCCCACTAGGTTCAAAATATAAATTTCCTCGAAAGAGGAAGATTCCTGGAGATAATAAGATTATCCCTCCACAGGATGCTGAGCTCAGACCAGCTACTTCTCCCCTTCTTATTTCCCCTGCAGAGGAAACAATAGAAGAAACATCATTAAATTTTGTACGTACTGGAGAGGTACTGGACAGACATAGCACAGTCGTCGTCGACGATTTTGCGTTCGATATTGCCATTCACGTTGCTGAATACGATGATGATGTCGAACCACGATCTCTAGCGGAATGTAAACGCAGAGATGATTGGCCACAGTGGGACAAGGTAATAAGAGTAGAGCTGGACTCACTCTTGAAACACAAAGTCTTTGGACCAGTAGTCCAAACACCAGTAGGTGTAAAGCCTGTGGGATATAAGTGGGTTTTCATAAGAAAAATAAATGAAGATAATGTGATCGTTCGCTACAAGGCATGCCTTGTAGCTCAGGGTTTTTCCCAAAGACCGGGGATTGATTACGAAGATACATATTCCCCGGTCATGGATGCGAACACATTCCGATTTTTAATAAGCCTAACCTCTTTGGAAAGCTTAGAAATGCAGCTCATGGACGTTGTGACTGCATATCTATATGGCGATATAGATAAAAGATCTATATAATACTTCCTGATGGGTTTAATCTACCCCCAGAGATGAAAGAGATACCTCGGGACGTATTCTCTGTAAGGCTGCATAGATCATTATATGGTCTAAAGCAATCAGACAAAATGTGGTATAACAGACTTAGTGATTTCCTTGCACAACAAGGATTCACAAATAATGAAGTCTGATCGTGTATCTTTATCAAAAGAACGGGAACAGGATTCGTCATCATAGCAGTATATGTTGATGACTTAAATCTCATAGGATCTCCTACAGAGATCAATGAGATATCTGAAAGGCTAAAACATACTTTTGAAATGAAATACCTAGGCAAAACAGAGTATTTTCTTGGCTTACAGATTGAACACCTACGAGGTGGAATCCTATTACACCAATCGAATTATACAAAGAAACTTCTACGTAAGTTTCATATGGATAAATGTCATCCTTTAGGTACTCCTATTGTCGTAAGATCACTAGATGTACATAAGGATCCCTTCCGGCCACTGGAAGAGGGGGAGGAGCCTACCTCGGTGCCATTGGAGCACTTCTATATCTGGCTAACTGTACGCATCCCGATATAGCGTTTACAGTTAATCTCCTAGCCAGATACAGTGCAGCACCTACAAAGCGCCACTGGAACGGAGTAAAGCATCTTCTGCGATACCTCCAGGGTTCAATTGATCTGGGACTTTACTACCAGAGAGAATCCTCCCCCCAATTACTTGGTTATGCCGATGCAGGTTATCTTTCAGATCCACACACGGTAAAATCACAAACAGGTTTTGTGTTTACCTACGGAGGTACTGCTATCTCCTGGAGATCAGTAAAGCTAACCACAACAGCTACGTCATCCAATCATTCAGAGCTCATTGTGATCCATGAAGCAAGCTAAGAGTGTTATTGGCTACGATCCGTCGTCCACCACATTCTTCACTCCACTGGCCTGGAGACTGGTGATTTGGAGCCTACTGTCCTGTTTGAAGACAACACCGCGTGCATTGCTCAACTTCAAAAGGGCTACATCAAGGGCGACAGGACGAAACATTTATCTCCCAAGTTTTTCTGGACACACGAGCTAAAAGAGAACAAGCAGATTGAAGTTCAGCAGGTCCAGTCCTGCAACAACTTAGCTGATCTTTTTACCAAATCTTTACCAAAATGTATTTTTGTAAAACTTGTAAAAGGAATCGGTATGAGACAGCTGAAAGACCTACAAGCCTGAAGCTTGTACGGATGAGAGGGAGTAACTTGTGTGTTGCACTCTTTTCCCTTAAGCTGTAGGTTTTTCCCACTGGGTTTTCCACAGCTAAGGTTTTAATGAAGCAAACACGATTACTCAGGATCCAGAAGTATCCACCCCTTTAGCCTTATACACTAAGACCATAGTAATGTATGGATAAGTGGGGTGTTGTGAGTGGGGGGAGGCCTTTGGCCTCCCCACCACCTATCCCTCCATTACTCCCCCACTCTTAGTGGGATGGAGTCCTTTGGTATCCAAGTGTCTCTTGGGATACCATATGGATTTTATAAATATAGAACCATGGCTATTGGCCATGGTTACACTTTCTCAATATTCTCTAACATTATTTTTAAATTTTTTTTTGCAATGTGTTCTAAAATTTGTTGGCTACATCCACATCAATTTTCATGTGAATCCAACATTTTTTGAGCCTCCATCCATGCATTCAAAAAGACCGCTCAAGTTTTGAAACTATCAGTGCAATCTTTTTGAAATGCATGGATATATGCTAAAAAGTGTTGGATTCACTTGAAAATTGGTGGGGAGGTATCCAACAATGATAACTAGGTTCTGGTCAACAGTAATAGGCCGACGCAGACTCCTTCGATGAGGTGAAGCCTCGTTAGCTGTTGAGGTAAGACCATTGGTAAGTGGAACTGGGATTGATAAAGGCTGGGATTCGAGCTTCGGGTCGGAGCTTGATCAATCTCGCGGTCGAATATGACAACCGTCGGAAGATCGAGCTCCAACAATCTTCCGACGATCCCGATTCCATCGCTGGTGAACCCTATGCTCGCCTTCCTTCTCGGATCCATGCAACGAATAATAGGTTCCCTAAGCTTAATGTTAATTTATAACTTGGTTTGGTTTTAATTAATCATGATATTAAGTGTTAGTGTATCCCCGTTTTCTTTAATGAGTTAACTATAATGGTATACATATAATCAGTTCCTTAGTCATATATGATTTTAAATTAATTAAATTAAATCTGGCAGGCCCTATATGTTATATATGAATACAACCTGATTATGTTTGCAGCTTAATGAACAAGAGCATGACCATTAATTAACATTTGACGTGAGATCATTAAAGAAACTAATGACCTATCAACATCCTTAAAGAAACAGGCATGCCATCATCATTAAAGAAACCGAAGATGGGGTTATGTTCATTTAGGCCATGCTCGTTTGACCTAAATATGTTAAGATTTGATTGCCAAGCTAAATACTGAGACTAGTATATCAGTTACTAGTACATAACTGGGAATGTTATATCAGTTAATAGGGTATTCCCATTAAAAACATGTACAATGTAGCAATATTAATGCCCTAATTATTACAAGCTTTTTTCAATGCGGGGCCTAACTATACTATACTGGTTTTCCCAAAAGAAAGGCATTAACATTGTGCCGGTCATCAAAATCCAAACCTTGTTAAGCAAGGTATTTTACAGCATTTTTTGTAGTTTTAACATGTTAACCTTATCAAGAGTAATATTAAAAATGGCATCTTATATTAGCTTGTTGTTAATATTAGCTTAATGCGTTAATGAAGTTAGCTTCATATTAATATTAGCTTATTGTTAGTAGTTTACCAAAAGAAACGATAACCCCAATTTGTACTGGATGCTCGCTTAATGTTAATGATAAAGTTAATATTAATGTTCATAATGTTAATTGTTTATGCTCATGTCATTAGTTTAATATTAATGTTACAACATTGATAAAAACACATAATTGATCAATTGCTCTCATAATAAAATCATTACGTGACTTCTGGAGTTATAATTTGTTACATTGTTATGTAAATTCACATGTGCCAAATGTTTCTACCTTTGTAAAAATATTCATAAAATGATGTATTGCATGTTGCTTCCATTATTTGTGCCGCCCCACTTTTGGATGGTCCATCCTTGCAGATATGGATATTGGGCCCTCGGGGCATATACGAAACATTGGGCCCTCGGGGCATTTACGTAACATTGGGCCCTCGGGGCATTTACGGAATGTTTGGCCATTTACGAAATGTTTGGCCATGAGGCCTACATTGAAATGTATGGACACACAATGACACTTTTGGGTGGGGTCGTCCATAGTAGTAGAGGTCGGAATGCTGGATTTCACCTCACTGGTAAATTTGACCGTCGCCCGGATGGGGTCGGTAAGTACAGAACTACGGGTAGCTCCCGATGGTTTAGGTGTAATTGTAGTTTCTTTCACCCTCAGATATTTGACTTGTCACTAGATTAAGTAATTGAATGGCACTCACCTTACTTCTGTTATTGCTATCATGAATTGTGTAGAACTGCTAGCTATTCTCTTATCATGTTTATATGTATTTGCCTTGCTCACTACACCTTGCTTTGTTCACTACACTTTGCCATTCACACCTCAACTTGCTATGTACATTACAATTTGCTATGCTCACTTCACCATACTATGCTCACATGCGTTCATCCTGTTAGTAAACAATGCTATTACCCCGCTAAATTCTTTTAATTATTTAAATGAGACTGATGCTTGGGAACCTACATGAGGAACCCTCAGTGACTGGCATTGTATTTGTATTTTAATGTAATGTTTGTCGGGTTCTGAGGGTATTTTTGCAAATCCTAGTTCCAGCGTAGCGTAATCCACTAAAGGCAGGACTCTTCAAGGAGGATATTCTTAGGATGCGTCTCCTTGAAGTTCCATTGTATCGGATTTGTGTATTCTGTGTTGTAAGGGCCATAAAGCATCTCTTCCTTTCCTTATTATTGTAATTTATTTTTGAGACGATTGAGATTGTAATAATAATAAATGATTATTTGTGTTGTTTTGAGTATGCATGCAAGTACCTGTGAGGTTTCACACAGACGCTTATTGTGTTTAAGTCAAGGAAATAAAAACAAAAGTACCTCCTCCTTGCTTGCACATGCAGACCCGCTCGCATCCTTACTCCCAAGTATAATGGGCAGCGGGGCATGACAGCTGACAATGAGTTGGTCATAAACAAACTAAAGGCCAAACTCTAAGCAATCAAACGTCTGAAGAACACTTGTCAGACAGCTGATGCATTGTTCAGTTGTCTGACAAGTCTTCTTCAGACGGTTGGACATATGTGGGTGAGGAGAGAGATAGCTCTTGGGAAAAATCCAAATATTTTTCTCACTGATTAGACGTCTGGAGTTCACCAGTCAGACATCTGATCCACGGTTCAGGCGTCTGTTAAAAGAACTTCAGATGGCTAAACAACCATAAGTTTTGGCAAACTAAAAACGAACATGCCAGACGTCTGGTCTTGGTATAAAAAATACAATCAACGATGTTTTGGCCAATGAACCTATTGGGATGTGTTCTAGGATATTCCTATGGATCACTTAGACGGAAAAAGACATGAATAAGTGTGTGTCCATCTAATCTAGGCATACAAATATTCTACTAAATAAAAAATAAAATACATAAAGAATCAAAAATGATTTACAATATTCTCCATGATTCTTCATGGCTTCAATGTTCCATTGCTCCATGCATTGAGTCCATCAACCCATCACCAATTGTTTTGTCTCCCCCTTGATATGAAAAATGTGAATTATCTGAGACTAAACCAATTTGACATATTAGTTAATACATAATGCGGTCATCATCATCAAAACCATATTGGACTTAAAAGGCCAATATCCAACAAGATGGCTACCTTGTCGTGAGGGACAAGAGGAAGCGCCTTAATCAATGAAGACTGTAAGGAAGACAATTTGAGCCATATCCAACTTATGAGAATAATCGATTTTCCAAATATGAAGTAGTAAAAGAATATGTTCCTTAAATATCAAGGAATCTAGGATGAAAGAACATACGACTTATCTGGAGGGCTAGGTGAAACAATGGGATGTTATCCCGATGGAAAGATTTAGGGGCTGTTCTTTTCATGGATGGTTGAGAAGATTCCTTCAAAAATACACAATTCATCAACCCTTCATCTCAATTTTCCTTCACTTTCTATGTGGGAGAAGAGACCTATAGGCCTATAGGCCGTGCTATGTGGGAGAATGGAAGATTCACATCGGAAGCTGAAATGAGCAACTCAAAATGTTAATCATTCCATTAATATTCTCATCACCTTATTGATGCACTAATGCATGGCAACCACATGGCTTATAAGAGGACAAATCACATTTATGATGAGCAAAACATCCAACAAACCAGCGAATCACCATAAATGCCTTGAAAATATATAATAGCAAATGCATCCCCCAAAGAAAGGACCAAGATGATTAAGTTTCAATTCATATTTCAATGGATCAGTTTTGGTGGAGTAGTGATAATAAAACCATATCAAAAGTAATTAAGCCCAATGGTACAACCCACCAAGCTGGATGAAGATGATAGTAATGTGCCCACCATACTGGAAAAGAGATGGTCTATCTTAAAGGTCAATTACCTCTATGCCCCTTAGAGATAAATTGCAACAATATCCCCTACCTACCCTATTAAAAGCTCTTAAAATGGAAAATTTGATTCCACTTATGCGTTATTGTCTTCCTGATAGATAGCATGTTTATCATGTTTGAGTTGGGACTAGTTTGGGCATCAGATGAGGTAAATCGGGGATATAGATCCCGATTTATCTCGGCTAATGTTCGTGTCTATTTCTTATGTACAAGTGTAACACCCTGTTTCCAGGATACCCGGAAAGTACGAATCCGTCCAGATTCTTCTAGGGATACTGGGATACGCGGAAAGTACGAATCCGTCCCAGGTTCTTCTAGGGATACGAGAGTGAAGAGAAGGAAGAGAAAAGGGATACAAAGAAACTAGCATGCCACTACGCACGTGCTAAGAAGTACACATAATGCTCCAAACACACAACACCAGAGAACATTACAGAAATACAAAACCAAAGAATACTCTCATATCATATCAATTTAAGTACAATACCAAGATACACCAATACATCCCAAGCTGCTACACCCTCTGTACAGCTCACATACTACACTGGCCACCAATTCCATCTCCACCCCCCAAACACCATGCTCCAGGAAAGCCCAACTTAACATGTACAAAAGTGCTACACCTCAACTCCCAAGAACAACAGCTCACACTCTCTGCCATGGACCTCCACTTCTAGACCCAACTGTAAGGGACCCTGCAGGGCTACACACACTAGAGGGGGGTGAATAGTGTATTGGCAAGCAAAGTGCTTAATTAAAAGTTACTAAAATTAAAGCACAATAAGCAGCGGAAAATAAACAGAGTGCTCAACAACAACAATCACAAACACAAGGATTTTACACTGGTTCCCCAAAACTTGGGTACGTCCAGCCACACCAATATTCACTATGATTCCCACAAAGAAAAGTGAATACAATCTCACACAGAGATATCCCACACAGAGGATTTTGGATTCCCACAAAGAGATATCCTTACACTCACACAGAGAGACCGCACATAGAGGATTTTGTTCTTTCATACAGAAAGAATCAAACTCTCACAAAGAGAGTAACTCCCACAAAGGGAATAACTAATTTCCACAAAGAGAATTAGGGTTTCGAAACATAAACAAAACGAAACAACACTTACACATGCCTTGATATGATCTTACCAATGTGAAGAAGAATGCATGCAAGTGAATGACCAAGTGCTTGAGATTAGCTTTGATATGCGCTTGTCGATCTTTCTCTCTTCTAGGAATGAATCATAACACTTCTCACTTGAGTGTATGAAATGAAGAGAAGAAAGATGTTCTCCAAGAAAAGGAATGAGATTGAAATCCCTTGGAGAAATTCCCTAGAGCTTAGATGCTATAGTATAAGATTGAAGCTCTAATGATGGAATGGGGGAGGAGTGGCTTAGAGAAGAGATAAAATGATCTTCTATGATTTCCTAACCCTTTTAAGCGTTCTAAATGAACTAGGCCATCTCCTATATATTGGAAGCCAAGAAGAGCCCATAAAACTAACCAAAAATCCCAAGGGAAGAAATCTGCAACGGTTACATTTTGGCAGTTTACGGCACAGACAGTCGACTGATGAACAAATGACAGTCGACTGTTCAACGGCTAGAAAAATCCCAACGGCTATAATCTGAGCCAGGACAGTCGACTGTAAAAGACTACATAGGCGACTGAAAAACAGACAGTCGACTGTATATCCTTCATCAGGTGACTGCTGCAGGGGATGGAGAAAAACAGAGAGTTGCACTCTTACTCCTAGTATGCATACAGGTGACTGATGAGCAAATGACAGTCGACTGTAAAATAGACATGCGACTATTTATCCTTCATCAGTCGACTGCTGCATGGGATGGAGAAAAACATAGAGATGCAAATTTCGCACTTACGCCTTTCAGACGACTGTTGACCATTTCACATGCGACTGTAAATATACATGCGACTGTAAATTGAACATCAGTCGACTGATGCGAAAAGCTAAAGTAGAGTCAATAAAAAGTTGACTTAAGCAGTTCACCACAGTCGACTGTAGAAGGCTCGACAGGCGATTGTAAATCACACAGTCGACTGTAAAACCTTCATCAGGCGACTGCTGGAGAACCAGAGACTCCAAATGAGTCTTTGGGCAAGTTGAACATATTGGGTTGGATTCTATGATAATCCTAAGGCTCACTAAGATGGTTAAATGCATATGCATGAATGAGTAGACCATCTATCAAGGCATTACATTAAACCTAGACTCAAAAAGGAGAAAAGCAATAAATGAAATATTACATGGAGTATATATTGCATCTCCTAGAGTTTAAATCTTCAAGCTCATGATACCTTGATGCTCCACAACATCTCCAAGCTTTGGCACTCCTTGATGAGCTTCCCTTCATCAAGGTCCAAGCTTTGGCAATGCTCCTCTAGATGTCTATCCAACATCATGCTCCAAGCTTTGGCTTCATTAGATGATCTTCATGACTTCATCCAAGCTTCAGCACTCCATCACTCTTGGAGGTCTTTAAGATATCCCTTGTAATATCCTCCAAGCATTATGCTTTGTCTCATCAACATATAATCATTAAGATAAACTGAGACTAAAATATAAGATTGATTATCACACTAACATAATGTATTGATTATCATCAAAACAACGTTAGTCTTGAACCCAAGAACTAACACCAACTCCAGGAATATCCACACTAACTACTACCTGCTCCTTGTGGAAAACGGGGAGGACACGTCACAGCGTGCCCAGTAGGAATACCCGACTCCAAATGGCATATTATTTACAACATATTGGAAACAGAAAAGAGTAAAGATATATGGACATGGAAATTAACTCACCACAGTAAAAGAAAAATAATCTAGGGCATCATTTACAACTATGGCTACAGCAGGAAATAAAACAGCAGGAGCTACAATGTAGATTTGTTGTTATTGATTCATTTATTATTTTTCTTGCTTTGGAACCCTGAGTAACTGTAGATCATAGGGAACTAGACCTCACCCTAAGGTGGGGTGGCACTCAAACTACCCTACCACTGGTACACGAGCACTGATTAACTTGAACGGGGCCTCTCAAACTCCCTCATTCCTGGCAGGAGTGAGAATATCCTCCACATCACCACACGTATCACATTATCGGTCACTCCATGTAAGGGTGAGTAAGAATAATCACCACAACTACCACGGGTCATTCCACTCCCTGCAGGTGAGTGGGTGCCATGAATCTCCACCTCCTAATCCAGTCCTTATGGCTGCACTTATTCAGGTATTCCCCCCAACCCCCATCTTGGAAGCTCACCCTCTTTATAGAGGATTGAGACATTCCAAGTACATAATTATTCAACGTTCTAGATTGGTTATACAATGTATACAAAGTGCATAAATGCATCAAATGTAACATAAGGAATAACTATAAGGGTGGCATAAAATGTGATATAAAGGCAATTATGCATAAAGAACAAGTGGATTTGGGGATTCATAATTGGCATGATCACTCATTTTCCTATTGTTTCTCTTTCACGCTTCTTTCTTCTTCCACAAGAGGGGTCATGCATCCACATGTCATACCCATCACAAATACCATAACAAACATATCACATTGTGCCATGCCAATTATGCACACCACATCCAACATACCTTTGATACTATTACTCCATAACATGGTCTCATATTACATTAGTAAGACTACACATGTACATTGGATGAACAAGTCCATACCACAAGCATTACACATGCCAAAGAATGGCTGATATCCTAAATTCACATTCATAATTTGTCATGGGTTTCTAAATGAAATATGTAGATAATGCATTTATGTTTCCATATCAACAAGAATCAAGATTTTTTGATATATATACTAATAGTTATGGCTTTACCATAAAAGGTGCAGAATCTGTCCTAAAACTGAATTATTTAGTTGTAAAGATCAGTTAATTTCAATTATCTACAGTCAGAATCATAAACAGGTCTCAACATGAAAAATGTAGATAATTAAGTTAGGATTGCAAATTATCTTAAATTAAATTATATGGACAACTGGAGTGAAGGTTATACTTTGTTAACTAAAATGGTGTAGAATCTACCAGAATTTAATACTATGACAGAATCAGCAATTTAAGTCTAATTGCAGGCATAATTTCAACTTGATTTCTAAATGAAAGTTGTAGCCAACATAACAAGCTTTTTAGAATGTATTAATTTGTAATTTTTAAATGACTAGAACGAGAGTTATACATATTGCAAAAACAGCACAGAGCAACGATAGGAAAGATCCTACTTGTGTCATGATTTCATACAAAATATATTAACTTTAGTTGATACATGAAGCAAAATTAACATGCCACTTGGAATTGAGATTCCTACCTCCAAGATGAGAGTTTTCCATTAAAAATCCATCTTCTTTCCATAGCCATCTCCTTTATGCTCCAAGCTCTTCCTCTTCTCTTCTCTTCTACCTGCTTTCCTTCTTCTTCTCTTCCTTCTTCTTCTTCTTCTTCTTCTTCTTCTTCTTCTTCCTTCTCTCTTTCTTCTCGGCCAAGGGTTTAGGCCTACAAAGAGAACTGAGAGTGAGGGAAGGAGAAAGAACGAGGAGGGAAGAAAATGAGAAAGGGAAAGAACAGAAGTATTTATTTTTATTTTTTTCTAGGCCCTTCTCCCTCCTTCTATCCCTTTCTTTTCTTTTCCCTTTTTCTTTTCTCTTAAGAATGATATATTCTATGGACTATTCCCTTGGATAGAAAATTTAAGAAGACCCCACTCACTCTAGCAATTTACTTATAGGCCATTATGAAAATTACACAAAAATCTCTCATCATGCTAAACATTTATCATAGGCCCCTCCTACACGCCCATGCATACACACACTACATACATTCACAAACACATATATATTGTAATGGCCTAAGCGTCATATACAGTAGAATTTTTGTATATTGGTGTGCTATGTAGTGTGTATCTGCTTGTATACATGTGTGTAGCCTGTAGTGCGTATAGTAAGTATCTATTTGATTGCATACATGTATGCCTATGTGGATAAATGTCTTGCTTGTATATGGATGAATGTATTATGATATGGATGTTTAATTGTGTGCAAATTATTTTAGTGGATGAGGAGGGTGTTATGGATGAATCCATAGATGCTTAATTGTATGGTAGTGCGTATAGTAGATTGGTATTTTATAGAGTTGTTTGTATTAGTGTGTATTAGTGTGTAATAGTTGTACTATTTATAACATTAGTATTTCCTTAATAGTGAAAGTGTGGCATTGTTGTGATTAGTTGTGGTGTGTGTGTATAGAAAGGGGGATGTGTAGAGTAGTGGTTTTTAAGTAATTAAGTATGTGTGTGTGTGTGTGTGTGTGTAAGGGAGAGGGTATGTGCTAAGGAGATACCTTTCTTAAATGAAAAGAAAAGGGAATTAAAAGAAAAAGAAAAAGAAAACAACAAAGAAAGAAGAGAGGAGAAGAGAGGAGAAGGGAATAGAAGAACCACTCTCTTTAAAACATATTACTTCTCATCTCTCTCTCTCTCTCTCTTATTTTTCTTCTCTCCCTCCATATGAATTTTGTTCTCCCCCTCTTGTTCTTTTTATCTCTTGTTTTCAAGAGGAAACCCTCTCTCTCTGCCTCCTTTAAGTAACCTAGTTCAAAGTGCTAGCAAGTGGGACTCTTTTGGGCGTGTAAATAGAAGTTTTCATGAACAAGTTAGGAGCTTCAAGGAGGTGAAGTTGGAGTACTTTTGGATGGAGCTTGCTGGGTGTTTTGGAGCGGGACATCAAGCTTCATGGTGGTAGGAATCCAACTCCAATTTAATAGCTTAGCTTCATGTTATTTTACGAGTGCAATTCTCATGTTGTCATTGTTAGGGATGTTCTGTTTTTACACTGCAACTTTGATGGTTAGAAATATGCCTGTAGTTTCTATTCTAGACGGAATTAAATTACAAAATAATATGTTTTGGAAAGCTTATGAAAATTGTGACACCTTTTATTTAGATTAGGTTTTCAGAATACTATTGTAATTAGGTTTAAACTGCCAATGTATCAGAGGTATCAAAATCTGACAGAAATTGACACTAGGTGCTAAAATTGCTCTATCTGGTGCTGTAGGTATGCAAACTTAGTGTTCTTGGATATACTGGAAACCAAGCTTCAGGATGCATATTTTTCATGTTGAATAACGTTTGAAATTCTGGCCGTAGAATAGTGTAAATAGGCTGCTTTATGGACCTAGTTGTTCTACCTTATTCAGACAGATTCTACACCATGCTATACAATTCAGTTCCTACTAGCCTAGGTGCTCTAAGTTTTTTATTGTTGGTGTGTAGAATCATAACTTAATTATGAAAAAGTTTCATTTAGGGTCTTTTATCAAATTCACACTCTAAGTTGATGTTTCAAGTCACTATTTTAGGACTGCATAAGCTACACTGCAAGCTGAAGTGTGTCATTAAAATGCTTAAGCCAAGTTTTTGAGAAATTCTTACTTTTATTGCTAATTGTTGTCCTTGCTACATGAAAGAGTTCCAGTGTGCTCATTACTACTAAATGATGGTTCATGTGTGTTATGCCCATATTGGAGCAAGTGAAAGAAATTTGAACTTGACACCTTTGTATAAGTGCATTGTAATGTGAAATCATATGATGGAGTACTTGTTAGCAACCCTGTGATGGGGATGGCGAGCACATTTGGCATGAGAAATTGCAATATGTTATGTGTGGAAAATGGTTGATGGGCATGGCCCTAAGAGGCATGACCCTTCTGGCAATAGAAGGGAGTTGTATGCAGTGGAGACTATGAAATGTGCGTAGTATAGCCAAATGTGTCTCCTTACTACACCATGTATATGTGGACAATGTTTGTTCTAGTATTCCATATTTATAGATGCCCTTTTTCTGCTCCTTATGTTTACGTGCCCTTGCATCAATTGTTTACACTTGCACTCGTGCACATGTACCTTATACACACTATATATTTGTACACACTTATACACATGTGCACTATGTCACTTTTATGTATGTCATGACCCATAGTTTACACTTTCCCTTTATGTAACATATAATTTACAAACATATGACTCATTACCCTCAAAGGGGGTGAGTACCAAACACTAGGATTGGGGGAAACACTGGGTACTAGTAGAGTATGAGGATTGGACTATGTTGTGACAGTGTTAATGTATCTTGCTCAGTTTCAGGTACTTTTTGGTGATTTCCGTACCTTGCTCAGTTTCGGGTGCAATGTGTTGTGATGTTGTGGAGTTTTCCTCACTCGCACTCTGATGTGGGGGAATGGGTGGAGTGAGAGGCCCCTGTTAAGGAAACAGTGCTCATGTACCACTGGTGGATGCTGCTTACCGCCCCACCTTGGAGGAGTCCATTTCCTCATATTCAACGACATACCCATGTTTCTGAATGACATTTAAATAACTAAGTTAATTGCCTCCGTGTTGCACTTGTTGTAATGGTGTTACTTGTGTTAGTTACTCTCCATTGCATGTACATAGCTCCCCTTGCTTGTATATGTATCATTTACGTGTCTCATTGCCTACTCTTCATGCTTTGGTTACTTTTTGGCTAATTGGTGCAATGGTTGTCATTTACTGTTGTAGCTCTTTTTCCTTGTGGTTTTTGTGGTTCCATTATGTTTCATTGCATCATCCGTATTCACATGCACGTAGTTACATTTAGGAAGTGGCATTTAAGGTGGAGTTTGATATCCTACTAGAATACGTGTTGACGTGCTCCACCTTCTTTTTCAGTTTTGGTGTTGGTTTGGAGCAAATGGCAGATGGAGCTATGGAAGTGGGAGCTGGAGGTGTTGTTTTAGTTGTAGTTGGGGTGGTGAGGGGATAGGAGAGTAACATGTACTCTTGGGGTCTCTTTTTGGGCTTAAGATGGTTGTATAACAGATGTTATGTATATAAAGACTGGTGCAGTATATTGGATATGAGGATAGTTATAGATGTCTGAGGTCTGGGTTGTTTTCTGTTTTCTTGTGTTGCCTTTGCCTCTATGTTTTTTTGTTTAATTGCTTTGTTAGGAACATTACATGTACTATTTAGCATTACCATGTCCATGTCCATGTCCACATGTCCTCATGGGACAAAAAAGTGGGCCCCACCTTTGTCTCACTAGGACAAATGTGTGGCCTAGGTTGTGCCACCTTGGAATGGTGGGCCCCACGTGATGGAGAGTGGGAGTTTGGGTTGGGATTTGGGGTGATGTTGAGTACAACCCAAACAAATGACGCCCCTCATTCCCATTAAATGCAAGCATGCCATTTATTTTTCATAAAACCAACATGCCCATCCTATGTCCATATATTTACGAGTTTACCATCCATCTTTTTTCACTTTGGCCCACTGCATTTCTTATCACTTTCCCCCTGCATTTCTGCCTTTTACCCCATATGGTTTGTGTTGGGCTAGTTAGCACACTAACTAGGTCACACTTTTAATTTTGATGATGACAACCAAGTCATGTGGTACTAATGTTTTTATTAAGTGATTTAAGGAAAAATGTGCAAAAAAATTGTTTGTGCAAAAGAAAAATAATGTGTGGACAATAGTACAAAAAGAAATTCAAAAAGAGTTCTACTCCATCAACAATTATCCCTGCACCATGAAGATGAAGATTTAATTGGTCAAAGATAAATATTGGATTGGTCAATGATTGGATTTAAAAGAAGTTTTTATCTCAAGAGGAATCCTATCCTAAAGGTGAGTTTGATGGCTCATACGATTGGGTTCTCCTCTATTTAAACCCCAATATGCATCAATCCACCTTGTACAAGGAGATGAAAGATTCAAAAAACCCTAGCCGGCCTCTTCAAAAAGCCCCCCATCATCTTCCTCCTTATGGCCGCAAGAAAGAGACATCAACAACTATTTGCCGAAAATCCTATCCCATCTTCATCTAAGAGCCCTCCAAAGCACATCTTCTTCCAAGCATTGAAGAGGAGTTGCTTCACATTGCCGCAAGCTACTTCAAGAAGCAAATCACGGTAAATGAACTTTAAGTCCCCCTTCAAGCTTCCATCTTCAGGCCAAGATCATACTAAGAGGTGCCAAAGCAAGGAATTCTCCAAACAAATCAAAATCTCCAAGTATTGTAGATGAAACTCTTGTTTCTGCAAGGTGATCCAAGATACCACTTACAACCAAGGAGTCTTTGGGGAGATCCAAGTAACATCAAGTCTCGGGTTTTGATCTAGGGGCTCCTTCAACACCTTAGCATCAAGTCTCAAGTTAAAAAGTTCATCAATCAAGCTAGGAGATCCATCAAAAGTCAAGAAACCCACTCGGCCCGCAGCCCATGCAACACCCCAGACCGTGATTCCGCCCGAGCAGAATTGAGTTTTTCAGCGAGCCAGACCGACGATTTCATAGTGCCACGAGAGCCTACTTTATGTACAGACCCAATTCAGACAGTTTTGCACAATCAAATTCAGAGGGCCATAAGTTTTGATCCAGACATCGGATTAACAAGCCATTTTTGCTTATGTGACCATGATCTCATAGCCTACATCATGGTGTTATCCTTCTGGTTTTTAACTTAAGTATTAAATCAGTTTGAACTTATTCTTGTGAGATTGTATTGTGAGAATAGCTTCTCCTAAAAGCTATTATTGAGCGTTATATTCTTGAACACTATTTTAAACGGTTAGATCACCAGACGCAAGCGTGATCAAGGTTTACCTTTTGGTTATAAAAGGGGTTGAAATCCTCATAGGTTTTGGGGTCAGAGTAGAGGCTCAGCCTATGTTGGGAGCCACTCCGTTAAACATATTTGTGCTTGGATTTTTATTTGTGCCATACACCCTATTCACCCCCCTCTAAGGTGTTTTTTAGTCTGGGCCCAAAGTTTTTTTGCAATATAAACCCTTTTACCCCCCCAATGCTACCCACACAGACATACACTTCTCTCTCTGTTTTGGTTTCGCACAGTTCCTGCCTCCTCTAAATGATACACACGCATTCACTCTTCTCGCTCTTTTATCGGTTGTGAGTGTGCGCCACATCTTGTGTGTGGATTTTTCCTTAGTTCATCGTGCATTATGTGCACGTGTTATTTCTAGTCTATCTTATAATTGAGGGAGAGAGACAAAGGTGTGGGCCCTACCTTTGTCCGCATGGGACAAAGGGGTTGTCCCATGTGGCACCCTTTGTCCTATGTGGCAAAGAGAGGGTGCCACATGGCCCCCCCAAACACAAATTGCCCCCTTTCTTTCATAATTACGGGGTTGCCTTTTCCCTTTCATTTTTGCCAAAACACCCTCTATCTTCTCCTTTTTCACGTGTTTGCCATTGGGCTTTGGTTTTTAACTCTTTAGCCCCGACCTTTCCATGAATTGCAAGCTTGCCATTGGGGTTTATGCGCTTCCCCAAGAGGTTTTTGCGATCTAAACCACCATTTTCCTTCTTTTACCCCCCGACGATACCAACACACACCCACCCACACTTCTCACTCCTTTTTGTGGGATTTGTTTGTGTCATGCACTGGAAAACACCCTACAGGGATGGTGAATAGGGTGTATGGCACTAATAAAAAATTTTAGCACGCAGAGAATAATGCAAAGCACATAATGACATATATTAACAGAGTGGCTCCCCGCCTAGGCTTCCCGCCTCTGCTCCGATGTCTCCCTGAGGATTTACCCCTTTTATAACAAAAAAAACCTGATCGCACTTACGGATGTTGAATGAACCGTACAACAATAAGCATCAAAAGTTTAATGCCTAATGATAGCCTCTGAATGAAGCTATTCAAAATACATCTCATGCTAAAATAATGAATACTGATTTAATACAGAGATTAAAATCAGAATAATCTCACCGTAGTGTAGAGTGCAAAGTTGTGATCGTTCTGACGAAAATGGGTTGTCAATCCAAGCTCAGTGAAGAAAGTTATGCACTTTTCAGCATCGTTCGTAGAACTCTTGATTCCTCTAACTTAATGATCTTTTTGAAGTTTGGATGGAGGAGGAGGAAATTCGGCCAAGAAGGATAATTGATCTCTGAAGATTTTGGCTCGATGGATTAATTCTCTAAAGGAGGAGTCTCTTACTTTTATAAAAGATTCGGAGTCCTCTTCAATTAGAATCCATATCCTTCAATCCAATATCTAAATCTTCAACTTGATTGCTATTTCATTTGGATGACTTCTTTTAATAGGAAAATCCTAATAAAATAGTCTTCAACACCAATAGGAATCAAATCAAGCATAGGAAGTCAAATATGTACATTTGACTGGTCAAACTAGTCAATCCAGGCAATTCAGGATTTCAACATATGTGGCACGACAGTGTGCCAATTTGCATGGCCGTGTCACGTGAACATTGGTTTCTTCTAAACTTTTGCAACTATGACATAGCCTTGTAGCAGTCTGCATGGCCTTGTCAAGTGAATGATAGCTTTTTCTTAACTTTCGCACTTTTGACATAGCCGTGTGGCAATCTGTACAGCCGTGTCAGCTCTGTATAGACTTTAGCTACTCTTATGTAATTATGGCTGTCACGTCACGCTTCCCATTATACTTGGGAGCGGGGACGCGAGCGAGTCTGCATGGGCTGGAGCGGTAAAGCTCCAACCTAATAAGCGTCTGTGAGTAAACCATAGGCATGTCCTTGCATGCAAACTCAGAACAATATAGAATTTCATTATTACAACATTAATGTCTGATTACGTGTACACAAATAAGGCCTAGCATGGCCATTAGGACAGTTACATGGAATGAGCGAACACCTGAACGAAATACAACAATTATAAGGATTACATTTTAGCAAGGCTGCGAACGCACGCCATTCCTCAACAATGGGTCTCAACGTCTGTGTATTCCTGGTCAGCTCAGCCTCAATGCATGTTCCTCTACAAAATCTGTCTAACACCAGACGTATATATCACAAGATAGGAAACAAGAAAAAATACGTCAGCGAGGGTCGCTCGGCAAGATTTAAAATGTTAGTAGAAATGACCCTCGGCAAGGTTTTCAAAATAGTTGTATGGCAATTTAAAATATTTATAATGACAATTATAATTTCAGGGATTTACACTAGCATGGCAGTTCTATTATAAGCATTAACATGACAGTTCTATTTTAAAAGAAAGCAGTAGCAGTTTTATATGTTCACATGTCCGATGTATCCATTTCAATCTATTCAATAGCGTGTGAAAGTTCGTGACTAAGGTTCACGTCGTTAGACGGCTAGTAAGTGAATCTACTTTCAGGTGCCCCCGAGAGGTGACCCGTTTACTACCGGCTAGTGCCCTCGAACCCAACCCCACCTACGTGTACTTTTATTGTCTAGACCACGAGCCAGATACAGCCAACCGAGCCATCATGGGTTATAATACTGCAACGAGCCAGATGAGTCAACAGACTCTTTTGTTATTGTTCTATGATTTGCCAAATATTGGCGTGCAATGTCTATGACTAGCCAAACTAGCCAGCAAGTCTATGAATAGCCAAACCGGCCAACAAGTCTATGATGTGTCTTCTGCAATTTACAAGGAACTAATTAATTAAAATGTCCACACACACGCACACGCAGATTTTTATCTCGCAATACAAAAAAGCAAACACATGGCATTTGATGTCACATTTAGATGAAACGATATTTAAAATATGTAAAAAGTGCACACTTGCGTACTAGAATATATCCGTTTAAACAATTAAATGCAACGGTTATAAAATATGTAAAAATGTACATTTGCTTGTTTGGAGCGACTTTAGTGTTCGGACGATTGTAACGAGAGGCATGGTTATCTGCATCATTAAGCTAAACATTCTTAATAAAATAATATTAAATTACTAATATAACACATTGTAACTTGTACTGTTAAATATCTAACTTACTTACTATTTACATACATGGGTTTACATATAACCTATTATAAAAACAGTATACTATATATATGTACCTACATACATAGCTACCTGTAGCATGAGATATTATAATAAATAACACAAGGCGTTGGTTTAGATATATAGCTACTGTTCTTTACTATATAATATATTATAATGTATTGTCACTATAACATACATGCGGTTTCGTTGTTTCTTCGTCACCGTTGATTACAGGTGGGTGACGGCACGAGCGATAGGGCGGCTATGTGAGCTTCGATGGCTCGGCGGCTACGGTGACGGGGCTGGAGGAAGCTACGGGCTCGACGGCTGTCAGAGGTAGGAGAGAGTAGGGGTTCGGGTTCAAGGTGATGAGGCTGAGGGCATGGTTATCGGTGTTGGTCTGAGGGTAGAGTAGAGGCGAGAGGGGTTTGTTTGTCAGTGGATGGTTGCAGGAGAAGCGGTGCGGTTGGAGGTGCAGCGATTTGGAAGCTACTACAAGAAAACAGAGCAAAAGGGACGGCAAATATCCGTCCTTTTTGCCCAAATTCCATCCTTTTTTGGTCGAAAAGGACGGATATAGGACGGACATTTTCCGTCCATTCAGCGACGTCCTATATTACAGTCCGTCCTATTTTCGTCCTATATTTTAACCCTAAGGACGGATATAGGACAGATAAAAACCGTCGCAAAAAAGACTTAATTCGGACAATTTTCATCCTAATTCCGTCCTATATCTTAATTAATTACTTCTAAGTAACTAAGCAATTAGTCTTAATTAATTAACTGTTCTGTCCTATATACGTCCTTTAAAGCGACAAATTAATTAAGATTTCCGTCCTCAATCCGTCCTATATCTTCCTAAAAGTTTTCTATATTCCGTCCTATATCCGTCTTGAATCCGTCTTAATTTCGTCCTATATGAGTTGTTTGGTTGTTAATTATCCGTCCTGAATCCGCCCTATATCCGTCCTATACTGTAATAAATTAATTAAAAAAATCCGCAGCCGGCAATAGCCGGCTGCGGTGTCGTCGCTGCCGTTGTTCGGCGGTGTTCATCCCCAAACATAAAAAATTCATCAATATTCATACCCAAACATCAAAAATCATACCCAAACATCAAAAATTCATCAAAATTCATACCTATAATCAAAAATTCATCCCCAAACACAAACACAAATAAGATTCAATTCATCAAACACAAAATTTAACACACATTCCAAACAAAAACGAAATCAACAAAATTACAATAAACAAAAATTCCACAAACACAAATAAAATTACACTCATTCATCAAAATATAAACAAAAAGACAAATCAAAATGAAAATATAAATAAAGAATCTGAAAAAGAATGGTAATCATACCTCTTTTAGTCATATCAAGTTTTCCTAAACAAAAACCAAACAAGAATTGATTGTTAGTATTTATAAAACAAATAAAATAAATTTATAAGGAACAAAGAGCAAAAAACTTACCCATGACAGATTGGATTCTGGAAAGAAAGAGATAAGAACAGTCGAGATAAGAACAATCACAGTATTTATAGAAGATTGGATTCTGGGAAAGAAAAATCGCATAATACTAAAGGACGGATTTAGGACGGATGGTAAGGATAAAGGACGGTTTCATAGGTTTGATATTTTCATATCCCGCCAAAAAATTTCTATATCCGTCCTATATCCGTCCTACATTATTTTGAATTTCCGATTTCCCGCCAACAATTTTTTAATTCCCGCTAACAAATTTTAGTCCGACCTTTATGTCTTAAAAATGTACGACGAAAATAGGACGGAATATGGACGGGTAGGATAGAGTATTTTTTTAGAAAAGAACGAACGAACAGTTTCATAGGTTTGATATTTTCATATCCTGCCAAAAAAATTCAATATCCGTCCTATATCCGTCCTACATTATTTGAATTTTCGATTTCCCGCTAACAATTTTTTAATTCCCGCTAACAAATTTTTGTCCGGCCTTTATATCTTAAAATGTACGACGGAAATAGGACGGAATATGGAAGGGTAGGACAGAGTATTTTTTAGAAAAGAACGAAAGGACGGTTTCATAGGTTTGATATTTTCATATCCCGCCAAAAAATTTCAATATCCATCCTATATCCGTCCTATATTATTTGAATTTTCGATTTCCCGCCAACAATTTTTTAATTCCCGCTAAAAATTTTAGTCCGACCTTTATATCTTAAAAATGTACGACGGAATTAGGACGGAATATGGACGGGTAGGACAGAGTATTTTTTAGAAAAGAATGACGGAAGCGGTCCGTCCTAAATCCGTCCTATATAGGCCACAGAATAAACTGCCGATTGGAATAATTAAAGTCGTAACTTTCTCAAAAACCATCGAACCGATGCATCTCCAAAACCCTTCAATCACACCCTAAAATGACCCACTTCAAATAATTCATAGTTTTCAATCCCAAATCTTATTCTTTTTTCTGGTGTTTTTATTTGGCTTAGGATCTATTGATTTAATAACTGAAATAAATTAACGTAATAACTGAAATAAATTAACTTAAATAAGGGACTGATTTAGGACGGATAACTTAATCTTTTTTTGATTAAGAAATCCGTCCTTTATTCGTCTCTTTCCGTCCTTTTATGTGTATAATAAAAATTATTTTTTATTTTATATAAATAAGAAATAATAATTAATAAAGGTCCGTCCTATGACCGTCCTTTATGCTAGAATAACTTTTTTAAATTTTTTTTTAAAAAATAATAATTTAAAAAAATATTAGTCCGTTCTTTCGCCGTCCAATATCCGTCCTTTACTGTATCCCCAAATTGTAATTTTTCATTTTTAAAAAGAAAAAGGAAAATAATGAGCATTCCATCCTATATCCGTCCTTTTTAAAATGACGTCTTATTTCCATCCTATTTCCGTCCTAATTTATTAAAAATTAAAGGACGGATATAGGACGGAATTTTAATCCGTCCTTTTAGGTCCGTTTTCTAGTAGTGCGGTGAGGCGACTCCGGGCGGCGATCTGATGTCGGCGTGACGATCTGCAAGCGGGGCGGCGGTGAGGGTGGAAGACGGCAGCGGGTTGGAGCGTCGCAGCTGCCATGAGGCAGGGGAGGGTGGCTCGGCCTCGGCGTTGTGTTTGCCCGAAAACAGAGGAGGGGCGCTTCGTTTGGGGGAGCCATCGGAGGAGGGGTAGCTCGACAAGGGGGCTTGGCGTCGGGCTGAGTCGGAGGGGAGAGGAAGATGGCGGAGGGCGATGATGATGGTCGGTGCGGTCGTCGGAAATAAGGTAAGAGGAGGAGGGCCTGGGTTTCGATGGGGAGGAGATTGAAGTTGCCCTGTTGTGCATTTTTGAAGGAGAGAGCTTCGGTTTTATAAAGAAGAAGGAGAAGAAGGAGATGTGATGGAGAGGGGATTTAGTTGTTGCAAAAATAAAGGGAAGAGGTGACGTGGGAGAGGGGGCAGTTGCTTGGGATGAGTGGGTTGTTGCTTGATACTGTGTGGGGAAATCGTGGAGAATTGTCGGGGGGGGGGGGGTGAGAGATATGGGGAAGCGTGAGATGAATTAGCGGGGATGGGTAGTTAGGATTATAACGGCTATTTTATTATTACAACTATTTGATCTTTGTATCAGATTTCAAATTTGAATTTGAAAGTATAAATATTGTTAGCAAAGTTATTAAATATTTACGATTTTGCCATTTAACGGGCCTTCGCCCAAAAAATTATAAGAAAAATATCGGGACAATCCCGCCATCGTGTGGATCAGGAATACTGGGTCCAGGCACTCATTGGGGCTAATGAAAAGATAACTAAAAATAAGCGCGATAATGCCCATACAATAACAGAATACGTACGAAATACTACATCAGAAAAATGGCCGTTATAGTGGCACGACCTTGTTAGCTCTAACACGGCCATGTCACTTTGGCATTCCTTTGACACTGGCCTTTCTGTTACGTACGGCCCTGTTAGCTGACACGCACGGCTGTGCAAGCCCTGTTTTGCACATATATTGCCCATTTGACCTCCGTTTGACCTGAAACTCACTGGATAGACATATTGGACCCGTATGATTTGTTTAGCATCATCAAAATAAAGTTTTGACCTTAGTTATTGGGATAACTTAGGGCAACAATCTTTCCCTTTTTGATGATGACAAACAAGCTTAGAAAAATTGAGATAAAAAATAAAGAGCAAGTCATATAGTGCACAAGATCATGAACCTAATACAATGCTCCCCTATCTATGTGCTCTCATGAAATACGTGACAAGATCCTCCTCAAATCATGCATTTCAATGTCTATCTCTTCCCCTTACATCTTAATTTTTCTATCTATCTCCCTTTTGTCATCATGCAAAAATTATGTGCATGCATATTTTTAACTCTCTTATGCTCCCCCTAAAGTCATGCATCAATTTTCTATTTCTCTCTCCCTTTTGACATCAATCAAAAAGGATAGTCATGAGCTATGAAATATGACAATATCATTAACTACATTGAAAGTTTTTAAGCATGAGGTATGAGACAATATTAGCATATTGAAAAAGAACGAGATTGATGAAGACGCTTCCATATCAATGTGTACTCCCCACGAACTCAAAATATGCACACCATCATGAATCATCGAAAGCATACGGTCATTCCCTAAATATGAAAAGAAGATATCATCAAATAACTTACTTGAATCATTGGTACGTGCTTAGAGGACCAAAGAATCAAACTCATAAATTGTCCTATACAAATTTTCTATATTCATCTCTTTGGAATAGCTATCAAGCATGATGTAGGAAGACAACCAACATAGAATACCATGATGTTAAATTTCGGGTCCTTTGAAGTTGAGGTACGCTAAGTGGTTGCTTCATCTACCATATGTCATACACATTTCTCAACAACCCCAGAAATCCGGTTACTTGCCGTCGGTATCAAAAATATTTTCGTATTTTCATTCTCTTAATCATGTTCATTTTCTTTGGCCAATATTTGCCAATATGTTTCTCTTTTTCTTTCTTTTCCTTTTAATATGTTGGTGTCTCAGAATAGTGACGCATGAAGGCATCTACTTATTCGACTCCTACTACTCAATTTATCTAAAAAGAATCATATGTTTTTAAATGTAAAGACAATTAAAAGGAGTTCAATCTTTTAGAACCTAAACATGGTCCAACAATTTACCATCAATTATGACTATATCAACTTAAAAATGTATATAATTAAGCATGCAAATTGAAGTTTAGTACGCAAGCTTAAACAGTTAACACATAGGAATAATAGACAACACAAGATGACACACGGACATTGGTAACACAGTTCGGTGCGCACACCTACATCTGCGGGGCCTTGCCCAGAAATTCAAATTACTCCACTAAATAATGATAATTACAATCACCAATACTATTTGATATTAGGGGAAACAAACTCCCCCTCAATACAAACCGTAAGGGTTGATCTCAATCAACCCCGTGGAGTAATTTACGCAAGCTCCTCTTGTGTGCAAGATCCTCTTGCAATACTGATAAAGATCAACTCCCTTGATCCCCTACCTCAGTAGTAGTCAGCCTCCTCCCAGAGCTCCTTGTAGCTTTCGCAAAAGCTACTGTTCCAAGTAGTAACCATAGCCGATAATCCACCTGCAACTTAACTTTGCTCACCCCTCGATGTAGTTAAATTGTTAATAAAGATACATCAGATAGAATCTCTGAAGATTGGCAGTTTACAGCCAGCGAAGCTAGGCTAGGTAAAGCGGTTAATCTTTATCTCAGCCATCAAACAGAACAGAAACCAATGATGAGCAAACCTAGCCATCCTTCAACAGCGTCGACTAACAGAACCTTGAATTCAATCCAAAGGCTTACTGTAGCAGTACATCTGTTTATGAAACACATCCAACTGCTTTGACGCATATAGTCAACAACCACGATGACGTCTTATCTCCAATAACCGCAATTCTATTAGCTACATAAGATTACTGCAGAACCTGGTCTCAAATGTTGAACAATAAGTTCAACATTTCATAAGACATAATGTTCAACATTCCAGAAAACTCATTGTGCCACAAATGAAAAAATAATAGACTTAACAATCTCCCCCTTTGGCTTTTAGTGGCACAATCAACAGAGAAAATAGATGACACAAAATGCAAAGATCAGGCTGAGGAAGCAATAACAAGTTGCAGACATATCATTCATCTACATGATCATCAGAGGAGATACCACAGTACTTCAACAAGGAGACCATTAAAAAATACTCCCCAAAATACCACCATACAGAAGGTCCCCACAGACAAGACAGTTGTACCACCAACATTGTATCACCAACTACCACCAACATTGTATCACCAACAGCTAGGACACAGATTTCAACAAGATCCCATGCATACAGAATCCACAATTATGTCCCCCTTTGGGACATGAAAAGACAAAGGTCATACCTTACGGAGCACCTCTGTCAGAAGAAACTTTGGCCTGGAGCTGAGTGATCATGTCCAGAAGAAATGCATTGTGAGATTCAAGAAGAACCCTTTGACCATGAAGGAGAGCCAGCTGATCATCCACAGATTTCACACCTCTCTCAAGTACTAGAATGTCGTCCAATAAGTGTTGCACAGAGACAGTTGATGATGAAACCCTTTTAACACCAGATTCCGAGGCAGACGGAGGTGAAATAGGTGACGACAACATAGATAACATGGAACCCGAAGGAACAGCAGATATATCATCAATTTTACTCACCACCACTGACTTGACAGTAAAGCTGATCATTTCACATGTCACGGGCAGCTCAGAGGCGTCAGGAACAATACCTTGTGAGAAAAGCACCATTGATATGAGAGATGCATAAGGAAGTGATGTAGATGGTGCAGAAGACTCAGAAAGGGAGAGGATGGAATCAAAGATGATCCGACCCAAATTGAAAGACTTCTTAGTTCCGGCAGCAACAAGCAATTTACACATGGCCTTGGTGACAATTGACATGTTGGAAGTATGAAGCCAATTACGGGTGGCGATGCGATAGAGCAGAAAGAACTTCGCAGTCAGAGCCGAGGAGGGGAAAGAAAAAGTTTTTGGCCAACACTTATACTGCCCTCCAGTGACAGTCTGAATAAATGAATCATAATCTTCACCAACAGAGATACCATAAACGGGAAGATTCTGAACACAAGGCCACTTCAGAAGTTTGTTGAGCACAGCAGGGGAGAATGGAACAATTTTGCCTCTAACATAAGTCCTGAATGCCCATTTAGACGCAGAATCCGCAAAGGATTTGTGAAGATTGCAATAGAATTCACGGACTAATACAGGATAAAATGTCTTAAAACAGCTTGCAGCTTGAAAAATATCAATTTCCTTAAGAAAAGATATGAAGTGAGTCTTTGCAAAGGAGGAAATAGCAATAGATTTTTCACCAAATATGGACCTCTCTGAGTAGGAGGACCATCTATTCTGGCTGGACTTATCAAAGAATTATTTTGACACAACACAAGACGCAGAAACAGTAGAGTAGCAGGAGGATCCTAAAACACCTGAAGCCTTGAGTTTCTTAGAAGGAGAAAAATTGCATGTCCGGGATGAAGCAGTGCGCTGGTGAGATCAAGATCTGGTTTTGCGAGGATGAGAGATAAAAGGATCCACACAAGGAGCATCAGTCACCAAGGGTTCCTCTCCATGAGTAGTTTCAGAAGATCTGACATTAGATTCAACATTAGCAATAGGTTCAACATTCGCACATGGAGAAGTATCAAGCCCAGCAGAACTTACAATCTCTTCTTCTTGGACTGAAGTCACCAACACTGGAGAATCTTCAGGGAGATTATCAACAATCACAACATTTGATGCCCCTGCACCTAAGTCCTTGTCCAGCAAGACCTCCTGTCCTTGTGCAACAAAACTTTCATTCCCCACATCAATTATGTTAGAAGCATCAATCATATCAGCCAGTGAATCAATCTGCCTAGCAACATCCATATCAGAAATACTCATGTCATCGTGACCATCATGATTGTGTGCAATATCATAAGCAGCATAATTTGAAGGTCCTCCACCAACATCCGTAACATCAGCACACACATTATCATGACCAGACACAACATCCTCATCAATATCTCTATTAGGGACATCTGCAGACATAGAAGGCTCTGAGTTGGAGCTATCCAAAACGACAATATCTGAGATCTTCACAGATGATTCACATGGATTCCATGTTTTTAGAACAACCAAGTCATCAAAACATACTCTCATGCTCACCAATTTACCATCCACATGTTTAAGTTCGACAGAACCAAAATGAACTTCAGATAAAATCCAACCAAGAAACATCTAATTTTCGTCCTGTTCGTCAAAGATACCAGAACCAATCTTGCACAGTTTCCAGACGGGGAACCCGTTCATCATCTTCAGATTTAGACATTGACGGCTTAATCGGAGAACAAGGAACAACAAGAATTGGGGAGAAGACCACCACAGCCGAATTCGAAATAGAACATGGATGCATGTTATCAGAAGATAATGGAGATGAGGAAAGAGAGGAAATACCAAATGATGAAGCCCTAGGGGCACGAGAAACCGTCCCTTTTCTTTTGATGCAAGGAGATGAAGACGGAGCAAGAATATTCTGAGATGATGCAGCCTGACGAGAGGAGCGACGAGGATTTTGAGAGAGTTTCTCATTTCGTGCACGACTCATTCTACAAGAACGGCAAGAATATCCTTTGTCGACTGAAAAAGAATTAAGAACCCTAATTTCCACTGAGCATCCCTCTTTTTGAAACGTTCAAGTGAAATGAAGAGCGCTGAGAGAACCAATGAGAAATAATAAATGCGGAAGAAGTAAAGGAAGATACCAGACAATACCAATAAAAGACACCTGAACCCCTTTCTCAGTTGCAACATAATGTACAACATTATGTGTAACATTAGATATGACACAGCCCAAGAGCTTGTCGTAATTCTTCAAATCTGCTGGAGTCCATGGGTTTTGTAAAGATGTCAGTTAACTGACTGGTAGTATCTATATATTCCATGACGAGAACCTTCTTTTCAACCAGCTCTCTGATGAAATGGTGTCGAATGTCGATATGTTTGGTCCTGGAATGTTGAATAGGATTCTTGGATATGTTTATGGCACTTTGGTTGTCACACAGAATAGTCAAGACATCTTGATCTACACCGTAGTCTGTCAGCATTTATTCCATCCACAGGAGTTGAGTACAACAGCTTCCTGCTGTAATACTCAGCCTCAGCAGTTGACAAGGAAATAGAATTCTGCTTCTTGCTGTACCAGGAGACTAAGTTGTTTCCAACGTAAAAACATTCTCCTGTGGTACTCTTTCTATCATCAGTATTTCCTGCCCAATCAGCATCACTATACCCTGATAGTAATGTATTGGTGTCTTTAGTATACCAAAAACCATAGTCAGCAGTCCTGCTTATATATCTGATTATGCGTTTCACAGCCATGATGTGGGATTCCTTAGGACAGGTTTGATAGCAGGCACACACTCCAACACTAAAACTGATGTCAGGTCTACTCGCTATCAAGTACAGTAGACTTCCTATCATACTTCTGTACAGAGTGACTTCTACATGTTTCCTACCATCATCCTTAGAGAGCTTCTCAGTAGTAGCCATAGGGGTGCGAACTTGCTGAGCTTTTTCCAGGCCGAACCTCTTAACAAGGTTTTTAGCATACTTACTCTGAGATATAAATAATCCATCGCTAGATTGTTTAACTTGAAGACCAAGAAACATATTTAACTCACCAACCATACTCAGTTCAAATTCTTTCTACATAAGGTCAATGAACTCACGTACCAGTTGCTGTGAAGTGGAGCCAAAAACTATGTCATCTACATAAATCTGAGCAACAATGATCGCAGATCTGGTTCTCTGGACAAACAACGTTTTATCTGCTCCCCCTCGCTCATAACCTTTTTGGAGAAGGTATCTGGTCAGCCTCTCATACCATGCTATTGGAGCTTGCTTAAGACCATAGAGAGCTTTCTTCAATCGATAGACATGGTTGGGCAAGAACGGGTCTTCAAATCCCTTTGGTTGTTCGACATACACCTCTTCATTTAAAATCCCATTCAGAAAGGCACTCTTCATGTCCATCTGATGAAGCTTGAAATTAAAGCTGCAGGCCACAGCTAGAAGTAATCTGATAGATTCCAGTCGGGCTACCAGAGCGAATGTCTCATCAAAGTCAATCCCCTCAATCTGAGTGTATCCTTGAGCCACCAACCTAGCTTCGTTACGTGTAACATTCCCTTTCTTATCAGTTTTATTCTTGAATATCCAATTAGTTCCAATGACATTCATCCCTTTCGGTCTCTCTACAAGGCTCCAGACATCATTACGCTGAAATTGATTCAACTCTTCTTACATAGCCAACACCCAGAAATCATCAAGTAGTGCCTCCTTAACATTCTTTGGCTCAACACTTGAAAGAAAACAGTCATACCCGGTAAGATCACGATATTTGACTTGACTAGTACCTCTTGTTTGAAGACCATCTTCAACATTCTCAATGACAAGTTCGAGAGGGTGATTTCGTATAAATTTTGTAATCCCTCTTGAGGAATGAGTTTCATTTCCCGCTGTCAGAGATTCCTCTGTGGATGTTGTTCCATGTGAAGTAGCATTCTGTCCAGCATTCACTTGTGTTGTATCTAATGTCGTAACATTTTGTTCAACACACTCTTCCTCTTCATTACTTTCTTCTTGAGGAACAGGCCCTCCATTTATAACAACTTCACCCTGCTCAAAGTCATCTACAACAACATTGTTAGACTCCATCAGAACATCAGTGCGGTGATTTAGCACCCTGAAGGCACGACTGTTAGTAGAGTATGCAAGAAATGTCCCTCTATCACTCTTAGCATCAAACATTCCTTTAGGAGTCCGATCCTGCAAAATGTAACACTTGCTTCCAAATACATGAAAATAAGAAACATTGGGTTTTTTACCTTTCCAGATCTCATACGGTGTTTTCTCCGATCTGGGTCTCAGATACACTCTATCTGTGGTGTAGCATGCAGTGTTAACTGCTTCTGTCCACCATTTAGTACTGACCTTCCTTGCATTCAGCATCACACGGGCCATTTCTTGTAGAGTGCGATTTTTCCTCTCAACAATTCCATTCTGTTGAGGAGTCTTTGGAGCTGAAAACTCATGACGTATTCCCTCTGCTTGACAAAAATAAGCAAATATGCGATTCTCAAACTCCTTGCCATGGTCACTGAGAATTCTGATAATCTTTCTAATGGTGACTCCTTTCTCAGTCTGAAGACGGGTACATAGCTTCTTGAAAGCATTAAAGGCATCTGAATTTTCTTTGAGAAAATCTACCCAAGTAAAACGAGAGAAATCATCAACACAAACATAAATGTATTTCTTACCTCCCATGCTGACTTCTGTTGTGGGTCCTATCATATCCATGTGCAGTAGCTACATGTTCTTAGAAGTGGTGATCATCTGAAGCTGTTTATGATTAATCTTCTTCTGTTTTCCCAGCTGACAGGGACCACAAACACCTTCTATTCTCTTGACTAAGGCAGGTATCCCTCGAACAGCTCCAACTCTGGAAATCTCCATCAATGTATTGTAGTTGACGTGCCCTAGCTTTTGATGCCACTGTTCGGAGACATTAACACTTACACTGAGACAACTGTTAGCTTCCTGAAGTAAATAGCAGTTGTCGACAGATCTTTTCCCAGTTAGAATGCTAGTCCCTGCTTCATTGAGAACAACACACTCATTCTTGGTGAACTGAATGAACAGGCCTTGGTCACACAGTTGACTTATGATGATCAGATTAGCCTTTAAGTCTTTTACATGCATCACATCCTTCAGAACAACAGATCCAGTCATCTTCAGTTCTCCCTTCCCAATGACTTTTCTCCTTTGACCATCACCAAAGATAACATGTCCTTTATTGCCCGCAGTATATTCAGAGAGAAGACTTCAATTTCCTGTCATGTGTCGAGAACACCCACTGTCGAAATACCACATATTTTCAGAGAATGCTACCATAGAGGTGTAGGCAACTAAACTGCGAATTTCAGACTTCCTAACCCACTTTTTCAGGAGTCTTTTCCCCGGATATCCAGTGTCTCTTCCTTCACATTGATGTCTCATACGACTAAAGCAGCTCCTGTCAGTATGACCTTTACATTGACAGTAATTACACACCGAGTGCCATGATGTAACACTTCTCTTTTGTTTATCCTTCTGACCACCTTGCTTGAAGTGCCTCTTCTTGTTCTGACCTTCGGTAATGTGTCCCTGTTCTTTTTTGAATGTGTGAAGTTAGCCTCCTCTATTGAACCCTACGCCTGTACGATCTCCAGGAACTTTCCCCATGCTCAGTATGTCGTCAAGCTTTGTCTTTCTGGAGTTCCATTTGTTGAAGATGCTTTCTACCTTCTTGGCTCTAAGAAGAGTTCTCCTGAGCTGACTTTCTAGTATTCTGAAATTGTGTTCGGTCTTTAATAGTTGAGCAGTGACCTCTTCCTTTTCTCCTTTCAGTCTGACATTTTCCCTCTTCAAAGATTTATTGATCTTACAGATCTTCATCCAATTTGTGAACATAGTTTGGTAAGCAGACCGAATATCAACTTCATCAATTTCCTCATCATCACCCATATCTGAACTAGATTCACTTTCAGTTGTTGTACTGTATGTTGTAATATTCTTCTTGACATTTCCAAAATTCAGTCCCCTACTGCCAATCTTCCTCATCATTTTGCTAAAAAAATTAGTTAACAAAGCGATGTCATCTTCAAGCTCAGTGTCATTTCCTGTTTGTGAAACTTCTGTCGCTTCCGCCTTTAAAGCCACTCCTTTATCCCTTTTTTTCTTCAAATTCATTTCGTAGGTCTGAAGAGACCCCATCAGTTCATCCAATCTCATATTGGATGTGTTCCTTACCTCTTCAATACCAGCATTTTTTGCCGAAAATTTGTCAGGTAGAGATCTCAGTGTTTTCTCCACTAACTGCTTTTGGGAGTACTTCTTCCCCAATTGGAAAGCCTGATTAGCTATATCACGTAATCTTCCATTGAATTCAGCCACTGATTCATCATCATTCATTCTAAGATTTTCAAAGTGAGAAGCGAGTATTTGAAGTTTAGAAGCTCTTACAGTGCTTGTCCCTTCATGAATATTTTGAAGGATGTCCCACGCTTCCTTTGCAAACTCGCATGTAGAAATTAATTTGAACTGCTCTTCATCTACAGCAGTAAAAATTACATTCACAGCCTTCGAATTTCCCAGAGCCGCATGTTCTTCTTCGGGACTCCAGTCTTTAGTTGGCTAGAGGTATTCATTTTCTTCTTTGTCATATTCTATAGGAGGAGTCCAGCCTTCTAAAGTTGCCACCCAAGCCTTCTCATCAAGAGACTTGATAAATGCATGCATCCGGGACTTCCAGTACGTATAGTTAGTACCAGTAAGCAGCGGAGGCCGAGTCACAGAAGCTCCTTCCTTTGTGTTCATGGTTGACGTACTAAAACAACAGAATCTCACCCCTTTGACAAACAAAGAATGCGGATGACCTGCTCTGATACCAATTGAAGTTTAGTACGCAAGCTTAAACAGTTAACACATAGAATAATAGACAACACAATATGACACACGGACATTGGTAACACAGTTCGGTGCGCACACCTATATCTATGGGGCCTCGCCCAGAAATTCAAATTACTCCACTAAATAATGATAATTACAATCACCAATACTATTTGATATTAGGGGAAACAAACTCCCCCTCAATACAAATCGGAAGGGTTGATCTCAATCAACCCCGTAGAGTAATTTGCGCAAGCTCCCCTTGCGTGCAAGATCCCCTTGCAATACTAACAAAGATCAACTCCCTTGATCCCCTACCTCAGTAGTAGTCAGCCTCCTCCCGGAGCTCCTTATAGCTTTCGCAAAAGCTAATGTTCCAAGTAGTAACCCTAGCCGCCAATCCACATGCAACTTAACTTCGCTCACCCCTCGAAGTAGTTAAATTGTTAATAAAGATACATCAGATAGAATCTCAGAAGATTGGCAGTTTACAGCCAGTGAAGCTAGGCTAGGTAAAGCGGTTAATATTTATCTCAGCCGTCAAATAGAACAGAAACCAATGATGAGCAAACCTAACCATCCTTCAACAGCGTCGACTAACAGAACCATGAATTCAATCCAAACGCTCGCTGTAGCAGTATATTGATCACTCCTTATCTTACACCTTTTTTCTGCATGTTTTCATGACGTTTTGATTGCCCATATTGCGTTTTTCACGATTATTCGACGATATTGCGATGCTTTTCCCTATTTCTTTTTTTGTCGTATTTCAGGAAATATGGAGCGATTTGAAGCAAAAATGAGATCAGAGGATTTTCACGCACTTCGGAGTGTCACCCACAGCTTATTGGAGGACTTATCAGCGATAGAGGATGAGCGGAAGAAGAAGGAATTTTATAGGATCGACGAGGAGGAGAAAAGGAGAAGAAAGGAGCTCAGGAGCACCTCACTCGGCCGAGCAAGACTGCTCATTCGGCCGAGTGAAGGGTCACACTCGCCCGAGGGAAACGGATACCCACTAAAGATTTTCTATGTTTCCTCGGCCGAGTAAGGAACTCCACTCGGCCGAGTAAGAAAGCTTACTCGCCCGAGTGGTACAGAGGATTCGTCCAGGGAAGCTGCCAACTTACTGGAATTTCAGAGGAAGCACACTCGGCTGAGCATGATTGCTCACTCGATCGAACGAAGAAGACTACTCGGTCGGGCCATCCCAAGAGACAGACCCCTGAAAACCTCGAAGTTACTGTTATTTTATAGGGTTTGTCACTCGGGCGAGTGACAAGGGTCACTCGGCCGAGTGACCTTCTCCGACTACTGCTAGGAATGCGAATTCTGGGCTACGCAGGGGCAGTTTTGTCACAATTTTTTTGGACGATTTTGGCTTGTAGTTAAACCTAGTTTTTACCTTGGTTTTAGAAGAGACTTGAATTATTTTTTAGAGACTTCTATGAGGTTTTTGACGGCTATTCTTTGGAGAAATCTCAGCTGGAGATCATTGGCCACATTATTGGTTTGTTCTTTATTGTTAAAAAAACTCATTTTTATGAATTGTTTCTTATTTGCAATGAATGCCATGATTATAGTTGTTATTTCTGAGATTTTCATGATGATTAGTGAGTAGTTCCATCGTTCTAGGGCATGGGGATGAACCCTATGGACCCGATCTTTTGAATTGTGATGAATTTGTAGATTTGTTACTAGAATTGATAATGGTTATGTTATGATCGATTTATTACGAGTAGCTAGGAATTTATATCGATTGGGATTTGCAAGAGATTGGATCCCAATTGATAGGAAGGCCTAGATATTCGATTTAGATTGATAATTGAAATTCTCTAGATTTGGTTTGCAAGAGATTGGACCAAAGCTAGGATTTTTTATTATAAATCTATACTAATATTCGTTTGCAAGAGATTGGACGAATACGAACTATCATAAACTAGATCGTAGCCCGAGTTTGCACGAGAGTGGACTCGAGATGCGATTGGACGATGATGTCGATCTTCACGCTAGCGGTTTAGGGTAGAGTTTGCACGAGAGTGTGCTCTATTCTAGGTTTGCTATAGACCGGCAATAGCACAAGAGCGTGAGCTTGGTTCTACATTAAGTTGAGACTAGTTCACCTATATTCAAGCTTAGCAACAATGAAATTTATGACTCACAAGGATGAGAGACGGTCCGTAGTGGGGATTTCCTATCCCTAGACGCTTCATTATATTGATATTTCTCGCTATTGAACGATTGTGACTATTACATCAAAACTATTCTTACTCTCTTGATAGCTAGGTAATCAAAGTGAGATACTATTATTAGTCCTCCCTGTGTTCGATACCCGCTCGCCACTATGCCGTGCGCTTGCGGTAAAACTACAGTCGTTTTTTGGGTGTATATCCGGGCGCGATCAAGTTTTTGGCGCCGTTGCCGGGGAGACGACGGTATTTTGTTTTATTATTTTTATATTTTTATTCCTCTATCGTGCTAACAATTCCATCGAAGCTCTATTTTCCTGTGCATGTATACGAGATCGACGGAGCATCAAGAAGATCTATTATTTGACCCAGAGATCGATCGTACCGGAAGGAGGCTTAGAGCCGAGAGAAGACTTGCTATAGAGAAAGATTGTATGAATCGACAGGAGACACCGGAGGAGTTAGCGGCATGCATGGCTAGGCTAATATCTATCAGAGATAGGCTTCGGCCTAAGACTACTTCTACTACTTCATCCATTGCGATGCCGGAGTTGGCGGCGGATAAGAATTTCGAGCTCAAAACGGGGCTAGTGGTTCTAATGCAACAAGACCCATTCCATGGGAACTCCCATGAGAATCCACATTACCATCTTCAATTATTATTATCCAAGTGTGCCACCTTTCAGATGCCCGGTGTACCGGTCGATGCTATCCGACTGCGCCTCTTCCCATTCACTCTCAGAGACAAACCTTTGTATTGGTTAAGGACGCAAGCAGAGGGGATCTTTACTACATGGGATGAGTTGGCAAGTGCTTTTGTGAACAAATTCTACCCACCATCCAAGACCGTAAAGATAAGGAGCACGCTCATGTCCTTCATGCAAGGACCACAGGAGAGTCTATTTGGGGCATGAGAGCGCTTTAAAGATCTCCAACACCAATGCCCCCATCACAACATTGAAGCATGGGAGCTAGTACATAGCTTTTACAATGGATTCCAACCGGGCACCAAGCAAATCATCGATGCTACCGCCAATGGAACCATTCTATCTAAGACACCGGATGAAGCTACGGCCATACTAGAGGAGATGGCCTCTAACAACCAACAATGGGGCGGTGAGAGAGGACAATCTTCCTCCTCCTTGAAGCCAACAAGCATATATGAAGCCAAGGCCGTAGCGGAGCTTTCTACGAAGTTTGACTCTCTCCACAAGGTCGTGGAGAGATTGGAGAAGTTGATCACCGAGCCGCATGGAACTCCTGCCACATCTACACTGGGAGGCAATATGAGCGATTGGCAAGACCAAGCGCAAGTTATGTTCATTGGAGGAGAGCAAGGAGAGGGTGCTAATGAACAAGTCCAATATGTTGCGGGAAACACCAGTTATTGGGCTAACCCGACCACGAGGAATCATCCAGGCTTCTCATATGCTAATAATGATGGAGCTTTAAACCCGCCGCCACCTCAATAACCTCAAGCTCGGCCTCCACCTCCACATCCTCAATATAAACCAAGAGGGCCACCACAACAAAGCTTCCTGCCTAGGCAACAAGCAGGACCATATAGGCCACCGGGTTATAATCAAGGGTGGAGAGCTCCAAACGCACCACAAGCGCCACCGAGGTCGGATCATGAAGCTAGGGTGGAAGAATTCATGGTGGAGCAAAAGAAAATAAATGCTAGATTGACGGCTCAACAAGACTCTCTTAATACTGTCGTGGCTCAACTAACAGAGCAACTTGCGTTCCTTAACAAAAACACTCAACAATTGCCGGCCCAACCGGAGCCAAACCCATGGGGAAATACCGGCCACATCAACGCGGTGGTGGCGGTTACTACTAGGGGCGGAAAGGACACTACTCCCGCCATGATCCAAACCAAAGAGCCCGGGGAGCAAATCTTGGATGACAAGGAGCATGCTATTGAGGAGGAGTTCCAAAAAGAGTCGCAAGAAGGCGAAAATTCTGAAATTATAAAGCCAGGCGAGGAGCGCAACTATATGCCACCGGTACCCTTTCCTCAATGGTTGGAAAGAGATAAGATTGAGAAGCGGCTAGCCAAATTCCTTGAGTACTTGCGGGGGGTAAGCCTCAATATACCTTTCTTGGACGCTATTGTAGAGATCCCGTCGTATGCCAAGTTCTTGAAAGACTTGATTTCGGGAAAGAAGAGAAAGGAGAAGATAATGCTCGCCAAGCAAGGTACATGGTTCACCCGGAAGGAGAAGGAGCCCACGAAATTCAAAGATCCCGGAAGCTTCCGCATCCCATGCACACATGGAGGAGTCCCACTACAAAAAGCTTTGGTAGATTTGGGAGCAAGTATGAGCCTAATGCCCCTAAGTATGTTCAAGAAATTGAATACGGGGACCGACTTGAAGCCGACGGATATGAGAATACAACTAGCAGACAGTCGGGTTACTAGGTCGGTGGGAATTGCGGAGAACATACCGCTCCAAGTGTCGGGAGGAATATGCTTTTCGTGTGACTTTGTAGCTATGGACATCAAGGAGGAGGGCGATACATCGCTAATTCTTGGACGCCCCTTTCTAGCCACCGCCGGCGTGATAGTTGACGTGAGAGAGGGCACCTTGTCTTTAAATGTCAAAAACGTCGAGGTGGAGCTCCATATCCCTAAAGCAATGAAGCATATGCCCTACCAAGAGGAAGTGGATTATGTGGACCTCCTCGATGAGGTGATCCATGAAGCTATACCACATTCTATTGGTGCCTTGCACGATGACGGCCTTGAAGAAGGCCGAACTTCTAGTGATGGAGAAAAGTTGGAGGACCAGCCAGACCACTCCATGATTGATGACAAAGAGACGCTGATTTTGCAAGAATTAGGGAGCTATGCAAGCTCTCCACGGCCAACACTTTGAAGAAAGCTCCGCCGGATAAGAGATCGGCATCACCGGTGAAGAAAAAGAATGGTACAAGCTCAAGCTGGGGGGCCTATTCCCCAACACTACCCATGATGAGGGGAAGCCGAGGAATGCCCACGAACATCAACAACTAAATCCAAGTGTGCTTCCCGGCAAGTTTGACGGGCGCATCTCATATGCGCCGAATATCGAGCACTAAACGAATATCTTAAGGGGTCGAGCCCAAGACCTTAAACAAGCGCTTGTCGGGAGGCAACCCGACGGTTTTTGTATTACTCTTAGTTGAATTCTATTTTTGTTTTAGATTTTTCTTAGTGTTTAGAGTCTAGAGTCAATAAAAATCGTGACAACGAGCTCTATTTTTCATGACAATAGATGGAGAACGAGAAATCATTGACATAGAGGATGACCATGGCAAGGGAGAGCACTCCAGGAACGCGCTCAGGCCCTAGGAGAAGGAAGAAACTGACGGGGACGAGAAAAATAGAGAGTGGAGCGAAAACAGAGAGCCGAGGCAGAAAACAGCAAGCCACTCGGCCGAGTGTACCCGTCACTCAGCCGAGGAAAGACTTGTTGAGTATTGGACTCCACGGATTTGGTTTTGGATGATGAGCAAACATAAATAAATTATGAACTAACAATTTATGAGCGCAGTTATGGAGATCGTTGCCAAATTCACGTGAACAATCAAAGCGACATCTCAAGACTTCTCAAAGCTCGTATTCAATGCCTAAAGCTTCGTTGAAGCTTTTGGACCGTTTTGGAAGTCATGAAGATTTGATCGAAGCTCTCGATTAAGGTTTTATTTATAGTCTTTTAGCTTCGATCTATAGAATGTTAAGCCTTGAGTAATTCTTACATTTCTATCTTCATAACGCTCCTATCTTAGCTCTAGGATCTTAGTTGAAGTCCATTCTAACTTTCCCGAAGCATCGCGCTTCGATTCGGACTTCTTGTGCATGTTAGTTGGTTCAAGAAGAAGAACTGACCGACTAGATGGTGATCTAGTCGGTCGGCAAAGCTTCTTGGACCGACTAGTTTCATTCAGTCTTTTCTTGCTCAGTACTGTTTACAGTTAGTCGGTCTACGTTGACTCACCGACCGACTAGTTTGTGAACTAGTCGGTCAGTGATGCTTCTTTGACCGACTAGTTGAGCTTTACTGTACATGCTAATTTTCTCATGAGCTACTGTTTATCGTTAGTCGGTCTAAGAACGTTTGGTGACCGACTAGTTGATAATCTAGTCGGTCAACATTTGTTCTTGGACCGACTAAATCAATTTGTATTCAGACTATTTGTTTTTGACTCTTAGTCGGTCTAAGTTCACTGATCGACCGACTAGTTGTGAAACTAGTCGGTCAGAAAGTCTGCTTGGACCGACTAGATTTCTAGGTCTGAAACTCCATCTCTTCACTGTTCTTCCATTAGTCGGTATACGTTAATTGACCGACCGACTAGTTGATGAACTAGTCGGTTGGTAGTTGTTCTTTGACCGACTAGTTGAGTTCAGAAAAGAGCCGTTGGAGCTTTAATTGAAACGTTTTTCTTTCTCTCTCTCCTCTATCCTATAAATACTTGATGGGCTGCATTCATTGCAGTCAAGGCTGATATTATTGCAAGTTTAGAGATCAAGAGGAATCATTCCAAGCTCATTCAAAGCTCTTTCATTCCATTCAATAATCTCTCCTCACTCTTACTTCCAAAGAGAGATTCATTGAGTGTGAAGCCTTCCAAGCCAAGTGCTTGATTCTAGGTCACCAACAACCCCATAGCTCTCCATCGCTGATCTACATCTTGGAGCTAGGGTTTGGTGCCACTTCTTCTTCCTCAAAATCATCCTTGCCCTAATTTGTAAGCATTACTCAAGGCATAGGTATTTTGTCGGTAAGAAGTTCTATTTCATTTCAATTTCATATTGTAAGTTTCACTCTCGGTTGTGAGAGTGTGGTTGTGATCCCGGGTTGTGGGAGTCACAAATTACTTTGTGTATGATTTGACTTGTGAAGGTTTTTCACAAGTATTTCATAGTGGAAATCTTGAGTTAGGGTTTCTAACTCAAGTATCCGGAGGGGATCCGAGTGGTTGGGACATAGGATCACCAGGAACAAGTCGGGGAGACTTGGGTGGATCCGAACCCAGTAATATCTATTGTTAGCTTTGTTAATTTTGTTGTTGTCATCAATTTAAGCTTCCGCAAATTGATTTGGTAGTTGTTTGCACGATAATTAGGAATTATACTCCTTGTTATTTTTAAAGTACCATTCACCCCCCTCTAGTACTTGTGCAGTAGCTTGTAGGGCATTACATTTGGTTTCGGAGCCAGATACTTAGCTATGTCTGCCAACGACAACAAGACCGTTCGTCCACCTTCTGACTATAGCACCTTCAGGAACCGTGAAGGAGCGTCTTCGGTGATAGAAGGACATTCCTCGACGAGGCCTCCATTCTTCAACGGTACCAACTACGGGTACTGGAAATGCCAGATGGAAATTTTCCTCCGGAGTGCATCTCTATGGAGGGCCACGATGAAGGAATACGTCGAGCCTACCGAAGAAGACTTTGAGAAGTGGACTCCCGCGGAGGTCGCCGCGGAAGTGAGCAATGCCAAGGCAATGAACGCCTTGCAATGCGCCTTGGATGCCGAGGATTTCAATAAGATATGCACATGTAAGAGTGCATATCAAATATGGAATTCCCTCCTCATATTACATGAAGGGACAAGTAGGGTAAGAGACTCTAAACTCGTTGTAGTTAATAGAGATTACGAGTTGTTTCATATGATACAGGGTGAGAAGATGACGGAGTACTACGCTCGCTTCGTCGACATTACAAACGAGTTGGAGGCTCTCAGCAAAACCTACACCCAAAAGGAGAAAGTCTCGAAGATCATCGATGGACTTCCTTCTAGTTGGGAGAAACGGACCTTCGCCATCGAGGAAGGTAATGACTTGAAAACCTATACCGTTGTTCAACTAATGGGTACTTTAATGTCATACGAGGTTCGCAAGGATAGCAAGCTTAAGTTGCAGGACAAGATGAAGTCCTATCTAAAGCAAGACGAGCCAAAGAAGAAGGCTATTGCTTTTAAGGTCGCTCCATCCACATCCACATCAACCGATGATGAAGACTCGAAAAACGAGTTGGACTTGGAGTCCATGGCACTCATGGCCAAGAAGTTCAACCGTTTCTTCCGAAAAGGTAACTACAAGAACAAAGCTAAATTTGGTTCTTCTAACGCCCCCTCTCCTTTGTGTTTCAAGTGCAATAAGCTAGGACACATGAAAGCGGAGTGTCCTCTAAATAAGCAAAAGGAGAAGTGGAAGGCGCCGAAATTCGTTAAGTCCGAGAAGTACAAAAAGGGGTACAAAAAGGGACTTGTCGGAGCAACATTCACCGACTCCGAGGATTCCTCAAGCGGAGAGTCGGACGATGAGCAAGTGGAGCAAGCGCACATGTGCTTCATGGCAAGAGAGGAGCATGATCAAGGATCTTCCTCCTCCGATGATAGCGACAACGAAGGCGATGAGGTAACCATGGATGACCTTAGGAATGCTAATTCTCAATTGTGGTCTAAGTATACTAAATTAGTAAATAGGTATACTAAAGTAAAAGATGATTTAGCTAGCATCCAAACCTCGCCTAAAACTATCATCACCAACAACGACACCATTGTTGAAGAGTTGAAGAATGAGATTGTTAATCTCAAGACTCAACTTGAACATGTTAGCATTGAGGATCCGGAAGAACATAAGATAAACAATCACCATTCCATCATGTGAGACACCCTCACGCACGTGTTCCTCCACATGCATATGTTCACCCACATCATCGTATGAATAACTATCCACATGCACCATTCCATCATGTTCCTTATGCCTATCCACCACATGCATCACGTAGAAACCAACAACGCATGCATGCACCCAATAGGATGAGGGCTCCCAAGATTTTCACTATTTGGAGCCCAAAGGACACAAGCATGGATGAAAAACAAGTTTACATGAATGCTTATTTTTCGGATGTTGTGCATAGTAGAAATTATGTGGGGAAGTCTAAGTCCAATTGGACTTGGCTTCCAAAGGTCTAATCTCTTGGACCCAATGACCTTGGGTACCATGATATGAAATTTTCTATCTTTAGGTACTCAAGGAAAAGAAAAAGAAAAGGAGCAACAAATTTAAATTTAGCTCCAAGGGGAATTGGATACTCGATAGCGGGTGTTCAAAACACATGACGGGCGATGCTCAATTGCTTTCCGGAGTGGTGCCCATTGCGAATGGGAACCGGGTAGTCTTTGGAGGCAACGAGAACGGAACCATCGTCGGTGTTGGTAAAGTGGGTAACCCATCTAAACCCTTAATTAGTGATGTTTATCTAGTTAATGGTTTAAACCATAATCTTATTTCAATAAGCCAACTTTGTGACAAAGGTTACAAAGTTAGCTTTGCGAAAGGATTGTGTCATATTTTGAATGATAATAATGATTTATTATTTTCCGGCACACGCCATAAAGATATTTATATTTTGGATCTTCCTAAGTCATATGAACAATGTCTCGTTGCCAACACAAGTGAACAACATTTATGGCATCGACGCTTTGGACATGTGAACTTTGGAACACTTTATAAGCTTTCAAAATTAAATTCCATTAAAGGTTTTCCGAAGCTCGTTTTTGAAAAGAAAAGTTTTTGTGATTCTTGTCAACGTGGCAAGCTTCCTAAATCTTCATTTAAACCTAAGAAAAGCATTTCTACTAAACGGCCACTAGAGCTATTACATCTAGATTTATTTGGGCCAACTAGAGTTGCTTCCTTAGGAAATGCAAGATATGGACTTGTCATCGTAGATGATTATTCTAGATTTACATGGGTTTTTTTCTTATGTAATAAAAATGAAGCTTTTGAAAACTTCACAATATTTGTGAAGAAAGTACAAAATCTCATCGGAACCACCATTGTCACTATTCGTAGTGATCATGTGGGTGAATTTGAGAATGAGTCTTTCTCAAATTTTTGTGATGATCTTGGAATTACTCACACGTTTTCTTTCCCTCGCGCACCTCCTCAAAATGGTGTTGTTGAGAGGAAGAATAGAACGCTTGTGGAGTGTGCTCGCACTATGCTCGAAGATAGCCAACTTGGTTATCAATTTTGAGCGGAAGCGGTACACACCACTTGTTATGTGTTTAATAGAATACTTTTGAGGCCCGGCACCAAACAAACTTGCTATGAATTGTTGTTTGGTAGATTGCCTCAAGTTAAACATTTTCGTGTTTTCGGCGCAAAATGTTTTATTAAAAACACTTATGAAAATTTGGACAAGTTTGATCCGAGATCGGATGAGGGGATATTTGTTGGGTATTCCTCACGTAGCAAAGCCTACCGGATATACAACAAAAGATCATCTACGATCGAGGAATCACTACATGTCTCTTTTAATGAGAATTTTACTACTTCTAGAATTTCAAATGATGATGATTCTATGGATGTTTTATGTGATTCGTTTGAAAATTCTAAGTCTATTGATTCAATTGATTCTATTGATACTAACCCGACTAATGAAGTTGTTGAGAATGTTCCTAGTGATCAAGGTATTCCCAAGCGGCTTCATACCATTCGCGACCATCCCCATGAGCAAGTCATTGGCAATATTCAAGATAGAGTCAAGACGAGATCGCAAGTCCACCACTTCACCAATTGTGCCTTTGCCTCATCGATAGAGCCAAAGAATATAGTTAAAGCGTGCGAAGATAGTGCTTGGATCCTTGCCATGGAGGAGGAACTCATTCAATTCGAGAGGAATGAGGTATGGGAGCTTGTTCCTTTGCCATCGAAGAACCACACCGTCATAGGGACAAAGTGGATCTTCAAGAACAAAACCGACGAAAACCAAGTCGTCGTCCGGAACAAAGCTCGGTTAGTAGCTCAAGGCTATCGAGAAGAGGAAGTTATCGATTTCGAAGAATCCTTCGCTCCGGTAGCTAGATTAGAATAATTTAGACTATTATTGTCTTTTGCATGCCATAAAAATTTTAAATTATTTCAAATGGATGTTAAAAGTGCATTTTTAAACGGAGATGTCATTGAGGAAGTTTACGTTTCTCAACCTCCGGGCTTCATAAATGAAAATTTTCCAAATCATGTTTTTAAACTAAAGAAAGCTCTTTATGGTTTGAGACAAGCTCCTCGAGCTTGGTATGATCGCCTAAAGAATTTTCTTTTGGATTTGAATTTTAAAATGGGTGAAGCCGATTCTACACTTTTTGTTAAGCATGCGAATAATGATATTTTATTAGTTCAAATTTATGTTGATGATATCATTTTCGGTGCTACTAACTTCACTCTTTGCGAAGAGTTTTCTAATGTTATGAAGGAACAATTTGAGATGAGCCACATGGGCGAACTCAAATATTTCTTAGGTCTCCAAATTCACCAATTGAACGATGCAATCTTCATCCACCAAACGAAATACACGGTGGAGTTACTAAAGCGATTTGGAATGGAGAATGCCTCCGGGAAAAAGACTCATATGAACACTACAACGCATCTTGATAAAGATACGGGCGGAAAAGATGTAGACATTCGTCTATATCGAGGTATGATAGGTAGTTTACGTTATCTTACCGTAAGTAGGCCCGATATTATGTTTGCCGTTTGTATTTGTGCTCGTTATCTGTCTCAACCTAAGGATTCTCACATAGTAGCGGTAAAACGTATTTTTTGCTATCGAAGTTACACTTTAGATTTTGGATTACTTTATCCGAAATCTAGCACATATGAGTTAGTCTCATATAGTGACATTGATTATGCGGGATGCAAATCCGACAGGAAGAGTACTAGTGGCAATTGCCATTTTTTAAGAAATTCCCTTGTCTCTTGGTTTTCCAAGAAGCAAAATTCGGTATCACTTTCTACCACCGAGGCGGAATACATTGCCGCCGGTGCTGCTTGTGCCCAGGTTCTTTGGATGAGACACACACTGAAGGATTTTGGTATTCATTGTGATGCTAGCCCTATCATGGTGGATAACCAAAGTGCTATTTGTCTTTCAAAGAATCCGTTGCATCATTCCTGATCTAAACACATAGATGTCCGACACCATTTCTTAGATGATCATGTTGCTAAAAAGGACATCATATTAGTGTACGTTGAAACCCAAAAGCAAATCACCGATATTTTCACGAAACCCCTAAAGGAGGACTCCTTTGTGCGGTTGCATCGAGAATTGGGGATTATGGGTGAATCCGAGAAATAGGATTCATGTTTCATTCAATAATCTTGCATGCTATTATATTTCGCAATAGTTCGTTCATGCTAGACTTATTGAATTTTTCGGGATTTTATGTGATATGTTTGAATTTTTGCTCGAATTCATATTTGAATGTCGTATTTGAGATTTTGATGTTTTATGGGGTAGTTTAGATGACTTATGAGAGGGTTAAGATGTTTCGTCCAAGTGTTTTGTGGAGAGAACTTATTTATCAATTTTTGGACTCTTCTAGTCGGTTTCAGTTCATCAGCCAACCGACTAGATGCACATCTAGTCGGTCAGCTAGTGAACTCAGACCGACTAGTTCAAGCTTTGAACTTTCCTTTGTCATTGACTTCTTTTAGTCGGTCACAGTTCATTTACCGACCGACTAGATTGAAAACTAGTCGGTCAGTTATTGAACTGTGACCGACTAACTCTAGCCCTAAAATCTTCGACTTGCCTCTGTTTCGACTTAGTCGGTTCAAGCTCATTTACCGACCGACTAGATCACAATCTAGTCGGTCAGTGCTTGAACTGTGACCGACTAAGTGCTCAGGGACTGTTTCGTCTTTTCGCGATTTCGACCGACTTAAACTCTATCTATTCGACTTATCTCTCATTTAGTCGGTTGTTTTCGTTTCTCCAGCTCGAAAAACCCCAAGCCCAGCGCGTGTCCCTTCGTCTTCCCGTCGATCTCCGGCCACTTTTCCGGCCAACTCCGCCGCCAATCGCCGTCGATCACTCCACCTAGGTATCTCCCTTCTTCCTAGGTCTCGTTTTCAGATCTAGGGTTTGATCCTAGGTCTATTTCCCAGTTCTAGGGCTTGCTTTCATCTCTAGGATTTCGATTTACTTCCTAGGGCTTGTTGTTTTCGGTTCTAGGGTTTGTGCTTAGGTTGTTTGATCTTTTTCTATCGATTGATTGATCTCGGTGTGCCACGAACATGGCAAAGACGAGGATTCCTATCACTTCCTCTGGGGCATCCCCCATGACCGTAGAGCCTTCTAACCCTAGGAATCCGTCTAAGCCCAAGCGCCGTGCTAAATCAACCCAAGCTTCTCCGTCTTCGCCTCCTCTGAAGAAGCAGAGGACGGCGACCGTCAAACCCGGTAAACAGTCTAAGTCTAGAAAGACTATACTCCACACCCCCTCTACTCCTCCTGATTCCGATACTGAGTTTAGACCCAAGGATGAGTCTGGCCATAGGGAACCCACTCCTCCACTTCGTCCTAGGACTCGACAGCCTAAGGGAAAGGGCCCAATGCCAGCTGGTGGTGTTGACATATCGTTGTGTCGCGACGACCCTTTGTGTCTAGCGGCCTACAACCGTATTGAGCACTGCCCGATGCTATTGGAGCACTATGTTCAGTTTTCAGACTTCCTTGGCTTAGCTGATCTCCTATCCTATAGTGGGCTCCTAGACTACCTTCGCTTCGACCCTAAGGCGAACCCTCGACCCTATCCTCGCCTGGTCAAACTATTCTATGCAAATCGTGTCCGGGGCCACTACGATGAGAGCCACTCCATCGAGACTACTGTCTTGGGGACTCCTATAGTCCTCACGGTAGAAATCTTGGGGGAGTTGCTTGGTTGCTCATCGTCTGGTCTCCTCCCGTCAGACATCTCTGTTGATGATATCTCCTCTCTGGATCAGTCTGTTCTCGCTGATATCTTCCATGTGATCCCTCCCGCCTTCATTGGTGTTCCTTCGAAGTCGTTTAAGCCAAATGCATGGGTGCTCAATCTCATTCTGAAGTCGTGCTCGCTTCCCAAGTACGGCTCATCTTCTCTGACATCCCAGTCGTTCCTCAAGTTGATTTACGCTCTATTCTTGGGTTGCGAGATTAATTGGGCTCGTGTTATACTCGATAAGATGGACTCTTTCGAGTGTATTCGCAAGACCACTAAATCTGCGCATATCCCTTATCCTTGTCTATTAACTTTGGTGTTTCGTCATTTTCGCGTGCCTTTGCCTCCTGACGATGAGCGTCTTCTTGGTCCTCCACTGAACACGACGGCCATAAAGAAATCTCTTGCGGCACTCCGTCACGTGTAGCGGATGACCCCTTCAGCTTCTCAGGGCACTTCTTCTGCAGCTGCTGCTTCTCGACCTCCCACCACTCTTGAGAGTCTCGCTCGTGACGTTCGTCGTCTCGAGTCTCGGTATGCTCGCTCTGAGGAGATTCTGTGCCGTATTGCTCGTACCATTGGTGTTGAGGTCCCTCATCATGTTTCTGAGGATGAGGAGTTGGATGATGAGGATATCGATGAGCTCCTTGGTTCTCCTGCTCGTGGCACTGAGGCCACTCCTGTTGCTGCTACCACATCTGCTCCTGGAGCTGCCACCTCTTCCGGTGCTCCAGAGACTTCTGCACCAGTGGATCAGACTTCTGATGCTGCTATTGCTCCCGCTGACGTCTCTGCTCCTGACGTGCCTGCTGATGTTCCTGTTGATATCTCTGCCGTTGAGCCAGTCGTCGATGTCTCCACTCCTGCTCCGACGATCCCTTCTGTACACACACCACTCCTTACAGCAGAGCCTGAGTCCACTCCCTCGACTGGACCCACGGAGACTGCTGATCCTGCCACTTTCTCCTGAGAGTCAGTTTGGAGGCCTCTCCTGTGATCATTCGATGATACATCTTGTTGAGAGTGTTTTGGGTTAGGATGGAGTTTTGTAGGTGTTTTGATGTATTTTGATGTGTTGGATGTCGGTGTACTTGTTGTACTTTCATTTTGTTGGATGTTTGATGATGATGTATCGATGTCGTATGTTGTATTTTTTTTATGTTGCTATAGATGTTGCACTTCATATGATGTAGTCGATGTGATTTTGGATGTACTCATGGTATTCATATATATATATACATCGATGTTCTTTTTTTTACTTCGTCGTGCACATTTAATAATCATTCAATGTCTATGATATGTGAATTCGTCGCTCGACGCTTAAAAAAACTTGGTTAAATAGATTATATTTCTATGATTGCATAGAATTGTTTTCCATGCACAAATTTAACCAAGAATATTGAGTATTGAAGGGTATGTTTCTTTATTCAATAAGTGAATTTATATTTGGTATTTTGATGATTTTAATTTTTGCTTTTCGAAAATGGACAATTTGGCACACTTTGATTTGATTTCATCTCTTTACCCTTGGTGTCAATTTGGTCCATCGTCATAATCTAAGACTCCCGATGTTGGATTTTCTGTATCCTTGTTGCTGTCGTTGTTTGCCCCCCATTTTTGGGATAATGCCAAAGGGGGAGAGATAATGATAATGTTTAGGGCAAATGAAAATTTAACTCAATTTCCAAGAATCTAATTTGATATGTTAGATTCAGGGGGAGTTAAGATATATATAAGGATTTTCAAATCCGATATTTCAAAATTCGATTCTCGTTATATATCTTACTCGTCTGATTGATGCAATTTATATATATTCAATTTGGAGTTAACGTGTCATCAATGCAGGGGGAGTAAGTATTTTACATTTGAATCATTATTTTTGATTGTTATTTATGTTGGTTTGTCATCACCAAAAAGGGGGAGAATGTTGAGTATTGGACTCCCCGGATTTGGTTTTGGATGATGAGCAAACATAAATAAATTATGAACTAACAATTTGTGAGCGCAGTTATGGAGATCGTCACCAAATTCATGTGAACAATCAAAGCGACATCTCAAGACTTCTCAAAGCTCGTATTCAATGCCTAAAGCTTCGTTGAAGCTTTTGGACCGTTTTGGAAGTCATGAAGATTTGATCGAAGCTCTCGATTAAGGTTTTATTTATAGTCTTTTAGCTTCGATCTATATAATGTTAAGCCTTGAGTAATTCTTACATTTCTATCTTCATAACGCTCCTACTTAGCTCTAGGATCTTAGTTGAAGTCCACTCTAACTTTCCCGAAGCATCGCGCTTCGATTCGGACTTCTTGTGCATGTTAGTTGGTTCAAGAAGAACTGACCGACTAGATGGTGATCTAGTCGGTCGGCAAAGCTTCTTGGACCGACTAGTTTCATTCAGTCTTTTTCTTGCTCAGTACTGTTTACAGTTAGTCGGTCTACGTTGACTCACCGACCGACTAGTTTGTGAACTAGTCGGCCAGTGATGCTTCTTTGACCGACTAGTTGAGCTTTACTGTACATGCTAATTTTCTCCTGAGCTACTGTTTATCGTTAGTCGGTCTAAGAACGTTTGGTGACCGACTAGTTGATAATCTAGTCGGTCAACATTTGTTCTTGGACCGACTAAATCAATTTGTATTCAGACTATTTGTTTTTGACTCTTAGTCGGTCTAAGTTCACTGACCGACCGACTAGTTGTGAAACTAGTCGGTCAGAAAGTCTGCTTGGACCGACTAGATTTCTAGGTCTGAAATTCCATCTCTTCACTGTTCTTTCATTAGTCGGTATACGTTAATTGACCGACCGACTAGTTGATGAACTAGTCGGTCGGTAGTTGTTCTTTGACCGACTAGTTGAGTTCAGAAAAGAGCCGTTGGAGCTTTAATTGAAACGTTTTTCTTTCTCTCTCTCCTCTATCCTATAAATACTTGATGGGCTGCATTCATTGTAGTCAAGGCTGATATTATTGCAAGTTTAGAGATCAAGAGGAATCATTCCAAGCTCATTCAAAGCTCTTTCATTCCATTCAATAATCTCTCCTCACTCTTACTTCCAAAGAGAGATTCATTGAGTGTGAAGCCTTCCAAGCCAAGTGCTTGATTCTAGGTCACCAACAACCCCATAGCTCTCCATCGCTGATCTACATCTTGGAGCTAGGGTTTGGTGCCACTTCTTCTTCCTCAAAATCATCCTTGCCCTAATTTGTAAGCATTACTCAAGGCATAGGTATTTTGTCGGTAAGAAGTTCTATTTCATTTCAATTTCATATTGTAAGTTTCACTCTCGGTTGTGAGAGTGTGATTGTGATCCCGGGTTGTGGGAGTCACAAATTACTTTGTGTATGATTTGACTTGTGAAGGTTTTTCACAAGTATTTCATAGTGGAAATCTTGAGTTAGGGTTTCTAACTCAAGTATCCGGAGGGGATCCGGGTGGTTGGGACGTAGGATCACCGGGAACAAGTCGGAGAGACTTGGGTGGATCCAAACCCAGTAATATCTATTGTTAGCTTTGTTAATTTTGTTGTTGTCATCAATTTAAGCTTCCGCAAATTGATTTGGTAGTTGTTTGCACGATAATTAGGAATTATACTCCTTGTTATTTTTAAAGTACTATTCACCCCCCTCTAGTACTTGTGCAGTAGCTTGTAGGGCATTACAAGACTCTACTCGGCCGAGTAGAGTACCAATCAGGGAAGATCATACAGACCCACTCTCTGTAATTTTCTGTAGTTTACAGTACTTATTTTCCATTCGGCCGAGTGACTATGTAACTCGGTCGAGTAAATCTGATACCCTCCACGCTCTACAATCGTTGAGTGGCCTTGCTACTCGACCGAGTGAAACTTGTCCATTCAGCCAAGTAGGAAAAGCTACTCGGCCGAGTCGTAACTATAAGGAGATTTTCGAAAAAAAATTCACGCTGAGCCATTCGGCCGAGTGGACACGTCACTCGGCCGAGTGACCCAACTTTATATACCCAAGTAGGCGGGGCTCATTTCCCAACACGCTCAAATTTCCCAATTCTATCCCGCTACACCCGAGCTTCTTCGACTTCCCTTGCCCGGTCGACCGACCCCCTTGCCGGTCACCGCCAACCACCTCCCGCCGATGCACCCCGCCGGTGTCGCCTCTCCCGCTGCCGCACTCCTCCCATTTTCCCAAAAATCCTCCTTTTCTCCATTCTTCCCAATCCGTAAGCCCATTACATCCAAAAATTAAATTAATTCTTATATATATCTATCATTCCCTATCTTTCCCCATATATATTGATTATTAATCGCCGATTTGATTATTTGTGTTTCAGGTTAGCTTGGGGAAGAGAGGGGGAGATTCAGGGCACTTTAGAGCTTCGCGGAGGAGGCGATTCTTCGCACAATACACTATTTGCTCTCGTGTCGTGCTCAGGTATACTCGTTCCATTATTTTAGTACTTCGCATTTACATTTGGGTGGGCACGACTCACGGGCTCCATGCCCCCACATATTAGGCCACGCACTCCGGAGCCTGCTTCCAAGCGGAAGCGGTCAGGCGATCCTGGCCCCTCTTCCGCTAGGACAGACTCCCCGCCACCTAGCCCGCCACCACCTACACAGCGGCCTCCTACTACACACATTCCACCACCTGCACAGCTCGCCCCCACGTTTGATGCGATGGAGATTACGTTCAGAGATGACGCTCAGCGCGCCATATTTGAGCGTATCTCCCACCGCTTGATCGTACCGTCTAGGTTTGCACACCTTGCCGATTTAGAGCGCCTAGGGGTACTAGAGGGGCTGCTCCAGTTGTATAACAACGTGGGGTGGCGTGATTTCTGAAGGGTTTTCTGGGACCCTTAGGGCACAAAACTCTATGACCGTCCTAAGTCGGACGGAACATAGACAGAAAAAGAATTTGCAGCGGAAGAAAAGTCTAGTTAATCTAATTAACATGCAGTTAAAACAATTTTAACTTAGCCCTAAGGTCAAAGACCCTTAGCCAAGATCTATGCCGACTTGGGATGTATCTGACCATCCCAAGAAGGATCTAACCTACTGTGATTAAATTAAACTAATGCTTAAACACATACCCAGAATCTCAACCCTGGAGCAGGCGAGATGTTCCACACCGTCTTCCGAGCTGCTCCCGTTCCATGCCGAGCCGCTCCTTGAACCGCTTCCCGAACCGCTCCTCGAACCCCTCTGCATACTGAGGCGATCAATCCCGTGTCGCCGAGCCAACCACGCGCCGAAGAAAGTTTCACACGAGTGAAACCTTCGCCAAGATTTCGGATCCGAATCCGAACTCCTTTGCGGCTTTGCTAGAGCCCTCAAGAGTAAGGCAGCAATTTAGGGAGATAGAAGAATATTAATTTAAGCCTAGATCCGAGTGTGCTCCAACATTTACGAGAGCCGCTCAGATCTAGAGCTTGGGACGAGTTTTGAGGAGGAGACCAGACCCCTATTTATATAGGCGGCTGACTGCTCCCCTTCTCTCAAAATCCGATGTGGGACTAATAATTAGAGTTAATAAAATCAATTTAGTTTGCCTTTCACAAAGTGCAAACTTCCGTGAATTTTAACTCACTCACCGTTGAACTTCAGGATTGATACAACCTATCAATTCGAAGGGTGTTCACCGGTGAACGCATAGGAAAAAAACCGTTCGTCAATCGGAGTTCGTTTGACCCTCCAATTAATCGCCTAAAGATCAGCCTACGACTTGTTTTTCGCAAAAACCAGCCACCAAAAATGCCCAGTAAACCTAGGGTTCTGCACCCATTGGTGGGGCCCAGCAAGTAGGCCCCACAGCTTCAAAAACTGACTGGGCTCCCAAACCCAGACCTGGGCGCGGGCGCCCAGGCGCCTGGCGCCTGGCGCCAGGTGAAGGATCCTGCCAAAACAGAGTTAGGATCGATAATTAAAGTTGAGGCTTACGCTTGCGTATGCGGAACGGTAGTCTCGGAACTTTGCCTTCGGATTCGCCACGACGGATCGAGTCTTCTCACGAACGGAGTAAGGCTACTAATCCACAATCTAAATCTCTACTTTAGATTAAGAACTTGGATAGAGGAAGAGAAAGGATTTATGCAGAGCTTCGCTAGGATGAAGATGCATGCATGAATTTCATGCAAAAGGTGTAAGAAATGGCTTACCCTTGGGTCTTATTTATAGCCCCCAAGGTAGTTATTTTAGGGTAAGTTGTTCCTTTGGAACAACTTAATTAAGGTGTACCATGATACATGGCACATTATAAGCTTAAGTTGTACCATATGCATGGTACAACATAAGCTTAAGATATTCCCCCTTTATTAGCCATATGTCGCATGCACTTATGCATATATAATACGACTTTCCCACTCATCCAGAGATCCTCTCCGCAAGGGAACAGATTCCCTTTGTACACGACTTCATGTACGCGACGTTCGAGGTCCGTATTCCCTCGTACATCCCCCACAAGGGTGTACAAACGTCTTCCATATCCAACATCTCCCACTCACACTTGAGGGGATTGTAAGAGAACGTCTTTCCCTTAGTTCTTTCATCTATCATACCGAGAAATAGACCGTGCGACCGTCATGCGCGTAGAGTCTGTTGTTGTGCACTTGTTAGAGATACACAACGACCTCGAAGGTGCAAAGTTGAGTAGTTCAACGCATGCTTTACCCTAGATTATTTCTTCACATTTCTTGTACTTTATATTCAACAATTGAATCCCATCTGGATTACAATTGGCTGGCCAGCTTTGAATTATTAAAGTCCAAATGCGAATAAGAAATCAATCTTCCTCTTCTTGCGAACCTTCTGATCTTGACTTGATTCGCTTTTCTAACGTGCCCCGCCGAGCCGAATTATCATAGCCCATTAGCAACACGCTAAGATAGCGATCATCTCGTCAAATCTAAAGGAACCAATTGGAGTCCTTGAGGGTAAGAGTTAAGACCCGTATGGCCCTTGAGTCTCACATAATAGCAAACACTATTGCTACTAACTCAGTGGTCGAAATGCATACGTGGTATGAACACGTATTACAACATCACTCCTTTCCCAGGGAGAGTATGTCTTAATGATGTTGTACGGATGAAAAAATCAGACACCACAGTGCCTATCTTTTTGAGTCCCCTCACTACTCGTGAAATATTCACGGACTCTCATCATGCATAAGACAGATAGGATTTAAAATCCTACGAGATCTCTTTCAAATATCCTTGTGATACAGATCTCAGATCTTTTGTAAGCATCCATATGATGCAGATCTTTCATTCGACTATCTTGTTTAAGTCACGACTCTAAATCATTTAATGATTTTGACTTTAAACTAGTCTCATCTCTATCTTATCCATCTGATAAGATAAGGCGGTTGCTCATGTGAGAGAGCCAACCTTAATCTGTCCGACATACACACAATTCAGCTGAGATTTCAAAAATGTACACAAACATTTATTAAGAAATCCATATGCAATGTTGGAAAAAAGAACTTATTCTTTTATCAAATTTGATCTTTCTCAGACATGGGAATATATTGGTACAACTCAGCTCTTTACGCAATCCTTGGGATGATAAGTGTTTATAAAACACATTTCTGGGGATTGCTTTCGTAAGCGAATCCTCTATCATCTCATGCGTAGATATGTACCTTATGTCTACCTTCTTGGTTTTATCATAGTCTTTTGCAAATTTGTATCGGATATCAATGTGTTTGATCTTACAAGACACATTATCCTCTTAACCGCTTTCCAGTGTACTTGTCCTGTATTGGATTGGTAACAGCTTACCATTTCCAACGGCAAAACAGATGTCCGGTCTCGTACACACCATAGCGTACATAAGACTATCAACTGTACTGGAATATGGAACTTTTTTCATAATTTCCTTTTCCTTTTGGTTCTTTGGACACGATTCCAGATATAAATTATCGCATATGCTTATATGAATATCAATGGACTTGCAGTCCTGCATATTAAATCGTTCTGGAACCTTCTTTATATAAGTCTCTTGTGAAAGAGAAAGAAGTTTCTTCGAACGATTCCTTGAAATCTTAACTCCAAGGATATATGCGGCTTTTCCCATGTCTTTCATCTCAAAAACTGATGAAAGCCAAGCCTTGATATCCATCACAAAGCCCTTGTCATTTCCGGCTATTAAAATGTCATCTACATATAGAGACATGATAATATACTTGCTTTTAATCCTCTTGATATATACTTAGTTATCTTCATCAAGCATGGAAAATCCATTTGATAAGACAACTTCTTGAAATCGTATATACCATTGTCTCGAGGATTATTTAAGACCTTATATTGACTTACGAAGTTTACAAACCTTATGTTCGCTTCCTTCTTTTACAAACCATGTTGGTTGTTCCATATAGATCTCCTCGTCCAATTCTCCATTGAGAAAGGCAGTCTTTACATCCATCTGATGTAATTCGAGGTATAAGCAAGCTACCATTGCCAGAATCATGTGAATCGAGGTAAAACGCACAACAGGTGAGAAGGTCTCTTTGTAGTCTATCCCTTCCTGTTGCGTAAAACCTTTCGCGACAAGGCGAGCTTTATATCTATCTATCGAGCCATCAGCCTTATGCTTGATCTTGAGAACCCATTTGTTCCCAATTGCTCTACGTCCTCTGGGTAAGTTAATTAAGTCCCAGACTTGGTTAATTGTCATGGATTTCAATTCCTCCTTTATCGCTTCTATCCATTTGTCTTTAGCAGGGCAAGATACGGCGTCGTATTTGAGATTCTTCAAGTCCTTGTTGACTTGAGTTTAGATCAATTCTAATATCACTCCCACTTGGAATGTTGTTAGAACTGCTCCCACTTGGATCATTATTCCCGTATGGAATAGGATAATCGTCATTCGTATAATCCATTGGTGAAGGTTGAAAAGTATTTTCGTTTTCACCAAGAATTCTCCCACTCGAATGAGGTAATCCTTCTTGATCATAAATCTCAAATAGAGATACGTCCTGACTTATCTCGCCCTGTCTTGGAAACTCGTTTTCCAAGAAAGTGACATCCCTCGACTCAAACTCAATTAGCCCACCATTGTCTTCTTGACTAACAAAAACATAACCTTTGGAGTTTTCTGTGTATCGTATAAAGATACATTTCCTTCCCCTTGGCCCAAGTTTTCCATACTTATGGGAGGAAATTTGTGCGTTGAATGCACAACCCCAAGGTTTCAAAATGTTTAAGTCAGGAGACCTTTGGTTCCACAACTCATAAGGAGTGGAGCTAACTGATTTCGAGGGTACGCGGTTTAAAAAATGAAAGCGGCCGTCAATAATGCATCACCCCAAAAAAATGATTGGCAAGTTAGCTTGCGCCATCATTGAACGGACCATTTTTCATTAAAGTCCTATACCTCCTTTCTGCAACACCAATTTATTGAGGAGTATAAGGCATAGTTACCTGATGTACTATGCCTTTTTCATCACAAAGTTCCTTTAAACTTGTTGATTGATATTCACCGCCCTTATCGGTTTGCACGACCTTAATCTTGCGATCTAATTGATTCTCCACTAAACTCATATAGTTTTTAAAGCAGGTTTAGTGCTTTCACTTTTGTGGGATATCAAATAGATATGACCGAATCGGGTGAAATCATCAATAAAAGTGATGAAAAATAGGACTTCCCGCGTCTTGTCTTGACATTCATCGGACCACATATGTCCGAATGGATAAGCTGTAATGGAACCTCGGCCCTTGTGCCGGTTCCAAACGGCTTGCGACAAGATTTCCTCACAAGGCAATGTTCGCAGGTCGACATTTCAACCTTTGAAACATTGGATAGAAGGCCACGTTTGGCAAGTCTATCTATACGCATTGGTCCAATATGACCAAGCCTTGCGTGCCAACAAATTATATTAGACTCATTAGTCAAAGAATTTGTCACAAGGAAATTTTCATTACATGAGGAAATACATTGTACTTATTACAATAAATCCTTTGAAATACAAACCCAGTACCAATAAAGGAATTATTACAAAATAGGTCCATATTACAATCATGAAGGAACCAACTATAACCCAGACCCATTAAATTGACCACAGTATTAATATTCCTTTGAATATATGGAATGAAGAGAACATCATAAAGTAGGAGAGTGTGGCCGTTGTCCAAGTCTAGCTTGCAATTCCCAACGCCTTTCTCTACAACACGTGTGTTGTTTCCTACATTGATCCACTTCATTCCTTGGGGTATCCGGTGATACTCCACGAAGGACCGTCTGTCCTTTGCTATGTGGTCGGTGGCACCTGAATCAATTATCCCAAAATGGATTAGATTCCACAAGAAATATTGAACTAGAAACACATATGTAACTAGTATTACAAGTTACCTCGTCACTTCCACTCGTACACGAACGAGCATAGTGACCGAGCTTGTTGCACTTGAAGCACTTGATCCTTTTCAAGTCTTTCTTCTTGTGCCATTTCTTGTGCCCACCCTTATGTTTGGGTTCCTTGGTAGACTCAGGTTGCTTATTACGTTCATTAGAAGACTTCGAACGATCTTTACGTTTCTTTCCCCCGTGTGGGGAACTAGCAACCATGTGCACTTCTGCACTTGGCTTGGCAGCCGCAAGCCGCTCTTCCTCTAATTCGAGTGCTTGGAAACATCGTTGAAGGTCTTGATGCTCTCATTATGAGTGAGATGCATCTTCATCTGATCCCACCCATTTGGTAGGGAACGTATGACTGCTTGGATTTGTTGCTCATCCGTGAGCACATGACCTGCGTCCTTTAACTCTGATATAAGGTTCGTCATATGTCGCAGATGTTTCCCCATGGAATGATCTGGACGTTTCTTATATGTATCGAACCTTATAGTTAAGGCGCGAAGTTTGGATACCGATGTGCCACCGAACTTCTCCTCTAGCTTGGACCATATGTCCATGGCTAGGTCATGTTCTCGGAAGATGCGCATTATGTCATCAGCCATACTGCTTAATAACGTAATGCGCGCTATCTTATTCTTCCGAGACCAAGCATCAAAAGCTTCCTTGTCTCGTCGGTGTTGGGCCGTAGTGCCCAACTCGGGTTCAATCATAACGTTCTTTAGAGTTTCGAGCACTTCTTGCTCCTCTAGAACGTATTGTATCTTTATGGACCAAAGATTGTAATTATCACCGTTGAGTTTTTCACCTTTGTTTAACTCAGCGACGATATTCTTCGAAGCGGAAGACATTTTACTTTAAAAATGCTGCAAAAGACATAAAACCGAAGGTTCGATAAAAACATTGCAAAAAATTCTTAAAATATAACTCCCACTTGAAATGATAATAGAATATCCCATTTGGATAGTTCTTAAAAAAATTCAAATCCCACTTGGAATTATATTATATTTGATAAGTTACTTTCGAAAAATATTGAAGATGTTGTTCTAGAATCGAAAAGGTCTCTATGATTCCAATCACCATCTAGAACAACCTTCAATATTCCCCCATCACTTATCAAACAATCGTACTCTTATAGTACTTTGCAGCGGAAAATCAATTTTGAAAAACATATCTTTCAAAATGGAATAGGTGAGAGTTTGCGCAAAGAATTTTAACGCAACAATTGCCAAGCCACGAGACCTGTTCTACACACCCATGGGTTAGATAACCATGGCCGGATCGTGGTATGACTTGGAATTCTAAATTGCGCTATCCCGATTTAAGGACGGGACATAACCTATTTGAAAATACGTTTTTCAAAAAATTTGAAAACACATTGGCTAATCTCCGTAGAGTAGAGCACAATGTTATAAGTTCATTGGCTAATCTCCGTAGAGTAGAGCACAATGACATGGCTAATCTCGCATGAAGTAGAGCATTACGGCTAATCTTCAAGGAGTAGAGCACAATTTCATAAGTACATTGGCTAATCTCCGTAGAGTAGAGCACAATGACTTGGCTAATCTCGCATGAAGTAGAGCACTATGGCTAGTCTTCAAGGAGTAGAGCCCAATGAAAAACTTCATTAAAACGTTAGTCCCGTATAAACTAGTCGGCACTGTGGTTAGCCCCGTATGGGCTAATCGGCACATTCGAGTTTGACCAATGCCTTTTGTCACCCCGTATGGGTCAGTAGGCAAGTTTGCAATCGACCCAGGCCTTCTGCCAGATTGGTCGACCAAAAACACCAAATTGGTCGACCAATTTTTTCGAAGTGCAACTTCTCCCAGCCAGGGCCTCTGCCCTGGCCGGGGCTTGGCCAAGGACCGGCCAGGGCCTCTGCCCTGGCCGACCAGGGGCCCTGGCCCCCTCGGCCAGGGCCTCTGCCCCTGGCCGAGGCCGACCAAGGCCGGCCAGGCCCTGGCCGAGGCCAGGGCGCCGGCCCTGGCCTCTGGCCCTGGCCACTGCCAGGGCCGGCCTGGCCGGCAGGCCTTGGCCAAGGCCGGCCACTGCCGGCCTGGCCTTGACCGGCCACTGTCGGCCTGGCCATGGCCGGCCATGGCCATGGCCATTCGGCATTGGCCGGCCATGGCCCCTTTGGCCATGGCCGGCCACCCCCTTTGAATGGGGTTGTCGCATACATTCCTCCCCCTTGATGGGGTGGTCGCCCGTGGTTATTGGCCGTAGCCAACCCCCTCCGCTTGGGGAGGGGGGTGCATGGCCTTCATAGCCCATTTGGCCATGGTGCACATGCACCAAATTTCCTCTTACCCGATGGAAATAACTACCATCATCTTCCTCGATGAAGCACCCGTTCGTCGATGAAGCACCCGTTCGTCGAGAAATTAGTTATTTCCTAATGGCCATGTGCCAAAAATGAAAAATAACATACTATGTGAACGGTCGGTTCTTCCCGTCACGGAGAGTTTCTACCATATCCGTAATGATAGAAGACCCTAACATGAAAAGAACAACCGCTACGTTCTCTCCGTCACGAAGCGTTCCTACTATATCCGTAATAGTAGGAGACCCATTCGTGAAAAAGACAACGACTCGTTCATAGTTTCGACGGGGCGGCGGTTTGACCGGGGCGAACCCTTATGGCTCTGATACCAATGAAGGATCCTGCCAAAACAGAGTTAGGATCGATAATTAAAGTTGAGACTTACGCTTGCGTATGCGGAACGGTAGTCTCGGAACTTTGCCTTCGGATTCGCCACGACGGATCGAGTCTTCTCACGAACGGAGTAAGGCTACTAATCCACAATCTAAATCTCTACTTTAGATTAAGAACTTGGATAGAGGAAGAGAAAGGATTTATGCAGAGCTTCGCTAGGATGAAGATGCATGCATGAATTTCATGCAAAAGGTGTAAGAAATGGCTTACCCTTGGGTCTTATTTATAGCCCCCAAGGTAGTTATTTTAGGGTAAGTTGTTCCTTTGGAACAACTTAATTAAGGTGTACCATGATACATTGCACATTATAAGCTTAAGTTGTACCATATGCATGGTACAACATAAGCTTAAGATATTCCCCCTTTATTAGCCATATGTCGCATGCACTTATGCATATATAATGCGACTTTCCCACTCATCCAGAGATCCTCTCCGCAAGGGAACAGATTCCCTTTGTACACGACTTTGTGTACGCGACGTTCGAGGTCCGTATTCCCTCGTACATCCCCCACAAGGGTGTACAAACGTCTTCCATATCCAACACCAGGCGCCCAGGCGGGCGCCTGGGCCGGGCGGGGTGCCTGGCCTAGAACGCTTGGGCGCTGGGCGCCCAGGCGCCCGGGCCTGGGCCTGGGCCTGGGCCGAGCACCCAGACCCAGGCGGGCTTGGGCGCCCAGGCCCAGGCGGGCCTTGGCTTTACTGGGCTTGGCCAACAGTCCAGGCCAGACCCAGTTTGGGCTGGGTTTGCCTGATATGGCCTGATCTTACTCTTAGATCTGTTTTAGGCATAACTTGGGCATTTGGCGTCTGATTTGGACGCCGTTCGAACCTGGGCGTAGACCGGGACATTCCCGTCTTACCCGTGAACTTCTTCTTGCGTTTATTTTATTAAATATTGTCTTAAACTATTTAAAACACATTTAATCTCCTTTGCATCATATGCAAATTAGTCCATATCTAGACTTAAATTATCATATTGCATCAAATGCAATTATTCCATCCCTTGCATCAAAAGTGCAAAATATTCTCCCTAACTAATTTCTACCTATTACTAGACGAAGGTCGCACTATGTGTGAGACCCTACAGCCTGACCCTTACAACAGGTTGGGCTCGAAGCCCTATACGGCAGTGACCACGAGCAGTGGTTGCCGTCCCTGCTTCAGGAACCATCATTATGTGGTTGACTCATTGACATGAGTATTATCAGGACCACCCTGACTGTTTCCATGATGAATTCCACAGTTATAGTCTCTTCGTCTTAACTATGTCGTGTAGATCAAGTCTAGGGTACGGTCAAACTGTCAACCCCAATAACTTTACTCCGGTTAGTTTCTATCGATCTTTAGTCAAATAATGTTGGACTTCTTCCAACAAACTCTGGCCAGAGATTTTACTAAAGACCGAACTAACCCTACGACACTAACTCCCATTGACCGGGAGAGACGAATCCTCTCTTGGTCATTACTCTCCTCATGCGCTTCAAGTGTCACCCAATCAAAAGACCTTTCGACAGGCCTTCTCTCGAAGCTAGGTCAATTGATCTAAGTGGCACTGTTCACGCATAGGTTTGTCAAAATGACCTCAAGTCAAAAGACCAACTAGCCTATCATCACTCAGAGTCATCATTGACAGATTGGTCAATATAACCATATGATAACTCTTGTGGATCGTTCAGTGAACTCATTCTCTAATGAGCACCTGTGTCTTGTCTTAGACTTCGCCAAGTCAAAACGATCATGAGATCATCGCTACCGCTAAACGGTGAAGACTAAGACACAATGGTCTATCCGATGTTTCGATATCCTTGTCTCGAAACATCTACGACCACAAACCCTTTTAGATTTATGCTACAGACAGTCAAACATTTCTCCATGATCGAGATACTCATCTCGATACCTGTTTGACCTTGCATAAAATCTCAGGACTTTACCTAAGTTGATATCTAATGTAAACTACATTATAATATAACGTAGACAAATCATTACCAAACAGCTTACTGTTATTTCAAACAAGACGTTTGTACTATTCACACATAGATAAATAGCCTGGAGGGCATCATTCTCCTACATCTCCCACTTGCACTCAAGCCCATTTATCTCGGTATCTTATACTGTTTTTACACATAAGTTTTCTCGACTTCATGTGGTAGAGCCTTCGTGAGTGGATCTGCTAAAACCGTCTACACTATAGACTTATGGGGTTTCTATGTGCATGTTAGACCAACCATTTGAATATCATTCAAATAATTCACTTGGTCTTTCGGAATCCATAATATTTTTATTTACTTGGATGTTATCCAGTTCATCGTACTTTACTATAATAATTTTAAATTAGTTATTGGTCATTTCAAATGGCTCATATCTATTTTTGATAAAGTATCAAACTCATTGATCACTTCGTCAAAATATATGTTCCATCCCTTTGATGCCTCACATGTAATTTATACGCTCTCACTGACCTTGAAAACTTTCTGGCTAATTCATATAAGTTGATTCGTCTAAATCATATTTAGAAAAATGAACTTATAAGTGAATGCTCCAATTTTCATGGTCAACATGAGCGTTTCACATCGAGTTTGGTCCGAGTAGATCTGTACACATCTGTTGGCGAGACGGTTTCAACATAATCCGTTTATAGGAATTAATATGAAAATCGTTCTCGACCAACATGATTGTACTTCACTATTTTCTTTCTGCACCAATCTTTCAACTTAAAGATTTACTTGCAGAAAGTGAGGAAACATTTTCCTTGGACACGTAAACTAAATTCCAAAATTTATTTACGCACAGGACCTTTTCTGATTGCATCAAGTTTTAAATCGGAGTTACTACTCCGAATTTCATCCTAGAAGTTGACTAAGTCATCATCAGTTATGATGTTTAACTCGACTCTTCGTCTCACGAAATTCGAGTAATTATACAACTTCCTAATGATTGATTTAATGAATATCTTATTGATAATGTCCTCATAGAACATTATCAAAACCTAGGCATTACTATCTGGGACTTAACCCAGAGGGAGGACTTAACTCAGAGTCACTTGCTATTGATCGCACCAAGTCTAACTCAGTGTGATTCATACTTTTAACACACGGATGTGTTAACAGACTTGACCTGAGAAAAAAATCATATTTTCTATTAATTACGCAAGTTTTAATTAGCTAAGTATTTAACCATTTGATCTAATCGAATCAGTTTAAATACTGTTGTCATTTCGTTCTTTATTTTATCAGACTTGTGTTTCATCAAGAACACGTGTCTTAATAAAATATACGAATAACTTGTTTTGGTTAATCTAAACTCGGGTACATTAGTATGTACGGGACTGAGTTCGACAACTCATTCTCCCACTGTCTTACAGATGGGTTTTGGCCATTATATCTAAGAGGGTAAGACTCATAAGTGTCCGTAGACTTCATAATACGAGAGGTCAGACCCCTCTTTATGTGACTTGTGAAGCTTACTCTCTCGATACGGCCTAATCTATTCTGCCTTATAAGTCTGCTACTATCTTGTGTATTTATATATTAACATTTAATATATATATTATCGTTATACACATTACTCATTGCTTCAGAAGCAATGTGACGACATCCGTCAAAATGTGTTAAACTTTTGTATTATGAAATCGTGACATCAGAATATGTCACATTTTCATTTCCGCCTCCTTATGCCTTTACTAATGATAAATTAAACTATTTAACTCGATTGACTTTCCGGAGTGCCTTCTTCCTTTTCTAAATCACATTAAGATATTTAAATGGCCCAACATAAATAAATAGCTATGCAAGCGTCTCATGTATCCAAACGCCTGAGAGTTGCAATCTTGAGTGTAGCTCAAGAAGTTGCTTGTCTCAAGATCCGCTTGGGATACATAGCCTTGCATCTCTCATGCACTCGTATTCGACTCAAACAATTTGATCGAATTCTTGAACTTTGTGGATCAAAATTGTTTGTCCATACAACCTTGAGGGTAGCTCGACAAGTTGTAGGGAGAAACATACTTCAAATTTCCTATATGTTCAAGCTGCCTCATATAGAGACGAGTGACATGTAGCGTGAATTTATTTGTTGGAACCAAAACTTAATGAAATCATATTTCTTAAGTCTGTTCTTTAGAAGGTCATTTAAATGTCAACGAGAATATAGTTTTAATTCTATCAATTAGAATTTAACTTAATATTCAATTAATCAACCTATTCGATCAGTTAACTAATTCCATTAAAATATTATATTCCTTCAGTAAACATAGTCTTGCCCTAGTTTAGCATATGTTCAAATTAAATATAGGTAGAATGGCTTTTATCTATCTATATCCTTCCACTATTTTACGATCGTTTCAAAGCTTAATAACAAACGATTTAATCGAATTAAAATTAATGGGTAAGAGGTCCAATCACCTTGAGTCTAACAACCTTGAGTGTAGCTCAACAAGTTGTAGGACTCTGTAATCGGAAGATGACTCTTCATCGATCATATCAGATATGACTCTCTTATTGGTTTTTGCCCCTAGCCATTTGTGATCATGAGTGTGCTCATCCAAATCACAATGTCTAGTCTAGTCGGACCCTTGTTTTCGCGTCTAGACTGACTTGCCCCGCCGCTCGGTGTATTCACGACACGTCGGTTTGGGTCAGGTCTTAGACTACATCTAGCTAGACTACATCATTGACATAACTTACGCCGGTGCATGGTAATACGACGGTTTGGGTCTAGTCAAGATTTCATCTTATGTATTAAAGGAGTTGGTTTCTATAAGATTGCCATGTTACAGCTTGAGTGTATCTCAACAACTATAACATGGGTCCTATAGTTGCCATCCCCTAAAACAAGGAGGGCTACGGCTAATCTTGAAAAAGATCATTAACGTATTTGACTTAGATATAGTCTAGGGTGTCATACAATCATGATTCGCGACATTGCGGTCCAGCGGAACTCAGCCATGGAATTGACTAAGCCAGGATTACTATCCCTTAAAGGGTGATGTAGAACTCTTAGCCAAGCACATTGACTGGATCATGGTCCATTGAATGAAGCTTGTCATTTTTGTATACGTGCCATAGACTAAACAGCTTTTATTAACAACTAATTAATCCTATCAATTAGTTGTATCCTTAAATTTAAAATTTTAGGATTTGTTTAATAACTTTTATTAAGTCCTTATCAACTATAAGGTTCACGTGCTATCCTAATCGTTATTAGGATTTTAATAAATTTATTAACCAACGCTAAAAGCGAAGTCATTTAATGAGAATTAATAATAACAATTAGAATTAAGATTCATTAAAAGGACTACCCTAATCAGGAATTAGGTCTTGAAGTGTTAATGTTTTATTAAAACATAGCATGTCATTAAAATTCAATTAATAAATTTTAATCATTTCTTAATGGCTAACCTAAAAGGTTGTCTTGTGTTATCAAATAAGGGACAAGATGAACTAGCCATTAAAATAAAGCTACACTAATTTTATCGCATAAAATGAAAGTGTACAACTATTTAACAATTAAATAGACTAAAGTTTATCGCATAAACAATTTTAGACTTTTAAAATCAGTTTTAAAAATATCTTATAAATTTAAAACATCATTTTTAAAAAATTTCCATGTTCAAAAATTTATCATATAGAATTTTTAAACATCTAAATTATTTTAAACTTATCGCATAAATTTAAAAAGCCTTAAAATCAATTTTAAAATTATCACATAAATTTAAAATCATCATTTTAAAATTTTCATGTTTAAAATTTTATCATATAAAATATTTAAACATCTAAAATCCTTTTTAAAAACATCTTTAAAAAATATCGCATAAATTTTAAAACATTTTAAAAGGGCATCTAAAAATTATTTTAAAATCATCTCATAACTTTAAAACATTTTATAAAGTATTTTGAAAAGCATTTCAAAGTTTAATAAAATCGCAGGCTAGATCGTTACGTATACCAGGCTCTGATACCACTGAAGGGTTTTCTGGGACCCTTAGGGCACCAAACTCTATGACTGTCCTAAGTCGGACGGAACATAGACAGAAAAAGAATTTGCAGCGGAAGAAAAGTCTAGTTAATCTAATTAACATGCAGTTAAAACAATTTTAACTTAGCCCTAAGGTCCAAGACCCTTAGCCAAGATCTATGCCGACTTGGGATGGATCTGACCATCCCAAGAAGGATCTAACCTACTGCGGTTAAATTAAACTAATGCTTAAACACATACCCGGTATCTCAACCCTGGAGCAGGCGAGATGTTCCGCACCGTCTTCCTTGCTGCTCCCGTCCCAAGCCGAGCCGCTCCTTGAACCGCTCCTCGAACCCCTTCGCATACCGAGGCGATCAATCCCGTGTCGCCGAGCCAACCATGCACCGAAGAAAGTTTCACGCGAGTGAAACCTTCGCCAAGATTTTGGATCCGAATCCAAACTCCTTTGCGGCTTTGCTAGAGCCCTCAAGAGTCAGGCATAAATTTAGGGAGATAGAAGAATATTAATTTAAGCCTAGATCCGAGCGTGCTCCAACATTTACGAGAGCCGCTCAGATCTAGAGCTTGGGACGAGTTTTGAGGAGGAGAGCAGACCCCTATTTATATAGGCGGCTGACTGCTCCCCTTCTCTCAAAATCCGATATGGGACTAATAATTAGAGTTAATAAAATCAATTTAGTTTGCCTTTCACAAAGTGCAAACTTCCGTGAATTTTGACTCACTCACCGTTGAACTTCAGGATTGATACAACCTATCAATTCGAAGGGTGTTCAACGGTGAACACATAGGAAAAAAACCGTTCGTCAATCGGAGTTCGTTTGACCCTCCAATTAATCGCCCAAAGATCAGCCTACGACTTGTTTTTCGCAAAAACCAGCCGTCAAAAATGCCCAGTAAACCTAGGGTTCTGCACCCATTGGTGGGGCCCAGCAAGTACGCCCCACAGCTTCAAAAACTAACTGGGCGCCCAAACCCAGACCTGGGCGTGGACGCCCAGGCGCCTGGCGCCCAGGCGCCTGGCGCCCAGGCGGGCGCCTGGGCCGGGCAGGGCGCCCGGCCCAGAACACCTGGGCGCTGGGCGCCCAGGCGCCCGGGCCTGGGCCTGGGCCGGGCGCCCAGGCCCAGGCGGGCATGGGCGCCCAGGCCCAAGTGGGCCTTGGCTTTACTGGGCTTGGCCAGCAGTCCAGGCCAGACCCAGTTTGGGCTGGGTCTGCCTGATCTGGCATGATCTTACTCTTAGATCTGTTTTGGGCATAACTTGGGCATTTGGCGTTCGATTTGGACGTCGTTCGAACCTAGGCGTAGACCGGGACATTCCCGTCTTACCCGTGAACTTTTCCTTGCGTTTATTTTATTAAATATTGTATTAAACTATTTAAAACACATTTAATCTATTTTGCATCATATGCAAATTAGTCCCCTATCTAGGCTTAAATATCATTTGCATCAGTATGCAATTTTCTCTTCCTTTGCATCAAATGCAAATTATTCTCCCTAACTAATTTCTACCTATTACTAGACGAAGGTCGCACTCTGTGTGAGACCCTACAGTATGACCCTTACACAGGTTGGGCTCGAAGCCCTATACGGCAGTGACCACGAGCAGTGGTTGCCATCCCTACTTCAGGAATCATCATTATGTGGTTGACTCATTGACATGAGTATTGTCGGGACCACCCTGACTGTTTTCGTGATGAATTTCGTAGTTATAGTCTCTTCGTCTTAACTATGTCGTGTAGATCAAGTCTAGGGTACGGTCAAACTGTCAACCCCAATAACTTTACTCCGGTTAGTTTCTATCGATCTTTAGTCAAATAATGTTGGACTTCTTCCAACAAACTCTGGCCAGAGATTTTACTAAAGACCGAACTAACCCTACGACACTAACTCCCATTGACTGGTATAGACGAATCCTCTCTTGGTCATTACTCTCCTCATGCGCTTCAAGTGTCACCCAATCAAAAGACCTTTCGACAGGCCTTGCCTCGAAGCTAGGTCAGTTGATCTAAGTGGAACCGTTCACGCATAGGTTTGTCAAAATGACCGCAAGTCAAAAGACCAACTAGCCTATCATCACTCAGAGACATCATTGACAGATTGGTCAATATAACCATATGATAACTCTTGTGGATCGTTCATTGAACTCATTCTCTAATGAGCACCTGTGTCTTGTCTTCGACTTCGCCAAATCAAAACGATCATGAGATCATCGCTACCGCTAAACGGTGAAGACTAAGACACAATGGTCTATCCGATGTTTCGATATCCTTGTCTCGAAACATCTACGACCACGAACCCTTTTAGATTTATGCTACAGACGGTCAAACATTTCTCCATGATCGAGATACTCATCTCGATACCTGTTTGACCTTGCATAAAGTCTCAGGACTTTACCTAAGTTGATATCTAATGTAAACTACATTATAATATAACTTAGACAAATCATTACCAAACAGCTTACTGTTATTTCGAACAAGACTTTTGTGCTATTCACACAGAGATAAATAGCCTGGAGGGCATCATTCTCATACAATTTCTTGTCGGTTTCAGCGGACACTTATATCCACTCGACACTAGAGGTCCTTAGTTCTATTGTCCAGATCCCTGGAGGATGCTCATTTCTCCGGATGGATCAAGAGTGCGAGGTCACTCTTGTCATGCTCCGAGCATTCTTCCAGTGGCCCCCTGTCCCGGACCGAGACCATGCCTACAGTCCCACGCACATCCCACCCCCGTCATTCGACACGCACGCTTTTTGGACACGTATCACTGGATCTCCCCTCGCCTTTGACCCTAGTCAGGCCAAGGCCTCCGCCATCCTCCACCCATGCCTCCGCATTGCACAGCACCTTATGACGACCACATTCCTAGCGAGGTATGAGTCGGGGACGATGTCGACGCCAGAGCTCTACATGCTCTACGCGAAGACTCGATCACGGGCCTTCGACCGAGGAGGAGACGTTTTGGTCCCCGCCGTCGAGATTGACATTGCCAGTTGGTACATCGATCGCATCATTATTTCTATCGGTGCTCGGACGCCCATCTGTTGCGACGGTCTGATTACCCTCTTGGCCCTTTTGTGCAGAGTTGACCTCCCAACTGGCTTGCTGAGACCTACGGGCCCCACCTCACTCTCCATAGATGTTATGGATCAGATGAGGATGTTGCGTCCTCATGGTCAACGCCACTGGGTGTAGCTACACGGTCTCCACAGTGCCGATTACATGATTCTCCCGAGCCCTGCTCGGACACATATTGGACTTGCTGGCAGGGAGTGGATTTCAGCGATGGATCTCCTCATCCCCGCCGCATACGTGCTTGAGCCTGAGGGTGCTCAGCAGGAGCCCCTCCTTCCACCCCTTGACCCCGTGATACCTCAGCCTGCACCAGATGTGCCTGCACCTCTCGACACCTCTGTCCACATGTCTGTCAGTGTCGGGAGCACTTTAGCTGAGTCCACCACCACCACCACTGTGCCCATGTCCATAGATCCCATTTCTGCGACGAGTCCCGAGCGTCCCCCTACCATAGTTGAGTGAGGCGAGCCTTCTTTTTCCTCCGCAGTGGAGACCCTTTCCTCATTATTGTTTTCGACCCCTGGAGAGTCATTTCCTGCGCATTTCACGGCCTCCCCAGCCGTTGGCTCTTCTGTCTCCACTGTCGCTGTCTTCTTAGAGAGCGTCGTGTCGTCTGTCCCCACATCTGTGTCACCTCTCTGCCCGCCTCGTCGTCTGTCACCACATCTGCTTTTGCTGCTGCTCCATCCTCTGTGACCCTACCTGCGTCTCAGCTTCGCACAGAGGCTGAGCATCACTTAGCGAGCACAGTACCACCACACCACCCTACAGTCGTGCCTATCCTCTACGGTAGCCGGGCGAGACAGCCCCGTTCTTCACATGTTCGGCCTGTTCGACCCTCTGCTCCACCTCCCCCCGACACCCTAGTTCAGCACCTCCGTGCTCTAGAGGGGTCTGTGAGTGGACTTAGAGCAGATTTTCGGGCTCTCTCTGCTATCCTTAGTGCTGTCCAGACCCGCGTCGCGTTACTTCCTGGTATTCAGGCTTACCTGAACCAGATTCTTGAGCGACTGCCTCAGCCACCTACCCCCACCCAGCAGCCTCCACGACCACCACCTTCGCCACAGGACGGTGCTGGTGCACCCCTACCCACCTAGGCACACTCTGGATGCCTCTCACATTTTTTGCTGCTGTTATTCTGGATATTTTCTGCCTGCTGATTTTGCACCCCTCCTCCACACACGTTTTGGTGACTTTTTGGTCTTATCTGTCTATATATTTTTTGGATGAGAGGGAGTATTTTTGGTGACACTCACGTGGTACTATTTTGATCTCTGCATGCATCATTTGCATACCCATCTCATTTTTATTTTATTATCATCATGCATGCATCCTCACCCGCCCCACCTATATTTTGTCTCTCGGTGTGCCACACTTTGTACATTGATGACACTGTGCACTTTATCTTGGGGGAGTGCGTTCTCACACACTTTTCATTTTTGTTGCCTTTTATTTTCATTTTCCCACTTTTCTTTGTTTTTACACTTATTTCACCCACTTTTTCATTTTTTTCATGCATCAAGTTTTTTTTCTTACTTTTTGAGTGTGTTGCATTGTACAGTAGTTTTTATTTTCTTTTATCCTTATTTCTTTTATCTTTTTTGCTAGAGATGAATTTTCTGTGATGATGATGACATGGTATTAGCTTCTCTCTATATGCATATTACCTTGTCATGCCATAGTTTTTATTTCAGATATCATATGCTATGTCTTGCTATGCATTTGAGATAATAACCCGCCTTTTCATGTATGAATATGAATGAAACTCGTTTATTAGCTGAGTCTGATGATTTTTACCGTATACTCTTCATAGAAAATACACCAAGCTTCACGCATTGATTGCTTATATTTGGAGTATTGTTTTCTTGTCTTATATCACTTCTTAGTGCATGAAAATTGTATGTTTCACTTTCAGGTTGATTGAATGTATGCTATGTTGATATAACTGGATTAGTTTTCTTTCTATGATTAAACTGAGTCGATTACATTACTCTGCTGAAAGTTGTCGTGCACATTCTATAGAGTGAACCGAGAGTTACATATATTTCTTTCTCCACATATCATGAGCATTATTTCTATACTTAGAATCATTGGTGAATCTCCCTTTAGTGATTCTTATATTGGCATTTCCCCCGGTACAAACATCCATGCTCTTATACCCTAAAATCAAAAAGAAAAAAGTTCTTGTATATCTTTCTATCTTTTGATCTGGGATCACAGTTGTATATATAAAAAAAGGAAGAAAAGAAAAGAGAAAAGAAGTTTATATATGATCCCATTTTATCTTTCTCTCTTTCTTCCCTCTTTTGTTTTTTATTTTTGTCCCTTGGAGCTTCAAAAATGGGGAATGTTCTTATTTCTAGATTTGATGCCACCAAGCTTATAGATAAGCTTGGAGGAGAGGATCCAATGATGTGTGAGAGAGTGACTACTTGATTGTGCATGACTACCTAAGCTAGGTAATTTTCTATAATCAGCGAGATTGCTAAAAGTTTTACGAAATCCTGGAATTGAAACTTAGCATGCATCTCATGAAAACAATTCCTTTCTATTCTTATTGCTTCATATTGTGTGATACTTCTTATACTCCAAATAGAAAGCGATCAATTGAAAAGTGTATGGTCTATGATTGTGTACACCGCTTTAGATGCTTCAGACAATGTTAATTCTAGAATGATTCCATATTTCATACTATTTTGATATTCTTGAGTTTCTATATTGAATGCATCCTTATATCATGATATCGAGATAAAAATCTTTGGCATGTGTTTTATATTCGTCGTATGCTATTGGAGTAAGCAAGTCTACGTTCCGAGGAAATGATTTAGCGCCTCCCTCTTTGTTTTCTTATCTATTTTCTTTTATTTTCCTTTTCCTCATTTTTGCCCATCTGGTTCGCCTTTTACTCATCTTCCTCGAGGACGAGTACGAGGTAAGCTTTGGGGATTTTGATCACTCCTTATTTTACACCTTTTCTGCATGTTTTTATGATGTTTTGATCGTCCATATTGCGTTTTTCATGATTATTCGACGATATTGCGATGCTTTTCATTATTTCTTGTTTTTGTCGTATTTCAAGAAATATGGAGCGCATTGGAGCGAAAATGAGATCAGAGGATTTTCACGCACTTCGGAGTCTCACCCACGGCTTATTAGAGGACTTATCAGCGATAGAGGATGAGCGAAAGAAGAAGGAGTTTCATAGGATCGACGAGGAGGAGAAAATGAGAAGAAAGGAGCTCAGGAGCACCTCACTCGACCGAGCAAGACTGCTCATTCGGTCGAATGAAGGGTCACACTCGCCCGAGGGAAACAGATACCCACTGAAGGTTTTCTATGTTTCCTCGACCGAGTAAGGAAGCCCACTCGGCCGAGTAAGAAACCTTACTCGCCCGAGTGGTACAGAGGATTCGTCCAGAGAAGCTACCAACTTACTGGAATTTCAGAGGAAGCCCACTCGGCCGAATGAAGAAGACTACTCGGTCGAGCCATCCCGAGAGACAGACCCCTGAAAACCTCGAAGTTACTGTTATTTTACAGGGGTTTTCACTCGGGCGAGTGACAAGGGTCACTCGGCCGAGTGAGCCTCTCCGACTACTGCTAGGAATGCGAATTCTGGGCTACGCATGGGCATTTTTGTCACAATTTTTTGGACGATTTTGGCTTGTATTTAAACCTAGTTTTTACCCTAGTTTTAGAAGAGACTTGAATTATTTTTTAGAGACTTCTATGAGGTTTTTGACGGCTATTCTTTGGAGAAATCTCAGCTGGAGATCATTGGCCACATTATTGGTTCGTTCTTTATTGTTAAAAACTCATGTTTATGAATTGTTTCTTATTTGCAATGAATTGTGCCATGATTATAGTTATTATTTCTGAGATTTTCATGATGATTAGTGAGTAATTCCGTCGTTATAGGGCATGGGGATGAACCCTATGGACCCGATCTTTTGAATTGTGATGAATTTGTAGATTTGTTGCTAGAATTGATAATAGTTATGTTATGATCGATTTATTACGAGTAGCTAGGAATTCATATCGATTGGGATTTGCAAGAGATTGGATCCCAATTGATAGGAAGGCCTAGATATTTGATTTAGATTGATAATTAAAATTCTTTATATTTGGTTTGCAAGAGATTGGACCAAAGCTAGGATTTTAATTATAAACCTATACTAATATTCGTTTGTAAGAGATTGGACGAATACGAACTATCATAAACTAGATCGTAGCCCGAGTTTGCACGAGAGTGGACTCGAGATGCGATTGGACGATGATGTCGATCTTCACGCTAGCGGTTTAGGGTAGAGTTTGCACGAGAGTGTGCTCTATTCTAGGTTTGCTATAGACCGGCAATAGCACGAGAGCGTGAGCTTGGTTCTACATTAAGTTGCGACTAGTTCACCTATATTCAAGCTTAGCAACAATGAAATTTATGACTCACAAGGATGAGAGACGGTCCGTAGTGGGGATTTCCTATCCCTAGACGCTTCATTATATTGATATTTCTCGCTATTGAACGATTGTGACTATTACATCAAAACTATTCTTACTCTCTTGATAGCTAGGTAATCAAAGTGAGATACTGTTATTAGTCCTCCCTGTGTTCGATACCCGCTCGCCACTATGCCGTGCGCTTGCGGTAAAACTACAGTCGTTTTTTGGGTGTATATCCGGGCGCGATCAAGTTTTTGTGCTCTATATATATCTTTTTATTCTCTACATGTCACTTGAGTTCACCTCCTAAAGCTACTTATATCGCATCTATTTTTCAAAAATCCCTACAAAAGAAAAAGTTAGCTCCAAAATTTCCAAAAAGCCAAAAAAGGGGCCAAAATCCAAAAATACACATCATATAGCTCCGACAAAAATCCAAAAAGAAAAATGAGAAACAAAAAGTTCAAAAAGAAAAAGAAAATTGTCTATCTATCTCATTATTGGAGCCACAAAATACTTGGTAAAACCAAGTCAAAAATCACATTCTCCACTATCGTTTTCCTTTAGATGCGATGCCTCAAGCTAAGCTTGGGGGTGAATTCATTTGACCATATGAGTGAGTACGACATTGGAGTGGAGAGGTGCACGAATGGGAAAGTTTGATAATGTTAAGACTTAACGAATTACTTTAGCTATGGAGATTTCTTATGAATTGACATGAAACGTGAATGCCATGATTTATTCCAGTCTCCATTGCATGCTTGGTGTGATTCTTATATGCTTCTGTTATAACTCTTGATTGAAAAGTGCATCGCCAACATTTGTATATTAAATTCTATTAAATGCGTGATGTGGATATGAATTGATTGTATGAATTTAGAGAGTCCCTTATGTTGTTCTTAAAAGTTTGCAAGTACCATGTTTAAGTACGATATGAAATCTGTATAGCATGTGATTCGTATTTTCTGAGTTATTGTGATGTGTAGCTTATGGCTTGAGATCTGAGAGAATAATCTAGTGACCCCTTCCACATCGTGTTCTTTCTTTTTCATTTCATTTCCTTTGTTTTCATCTCCCGAGTTCGGCTCTCTACTTATCATCCTCGAGGACGAGTAAGAGGTAAGCTTGGGGGATTTTTGATCACTCCTTATTTTACACCTTTTTTCTGCATGTTTTCATGACGTTTTGATCGTCCATATTATGTTTTTCACGATTATTCGACGATATTGCGATGCTTTTCACTATTTCTTGTTTGTCGTATTTCAGGAAATATGGAGCGATTTGGAGCGAAAATGAGATCAGAGGATTTTCACACACTTCGGAGTGTTACCCACGGCTTATTGGATGGCTTATCAGTGATAGAGGATGAGCGAAAGAAGAAGGAATTTCATAGGATCGACGAGGAGGCGAAAAGGAGAAGAAAGGAGCTCAGGAGCACCTCACTCGGCCGAGCAAGACTGCTCATTCGGCCGAGTGAAGGGTCACACTCGCCCGAGGGAAACAGATACTCACTGAAGATTTTCTGTGTTTCCTCGGCCGAGTAAGGAAGTCCACTCGGCCGAGTAAGAAAGCTTACTCACCCGAGTGGTACAGAGGATTCGTCCAGAGAAGCTGCCAACTCACTGGAATTTCAGAGGAAGCCCACTCAGCCGAGCATGATTGCTCACTCGGCCGAATGAAGAAGACTACTCGGCCGAGCCACCCCGAGAGACAGACCCCTGAAAAACTCGAAGTTACTGTTATTTTACAGGGTTTGTCAATCAGGCGAGTGACAAGGGTCACTCGGCCGAGTGACCCTCTCCGACTGCTGCTAGGAATGCAAATTTTGGGCTGCGCAGGGGCAGTTTTGTCACGATTTTTTTGACTGGCTTGTATTTAAACCTAGTTTTTACCATAGTTTTAGAAGAGACTTGAATTATTTTTTAGAGACTTCTATGGGGTTTTTGACGGCTATTCTTTGGAGAAATCTCAGCTGGAGATCATTGGCCACATTATTGGTTTGTTCTTTATTGTTAAAGAACTCATTTTTATGAATTGTTTCTTATTTGCAATGAATTGTGCCATGATTATAGTTGTTATTTCTGTGATTTTCATGATGATTAGTGAGTAGTTCCGTCGTTCTAGGGCATGTGGATGAACCCTATGGATCCGATCTTTTGAATTGTGATGAATTTGTAGATTTGTTACTAGAATTGATAATGGTTATGTTATGATCGATTTATTACGAGTAGCTAGGAATTCATATCGATTGGAATTTGCAAGAGATTGGATCCCAATTGATAGGAAGGCCTAGATATTCGATTTATATTGATAATTGAAATTCTCTAGATTTGGTTTGCATGAGATTGGACCAAAGCTAGGATATTTAATTATAAATCTATACTAACTTCGTTTGCAAGAGATTGGACGAATACGAACTATCATAACCTAGATCGTAGCTCGAGTTTACACGAGAGTGGACTCGAGATGCGATTGGATGATGATGTCGATCTTCACGCTAGCGGTTTAGGTTAGGGTTTGCACGAGAGTGTGTCCTAATCTAGGTTGCTATAGACCAGCAATAGCGAGAGAGCGTGAGCTTGGTTCTATATTCAGTTACGACTAGTTCACCTCAAACGCAAGTCTAGTAATATTGAGATTCACGATTCACAGAGATGTATGACGATCCGTAGTGGGGATTCCCTAGCTCTAGACTCTTTTATTATATTAAATTTGAATCGATATTTTATCCCACATCTTATCACCGAGACCGACATCCATCACCATTGTCATTACATCATACCATAACCATCTCCACCAATAAAACATTTGTAGTCGAGCCAACCTAGGATAGATTGAACCAACACCACCTCCTCGTGTTCGATACCCGCTCGCCACTATACCGTGCGCTTGCAGTAAAACTACAATCGTTCTTCGGGTGTATATCCGGGGCCGATCATACATCTGTTTATGAAACACATCCAACTGCTTTGACGCATATAGTCAACAACCACGATGACGTCTTATCTCCAATAACCGCAATTCTATCAGTCACATAAGATTACTGTAGAAGCTGGTCTCAAATGTTGACCAATAAGTTCAACATTTCATAAGACATAATGTTCAACATTCCACAAAACTCATTGTGCCACAAATGACAAAATAACAGACTTGACACTAACAATAAAAATTCAATCATGCACAATTTGAGTATGTGAATTCTTCTTCAATATAAAATGTTAATCATCAAAATCACATTTAATGTTTCTAAGATTTCTAATAAATTTCATACCAAAAGCTCATCAAGATTTCAAATACATCAATGATAAATATATGCTCATGCAGACAATGAAATAGTATATGATGTCATGCTCCAACATATGCTCAGAGAAATCCACCGATGCATCAAATATGTCATACAAAATAATCATAACCTTCTTTACCTCTATTTGCTTAAATCAACGTCATTTTTCACCACGATGATGCATGCTATCACCCGAATTCCTATGATGCACCTGCAGAGGAAGATGCACCATTTGGTAACCATGTTTTGGATCCAAAAGTGTTAGCAGATGACTTGATTTACTTTATATGATGTTTAGGAATCCACATGAAATTTTCAGGATAAATGTGATTAAAGCCATCATGGATGACATGTTCCTTCTTATTGCAATAAAAGCATATAACATTAGAGTGGATATGACTAGAAGAAGACATGTTCCAATTATATATACTTGATGGAGAGCGTATGTATCTAGCAAATCTCCTTTATATGGGTCTCCTAGGCTTCTTAGGTGGTTGCTTCTTTTTTAAACAAAAACATGTTAGCTAGAATGATCGTTTAATCCATTTAACATCTCATTAAAACTTTTCTGACTACTAATGAATTTTTTAATTATGTTGCTAAGATCTTGATTTTCTTTCTCTAGTTTTTTAATCTTAGCTTATAATTTTTCTCTCTTCTTATTCTCTTCAATTTTACTAGCAATATTTTTTTCTTTTATCAAATTAGGTTTCTCCTTTTCAAGTTGTTCAATTTTCTTCTCATAACTAGAGACTTTAGAATTTCAGGAACTAATTTTATCATTTAATCCTTTAGCTAAATTCTAATTTTCACGTTCTTGCTTAGCTAATTTTTTATTAGCTTCCTTTAATTCCAAAGTTTTAGTCTCTAGTTTTGTTTCATCAATATTATCTATAATTTATTTTAACTCCTTTCATTTAATGAACTACTCTACTTTATCATGTTCGACACTACCAAGTTGGTCTTCTAAAAGTTCGCTACGTCTTTCAATCTTAACATACTTAGGGACCATGTCTTGAAAGAGATCTACTAAATATTCATAAGCTTCATCCATATCAGTGAATATATTATCTTTATATTCAAGACCATCTTTATGAAATATGGATTTAGATTTTACGTTGTCGCTTTTTCTTATGAAACAAGTGTTGTTGTCATTCTTTCCATCATCTTTTGAAGATAGCTTCTCTGCATCGCTATCGCCATCTGGCTAGCATTCCTTGACTATGTGACCTCTTGCCTCTATTAGCTTCTTTTTTTCCTTTATTTTTCAGAAGAGGGCAATCAACTTTTATATGGCCTTCCTTGTTGCAATTAAAACATCGCGGTCATATTTCCTCTTCTTCATTTGTTTCCTTTTTCCTTGTTCCCCATATGCTTTCGGTCAACTTCTTGTTGTTTCGTAGGAACTTTTTTAAGCTATCTACAAGACGGTAGATTTGATCAACATTAGAATCATTTGGTGACCCATCATCGAACCTAGATGCTCTGAAGACCAAATTCTTTTCATTTTTCTCCTTCTTCTCAGATTTTTCCTCCTCCTTTGGCACACTTTCATTGATCATCTTTAATTGTACTTCATATGCCATCAATTTTTCCATTAGTTTCTCAAAGGCAATGCTCGCCAAATCATGCGCATCTTCAATCGTCATTCGCTTTTGGATCCATTCAACAGATGAGGAATATAGAACCTTTACAACCAAGTCTTCCTCTGGGATGTTCTTTCCTAAGCCTTTAGTGGATTAACAATATCTATAGAACGGAAAACCATGGCATCAATAGATTCATCGGGCATTATAGCAAAATTTTCATATTTTTGTAAAAGCATTCTAATGTGAATTTTCTTCACATCAGAAGTCTTCTTATGAGTAACTTCAAGTCTAGTCCAAGTATCCTTGGCAGCAGAGCAAGCACTGATACGTTTGTATTCAGTTTTATTAAGACCCCAATACAATATGCTCATGGCCTTAGCATTGATATTTTCTAACGGATCATTTTCTTTCTGCTATTTATGTATGGGCTTTTCAAATAAGGTGAAACCATTACTAAGTATTTTCCATAATGCTATATTGATGCATTTGATGTGTATGGACATGCATTGTTTCTAATAACTATAGTCGGTACCATCAAATAAAGGTGATCTAAGATATGATTGTCCTTCTTTTTTATTATTGAGGTCATGTGAATATGTGTGCGGGATTTGTGCCATAGGATCAAAATTTCACTAAACTCGATTCTAAAGAAATACTGCTCTGATACCAATTGAAATTCACCCTGGGGGTGAATAAGGTGTATGTCACTAATAAAAAAATTGTAGCACGCAGCGGAACAATGCAAAGAACACAATCACATATATTAACGAAGTGTCTCCCCGCCTATACCCATGCTTATGTTCTGACCTCTCCCTAAGAATTTACCCCTTTTGTAACCAAAAAGAAAAACCTGATCAAACTTACGGGTGATGACCAAACGTACAACAATAAACACCAAAATTTTTACGCACAATGATAGTGTTTGAATGAAGTTATTCAAAATACACCTCATGCTAAAAATAATGAACACTGATTTAATAAAAAGATTAAAATCGGATAATAGCACCATAATGTAGAGCACGAAGTTGTGATTGTCCTGCAAAAAAGGTTCGTCAATCCAAACTCAGTGGAGAAATTTATGCACTTTTCAGCGTCGTCCATAGAACTCATTCCTCTAACTTGCTGATATCTTTGAAGATTGGATGGGGGAGGAGGAAATTCGGCCAAGAAGGATAATTGATCTCTGAATATTTTGGCTCGAAGGATTAATTCTCCAATGGATGGGTCTCTTGCTTTTATAGAAGATTATGAGTCCTCTTCATTAGAATCTCTATCCTTCAATCCAATCTCCAAATCTTCAATTTAAATTAAATTAATTGATCTTTGATTTGGATGACTTATTTTAATAGGAAACTCTCAATAGAATAGTCTTCAACACCAATAAGGACTCCTATCAATTATAGGAAGTCAAATCTGGACGTTTGACTGGTCTAGTCAATCCTAGGCAATTCAGGAATTCAGCATGTGTGGCATGGCCATTTGCCAATTGGCACGACCGTGTCAGGTGTACATTTTTCTTCTGAACTTTTGCAAATGTGACACAGCCATGTGGCAGTCTACATGGCCATGTCAAGTAAATGGTAGCTTTTTCTTAACTTTCGCACTTTTAACACAGCAGTGTAGCAATTTACACGGCCGTGTCAGCTTTCTATACACTTCAGCTATTCTTATGCAATTGTGGCATGACCGTGTTAACTCCAGTAGGGCCGTGTCACTTTGATATTCCTTTGACACTGGCCTTTCTGATACGCACGACCGTGTCAGCTGACATGCACGGCAGTGCATGCCCTGTTTTGCATATATGTTGCCCGTTTGACCTCCATTCAACATAAACTCACTAGATAGATATATTAGACCCGTATGACTTGTTTGGCATCATCAAAATTAGTTTTGACATCAGTTAGTAGGCTAACAACACTTGCGCCCGGGTAACGACTGTCGCTATGCCTCCAGGCACGGGAATTTACTAGTTATTCATATAGTCAAAGAAACTAATAGGGTCAGATGGCACCTAACCAAATTTGGTTAGGTGTGCTGATGTGACGGCCAATTAAAGCAACCCACTGAGGTGGCAGCATTCCATATGTCAACGCATCTGACCAAATGCCATTTGTTTTTATTTATTCTCACCTTCAAATTTCAATAACGACAAAGATCCACAAGGAGTTACAAATGTTAAATTACAAAATCTAAGAACAAATCTTATGCGATATATCAAATGGACATGAGATTTATAAATTTCATAAGTAAATACACGCTAAAATATTATTTAAAGAGAATTTAGATAATATATTAAGAAAATCAGAATTTGGATAATACGGATGGGATATTGGAACTGACAGAGTGCGTATGTGGCATGCAATAGCACCTCGTGAATGAGCCGTATGTACTTTGTTTTTTCCAAAACAAAGTGGATATGTAACTTCATGAGATCGAATCACCCTTTTTATCTTTCAAAATTAGCAAAATTTACACTAATTTTTAGATGCACCTCATTTTTTGAGGTGCATTTAGCAATTGCCCTTCTTTGCACGTCAAAAAATGATTAGCATAGTATACCTTCAAAGGTTCAACTACATCCTATTTTTTTTATCTTTTTTTGGAAAGTGCTAAACTTGTTGTAAACTTGGTGGCTACGAAATCCGTAGCCCTGTATTTATAGCAACCGGGTTACATAATGGGTGGATACCCAATAATAAGTTGGGCCTTCAAAAGCCCGTTTATAACACTTCCCATTATCCATCCATTGTTGTAAGCCGTAATGAACGCTTCAGGGTTCATAGAGCTTATCTGATCATGGGTCTATGGATGCTTCTGGATCCCAAGTTAAAGAGCACTTGCCTCGTTAAAACCTTTGCCGTGGAAAACCCAGTGGGAAAAAACCAGTGGCTAAGGAAAAAGAGTACAAGTCTCTGTAACTTCCACTGATCGATGGATAACATCAGAGGTGGATACTTCTGGATCCAGAGTTGATGTGGCTGCCTCGTTAAAACCTTTGGCTATGGAAAAACTATAGGAGGATATATGCCCATAAGGCGATTTATCCTAAGTGTATGTCTTGTTCATATAACATATGGTGTCCATTATTCTAAGTATGAAATCGATTAAATAATATACTCAGATAATGTCCATAGACTTATAGTTAGGTCCTTACGTATCCAGATAAGATCTCGATTATGAGTAGTAAGCGATCTTGTAGAAACGTAAGCCTTAAACGGTTCATGGTCATAGATGTATTGAGAACTAGATATCAACACATCGGATAGACCACTGTGTCTTTGTCTTGCCTTAGGGTAATGATGATCTCATAGTCATTCGACTTGGCGAAGTCGGAGACGAGACACAGGTGCTCATTGGAGAATGAGTTCATTGAACGACCAACTTAGAGTTATTAAATGGTTAACTTTAACTAAACTGTCTATAATAACTCTAGGGTGATGATAGGTAAGCTGGTCCTTAAGACCTGAAGTCATCTGTACGAACTTATGAGTGAACAGTGTAGCTTAGACCTATGATCTAGCTTCGAGGCTAGGCCTGCTGAAAGATCTTAGGTTGGGTTGCACCCGAAGCTCTCGAGGCAAGTAGATGACTAAGATGGGATTCGTCATTTCCGTTAAAGGGAAGTTAGTGTCACAGGCTCAGTACAGTCTTTGTGTTAATCCTCGATCGGGGTACGTTGTAACAAGTACAATGTAAATACAACTAAGACCGCCGTATACTGACCAATGTTGTCTAATATGGTTGACAGTAAACCATACCCTAGGCCAACAGGGACACAGTCTTGACGAAGGGACTATAGCTAACGGTATTTATCACTAACATGGCCAAAGTAAACCCACCGATGCTTTTGTCAATGGGTCGATCACGTTATGATGATTCTGAAACAGGGGCGACAACCACTACTCGTGGTGACCGTCATCTTGGGGTTTCGATCCCCAACCTGTAGTAAGGTCAGGCTGTAGGGTCTCACACCGAGTAGCGTTCGTGTCTTAGTAATAGCAAGATTAAATCAGAGAGATTCATTTGATGATATTGAATAGTTGATATTCACAAAGCTAGTTGTAAAAATAAGTCGTAAATGTAATAGGGACAATGTTGCATTTGATGCAAACAAATATTAAACGTGTCGTAAATTGGTTACGAAAATATTTGTAGGAACAAATACATTTGAAAGGGTTATCTAGATGACGGGATCGTCTTGGTCTAAACACAGGTTCAAACCGCATCCAAATCGGAGCTCAAACGAGTCCAGAAGCGCAATAACAATCTAAGGCAAAGTGGGTTAGACCCACTGGGCTAACAAGCCCATCCGCAAGGGCAAACGGGCGCGGCCCGCTGGCTGTAGCAGGCAAATGCCCGCTGCAGCAGCGGGCGGGCGGCCCGCCCCCTTGCCTTGGGCGGGCGCACCCGCAACTTAAGTGATTTTAGGGGTTTTGAAACCCCAAGAAGACGGCTATGAAAATTATTTTTTGCCCATCTTTCGACAATTGTTTGAGGGGTCAAACGAAGTCAAAATTCATCTCCGTTGGTTCCTACGCGTTCACCATTCGAAGCCCTTCGAATTGATAGCTTGTTTGGTGTCTAAAGTTTAATGAGTGAAGAGAATTAATTCGTTGAAGTTTGCTTTTATGAAAAGCTTACTAAACTTCAATTAAGCTAAATTAGCTTAATTAAATTCTCTTCAATTGCTCACAATAAAAGGAGAAGTGCCGACTCCCAATATAAATAGGGGTGCACTCTCTTGGTTGAAAAATACACCAAGTCCTCGATCGAGTAGCTCCGGATATTTGAGCTAGCTCGATCTACGACTAAACTATTCTCTCTCTCTCTCTCTCTCTCTCTCTCTCTCTCTCTCTCTCTCTCTCTCTCTCTCTCTCTCTCTCTCTCTCTCTCTCTCCTTCCTATTCTCCGGAGTAGTCCTAGCAAGACTACGAAGGGGGTTTGGATTCGGATCCAGACGTCTAAGACGCGGGTCTATTCAAGTGAAACTTTCTACTGCGTGTGATCGGCTGGGAGGCAGGAGTCGGCTCAGGCAGATCGGTTCGAGGGTGCGAGGCGGCTCGGGTGGACCGAGTCAAGGCGGTTCGGCTACGAGGAGCATCAGAAGACGGTGCGGTACAACGACCAACTTAGAGTTATTAAATGGTTAAATTTAACTAAACTGTCTATAATAACTCTAAGGTGATGATAGGTAAGCTGGTCCTTAAGACCTGAAGTCATCTGTACGAACCTGTGAGTGAACAGTGTAACTTAGACCTATGATCTAGCTTCGAGGTTAGGCCTGCTGAAAGATCTTAGGTTGGGCTGCACCCGAAGCTCTCGAGGTGAGTAGATGACTAAAATGGGATTCGTCACTTCCGTTAAAGGGAAGTTAGTGTCACAGGCTTAGTACGGTCTTTGTGTTAATCCTCGGTCGAGGTACGTCATAACAAGTACAACGTAAATATAACTAAGACCGCCGTAAACTGACCAATGTTGTCTAATAGGGTTGACAGTAAACCATACCCTAGGCCAACAGGGACACAGTCTTGACGAAGGGACTATAGATAACGGTATTCGTCACTGACACAGCCAAAGTAAACCCAACAATGCTTTTATCAATGGGTCGATCACGTTATGATGATTCTGAAACAGGGGCGACAACCACTGCTCGTGATGACCGTCGTCTAGGGGTTTCGATCCACAACCTGTAGTAAGGTCTGGCTGTAGGGTCTCACACCGAGTAGCGTTCGTGTCTTAGTAATAGCAAGATTAAATCAGAGAGATTCATTTGATGATATTGAATAGTTGATATTCACAAAGCTAGTTGTTAAAATAAGTCGTAAATGCAATATGGACAATGTTGCATTTGCTGCAAACAAAGATTAAACGTGTCGTAAATTGGTTACGACAATATTTGTATGAACAAATAGATTGGAAAGGGTTACCTGGATGACGGGATCGTCCCGGTCTAAACACAGGTTCAAACCGCATCCAAATCGGAGCTCAAACGGGCCCAGAAGCGCGATAACAGTCCAAGGCAAAGTGGGTTAGACCCACTGGGCTAACAAGCCTATCCGCGAGGGCAAACGGGTGCGGCCCACTGGCTGCAGCGGGTGCGTCCCACTGCACAGGGGGCCAGCACCCGCTGCAGCAGCGGGCGGGCAGCCCGCCCCCCTTGCCTTGGGCGGCGCACCCGCTAAGCCTAACGGGCGCGCCCGCAACTTAAGTGATTTTAGGGTTTTTGAAACCCCAAAAAGACGGCTACAAAATTGATATTTTGCCCATCTTTCGGCAATTGTTTGAGGGGTCAAACGAAGTCGAAATTCGTCGTCGTTGGTTCCTACACATTCACCATTCGAAGCCCTTCGAATTGATAGCTTGTTTGGTGTCTAAAGTTTAATGAGTGAAGTGAATTAATTTGTTGAAGTTTGCTTTTATGAAAAGCTTACTAAACTTCAATTAAGCTAAATTAGCTTAATTAAATCCTCTTCAATTTAGCAATTCTCCCACATTGCTCACAACGAAAGGAGAAGTGCCGACTCCCTATATAAATAGGGGTGCACTCTCTTCGTTGAAAAATGCACCAAGTCATCGATCAAGTAGCTCAAGATATTTGAGCTAGCTCGATCTATGACTAAACTATTCTCTCTCTCCCTTCTTCCTATTCTCTGGACTAGTCCTAGCAAGACTACGAAGGGGGTTTGTATTCTGATCCAGACGTCTAGACTCGGGTCTGTTCAAGTGAAACTTTCTACCGCGTGTGATCGGCTCGGAGGCGGGAGTCGGCTCGGGCAGATCGGTTCGAGGGTGCGAGGCAGCTCGGGTGGATCGAGTCAAGGCGGTTCGGCTACGAGGAGCATCAGAAGACTATGCGGTACATATTTCCCGCTCCAGTGTCAAGATTCCTGGTATGTGGTTAAGCAGTTTTTAGTGTAGATTTAATTTTGCCCCTGTAGAATAGATCCCTCTTGGGGTGGTCAGATCCACCCCAAATTGGCATAGATCGGGCTAGGTTCTGGCTCTCTCAGAGCCTAGCTAAATTGTTTAGGTAGCTTAGTTCTTGTTTTTCCTATGCGCTTTATGCCTCTGTTGTCCGTCCGACTTAGGACGGACACAGATCCGAGCTCTGAGGGTCCGCCAAAACTCCTACAGTGGTATCAGAGCCACAGTTATGCTTGTAGATCTATTTAAGCGACATTTTTAAAATCTTTTAATTGCTTGCTTTAAACATACGGACAACTTTAACTTTATGTTAAAATAATGTTTTATGTTTTAAAATTGTTTTACAACATGGAAAAAAAATTTGAGACGATTTAAATTTTATGCGATAAATTTAAAATGGTCTCTCATGTTTAAATGTTTTAAAATTTTATTTTATAAGATAAAATAATTTTAGAATGCATTTGAAATTTTAAAAGGTTTATGTAACATAGAAGGAATATTTTATTTCATGCGATGATATAGAAAAATTCTAATTTTTGGTTACATAAAGATTGAATTTTTTAAAAAAAAAGATTTATCCAAAAGTTTATTAAATTAATTTCAAATGATTTTAAAAAGGGTTTTAGAACTGTTTTAAAGAATATGCAATATAAAGAAAATTTTATTCTCATAAGATGAAATAATAAATTTGTTTTTTTAAATTATATATTGGTTTTAAGATTACTCTATGCGATATTTTAATCTTAAAAGTGTATCGTTAAAATTTTAAAGCCTAGATTTTAAAATTATTTGATAATTTTATGAAACCTAGTTTTATGTGATAAAAATACTTTAAGCTTTAAATTTTAAATCTTTATATTTAAATGTTAACTTTTAGAGTTGCAAGTTGTTCGATTAGGTTATAAATAATTTTAACTTGCAGGCTTTCATTATATGTCTCGAAATGAACCTTTAATTTATGCGGTTAAATTAGTTGGTTTATGTTTTAATGGACATGTTGAATAATGTATTCATGAACCCTTTAGGTTAGCCATTAACGGATTAAAATTTTATAAGATGAAATTTTAATGACTAGTGACATGTTACAAATTTTTTTATAAACAAGACAGCATCAAAACCTAATACCAGATTAGGGTAGTCCCTTTTAATTGTCAATAATTGCAATAAATCATTTAAATGATTATTATCATAAAAAGACTATTTTTGAAATATGTTGTAATTGTTTTATTAAAATCCTAATTAGATTGGGATAGCAAAGTTGAATGTCTGAACATTATAGTTGATAAGGACTCAATAAAAATTGTTCAACCAATCCATAAAATTTCGAATTTTAGGATCCACTAGTTGATAAGGATTAAATAGTTTTAATTAAAATCCATTTAGTTGTTGGACGAACATAGAATTGATGAAATTCCTTCAATGGAGCATGATGTCGGTCAATGTGCTCGACTAAGTTTGCTGGACCACCCTAGCTAGTCTAGGGGCCGAGTGGTCCTGGCTTAGTCAATTCCCTGGCCGCTCCACTGGACCGCAAGAAGTCAAATCATGACTGTGTAAGTCCCTCGACTATATCTATGTCAAATACGATAATAATCTTATTCAAGATAAATCGTAGCCCTCCTTGTTTTAGTAGTTGGCAACTGTAAGAAACGTGTTACGGTGGTTGAGCTACACTCAAGCCGTGACATGACAATCTTATGGAAACCGATTTCTTGATAAACATCTTGACCTGACCCAAACCGTTGTCTCGTCCACCGAGTACGACGTAAGTCTAACCAAGAATATAGTCTAAGTCCCGACCCAAACCGACGTGTCATACATACACCGAGCGGCAGGGCAAGTCAGGCTAGACACGAAAACAAGGGTCCTACTAGGCTAGCCACTGTGATCCGGATGAGCACACTCATGATCACAAATGACTAGGCGTAAAATCGATAGGGAATCATATTTAATATGATTGACGACGAGTTCGTCTACCGACTGCAGAGTCGGACAATTTGTTGAGACACACTCAAGATTGTCAGACTCAGGGTAGTCGAATCCCTCTCTCACAAATGTTATTTTATAATAAACTGTTTCTTATTATGGCTTTAATAAATTTAGTAGGAGAATATAGTTTATTAAAAACCATTGAAACTATACAACGAACATATACTGACTAAAGTATCTACAAAATTGCAGAATGGATTTAGGTCTAAGATATATGGTAGAGAAGAACGTGCTCGATGAAACGAACTATAAAGACTGGCTTAGGAACATTAAGTTAGTCCTTTCTCTAGCCGGGATTGGATACGTGCTGTTCGAGGACGCTCCGGAGAAGCCTGATGACGATTCGACCTGCGAGGAAAAAGAAGCCTATAAGCTATACCAGAGGGATGCAGAGAAGGCCAGGTGCCTTACTCTGGCTTCGATGAATAACGAACTGCAGAGGAAGCATGAACATTTGGATGTTCAAAGTATGCTTCTGAATGCACAAGAGTTATACGGTAAGCGGTTTAGAGCTGCCAAGTTTGAAGCCACCAGCAACCTCTGGGGCACAAAGATGGAGGCAGGGCATGTACAAGATCATGTCATCAAGATGATCGGGTACGTGAAAAACGTCGCCCAGTTGGGTTTTGTCCTGGACAATGAGATGTCTGTGGACATTATCCTTAAGTCTTTAACCCCGGCCTTCAAGCCTTTCATCACTGGTTTCATAATGAACAGTCTTGAAACGGATCTTCCTGGTCTCCTCAATATGCTTAGACAGTTTGAGGAGGTTGAGAAGAAACCAACTGCATTGGTTGTTGGCTCTGCTTCTTCAGACCAGCCGAAAGGCAAGGGTAAGAAAAGGCAGGTCCCGCAACCTGCGAAGGCGAAGAAAGGGAAGAAAAGACCAAAGGGGCCCCGTCAAAATCTGAGTGCTTCCATTGCCATAAGATTGGCCATTGGAAGAGGAACTGCAAGATTTATATTGCAGAAAAGAAGAAGGGGCATACTGATGCCTCTACCTCAGGTACAGCAAATTAAATTCAATAAAGCATAATTATTTCCAATCATATAGTATGAGATACTAAAACATCTGTGTAATGTATACAGGTGACTGATATAAAGCGAAGATTGGAAGAAGTTCGGAGGATGGTCGACATCTGAGCAATCGTTGCTGCTGAGGCCATGCAAAGACTTCGAAAGACATGAAGAAAGAGCTGATACTCATTTTGTTAGTTGAATAAAATGTATCATTTCTTAAAGTGAAAACAATGATTGAGTGTTCAACACTCAAAGTTTATTTGATAAACATAGTATGGTTCATCTTTATGAATCCGTTGTTTTTGGATAAATGTCTCAGAAATTGTGCTTTATGTTGAAATTGAGATTTGATTGAGATTGGCTTAAATTTCTGTGATTGTGGCTTTCTGAGTTGGTTGCAAAAATTCTCGAACTACGATGCAAAGCTTCGAAAATTTTTGGTTGTTTTGGAGCTGACTTAATGTTATAGTCAATCGATAGTTAAGTATAAGTTCCAGGAGCATATAAATTGTGTGTAAATCACAATTATACGTATATTAAGATTAATACTTAATATACTACATTTGATTCTTAAAGCATTAATATTAAATGTAGTTAAGGGAAAGGTACAGTGTAGACGTTTGATTGAGTGAGTCAATGTCAAGATTCCTTAAACCGATCTTGATTTGACTCATTCGTCAAACCCAACCTGACACTAGTACATTCCATCTAAAGCACATATCAAATGGTTATGTCTTCATATATATAATCTAAATATGATTTAGGTATATAATTAAAGTACTTAACCAGGTAATTCTTAAAGTCAGTTGTAGCTAGCTCGTATACTTAGTTCTGGTTTCTCGGACTAAGTAAAAAGGATTTCCAACTTATTTGAATCATCTATATAGAACGTTGAATCAAAATGATTTTGATTTAATCAAATATATAGAGACTTAGGGTGTCAGCATGTACTTGACATGTTGACACAAGAAAATTGGAATGAGCTGAGACTGACTTAGAGAAATGTTAGACCCTACATCTAGATTGTATAAGCTAATTGTTAGCTATACAAAGAAAGGAAAAATTGATCGAAAACATTTTTCAAAGGATCAACCATGTGTGATCAAGAGATGTATTGATCAATAATCCATTAAAATGCATTATAGATACTCGTTAGTAAATCCACTCTTAGGTTCCTCATATAAATGTCAAAATGACTGATATGATATATCGGTATGAGATAACGAGATAAATAGCCTAAGTGCAAGTGGGAGATGTAGGAGGATATATGTCCATAAGGTGATTTATCCTAAGTGTACGTCTTGTTCATATAACATATGGTGTCCATTATCCTAAGTATGAAATCGATTAAATAATATACTTAGATAATGTCCATAGACTTATAGTTAGGTCCTTACGTATCCAGATACGATCTCAATTAGGAGTAGTAAGCGACCGTGTAGAAACGTAAGTCTTAAATGGTTTGTGGTCATAGATGTGTTGAGAACTGGATATCAACACATCGGATAGACCACTGTGTCTTTGTCTTGCCTTAGGGTAATAATGATCTCATAGTCATTCGACTTGGCGAAGTCGGAGAAGAGACACAGGTGCTCATTGGAGAATTGAGTTCACTGAACGACCAACTTAGAGTTATTAAATGGTTAACGTTAACTAAACTATCTATAATAACTCTAGGGTGATTATAGGTAAGCTGGTCCTTAAGACCTGAAGTCATCTGTATGAACCTGTGAGTGAACAGTGTAGCTTAGACCTATGATCTAGCTTTGAGGCTAGGCCTACTGAAAGATCTTAGGTTGGGTTGCACCCGAAGCTCTCGAGGTGAGTAGATGACTAAGATGGGATTCGTCACTTCCGTTAAAGGGAAGTTAGTGTCACAGGCTCAGTATGGTCTTTGTATTAATTCTCGACCGTGGTACGTCGTAACAAGTATAATGTAAATATAACTAAGACCGCTGTATACTGACCAATGTTGTCTAATAGGGTTGACAGTAAACCATACCCTAGGTCAATAGGGACACAGTCTTGACGAAGGGACTATAGCTAATAGTATTCATCACTAACACGGCCAAAGTAAACCCACCGATGCTTTTGTCAATGGGTCAATCACGTTATGATGATTCTGAAACAGGGGCGACAACCACTGCTCGTGGTGACAGTCGCCTAGGGGTTTCGAGCCCCAACCTGTAATAAAGTCAGGCTGTAGGGTCTCACACCGAGTAGCGTTCGTATCTTAGTAATAGAAAGATTAAATTAGAGAGATTCATTTGATGATATTGAATAGTTGATATTCACAAAGCTAGTTGTGAAAATAAGTCGTAAATGTAATATGGACAATAATGCATTTGATGCAAACAAAGATTAAACATGTCGTAAATTGGTTACGACAATATTTGTAGGAACAAATAGATTGGAAAGGGTTACCTGGATGACGGGATCATCCCGGTCTAAACACAGGTTCAAACCACGTCCAAATCGGAGCTCAAACGAGCCCAGAAGCACGATAACTGTCCAAGGCAAAGTGGGTTTAACCCACTGGACTAACAAGCCCATCCGCAAGGGCAAACGGGCACGGACCGCTGTCTGCAGCGGGCAAATGCCCGCTGCATAGCGGGTGCGGCCTGCTGCAGCAGTGGGCCAGTACCCTCTGCAGCAGCGGGCACACGACCGCTGCCCAGCGGGCGGGCGGCCTGCCCCCTTTGCCTTGGGTGGGCGCGCCCGCAACTTAAGTGATTTTAGGGTTTTTGAAACCCCAAAAAGACGGCTACGAAAATTTATTTTTTGCCCATCTTTGGATAATTGTTTGAGGGGTCAAACGAAGTCGAAATTCGTCGCCGTTGGTTCTTACGCGTTCACCTTTCGAACCCTTCAAATTGATAGCTTGTTTGGTGTCTAAAGTTTAATGAGTGAAGAGAATTAATTCGTTGAAATTTTCTTTTATGAAAAGCTTACTAAACTTCAATTAAGCTAAATTAGCTTAATTAAATTCTCTTCAATTTAGCAATTGTCCCACATTGCTCACAACGAAAGGAGAAGTGCTGACTCCCTATATAAATAGGGGTACACTCTCTTCGTTGAAAAATGCACCAAGTCCTCGATCGAGTAGCTCCGGATATTTTAGCTAGCTCGATCTACGACTAAACTATTCTCTCTAAATTCTTCCTATTCTCCGGACTAGTCCTAGCAAGACTACGAAGGGGGTTTGGATTCGGATCCAGACGTCTAAGACACGGGTCTATTCACGTGAAACTTTCTACCGCGTGTGACCGGCTCAGAGGCGGGAGTCGGCTCGGGCAGATCGGTTCGAGGGTGCGAGGCAGCTCGGGTGGATCGAGTCAAGGCGGTTCGGCTACGAGGAGCATTAGAAGACAGTGTGGTACATCTTGCCCACTCCAGGGTCAAGATTCCGGGTATGTGGTTAAGCAATTTTTAGTGTAAATTTAATTTTGTTGATGTAGAATAGATCCCTCTTGGGGTGGTCAGATCTGTTGGATACAACGATCTAGGATTTATGGTTTGATGATGACAAACAGTTGTGAACGATCTGATGTGTGTGTTAAGTATTTGCAAGAATGGCGAGGATGTAAATACCCAAACGAGGACGTAAATCAATGTGTTGGACAAATTGCTATACACACTCCTAGGTGACTCGGTCAAAGAGCCATTTACATAGCAAGGAAGACTTGGTCAAATATGAAGGGGATGAGGGGAGATAAGAGCAAATCTTATTCAATATTATACACCAATTAGGGATTGCATCAATTCCTATTTTCTAGGGTAGTCGCATCATAGAAAACCTAGTATATCCCTATTTAAACCAATCATCCAAAACCCTAACCCCCTTGCTAATCTAGGGTGCTCTCAAAAAAACCTAGTTCATCACCATCTACCAAAGCCTCATAGCCGATCATCTACATAGCCGTAAGCCTCTATAGCCTTAGTACCTGGCCGAAATCATCATAGCTATCTACCCTTGCCACAAGTCCAAGTCCCCATGTCAATGCCGAAATATCTCTCCAAGGGTCAAAGCTGTAGCCGCAATGTCTGACCTTGTTGTTTGCCATGCATTCTTGACATCCGCAAGTTTTTAAATCAACAGGCATCATTCCAATCAAAAGGGGGGGTTGATTAAGTGGCAGCAATTTGTAAAATCCAATTGAGGGTTGTAACACTTGTTTTATTTTAATTGATTATTAAGATATGATTTCGTGAGTTTTTTGTACAGAAAAAAACACAATTCGAAGAAGAAGAGCAATTAATTCAAAGGGGGGAAGCAAACGTATACAACCCAGGGAAGAAAAAGACTGGCGGCTGTGCATGTGCAAGGGGCCGAAAGTCTCATGATTGGTGGAAGAAATAAACTGTGCGGTTACAAGTCACCAACGTTTTGGCTTCCGTTTTGGCTCGCTGACAAAGACAAAGTCTTTGTATTGGTGTAGCGATCTCTGTAGGGGAAACTTTACCTTTTGTGTTACTTTTTGGGGACCTGACGACTTTGGGAGTCGTCACGGAGGGAGAGCATCTGACTAGATTGAGAGTGTAGAGCACGTGGTGTGCGTACGAGCTAGGTGAGAGTAGATTTGGGATCTTGACTCATTGTAGCTGTACAAGATTACATATCTATCTAGTATTTGCTTTCGGGGGCTGGAGTAAGTCGTGGGGACGACTGAACCAGGGTATATCTGTGCGTACTCTGTGATAGCTATTTTATTACCATGCATGTGCTTATAACTACGTGGGATTTCTAGTGGGTTGCACGAGAATTTTTATTAGCCTATTCACCCCCCATTAGGCTATGATCCAGATCCAACAAGTGGTATCAGAACCAGTTTAGAGGATATAGTCTAGATTTCTCAGTCTATATCCCGTCTTAGAAGACACTGTTATGATTAAGCCTAAAGACAAGTGGGATTTAGCTGATAAGAAACTTTATACTCTTAATGGTAAAGCTATGAATGCGCTTATATGCTCTCTTGATAAATCCGAGTTTAATCGTATCTCACATTGTCTAACTGCGCAGGAAATCTGGCATACTCTGGAGGTGACACACGAGGGAACATCGCAAGTAAAGGAATCCAGACTTGCGTTGCTGAGCACTGAATATGAGAGCTTCCGTATGCTACCAACAGAATCAGTCAAAGTCATGTTTGCGAGGTTCACAGACATCGTCTACAAATCCAGTTCCCTCGGTAAGCCATACTCTAGCCATGAACAGGTACGAAAGATCTTAAGGGCGCTACCAAGCTCGTTCAGGCCTAAAGTCACCGCTATTCAAGAAGCTAAGGACTTGTCAACAATGAAAGTGGACATACTGATTAAGGAAGATTCATTCTGATAATTCGCGAATGCTTTAAATGCGACATTAATGACCAAACCTAAAGTCGCTAGTTTAACACATAACACCTCTTCCATATCTTCCTCTTCACGCTATAAATGAACGATCATTTTTAATTAGGTGTGGAATTTATAAAAGTGTCGCACTTACACATTGGTAATGCAAATGCTGGTTATCAAGAATCCACTTTTGAATTTGGCATTAAGCGGATGGTGGCACTACTTGGTGCTAAAAATCGTTAAATCTATACACACTCCTAGATGACTCGGTCAAAGAGCCATTTACATAGCAAGGAAGACTTGGTCAAATATGAAGGGAATGAGGGGAGATAAGAGCAAATCTTATTCAATATTATACACCAATTAGGGATTGCATCAATTCCTATTTTCTAGGGTAGCCGCATCATAGAAACCCTAGTATATCCTTATTTAAACCAATCATCCAAAACCCTAACCCCCTTGCTAATCTAGGGTGCTCTCAAAAAAAACCTAGTTCATCACCATCTACCAAAGCCTCATAGCCGATCATCTACATAGCTGTAAGCCTCCATAGCCTTATCACCTGGCCGAAATCATCATAGCTATCTACCCTTGCCACAAGTCCAAGTCCCCATGTCAATGCCGAAATATCTCTCCAGGGGTCAAAGTTGTAGCCGCAATGTCTGACCTTGTTGTTTGCCATGCATTCTTGACATCCGCAAGTTTTTAAATCAACAGGCATCATTCCAATCAAAAGGGGGGTTGATTAAGTGGCAGTAATTTGCAAAATCCAATTGAGGGTTGTACAAAGGGACACAAGCATCCCAATCCAAAAAGCAGGCAGCCGCAACTTTTACCTTTCGCATGTGTCGCACTCAACAAATGAACAAAGGAGGTACACTTGTTTTATTTTAATTGATTATTAAGATATGATTTCGTGAGTTTTTTTACAGAAAAAACACAATTCGAAGAAGAAGAACAATTAATTTAAAGGGGGGAAGCAAACGTATACAACCCAGGGGAGAAAAAGACTGGCGGCTGTGCATGTGAAAGGGGCCGAAAGTCTCATGATTGGTGGAAGAAATAAACTGTGCGGTTACAAGTCAAAAAATTAAAAGAGAAGGAATTCATTTTATTTTTGTTTTTAAGTTCCCCACCAACGTTTTGGCTTCACCTACATGCTTTCATTATTAGAAAGAGGAGGAACTCATTTTATTTTTGTTTCCCCCACTCACGTTTTGGCTTCACCTGCATGCAAAACTTAAAGATTTGAATAAGAATTAATCTCTCACTTTAATGTTTGCATGCCACTTTAATTTTTGTTCTCTCTTTTGTTTGCAGGCCAACGTGGGAGCAAGCAGGGGGCAGTAATTGGGGTCACGTGGGTACCGCGCTGACAAAGACAAAGAAAGGCATATTCAAGTCATCCAACTTGCGGCTAGTTCTGTTGTTCTTATTCTTAGTCAAGCCCTCCGAGTGCCACAATATTCAAGTCATAAACAATCTAAAGTGCCGCAACTGTCAGAGTGACATCCTAGAGAGCAACTTGAGTTGCACGACGAGGGACATCTACATCTACGTCAGACGTGATCTGACACACGCTGAACGACAGAGACGACACACCATTACTGAGCATTTCTAAAACTCTATTTATTTATCTTTGTATTGGTGTAGCGATCTCTGTAGGGGAAACTTTACCTTTTGTGTTACTTTTTGGGGACCTGACGACTTTGGGAGTCGTCACGGAGGGAGAGCATCTGACTAGATTGAGAGTGTAGAGCACGTGGTGTGCGTACGAGCTAGGTGAGAGTAGATTTGGGATCTTGACTCATTGTAGCTATACAAGATTACATATCTATCTAGTATTTGCTTTCGGGGGCTGGAGTAAGTCGTGGGGACGACCGAACCAGGGTATATCTGTGCGTACTCTGTGATTGCTATTTTATTACCATGCATGTGCTTATAACTGCGTGGGATTTCTCGTGGGTTGCACGAGAATTTTTATTAGCCTATTCACCCCCCATTAGGCTACGATCCAGATCCAACAAGATCCACCCCAAGTTGGCATAGATCGGGCTAGGTTCTGGCTCTCTCGGAGCATAGCTAAATTGTTTAGCTAGCTTAGTTCTTATTTTTCCGCTACGCTTTATGCCCCTTGGTCCGTCCGACTTAGGATGGACACAGATCCGAGCTCTGAGGGTCCGCCAAAACCCCTACAAAACCCAGTGGGAAAAACAATAGCCAATGAAAAAGAGTACAGCCCAACATTAACTCCCCCTGAAACATACAAGCTTCAGGCTTGTAAATCACTCAACGGTCTCATCCCAATTCCTAGTACAAGTTTTCTAAAGGTACTGCGAGGTAAAGCTTTAGTAAATAGATCTGACAGGTTGTTGCAAGACTGGATCTGCTGGATGTTGATCTGATTGTCTACTTGTTGTTCATGCGTCCAGAAGAGCTTGGGGAAAATGTGCTTCGTCCTGTCACCTTTGATGTAGCCACCTCGTAGTTGAGCGATGCAGGCAGCATTGTCTTCATACATGTTAATTGGTCCAAGATCTCCTGTCTTCAGGCCGGTGGTCTTGAGGATGTGGTGGATAACTGATCGAAGCCAAAAACATTCTCTGCTAGCTTCGTGGATCGCTATGAGCTCGGAGTGGTTGGATGAGGTCACTGTCAAAGTCTGCTTCACAGATCTCCATGAGATGGCCGTCCCACCGTATGTGAACACAAAACCAGTCTGGGACTTTGCGGTGTGTGGGTTAGACCTGTATCCTGCATCTGTATAACCGACTAAGTCAGAGGATGTACCTTTCTTTAAGTATAGTCCCAGGTCCACAGACCCTTGGAGGTCGTTCAGAAGGTGCTTCACTCCGTTCCAGTGGTGCCTTGAGGGCGCTAAACTGTATCTGGCTAGTAGGTTAACTGTGAACGCTATATCGGGACGAGTGCAGTTTGCCAGGTATAGGAGTGCTCCAATTGCACTTAGGTAGGATACTTCAGGACCCAGTGCTTCCTCCCCCTCTTCCAGTGGTCGGAAGAGGTCTGTATTAACATCCAATGATCTGACAACCATTGGTGTACTAAGCGGATGACATTTGTACATAAAGAAGTTTTTCAGCAACTTCTTTGTGTATGTCGATTAGTGTAACAGGATTCCTCAGCTTAGGTGTTCAATTTGTAAGTCTAGGCAAAACTTCATTTAGACAAGGTCTTTCATCTCAAAAATCTGTATGAGACTTTTGGATATCTCACCTATCTCTTCAGGAGATCCGATGATGTTTAGATCGTCTACGTAGATGGCAATGATTACGAATCATGTTCCCTTTGCTCTTATAAAGATCCAAGGGCAGACTTCATTTGTTGTGAATCCTTGTTGCACTAGGAATTCACTTAGTCTGTTATACCACATTCTACCTGACTGTTTTAGACTATACAATGATCTTTGGAGTTTGACAGAATAGACGTCCCGATGTCTTTCTGACATTTTTGTCAGTAGTTTATATCCGTCTGGGATTCTCATATAGATATCATTATATATATTTCTGTATAGGTATGCAGTCACAACGTCTATGAGCATGCATATCCATGCCTTCCTTTGTAGATAGGCCAATAATGAAACGGAAGGTGATCGCATCCATGACCGGGGAATAGGTATCGTCATAGTCTATTCCCGGTCTTTGGAAAAAACCTTGTGCAACAATGCGTGCTTTATAGCGCACGATCTCATTATTCTCGTTTCTTTTTCTCACGAATACCCATTTATATCCCACAGGTTTAACACCCTTTGGTGTTAGGACTACAGGTCCAAAAACTTTGCGCTTCGAGAGTGAGTCCAGCTCTACTCCTATTGGCTCCTTCCACTTTGGCCAATCCTCTCTGCGTTTACATTCTGCTAGAGAGCATGGATCGGTCTCATCGTCGTATTCAGTGACGTGAGTGGCAATAATGAGCGCGAAGTTATCATCGATGATTATGCTTTTTCTGTCCAGTACCTCCCCAATACGTACATAGTTTAATGATATTTCTCCTACATTTTCCTCTTCAGGGGTTTTTAGGAGGGGAGAGGTATCTGGGCTGAGCTCAGCATCCTGTGGTGGTATCGTTATTATTGCTCCAGGATTTTTCCTCTTTCGAGGGTTTTTATCTTTGGAGCCTGGGGGTCGTCCTCTCTTTTGTTGAGGTACGGCCGCTTTTGCTGCAGGTGGATTGCATCCCTCTTTGGGTATGTCAATCCTAGCTGGCGTATTTGCAGCAGGAACGTGTGATCTGACAATCTTCTGGTTGTCAGTAAATTTGTCCGGTAAAATGTGAACTGTATTTTGTATTTGAAGGATCTTCAGGATCTCGTCTTCACATTGGTTTGTACGCGGATCAAAATGGGATAAAGTTTCCCATGAAATGGCCTTTGAAGCTTCTGGCTTCTTTGTGTCAATGCCTAGTTTGGGAAAAGTGTTTTCGTCAAACTCACAATCTGCTAGACGTGCCTTAAAGGCGTCCCTGGTTAGGGGTTCCAGGTATCTAATGATCGATGGTGAGTCGAATCCAATGTAGATACCTAGTCGCCGTTAAGGACCCATCTTGGTCCTCTACGGTGGTGTTATGGGGACATAGATAGCGCATTTGAATATCCTCAGGTGAGAGATATCCGGTGGGTTCCCATATGCAAGTTGCATCGGAGAATAAGATTGACTCCCTGGCGGTCATAATCTTATTAACGATGCAGCGTGCAAGATGGCATGTCCCCATGCATTTACCGGCAATTGGCATTGCATCAACAATGGACGAGCAATCCATTGTCGTCTCTTTATAAGAGATTCGGCTAACCCATTCTGGGTGTAATATGAGCTATAGGATGTTCAACTTCTATGCCGGTTGCTTGGCAGTAGTCTAGGAAGACTTGTGATTTGAATTTCCCAGCATTGTCCAGACGCAATTTTTGATCTGGTTATCTGGGAAATGTACCCGCAACTTTATGATTTATAGCAGTAGCTTTGCAAAAGCTACGTTGCGAGTGGACAGGAGGCACACATACGACCATTTGGAAGATGTGTCAATCAGTACCATGTAGTACCAAAATGGTCCACTTGCGGGGTGAATAGGCCCGCAAATGTCTCCATGTATTCTCTTTAGAAAGCTAGGAGACTCAGAGTCCACCTTCAGGGGGATGGTCTCATAATCAATTTCCCTTTGTGACAAGGGGGACAAGGAGATGCACCCTTTCGAAGTAGCTTCAGGCTTTACGAGTTAATTCCACGGGATTGGGATAGGATGCGATGCATCATATTCCTTCCAGGGTGTCCTAGTCTATTGTGCCAAAGTTGGAATTCTGGTTGATTGTCGCACTTCTGGTGCTCGAGTGTGTTTGCTTCCATTGCTCTTATCCTTGTATGGTAGAGACCCGGCGGGAGTCCCTCAAAACGCTCGACGGTGGTTTTAGCACCGTTTTTGTGAGACGTTACATAAAAGAATTCTCTGTTATGTTTACTCACCGTCTCAAGGTGGTATCCGTTTAAACGAATATCTTTAAAGCTTAACAGATTTCTATGAGAGCTAGGGGAGAAAAGCTCATCTTTTATTAGTAGTTGTGTTTTGTTGGGGACCATAAAATGTGCTTCCCCTGATCCTTCAATAATTCCTGATGGACATGATATTGTATTCATGATTCCATCGTATTTATTGATGCTTTTGAAAAAGCAGAGGTCTTGGAGGATCGTGTGCGTAGAGGCACTGTCCACTAGGCATTTATAATCCATCTAATTTTAAGAGAAAAACATCGCAATATAAGGCACAAGAAAAGATATACTACTAATAATTATTCAATGTCTGAAAATTCATCAACATGCTAGAAATTAAACAAGCAGATAGTAAATTGTTCAAATTACAATGCATAGAAAGTAGATAATGTTTCAATCGAGCAGGTCATCGTTTGAGAAGTGCTCAGCGATGAACCTGATTAGTGCCAGGTCTTCATGATCCACCAGGTTTGTCTTAGCTTGCTTCTGGCTCGCTTTGTACAAGTCCTGTAGGTGGCGTGGAGTCCGACAATTCCTGGACCAGTGTCCAGTCATGCCACACCTGTGGCACTTATCTTCCCAGTCCTTTCTGGGGGCAGAAGTCTGGCCGTCTTCCTTTCTATTCCACACATTTTTCTTCTTTCCCTCATTGTTGGTTCTTGGAGGGGGTCCTCTAGCCTGCTTCTTCATTGCCTTACCCTTCTGGAGTTTACCGTTGAAGTTGCTCCTCTTCTTCTGGGAGGAGCTATGATGCGCTTCAGGCGCAGGAGCAGTGCCGGTAGGGCGTGAGTTATGGGTGGCCAGAAGGAGGTCTCTATTCTGCTCTGTCATCAGAAGGCATGAGAGAAGCTCTGAGTATTTCGTGAACTTTCGTTCACGATACTGCTGCATTAGTATAACATCCTTCTCGTGGAAGGATGTATACGTCTTCTCTAACATGCGCTCCTCCGTCACTTTCTCACCACACAACTTCAGGCGTGAGGTGATACTGAAAAGTGCCGAGTTGTACTCGACGATAGACTTAAAGTCTTGGAGACGGAGGTTCTCCCATTCATATCGCGCTCAGGGAAGTATAACATCTCTTTGATGTTTATACCTATCCTCGAGGGCGGTCCATAACTCATAAAAGTCTTCCACCGTGAGGTACTCGGCCTTCAGGGTCCAATCGATATGGCGTCTGATATAGATAATTGCTTTCACTTTATCTATATCAGAAACCTTATCGCCTACAGTGATGGCATGGCTCAGTCCCTGTGCTCGCAGATGGAATTTTATGTCCAACTGCCAGCTTAAATAATTTTTGCCTGTAGCATCCAATACGTCGAAGTCGACGCTCGCAATTTTAGCCATTATCTCTCTAGCATGTTTAAAAATAAGCAATAATTAGATATTTTTAAAGAAAAATAAATAATTAAGCATTTCAGACACAGATATTTACTGCGTGGATCGGCTAATCACCTTATGAATTACAGTCCATACAGTCCCATAAAAAATGGAAATACAACTCGGGAACCCCTCGTGGGGCCCCTATTCATCTGGAATGGATCTTCATCTTCTTGAGACGTCCGCCGGTCTTGTAATTTTACAAAAATATCCTAACTTCATTTTTCTCTCAAAAAAAGAAAAGAATGGAAGGGAAATAATGGTGATAACTAGCCGATCCAAAACCACAGCAAATATAAACATTCGTCGCAGGCAGAAAAAATGTAGCAGGCATTTAATCATCACATGCATTTAGTCATTACAGGTAATTAATCATCACAGGCAGTTTATAATGGAAATGAAAATTTTTCGTTTAATAATTATTGGACCACTGGGTAATGTCATACACTGTTAGGTTAGTTGACTAACGGCAGAGCGGTCGCAGGATCTTCCAAATTATTAAACGTATAATAATCAGGTAATCCGAATAAAATGCGATGAATTAGAAGCGTATAATTTGTCCAGATTTTTAACGAAAATAAATAGTAATTAAATCTGAAAATAATTCGAAAATAAAAATTTTTGTGGTCAAACCCTAGTTAGGGCTTTTGGTCATGTGAGTTGCCGCTTCTGACGGCTAGGGTTTCCAAACACGCGCGCGCAAGAGAGGTGCCGCTGCAGGCGGCGGGGGGGGGTGCCCGCCACTGCAGGCGGCGGGGGTGCCGGTCGCTGCAGGCGGCGGGGTGGCACGCCGCTGCGAGCGGCGGGGGTCACCGCCGCTCACTGCTGCGAGTGGTGGCGGCTGTTGCGCGATGTTGGGGGTCGCATGGCGGCTTCTGGCCGCGAGGCGATGGAGAAACCCCTAGGGTTTAATGGTTTTTGTGGAAGAAGATTGTAAAAATCTGATTTTTATTGGAAAAAATCCATTTTTAAGCTTAAAAAAGCTTTTTTTTATTGTAAAAATTTGATTTTTAACAATAAAAACGATGATTTTTCAGTAAACAATCGATCCAAGTATTTGGATCTAAACATATGCGCATACGAAATTAGATCTAGGGAAAAGAATTACCTCTAGATCCTACCCGCCGGATCTAGCGACGTTCGGTGAAGGAAGCACGTTCGCGTCGCATTCGTCCGTCGGCAGAGGTTCAGCTCAGCCTCGAGCATGCTGATAACGTGTTGTAAACTTGGTAGCGACGGAATCCGTAGCCCTGTATTTATAGAAATAGGGTTACATAATGGGTGGATACCCAATAACAAGTTGGGCCTCCAAAAGCCCGTTTATAACAAAACTCATATATATTTCATCTAAATTCATGTTTAACCATTTCATCCTCCAACTTCTCTTTCTTCTTCTCATATCGCCTATGTTGTCCCCTCTTCTTCTCTCTTTCGTTGTCGTCGCCAACGCCAACACCACTACATCATCCCCCCCAAGCCTCTTCCTCTCTTAAGTAAACACAAAAAATACTTAAAAAATCTATTAAACTAAACGAGTTCAATTAAATGTAAAAAACATCTTTAAAAAAATCAATTAAACCCAATGAGTTCAATTAAACTTAAAAATTAAAAAAAAAGATCCCAATGGACCGAAACCTAATTAAAATCGATTAAAATTCTTTAAACTGACATGTGTTATGAATGAGGGAGGCCTTTGGCCTCCCCTCCTTCATTACCCACTTCATTGGTCCCCATTACTATGAGTAATGGGGACCCTTGGTCTCCTTGAGGCCCTCCATCTCCCCTCTCTAGATGAATATATAGAGAACCATGGCCTAGTGCCATGGTTACTCATTCTTTTGCTAAGAAAGCTTCTCTCTCTCTCTCTCTCTCTCTCTCTCTCTCTCTCTCTCTCTCTCTCTCTCTCTCTCTTGAGTCCTATTACCTTCTAACACGTTATCAGCATGTGTTCTTCCTTGAGCAAAAATCCAAGCCTAAAATTCCCACCAAATTGATCCCCTACGCGCAAGGAATCTTTGGTTGCTGCGGCGATTCGTTGGAGCGTTGCGGCATTCTCGAAGTTTTCGGGAGCTCGGATTTTTATTTCTACGGATTTTTTTTCTACGGTCGTCCCTAGATCATCGATCTAGAGGTATACTTCTTATTCCCGTAGATAAACAATTTACATTTTAGCCATGATTTTTTACAACCTCCTTTTGGCTTGTTTAAAATCTGCTAAATACAATAGCTTGGCTTGATAAAATACAATGAAAATAAAATTAAAAAAAAAATTCAGCCCCCCCGATGGGGGAACCTCTTCCAGCGACCGCCCTAACCCCCCCCCCCCAACGACGGGGGGGGGGGGGGGGGGGGGGGGGCTTTCGTCGCGCCGCCCCCGCCCCCCACTGACGGGGGGGCTTCTGTCCCCCCCCCCGACGACGGGGGGGCTTCTGTTTTCGGCGCCCCCCCAACGAGGGGGGGGGGGCGATTGTACGCCGCCCCCCCCCCCCAACCCAGCCCGGGGGGGTTCTCTGGCAGCGCCCCCCCCCCCCCCCCCCCCCCGACGGGGGGGGATTGACGGCCGCCCCCCCTCCCCCATCGGGGGGGTTCTCTGGCAGCGCCCCCCCCCCCCCCCCCCCGACGGGGGGCTGATCGATGCCCCCCCCGTCGGGGGGGTTCTCTCTGGCAGCGCCCCCCCCTGACGGGAGGCCCGATCGGTGGCCGCCCCCCCAGCAGGGGGGGCGATCGTTCTCCACCTCCTCCCCCCAACAGGGGGGCTCTTCTATGTCGCCTCCCCCCACGCGGGGCGGCAGGGGGTCTTTTTCTCTGGCTGACGCGTGGGGAGATTTCTGGCCACCGACAATGACCAAAAACAGTAACTGATGGGGTAGAATTTGAGGGGACAGACTTAGGGTTTTTGGGATTATTGGTATTCCCCAACCCAAAAGTAGGCTTAATTTAATTAAAATTGATATTTTTTTGTTGTTGGGCCTGCAGCCCATTTGTGCCTACCAATAACTTAATAAATTCTTTGGGCATACAGCCCCAATTACTTAACGGTTATTATTCTTGCCCACTAAATAAATGGCCTGAAGCCAATTACTTAAAGGGACTCTCCTCTATGTAAAATCACAATTAAGTTATAAAGTCCATGTTGAACAATTTATTTAAACATCGCTATTGCAAATTATTATCTATGGTTTACTAGGATTCTATTTTTCAAAATATAACTATCTTAAAGATCATGAGACCGCTCTATCGTTAGTCAACTCACCTAACGGTGTATGACGTTTTCACGTGGTCTACGAGATAATTATATTTTCTAGTTTCCTTTACCATATGTTATGCTTGAGATATATGCGTAGTTGTTTATTTTTATGCCTGTAGCATATTTAGAACTGCGTGGATGTTTAATAAGTAAAAATGTGTTTTTCAGGATCGGCCATTGTATACCTATTTACATTCCTTGCACTTTTATTTTCTTTTGAGAGATTTTGTAAGCGAGGAAATTTGTATAAAAAGCCAAAGCTCGGTGCAACAGCATATGAAGACGAAGATATTGGGACCCACTTTGGGTTTCCGAAGTTGTATTTTTCTTTTCTTTTATGGACTGTAAACGAACTGTGTACTGTGTACTTTTTTGGGTATCTGGCCGATCCCCGCATTTTTACTTGTTTATTTCTTTATGCATGAATTTTTGAATTTTAATTAATTCATGCTTATTTTAAATTGCGTAGATAATTGGCAAAATTGGTAAGCGTCGATTTCGAAGTCCTTGACTCTGCAGGGACAAATTACCTGAGTTGGCGAGTGGACCTGAAGTTCCACTTGCGTTCGATGGCCCCCCTTGGGTCCATTTTGGCTCCTTCCTCGGCCCCAACAGCGGCCGAAGCTTCTGCTACATCTAGCAGCAGCCCTCCAACCACTGTATCTGATGTAGATAAGGAGAAAGCCATAATCTACATTAGGAAACATATAGATCGGACCTTAAAGGACGAATACTTAACGGTTGAGGACCCAAAGGACCTGTGGACAGCGCTGGAATCTCGGTATAAACATCAAATTGATGTTATATTACCGCTTGCCAGTTATGAGTGGGAAAACCTCAGACTTCAGGACTATAAGCCCGTCGCTGAGTATAATTCTGCACTTCATAACATCACCTCACGCCTGAAGTTGTGCGGTGAAGAAGTGACAGAACAGCGCATGTTGGAAAAGACATTTACCTCGTTTCACGAGAAAGATGCAATCCTCATGCAGCAATATCGTGAACGCAATTTCACGAAATTCTCCGATCTGATCTCATGCCTACTTAGGGCAGAGCAGAATCGAGACTTACTGCTTGCAACTCATAACTTACGTCCAGCTGGCACTGCCCCTATCCCTGAAGCCCACCACGTTTCTCCCCAGAAGTGGAAAAACAAGAGGAAGGCTAAAAACACTAAAGGGAAAGCTGTAATGAAGCAACCAAGAGGTGCAGCTCCCCAGACAAACAAAAACAATAAGGGAAAAAGAAACTTCACTTGGAAGCGAAAGAACACCGAGCAAGTGTCACTTCCTAAGAAGAACTGGGAGGATAAATGACATAGATGCGGCATGACTGGCCATTGGTCCAGAAACTGCCGCACTCCTCGCCACCTACGGGATCTATACCAGGCGAGCCAAAAGTCTCTACCTGAAACAAACTTGGCGGCTGTGCAGCCGCCAACAGTCTTTACTGTAAAATACTTCGAGAACGACGACCTGCTCGATTGAGCATCATCCTTTATCTATGCATTTAGAATTCGATGTATCTTCATCTTTTATTTGCTTTAGTACGAACTTTTATTTTCGAATGTTGTCTACATTTTCGCCCAAATAAAATTTCGTTTTTGCTTATATAGATGAAGTATGAGTGCCTAGTGGACAGTGCCTCGACGCACACAATCCTTCGAGATCATTGCTATTTTAATAGCGTAAACAAATATGACGGTCCTGTTATCACAATTTCAGGACTGTCCCAAATAATCGAAGGAACTGGTGAAGCAATTATATTGCTCCCAAATAACACAAGACTTCAAATAAATAATGCATTATTCTCTCCTAAATCAAATAGGAATCTCGTAAGTTTCAAGGATTTCCGTTTAAACGGATATCACTTAGAGACCAGAGATGAAAATAAGGTTGAATATCTGATTGTAACTCGTCAGATAGATGACCAGAAGATCATCTGCGAGCGATTCAAGGGACTCCCGTCGGGTCTCTACCAAACATACATTCAACCAATAGAAGCCAATGTGACTGAGTGTCACGCCCCGCTTCCCAAAACGACGGAGGCGAAGCGTGACTAAGGCCCGCTTAGGCCAGAGCTGAGAAGCTCTGACCCAATAAGCGTCTGTAAGGGTACCATTTTAAAAGATTTTCAGGTTCTTGCATTAATAAAGTTCGAAACAATAGGATGTACAGAAAGGAAGTTGCATTCATTAAATTAGAGATATAATATCCAACGAGTACAAAGTCTAAAAAGAAGGCTAAGCATGGCAACAAAATATTTAAAAGCAAACCTAAAAGCGGTAACCTCTGGAAGTGGCGACTAAAAAAAGACCTCTAGGTCTGGTCCCCGTCGGGCACGTACTCTGGGTCGACGTCCTCGGCTCCTCGTACTCCAGTGAGTCTGCCTCGTCCACGAACTCTGGCTGAACACCTGACGTACAACACCCAAGAAAAAGGAACTGTACGTCAGGTAAAGTCTACAAGAAAGGTTAGACTTTACTGCAAGTGCACCGAACTTTAAACAACGGTTTACTGGTTGATTAGCATGCTGAGGTTCTTTTTGACAACAGTTTACTGGTTGATTAGCATGCTGTGGTTATAACAGGGTAACACGACAGGAAGTAACGCAGCAGGAAAGTAAAACGGGACAGGTAGTAGTCGTAGCGTGTGCTACCCACTACGGGACTAACCTACAGGTGTCAAGATAAGACGGGACGTGACGGGACAAGACGAGACAGGACAAGTGAGACACGAAAGGGTTCACGCCTTACGGTTCGAGGGGGATCAGACCATCTCCCCGTGCGCACGCTCAACCCTACCCCAACCCAGAGACTCAGGACAAGAAGTACAGAGATCACTTCCGCTGGGGAAGCACCTGAAACGCCCGTAGGATTTTTGGTATCACAGAGATCACTTCCGCTCGGGAAGCATCTGAAACGCCCGAAGGCTTTTTGTATCACAGAGATCACTTCCGCTCGGGAAGCATTTGAAACGCCCGAAGGCTTTTTGGTATCACAGAGATCACTTCCGCTCGGGAAGCATCTGAAACGCCCGTAGGCTTTTTTTGTCACGGAGATCACTTCCGCTCGGGAAGCATCTGAAACGCCCGTAGGCTTTTTGTGTCACGGAGATCACTTCCGCTCGGGAAGCATCTGAAACGCCCGTAGGATTTTTGTGTAACAGGGACAAGACACGACCAGTGTACGGGAGAGTTATTCTAGGGTGTCCACACGCACGCACACACAAGATAATCCTAAGGTGTCACAAGTTGTTGTTCGTCGGACTTAGACTTCGTCATCAAGTCTAAGTCATCAAGGGGCGTCCCGGACGCTATCATTTCACGTCTGGTTCTATACATTCACTGTCTAACAGTTCTAGCTATCTAAGAACAAAGCACGGTCAAAAACACAAGTGGGTACACTTGCCTGCGGTGGCAAGTGTGTCGTCCGTCCGAGCGTCTCGTCCAGTCGTCGCGTCCGCAGTAGTCCATCTGAAACAGTCACGGCGACGGTGTCAGGTCGCGATTTTAGAAATCCTATTTAGGTTTGTTTCTAAGTTTTCGGGGCTACCCTAATCATCAAAGTCACATTTTTGGTGTTTAATCAGCCTAGATCGACCACTACCCTATGTGCACAGAAAATTTGTCCGATGGTCGATTTCTACAGTGAGCAGCGTTTTACTGGTGCGAAAACGTAAATTTAGTTATTGTTGTCCAGTTTTAGTTAAGGTTCAGTTTGCTACAGTGTGGGTTTCTGTAACGACTGCTTTTCATGTATCTGAATTTATTATAATATAATATATGTTTTGGTGGATTTTCTCCTCTTGTGTGGTTTTCGTCTCCGTAGCTTTCATTTTCGATCGATTCGTCGTATTTTCTCGTTCCTTCCTTAGGATTGTCGATTTCGAAGTATGTCATTCGTGACGGACTTCATAACGGTCGTATCTTACTATTAGATCAAGCCTAGGAGTCTTAGGAATCGATACCGGGGCCCCGCGCTCCGTATCGGAACTTTTTGTGCTCATTAGCCGGTATAAGAAGGGGCACCGACCGACTAGATGACGATCCAGTCGGTCGGCAATCCTTCTTGGACCGACTAGTTAGCTTTCTAAATTTCCCAGGAGTTACTGTTTATCGTTAGTCAGTCTAAGAATGTTGGTTGACCGACTAGGTTGCAAACTAGTCGGTCAGCAATGCTTCTTTAACCGATTAACACATCATCTTAATTTTAGTTGAGTTACTGTTTACTCTTAGTCGGTCTAAGAACGTTCATCGACCGACTAGATGCTAAACTAGTCGGTCAGTAATTGTTCATGGACCGACTAACTCTAAAATCCTATTTTGGTTCAGAAGTTACTGTTTGCACTTAGTCGGTCTGCGTTGGTCGACCGACCGACTAGTTGCCAAACTAGTCGGTCAGTGGTTGCTCTTTGACTGACTAACCAGTGTTGAAACCCTAATTTCTGGGCAGCCGCCAGCCCATCCTATTTAAACCCAACCCAAACGTTTTCTTCTTCCTCAACACGACCAAAAACCCTAAAATCTTCCCCCTTGAGCCCCCATCTTCCTCCAAGCTTCATTCCTTCATTCCAAGCCCTAAATCCATCATCCAAACCATCCATTCACTCTATCTACCTCTCATCTTCCCCAAAATCTCACCAAATCCATCAAAATCCCCCAAAATCCCCCAAAACCCTAGTTTCCTCAAACTTCTCCAATCTTCTCCAGATCTGATCCTAGGGTTCCCCGGAGTGTTTCTTCCGCCTCCTCTTGGTAAGAAATCGATCTACCGTTGTTTTCATAACCTATTTATATTTTTATGAAACCCTAATAAAATTTCATGTTGTTTGATGATTGTTCCCCCAAAACAGCGATTTCCCCGTAGATTGGCATCCGTGTAACGAAGTGGTCGTCATCCCCGGTGCTAGGCAAGTGAAACTTGCACTTATGGTTTAGGCCATGTTTTAGGCCATTTGCTTGTTGTAGGCGTAAAAGAGGCTAGGCGACGAAATGATACTCGCCTAGGCGCAAATTGGGGAACTAGCTTGACAACGAAGCTAGTTCCGACATTTAGCATGTTGCACAATTACCATGTCATGTTTACTTTTCATTAACGGTACGCAAATTAATTGTCATGTCATTGCATTCTTTAAGTGTTTCTGTGATTGCGTAGCTTTGCTACGAATGCTTGTGTTCCTGGCTCGTGTTCCAGAAGCGGGCCATGTGTTGGTTGATAGCCAATGCCCGAATTGCTTGTTTCCGGCTAGGTGCACCCCTACGCCAAATGTTTAAGAAAGCTCATGTGCGGGGCAACCCCAGGCTCACTAGCTGAGCTCATGTGCGGGGACCCTGGCTCCATTACGTGTGGGTATTGGGGGTAAGAGTTAAGCGACCAATCAACTGGGAGTCTGCCCGATCAGCAACTGCAGTGGTAAGGCGTAAACTCTGGGTTTTGGGGTAGATGTTAAGCGGCCAATCAGCGAATGTGAAACCATTCAGCTGTAAGGCGTAAACATCTACAAACAACGTGAATAGTGAATTGATTGAGATTGATAGTAGCTTGGCTACTCTTGTCTTGTCCCGATGATTGCTCTCTTGTACAAATTGTCTTGTCATGTCTTGATTGTGCACTCATGTTATAACTGTCATGTCATGCATACTAAACTGCTAGGTTGCTAGTTGCCTTACTTTCAGTTTCCTTGCCCAAGTCTTTTAGACTTGCTGATATGTGCCCCTTTACTCTTTTGGGTGACACATGTTAGATCCTGAGCCTGAGTACCTTGTTGAGGACGAGGTGTTTGCAGACGCCGAGCCCGAGCTTGTGTTTGACGGGGAGTACGTGGACACTGGGGACCAGTCCTAGTGTCTTCGTTGTGTTTTACTTTCGTTTAGACAGTTGTTTTGTTATCGGTGCGTAGCACCTATACTTTGCTATGTCGTTGCTTTTGATGGCCTTGTTCTGGGCCTTTAGACTCTTTCTTTTAGCCTGGTGGCTTTTCTGGATGTTGGACTTATTTTCATGTTGGACATTGCCTGAGATGTGAGATTTTATTATCGGTCTCTCCTCGTATTATTATTGTTGTTCCGTTGTGGTTACAGGGACCTGCTTATGTTTTATTGACGCTTATCGGGTTTGGGGCTTCACAGCTTCACTCTCGTGCGGACCTTTTCACGTCTCGCCTCCATTTTAGGGAAGCGGGTCGTGACAGGTTTTGTTGGTGGCCCATGCAGGTCCTTCTGTAACTGCGATTTTTGGAATAGCGATAATAATATTAGAATGTCCAATAAATTAAGTTCGATGTCCGAGTCGCTAGCTATGAGTCTAATCTGATTCGTTTTCTGTGTCACTAGATGGCAGGAAGACGTTTCACCCGTGGTGGGGGTAGTGGTGCGATCCCTCATGATGAGGAGCCTGAGCGGGAACCCACCAGCGGTGAGATGATGCGGATGATGCTCCAGATGATGCAAGTGCAGCAGGGCGTGCTCCTGCAAGTCCAGAATGCTCCACTTGCTCGAGCTGCCCGGGCTCTTCCGGATGCCCCTCGCTCTGAGCCAGGAGCGAAGCAATTTCGGGAGCTGGGTCCCGCATATTTTGATGGTTCTGAGGGTCCTCTGGCTACCAATGAGTGGATTCGGAACATCGAGGACAATCTGAAGATGGCCAAGATCACCCCGGCTAGATGGGTTGATTTGGCGAAGAGGCAACTCAAGGATAATGCTCGGAATTGGTGGGATGCGGAAGAGAAGATGTTGGTGGAGCCGATAGCTTGGGCTACCTTCAAGGCTAGATTTGAGGGTGAGTTCTTCCCAAAGGCTGCCAGGGAAGAGATGCTGCAGCGTTTTATCGATCTGAAGCAAGGGAGCTCGTCGGTGGACATGTATCACCAAGAGTTCATGAGGCTGAGTCGGTTTGCACCAAAGATGGTGCAGGACGCTGAGGAGAGAGCTCAGAGGTTCCTGCAGGGGCTTGCTTCGGAGCTCCAGAGTTTTGTGACCTCTTCTGACTGGGAGTCCTATCAGAAGGTTCTGGTCGCTGCCAAGAGGCAGGAGCTGCTCGTGAACCAGAGGAAGGGGTCTGTTGTTGGTGCTGGGAAGAGGCCTGTGGAACAGGCGAGAGCTGTGGTTAGACCTGGATTCAGGCCTAATCAGTCTGCTCAGTTTAAGAGGCCAGGAGGGCCTATTCTGAAGTTTTGCCATTTCTGCGGCAAGCCTGGCCATATCAAGGATCAGTGTAGGAAGTTTTTGGGCCAGTGTCTGGTTTGTGGTGATGCTTCCCATGTTGCGAAGGATTGTCGGTATGCGAATCAGCTGCGGAGGGCTCCTGTTGCAGCACAGCCGTTGCAGCAGCGAGCGTCTGTTCCTGCTAGGCATGGAGCAGCTCTTGTTCCACAGGGACAGGCTTTTCGGCAGGCTATTCCGCCAAGGAGGCAGGCTTTTCTGATGACCGCTGCGGAGAGCGAGGCTGTGGATGAGGTTATCGCAGGTAATCCTCAATCTAGCTGTTACTTTCCTAGTTGGTTTTGATTGTTAGATTGTGTTGTTTGCTTGAACATGGTTGTTTGCTAGACTAGGGTTTGATTGTTAATTGCTTGATTAGGTGTGGTTTTGGTTTGCACATTTCCTGCACGAGTCCTCTTTGACTCTGGTGCATCGATGTGCATTATTTCTCGGAGCTTCGTGGAGAGGCATTCCTTGTCGACGTCCACTCTTCCCAAGAGTTGGAATATCTTTACAGGGAATGGCATGGTCTCGGTGCATCGTGGTTGCAATTCTTGCTCGTTGGTGGTCTGTGGACATGAGCTTTTCGCTGATTTCATTGTCCACGACATCATCAACTATGATGCAGTTCTTGGGATGGATTGGCTTGCAAGCTTCTATGATACGATTGACTGTAGGAGGAAGAAGGTGGTGTTCGAGATTCCCGGACATCCAGTATTTGAGTTCAGTCGTGGTAGCAGTTCGCTTGGTCCTGTCAGATTTCGGGCCAGGCCGGTGGAGGCTGTGGCTATGCAGATGGAGCTGGAGTGGCCAGCTGTGGTGCGAGATTTCGGCGACGTCTTCCCCGAGGAGATGTCTGGTTTGCCGCCTGATCGAGCCCTAGAATTTTCTATCGATCTTGTTCCAGGTGCGCAGCCGATTTCGAAGGCGTCGTATCGTATGGCACCTGTAGAATTGGAAGAGTTGCGGAAACAGTTGGATGAGCTTTTACAGAAGGGTTATATTAATCCTAGTGTGTCTCCGTGGGGAGCACCGGTGTTGCTGGTTAAGAAGAAGGATGGTTCGCGTCGCATGTGCGTGGACTATCGGGAGTTGAATGCGGTGACCATTAAGAATAAATACCCGTTGCCTCGCATCGATGATATTTTTGATCAGCTTGGAGGTTCGAGAGTGTTTTCTAAATTGGATTTGAGGAGTGGTTACCATCAGTTGAAGGTGAAGAAGGATGATGTTCCGAAGACAGCGTTCAGGACGAAGTATGGACACTATGAGTTTGTGGTTATGCCTTTCGGTGTAACTAACGCGCCCGCGGTTTTCATGAATCTGATGAACCTGATTTTCTACGACTTTTTGGATAAGTTTGTCGTTATCTTTATTGACGACATTCTGATCTATTCGAAGTCGGAGGAAGAGCATGCCTCGCACTTAAGGACTGTGTTGGAGATTTTGAGGAAGCATCGTTTATATGCTAAGTTTTCGAAGTGCGAGTTTTGGCTGGATAGAGTTGCTTTTCTCGAGCATGTGGTGACTGGAGATGGTATTTCAGTGGATCCCGAGAAGATTCGGGCCATCAGGGAGTGGCCTGTTCCGTCGTCTGCATCTGAGATTCGGAGTTTCCTTGGACTTGTTGGTTATTATCGGCGATTCATTAAGGACTTTTCTCGTATTGCTGAGCCGATGACCAGGTTGACGCGGAAGGATGTTGCTTTTGTTTGGTCGGGTGATTGTGAGGGTGCTTTTGGTGTTCTGAAGGAGAGGTTGACGACTGCCCCTATTCTTGTTGTGCCTGATCGCAGCGGTGGATTTGAGATCTTTTGCTATGCTTCTGGCAAGGGTCTTGGTTGTGTGTTGCATCAGCATGGGCATGTTGTGGCTTATGCGTCTCGTCAGCTTAAGGTTCATGAGAAGAATTACCCGACGCATGATTTGGAGTTGGCTGCCGTTGTGTTTGCTCTTAAGATTTGGAGGCACTTCCTGCTGAGTGAGAAAGTGAAGATTTTCACCGATCACAAAAGATTGAAGTACATTTTCACTCAGAAGGAGCTCAACATGCGACAGCGTCGATGGTTGGAGCTTATGGCGGATTATGAGATTGATTTGCAGTTTCACCCTGGCAAGGTGAATGTGGTTCAGGATGCTTTGAGTAGGCTTCCAGCGGTGATGATTTTGACCTCGCAGTGGAGATTGCAGCAGGATTTTTGTGGGTCTGGCGTGGAGATTGTTCTTCCTGGAGAGGCTTCGTCGTTGATGTACATGCAGGTACAGTCGACGATCGTGGGTCGGATTAAGGCTGGCCAGGCTGAGGATCCGAAGCTGGTGAAGATTCGGGAGCAGGTGGAAGCCGGTCTGCGGACTGACTTTTTGATTCATGAGGATGGCTCGCTGAGGTTTGGAGCCAGGCTGTGTGTGCCAGCTGGGGATATTAGAGAGGAGTTGATGGTGGAGGCACACAGTTCGCCGTATTCTGTGCATCCTGGTGGCACCAAGATGTACCAGGATCTTCGTCTGAATTATTGGTGGCATGGTATGAAGAGGAGTGTGGCTCGGAGTGTAGCCAAGTGCTTGGTTTTCCAGCAAGTGAAGGCGGAGCATCAGCGTACGGCCGGGTTGCTACAACCGCTTCCGATTCCGGAGTGGAAATGGCAACACATCGCTATGGATTTCGTGACTGGACTACCTCGGAGCCCGAAGCAGAATGACGCGATTTGGGTGATCGTAGATCGATTGACCAAATCTGCGCACTTTATTCCGTTCCGAGTGGGACAGTCCACTGAGGCGCCAGCGAGGAGATATATGGAGGTAAAATTCTTTTACTCTCCGTTTTATGTCCTTTTCCTAGTCTGGATAGTGATGTAACGTGAATCGTACAGGAGGTCGTGCGACTTCATGGAGTCCCCGTGAGTATCGTGTCTGACAGAGACACGAGGTTCACATCTCAGTTCTGGCAGAGTTTGCAGAAGAGCTTGGGTACGCGTCTGAGTTTCAGCACGGCGTACCATCCGCAGACGGATGGCCAGTCCGAGAGGACGATTCAGATTTTGGAAGACATGCTGAGGGCGTGCATGTTGGATTTCAAAGGTTCGTGGGAGGACCATCTGCATTTGGTGGAGTTCTCTTACAACAACAGCTTCCAGGCGAGTATTGGCATGGCGCCTTTCGCCGCTCTTTATGGGAGGAAATGTCGATCGCCATTGAGTTGGGATGACGTTGGTGATCGGGAGTTGTTGGGACCTGAGATGACCGTGGAGGCCGTGGAGATCGTCAGGAATATTCGGGAGAGGTTGAGAATTGCTCAGGACCGTTTTAAGCATTGGGCGGATGCTAAACGTCGTCCTTTGGAGTTTCAGCCAGGCGACCATGTGTTCTTGAAGATTTCCCCGAATCGTGGTGTGATTCGTTTTGGGAAGCGTGGGAAGTTGAGCCCGCGATACATTGGACCGTTTGACATTTTGGAGAGGGTTGGCGAGGTAGCTTATCGCTTGGCCTTGCCGCCATCTTTGGAAGGAGTTCACAATGTTTTCCATGTGTCGCAGCTTCGTCGATACATTAGCGATCCATCTCATGCTGTGGATTTTTCAGAGATTACCGTTCGCCCCGATATGACGTATGACCAGCATCCAGTGCAGATTCTGGACAGGCGTCAGAAATCGCTTCGGAACAAGATTGTCAATCTTGTGCGGGTGATGTGGCGACACGGCTCACCTGGAGAGTCTACTTGGGAGAATGAGGATGAGATGCGAGAGCGTTTCCCACTTTTGTTTCCGGACTCCTGAATATTTGGAAATTCCGAGGACGGAATTTTTCTTAAGTTGGGGAGGATGTAACGACTGCTTTTCATGTATCTGAATTTATTATAATATAATATATGTTTTGGTGGATTTTCTCCTCTTGTGTGGTTTTCGTCTCCGTAGCTTTCATTTTCGATCGATTCGTCGTATTTTCTCGTTCCTTTCTTAGGATTGTCGATTTCAAAGTATGTCATTCGTGACGGACTTCATAACGGTCGTATCTTACTATTAGATCAAGCCTAGGAGTCTTAGGAATCGATACCGGGGCCCCGCGCTCCGTATCGGAACTTTTTGTGCTCATTAGCCGGTATAAGAAGGGGCACCGACCGACTAGATGACGATCCAGTCGGTCGGCAATCCTTCTTGGACCGACTAGTTAGCTTTCTAAATTTCTCAGGAGTTACTGTTTATCGTTAGTCGGTCTAAGAACGTTGGTTGACCGACTAGGTTGCAAACTAGTCGGTCAGCAATGCTTCTTTAACCGACTAACACATCATCTTAATTTTAGTTGAGTTACTGTTTACTCTTAGTCGGTCTAAGAACGTTCATCGACCGACTAGATGCTAAACTAGTCGGTCAGTAATTGTTCATGGACCGACTAACTCTAAAATCCTATTTTGGTTCAGAAGTTACTGTTTGCACTTAGTCGGTCTGCGTTGGTCGACCGACCGACTAGTTGCCAAACTAGTCGGTCAGTGGTTGCTCTTTGACCGACTAACCAGTGTTGAAACCCTAATTTCTGGGCAGCCGCCAGCCCATCCTATTTAAACCCAACCCAAACGTTTTCTTCTTCCTCAACACGACCAAAAACCCTAAAATCTTCCCCCTTGAGCCCCTATCTTCCTCCAAGCTTCATTCCTTCATTCCAAGCCCTAAATCCATCATCCAAACCATCCATTCACTCTATCTACCTCTCATCTTCCCCAAAATCTCACCAAATCCATCAAAATCCCAAAATCCCCCAAAACCCTAGTTTCCTCAAACTTCTCCAATCTTCTCCAGATCTGATCCTAGGGTTCCCCGGAGTGTTTCTTCCGCCTCCTCTCGGTAAGAAATCGATCTACCATTGTTTTCATAACCTATTTATATTTTTATGAAACCCTAATAAAATTTCATGTTGTTTGATGATTGTTCCCCCAAAACAGCGATTTCCCCGTAGATTGGCATCCGTGTGACGAAGTGGTCGTCATCCCCGGTGCTAGGCAAGTGAAACTTGCACTTATGGTTTAGGCCATGTTTTAGGCCATTTGCTTGTTGTAGGCGTAAAAGAGGCTAGGCGACGAAATGATACTCGCCTAGGTGCAAATTGGGGAACTAGCTTGACAACGAAGCTAGTTCCGACATTTAGCATGTTGCACAATTACCATGTCATGTTTACTTTTCATTAACGGTACGCAAATTAATTGTCATGTCATTGCATTCTTTAAGTGTTTCTGTGATTGCGTAGCTTTGCTACGAATGCTTGTGTTCCTGGCTCGTGTTCCAGAAGCGGGCCATGTGTTGGTTGATAGCCAATGCCCGAATTGCTTGTTTCCGGCTAGGTGCACCCCTACGCCAAATGTTTAAGAATGCGAGCTCATGTGCGGGGCAACCCCAGGCTCACTAGCTGAGCTCATGTGCGGGGACCCTGGCTCCATTACGTGTGGGTATTGGGGGTAAGAGTTAAGCGACCAATCAACTGGGAGTCTGCCCGATCAGCAACTGCAGTGGTAAGGCGTAAACTCTGGGTTTTGGGGTAGATGTTAAGCGGCCAATCAGCGAATGTGAAACCATTCAGCTGTAAGGCGTAAACATCTACAAACAACGTGAATAGTGAATTGATTGAGATTGATAGTAGCTTGGCTAATCTTGTCTTGTCCCGATGATTGCTCTCTTGTACAAATTGTCTTGCCATGTCTTGATTGTGCACTCATGTTATAACTGCCATGTCATGCATACTAAACTGCTAGGTTGCTAGTTGCCTTACTTTCAGTTTCCTTGCCCAAGTCTTTTAGACTTGCTGACAAGTGCCCCTTTACTCTTTTGGGTGACACATGTTAGATCCTGAGCCTGAGTACCTTGTTGAGGACGAGGTGTTTGCAGACGCCGAGCCCGAGCTTGTGTTTGACGGGGAGTACGTGGACACTGGGGACCAGTCCTAGTGTCTTCGTTGTGTTTTACTTTCGTTTAGACAGTTGTTTTGTTATCGGTGCGTAGCACCTATACTTTGTTATGTCGTTGCTTTTGTTGGCCTTGTTCTGGGCCTTTAGACTCTTTCTTTTAGCCTGGTGGCTTTTCTGGATGTTGGACTTATTTTCATGTTGGACATTGCCTGAGATGTGAGATTTTATTATCGGTCTCTCCTCGTATTATTATTGTTGTTCCGTTGTGGTTACAGGGACCTGCTTATGTTTTATTGATGCTTATCGGGTTTGGGGCTTCACAGCTCCACTCTCGTGCGGACCTTTTCACGTCTCGCCTCCATTTTAGGGAAGCGGGTCATGACAGTTTCGCTACGAGTTTAGAGGGACCAACCTGGTGTGAGGAACGCGCATTTAATATGGCGTCGGGTCTGGAATCGGTGGCGGTGCTCATGTCCCTAACTGCGGGTAGCGCAGTGGAGGTCGTCTCGGGATCGTCTCAGGATCGTAGCGGCTGCGGGTAGCGCAACGAAACGTCACGGCCACGGGTGCGGTATCGAGGTCGATTCGGTTGTGAGTCTGGCAACGAAATGTCTATGGCAACGGTAACAGGGACGAGTCGCGACGTCAGGAGGCCACAGAATCGGCGGCATCAACGGCGTCTCGACTACAGGTAGCGTAGTGAGACGCGTCCGGGCAGCGGACGAAGTGTGGCAACGAGCACGATTTGTCAAATGGCAAAACAGTGAACTAGCACCGCGGGGAGGCTGCGGCAGATCTCGATCGCTGATCTCGGCCATGCACGCGGCTACAGGCGGCACAACGAGAGGCGAGTGGCCGAGGGGCGGCTGAGCGCTGAGCAGCGGCGGAAAGCGCGGCCGAGAGTGAGGGGGATTTGCAGCGGTGGCACAGCGAGAATATCAGTGCAGGCAAGGCGGCGGGAGTCCGTGAAAGAGGGGAGCGGAGCAAGCGGCTCGGGCTGTGCAGCGACGGTCACGGCAGCGCGGGCGGTGGCGCTCGCCGTGGATGCGAGGGCTGGCGTCGGATCGCGGCACTTGGATCGCAGCGGGGAGGCGCAGTTCTGGAAGGGGAGGCCGCGAGGGGGGATGGGAGATCGGGGTTCTGGGGGAGGAGGCTGGCGGCGGAAGTCCGTCGTGTGGTGGCGCTCGGGGAGGAGCTGCGAGCAGAGGGAGGCTGGAGGCGGAGATCGCGATGGCAGGGATCTGCGGTCTCGGCGGCCACGGCGTCACGGCGGTGGGGCTGCGATCACGGCGGCGAGGAGCGCTTCGACTGGTCACCAGCGGAATCATGAGGGGAATCGCGATGGGGGCGATGGGAGAGCGAGGAGCGGCGACTGGAGGCTGAGGAGGCGGGGTGCGGCGTCGGGGGAAGCGAGGGTGAGGGGACCGCGAGGGGAGGTCGGTGTCGCTCGGGGCTGCTGCGGCAGCGTGCGGGTGGAGAGGCGGGGGATGAGGATTGCAGGCGGTGGCGCGGTTCCGATCGGGGGCGCCGGAGTGAGAGGCGCAACGGCGGGATCTCACCGTGGAAGGCGGCGAGGCGATTTTGAGAGGGGGCGGCTGCCTCTCGCTTGGTCGTCGGCGGGGATCGGGCTCGGGGTTGCCGATGTGACCTCGAGCGGAGGAGGCCTCTCGCGGGGGAGGCGTGACGACGAGTTCTCGCCGTGGAGAAGGAGATCGGAGGGGGAGCTCGCGGGCTGCGGCGGCGCCTTGCCGTGAGCGCGAGGGAGGAGAGATGAGAGGGAGATCAGGGGATTTTGGGGGGTTGATTTTGGGTGGCCGGCGGCTGCGAAATTTAGGGTTAGGGTTCCTTAGGGTTAGGGATTATAGGATTTATATATAATATTAATAATTTGATACATACCCAAGAGATTTATAGCTAGAAGGGTTTGTCACAGGGGTGAGGGTGTACAAGTAGGGGTAATTCTAGGGGGCAAATAGAAAGACAGTTTAGGAAAGATATTATGAAGATAATTTGGGATATAGCCAGATTTGGCTAACCATTCGAATTTCGAAATTGATCAGGGCAAATCAACGGTCCAGATTTATCCAGGCAATAACTCTCAAACCGGGCGTCGGAAAAATAATCCAAAAATACCGGGGCGATCGTGGAGACGATACGCACAAATCTACGGAGCCTGATCGTACATACCACCTACCAAAAATTTACGTAAAATCAGAAACGGCATTTTGAGTCAAAGGACTAAAACGCCCCTATCATTCAAAGTCGTTTTGCGAGAAAACGAGCCATGAGACTGTTGGATATGGAAGACGTTTGTACACCCTTGTAGGGGATGTACGAGGGAATACGGACCTCGAACGTCGCGTACACGAAGTCGTGTGCAAAGGGAATCTGTTCCCTTGCGGAGAGGATCTCTGGATGAGTGGGAAAGTCGCATTATATATGCATAAGTGCATGCGACATATGGCTAATAAAGGGGGAATATCTTAAGCTTATGTTGTACCATGCATATGGTACAACTTAAGCTTATAATGTGCCTGTATCATGGTACACCTTAATTAAGTTGTTCCAAAGGAACAACTTACCCTAAAATAACTACATTGGGGGCTATAAATAAGACCCAAGGGTAAGCCATTTCTTACACCTTTTGCATGAAATTCATGCATGCATCTTCATTCTAGCGAAGCTCTGCAGAAATCCTTCCTCTCCCTTTATCCAAGTTCTTAATCTAAAGTAGAGATTTAGATTGTGGATTTAGTAGCCTTACTCCGTTCGTGAGTAGACTCGATCCGTCGTGGCGAATCCGAAGGCGAAGTTTGTAGACTACCGTGCCGCGTACGCAAGTGTAAGTCTCAACTTCATATTATCGATCCTAATTCTGTTTTTGGCAGGATCCTACATTGGTATCAGAGCCATATGGGTTCGCCCCGGTCAAACCACCGCCCCGTCGAAACTATGAACGAGTCGTTGTCTTTTTCACGAATGGGTCTCCTACTATTACGGATATAGTAGGAACGCTTCGTGACGGAGAGAACGCAGCGGTTGTTCTTTTCACGTTAGGGTCTCCTATCATTACGGATATGGTAGGAACTCTCCGTGACGGGAAGAATCGACCGTTCACGTAGTATGTTATTTTTCATTTTTGGCACACGGCCATTAGGAAATAACTAATTTCTCGACGAACGAGTGCTTCATCGACGAACGGGTGCTTCATCGAGGAAGATAATGGTAGTTATTTCCATCGGGTAAGAGGAAATTGGTGCATGTGCACCATGGCCAAATGGGCTATGAAGGCTATGCACCCCCCCTCCACTTGCGGAGGGGGTTGGCTACGGCTAATAACCACCGGCGACCACCCCATCAAGGGAGAGGAGTATGTGCGGCAACCCCATTCAAAGGGGGTGGCCGGCCATGGCCAAAGGGGCCATGGCCGGCCAATGCCAAATGGCCTTGGCCATGACCGGCCATGGCCAAGCCATGGCCGGCTATGGCCAGGCCGGCAGTGGCCGGCCAAGGCCAGGCCGGCAATGGCCGGCCTTGGCCAAGGCCTGCCGGCTTGGCCGGCCCTGGCAGAGGCCAGGGCCGGCCCTGGCCGGCGCCCTGGCCACTGCCAGGGCCTGGCCGGCCCTGGCAGAGGCCAGGGCCGGCGCCCTGGCCTCGGCCAGGGCCTAGCCGGCCCTGGCCGGCGCCCTGGCCACTGCCAGGGCCAGGCCGGCCCTGGCAATGGCCAGGGCCTGCGCCCTGGCCTCGGCCAGGGCCTGGCCGGCCCTGGCAGGGGCCAGGGCCTGGCCGGCCTTGGCCGGCCTCGGCCAGGGCAGAGGCCCTGGCCGAGGGGGCCAAGGCCCCTGGCCGGCCAGGGCAGAGGCCCTGGCCGGCCCTTGGCCAAGCCCCGGCCAGGGCAGAGGCCCTGGCCGGGAAGAAGTTGTAGACCAAAAATTGGTCGACCAATTTGGTGTTTTTGGTCGACCAATCCGACAGAAGGTCTGGGTCGATTGCAAACTTGCCAAATGACCCATACGGTGTAACAAAAGGCCTTGGTCAAACTCAAATGTGTCGATTAGTCCATACGGGGCTAACCACAGTGCCGACTAGTTCATACGGGACTAACGTTTTAATGAAGTTTTTTCTTTGGGCTCTACTCCTTGAAGACTAGCCATAGTGCTCTACTTCATGTGAGATTAGCCAAGTCATTGTGCTCTACTCTACGGAGATTAGCCAATGTACTTATGAAATTGTGCTCTACTCCTTGAAGATTAGCCTTAGTGCTCTACTTCATGCGAGATTAGCCATGTCATTGTGCTCTACTCTACGGAGATTAGCCAATGTATTTTAAATTTTTGAAAAATACGTTTTTTCAAAAACGCTTTTCCGCTGCAAAGTACTATAAGAGTACTAACATTTGATAAAGTGAGGGAGAAATATTGAAAGTTACTCTAGATTGTGATTGGAAACATAGTGACCTTTCCGACTCTAGAGTAACATCTTCAATATTTTTCGAAAGTAACTTATCAAATTATGAATATCATTCCAAGTGGGAGTTGATTTTAGAACTATCCATATGGGATATTCTATTATCATTTCAAGTGGGAATTATATTTGAAAAATACGTTTTCAAACTCGTTTTTTTCGCTGCTAGTAATATAAGAGTACTATTGTTTGATAAGTGATGGGGGAATATTGAAGGTTGTTCTAGATGGTGATTGGAATCATAGAGACCTTTTCGATTCTAGAACAACATCTTCAATATTTTTCGAAAGTAACTTATCAAATATAATATAATTCCAAGTGGGATTTGAATTTTTTAGAACTATCCAAATGGGATACTCTATTATCATTTCAAGTGGGAGTTATATATTTTAAGAATTTTTATGCAATGTTTTGATCGAACCTTCGGTTTTGTGTCTTTTGCAGCATTTTAAAAGTAAAATGTCTTCCGCTTCAAAGAATATCGTCGCTGAGTTAAACAAAGGTGAAAAACTCAACGGCGATAATTACAAACTTTGGTCCATTAAGATACAATACGTTTTTAGAGGAGCAAGAAGTGCTCGAAACTCTAAAGAACGTAATGATTGAACCCGAGTTGGGCACTACGGCCCAACACAGACGAGACAAGGAAGCTTTTGATGCTTGGTCTCGGAAGAATAAGATAGCGCGCATTACGTTATTAAGCAGTATGGCTGATGACATAATGCGCATCTTCCGAGAACATGACCTAGCCATGGACATATGGTCCAAGCTAGAGGAGAAGTTCGGTGGCACATCGGTGTCCAAACTTCGCTCCTTAACTATAAGGTTCGATTCATATAAGAAACGTCCAGATCATTCCATGGGGAAACATCTGCGACATATGGTGAACCTTATCTCGGAGTTAAAGGATGCAGGTCATGTGCTCACAGATGAGCAACAAATCCAAGCAGTCATACGTTCCCTACCAAATGGGTGGGATCAGATGAAGATGCATCTCACTCATGATGAGAGCATCAAGACCTTCAACGACGTTTCCAAGCACCTCGAATTAGAGGAAGAGCGGCTTGCGGCTGCCAAGCCAAGTGCAGAAGTGCACATGGTTGCTAGTTCCTCACACGGGGGAAAGAAACGTAAAGATCGTTCGAAGTCTTCTAATGAACGTAATAAGCAACCTGAGTCTACCAAGGAACCCAAACATAAGGGTGGGCACAAGAAATGGCACAAGAAGAAAGACTTGAAAAGGATCAAGTGCTTCAAGTGCAACAAGCTCGGTCACTATGCTCGTTCGTGTACGAGTGGAAGTGACGAGGTAACTTGTAATACTAGTTACATATGTGTTTCTAGTTCAATATTTCTTGTGGAATCTAATCCATTTTGGGATAATTGATTCAGGTGCCACCGACCACATAGCAAAGGACAGACGGTCCTTCGTGGAGTATCACCGGATACCCCAAGGAATGAAGTGGATCAATGTAGGAAACAACACACGTGTTGTAGAGAAAGGCATTGGGAATTGCAAGCTAGACTTGGACAACGGCCACACTCTCCTACTTTATGATGTTCTCTTCATTCCATATATTCAAAGGAATATTAATACTGTGGTCAATTTAATGGGTCTGGGTTATAGTTGGTTCCTTCATGATTGTAATATGGACCTATTTTGTAATAATTCCTTTATTGGTACTGGGTTTGTATTTCAAAGGATTTATTGTAATAAGTACAATGTATTTCCTCATGTAATGAAAATTTCCTTGTGACAAATTCTTTGACTAATGAGTCTAATATAATTTGTTGGCACGCAAGGCTTGGTCATATTGGACCAATGCGTATAGATAGACTTGCCAAACGTGGCCTTCTATCCAATGTTTCAAAGGTTGAAATGTCGACCTGCGAACATTGCCTTGTGAGGAAATCTTGTCGCAAGCCGTTTGGAACCGGCACAAGGGCCGAGGTTCCATTACAGCTTATCCATTCGGGCATATGTGGTCCGATGAATGTCAAGACAAGACGCGGGAAGTCCTATTTTTCATCACTTTTATTGATGATTTCACCCGATTCGGTCATATCTATTTGATATCCCACAAAAGTGAAAGCACTAAACCTGCTTTAAAAACTATATGAGTTTAGTGGAGAATCAATTAGATCGCAAGATTAAGGTCATGCGAACCGATAGGGGGCGGTGAATATCAATCAACAAGTTTAAAGGAACTTTATGATGAAAAATGCATAGTACATCAGGTAACTATGCCTTATACTCCTCAACAAATTGGTGTTGCAGAAAGGAGGTATAGGACTTTAATGAAAAATGGTCCATTCAATGATGGCGCAAGCTAACTTGCCAATCACCTTTTGGGGTGATGCATTATTGACGGCCGCTTTCATTTTTGAACCGCGTACCCTCGAAATCAGTTAGCTCCACTCCTTGTGAGTTGTGGAACCAAAGGTCTCCTCACTTAAACATTTTGAAACCTTGGGGTTGTGCATCCTACGCACATATTTCCTCCCATAGGTATGGCAAACTTGGGCCAAGGGAAGGAAATGTATCTTTATACGATACGCAGAAAACTCCAAAGGTTATGTTTTATGTTAGTCAGGAAGACAATGGTGGGCTAATTGAGTTTGAGTCGAGGGATGTCACTTTCTTGGAAAAACGAGTTTCCAAGACAGGGCGAGATAAGTCAGGACTTATCTCTATTTGAGATTTATGATCAAGAAGGATTACCTCATTCGAGTGGGAGAATTCTTGGTGAAAACGAAAATACGTTTCAATCTTCACCAATGGATTATACGAATGACGATTATCCTATTCCATACGGGAATAATGATCCAAGTGGGAGCAATTCTAACGACATTCCAAGTGGGAGTGATATTAGAATTGATCTAAATTCGAGTCAACAAGGACTTGAAGAATCTCAAATACGATGTAGTAGTCGTACAAGGTTGGCTCCTCTAAGATTTGAGGATGAATTTCCGCAAACCTTTATGACTTTACTACAAGATGATGACGAGCCTGCTACTTTCAAACAGGCCGTATCATGCCCTGCAAAAGACAAATGGATGGAAGCGATGAAGGAGGAATTGAAATCCATGAAATTTAACCAAGTCTGGGACTTAGTTAACTTACCCAGAGGACATAGAGCAATTGGGAACAAATGGGTTCTCAAGATCAAGCATAAGGCCGATGGCTCTATTGACAGATATAAAGCTCGCCTTGTCGCGAAAGGTTTTACGCAACAGGAAGGGATAGACTACGAAGAGACCTTCTCACCTGTTGTGCGTTTTACCTTGATTCGCATGATTCTGGCAATGGTAGCTTGCTTATACCTCGAATTACATCAGATGGATGTAAAGACTGCCTTTCTCAATGGAGAATTGGACGAGGAGATCTATATGGAACAACCAACAGGGTTTGTAAAAGAAGGAAACGAACATAAGGTTTGTAAACTTCGTAAATCCATATATGGTCTTAAATAATCCTCGAGGCAATGGTATATACGATTTCAAGAAGTTGTCTTATCAAATGGATTTTCCATACTTGATGAAGATAACTACGTATATATCAAGAGGATTAAAAGCAAGCATGTTATTATGTCTCTATATGTAGATGACATTTTAATAGTCGGAAATGACAAGGGCTTTGTGATGAGTATCAAGGCTTGGCTTTCATCAGTATTTGAGATGAAAGGCATAGGAAAAGCCGCATATATCCTTGGAGTTAAGATTTCAAGGAATCGTTCGAAGAAACTTCTTTCTCTTTCACAGGAGACTTATATAAAGAAGGTTCTAGAACGATTTAATATGCATGACTGCAAGTCCATTGATATTCATATAAGCATATGCGATAATTTATATCTGGAATCGTGTCCAAAGAACCAAAAGGAAAAGGAAATTATGGAAAAAGTTCCATATTCCAGTGCAGTTGATAGTCTTATGTACGCTATGGTGTGTACGAGACCGGACATCTGTTTTGCCGTTGGAAATGGTAAGCTGTTACCAATCCAACCCAGGGCAAGAACACTGGAAAGCGGTTAAGAGGATAATGCAGTATCTTAAAGGAACTGCAGATTTGCAAAAGACTATGATAAAAACAAGAAGGTAGACATAAGGTACATATCTACGCATGAGATGATAGAGGATCAGCTTACGAAAGCGATCCCCAGAAATGTGTTTTATAAACACTTATCATCCCAAGGATTGCGTACGAGCTGAGTTGTACCAATATATATTCCCATGTCTAAGAAAGATCAAATTTAATAAAAGAATAAGTTCTTTTTCAAATATTGCATATGAATTTCTTAAAGAAATGTTTGTGTACATTTTTGAAATCTCAGCTGAATTGTGTGTATGTCGGACAGATAAAGGTTGGCTCTCTCACATGAGCAACCGCCTTATCTTATCAGATGGATAAGATAGAGATGAGACTAGTTTAAAGTCAAAATCATTAGACGAATGATTTAGAGTCATGACTTAAACAAGATAGTCGAATGAAAGATCTGCATCATATGGATGCTTACAAAAGATCTGAGATCTGTATCACAAGGATATTTGAAAGAGATCTCGTAGGATTTTTTAAATCCTATCTGTCTTATGCAGGATGAGAGTCCGTGAATATTTCATGAGTAGTAAAGGGACTCAAAAAGATAGGCACTGTGGTGTCTGATCTTTTCATCCGTACAACATCATTAAGACATACTCTCCCTGGGAAAGGAGTGATGTTGTAATACGTGTTCATACCACGTATGCATTTCGACCACTGAGTTAGTAGCAATAGTGTTTGCTATTATGTGAGACTCAAAGGCCATACGGGTCTTAACTCTTACCCTCAAGGACTCCAATTGGTTCCTTTAGATTTGACGAGATGATCGCTATCTTAGCGTGTTACTTATGGGCTATGATAATTCGGCTCGGCGGGGCACGTTAGAAAAGCGAATCAAGTCAAGATCAGAAGGTTCGCAAGAAGAGGAAGATTGATTTCATATTCACATTTGGACTTTAATGATTCAAAGCTGGCCAGCCAATTGTGATCCAGATGGGATTCAATTGTTGAATATAAAGTATAGGAAATGTGAAGAAATAATCTAGGGTAAAGCATGCGTTGAACTACTCAACTTTGCACCTTCGAGGTCGTTGTGTATCTCTAACAAGTGCACAACAACAGACTCTACGCGCATGACGGTCGCACGGTCTATTTCTCGGTATGATAGATGAAAGAACTAAGAGAAAGATGTTCTCTTACAATCCCCTCAAGTGTGAGTGGGAGATGTTGGATATGGAAGACGTTTGTACACCCTTGTAGGGGATGTACGAGGGAATACGGACCTTGAACGTCGCGTACACGAAGTCGTGTGCAAAGGGAATCTGTTCCCTTGCGGAGAGGATCTCTGGATGAGTGGGAAAGTCACATTATATATGCATAAGTGCATGCGACATATGGCTAATAAAGGGGGAATATCTTAAGCTTATGTTGTACCATGCATATGGTACAACTTAAGCTTATAATGTGCCATGTATCATGGTACACCTTAATTAAGTTGTTCCAAAGGAACAACTTACCCTAAAATAACTACCTTGGGGGCTATAAATAAGACCCAAGGGTAAGCCATTTCTTACACCTTTTGCATGAAATTCATGCATGCATCTTCATTCTAGCGAAGCTCTGCAGAAATCCTTCCTCTCCCTTTATCCAAGTTCTTAATCTAAAGTAGAGATTTAGATTGTGGATTTAGTAGCCTTACTCCGTTCGTGAGTAGACTCGATCCGTCGTGGCGAATCCGAAGGCGAAGTTTGTAGACTAACGTGCCGCGTACGCAAGTGTAAGTCTCAACTTCATATTATCGATCCTAATTCTGTTTTTGGCAGGATCCTACAGAGACGACGTTCCTAAAATTTACAATAAAATCCAACACCCCAAAATGATCGCAACGGCACATCGCATCGCAAATTTCGGAATCCAGAAATAGTAAAATAAAATATGTGCACAATAAGGCACGTGCACGCAGAAACTACGAACGGTCGGAAAGCGACCGTTACATTCTACCCACCTTAGAAATGATTCCGCCCTCGGAATCACTCATACTAAGACTAAACATAAAATCTATAACTACTCAAGCTTACAACTCCCATCTCTCACACCAGGATCTGAAATCCTATAACTTCAACATCGTTCCTCAAATAATCCATCACAATCCTTCTTTTCACTAGATAAAGCCACGGCTAATCTCACATCCTAACACTCAACCATAGATCCATCACTACTGTTTAAATTTCCAACTCCAAATCCTCATAAAAGAATAACAATCGTCTTCTCATTCCATACCGTTCCACTAAACATCATCACTCAATAACATCTTCCAATTTCTCAATCTCTTCCCAATATTAATCAATCTCCAAAATTAGATTCTAGTCAACCGCCAATCTAAAAACAAAAACTTTGTCCAATCCTTTAATACCTTCACCAATCAACAATCGTCGTGTCCTTAATACATCCCTTGTCACATCTTTCCATAAATTTATCCGCCAAAAAGTTTGAATTATCAAAGTCACATCTCCTTTTACTTTTTTTTTATAATTATTTTCAACCAATATTAAATCCGACAACCTAACCATCCATTTATCTCAACACGTCATGTTATTCCCAATGTCTTCTCTCGTCAACTCAACAATCAAGTCTCGATGCTAATAAAAGCTCTACTCAAACTCTTGATCACCCTAACTCGTACCATACTCTGTAGCTACTCCTATCTACCACTCGTCTAAGTATCAAGTCTGATAAGTTTTCTTCTCCCTGCATAAAATTTCATCCGACCAGAATCTTCCATTGAGTCAGTCACCCATCGGTATTATAAATAAGTCTTAGACAGCTAATTCTTTTTATCCGAAAGAAATTCTAATCCAACATCCTTGTGTTCCAAAATCAATTGATCATTGATGTAATAAAAAAAACTCGTCTCACCTTGAGCCTACCCGCAAACAAAATCCTATAACCATAATGGCTAGTCCCAAAACTATAACTACCAAAACATAACATTCCTAAGTGGAGAGAAAGAGAAGAGAAAAGGAAAACTTAAAACCAGTGACACATTTTTTTTAACATTTGAAAAACAAACGTGTGGAGTCGTGGTAATGGATGAGGAAGGATAATTGATTCGTGATCTTGTGCTAATTTCAAAAAAACTTTAAATGATTTGATTTAAAGAAAACAAAAGGTTTTTTTTTTGAAACGTATATAAGCAGCAAAATAGGCTAAACTAAAATACGGGAGACTAGGTCTAAGGAATTCGCCTGCTATGACGTTATCCACACAAATATGAATACCATCATTCAGTCAACTCCATATGTATGTCATGGACCACATAGAGTATGCATACAAGACACAAGAGACAAACATCAAGATCCTAAAGGTAACACACTTATACAGGTTTACACACTATACCTATATTTATACATCATGATGACCTCACGAACCAAAGGGCCCACTACTAACTAGAGATGACGTAAGCACTACAAGCACTGATGTCTACATAAAAGAAAGAGACCGAAACCAAAAGCGACACGATACTAGATCGAAAGAACGAAGTCAGATAAGGCGAGGTTAAGAAGATAGCCAGATGGACGGGTCAAAAATATTGCTTAAAATGACTGAACGATGAAAGAAAGATTTTGTGTAAAATATGGTATCATATACCTTTAAAAATATATGTTCATATACTTAAAGTGGGTAGATGTAGCAAATCAAAGTTTTGAAAATGTAAGACGAAGGAAGGATGGGTAGGGTGAGAAACGATTGTTTTGCAAATGAAAAATAAGTTTACCCAAAGATTTTGAAATGTGGTCAAGAAGAGCATAGAACTAGTATAATACTAATAATAAAATAATTGGAGTTCCCTCCAGTTTAGAAAATATTTTGAAAGCATGTACAGTAAGTGATTAGAAATAGATTTCGTAGTTTATAAAAATGGTATATTGAATTTTTTTTTTCCAAAGTGGTAACAAAGTTTCAAAACTAAAATACAATGGATACGATTCGAAAGTAAGTACGAGACCGTAACTTAAAATTTTACGACCAAGAAGGTTTCAAAATTTGCGAAAGAATTTTAACTCAGCCGAACGTAAGAAATTTTAAATATTTAATAAGAGTTTTTTAAAAGAAGTTAAACTGAGCGAAGAATTTTAATAACAAATTCTGAAAATTACTTTTAGAGGAAGCAGAATTGGTCAAGGAAGGGATTCGAAGGATCGACGATAATCGTCGGGAAACTATCACATGAATCGGGAGACAGGAAAATGATTGCTTGAAGAATAGGTGTAGGATACGAATCGTGAAGGGCTACGATGGAACATTACGGCTGACAACACAAAATTGTAAAGATCAGAGGGATGCTAGAGGACAAGGGTTCTAATCATCGGGTCGTCTAAAGATTAGGATAACTCAGCTCAAAGGCTTCCTATGAGCTAGACTATACCCAGGATCTAAAGAGAAAGTTCCTAAGAGAAACAAGGTTACGTTCTGCTGGGCCCGAAGTCGATGGATCCGAGCGAAAGACAAAAAGAGAAGGACTCTAGAAATTCTAGCACGATCGGAGTCAAATGGGGATGCTAAGGTAGCTTGGGACGAGGACGACTCGATCTTTACCAAGGCGTCAGACTATCAACCTGGGCGTCTATCTAAGCCTTCCTACCATCTAAGACAAAGAAACCTATATTTAGACTTGTATATGGATATTACATGAATGCGGTACTCTTATTGTTCCAAACTCTTGCAAGACCTGCATGGGCCACCACTAAAACCTGTCACGCCCCGCTTCCCAAAACGACGGAGGCGAAGCGTGACTAAGGCCCGCTTAGGCCAGAGCTGAGAAGCTCTGACCCAATAAGCGTCTGTAAGGGTACCATTTTAAAAGATTTTCAGGTTCTTGCATTAATAAAGTTCGAAACAATAGGATGTACAGAAAGGAAGTTGCATTCATTAAATTAGAGATATAATATCCAACGATTACAAAGTCTAAAAAGAAGACTAAGCATGGCAACAAAATATTTAAAAGCAAACCTAAAAGCGGTAACCTCTGGAAGTGGCGACTAAAAAAAAGACCTCTAGGTCTGGTCCCCGTCGGGCACGTACTCTGGGTCGACGTCCTCGGCTCCTCGTACTCCAGTGAGTCTGCCTCGTCCACGAACTCTGGCTGAACACCTGATGTACAACACCCAAGAAAAAGGAACTGTACGTCAGGTAAAGTCTACAAGAAAGGTTAGACTTTACTGCAAGTGCACCGAACTTTAAACAACGGTTTACTGGTTGATTAGCATGCTGAGGTTCTTTTTGACAACAGTTTACTGGTTGATTAGCATGCTGTGGTTATAACAGGGTAACACGACAGAAAGTAACGCAGCAGGAAAGTAAAACGGGACAGGTAGTAGTCGTAGCGTGTACTACCCACTACGGGACTAACCTACAGGTGTCAAGACAAGACGTGACGTGACGGGACAAGACGAGACAGGACAAGTGAGACACGAAAGGGTTCACGCCTTACGGTTCGAGGGGGATCAGACCATCTCCCCGTGCGCACGCTCAACCCTACCCCAATCCAGAGACTCAGGACAAGAAGTACAGAGATCACTTCCGCTGGGGAAGCACCTGAAACGCCTGTAGGATTTTTGGTATCACAGAGATCACTTCCGCTTGGGAAGCATCTGAAACGCCCGAAGGCTTTTTGTATCACAGAGATCACTTCCGCTCGGGAAGCATCTGAAACGCCCGAAGGCTTTTTGGTATCACAGAGATCACTTCCGCTCGGGAAGCATCTGAAACGCCCGTAGGCTTTTTGTGTCACGGAGATCACTTCCGCTCGGGAAGCATCTGAAACGCCCGTAGGATTTTTGTGTCACGGAGATCACTTCCGCTCGGGAAGCATCTGAAACGCCCGTAGGCTTTTTGTGTCACGGAGATCACTTCCGCTCGGGAAGCATCTGAAACGCCCGTAGGCTTTTTGTGTAACAGGGACAAGACACGACCAGTGTACGGGAGAGTTATTCTAGGGTGTCCACACGCACGCACACACAAGATAATCCTAAGGTGTCACAAGTTGTTGTTCGTCGGACTTAGACTTCGTCGTCAAGTCTAAGTCGTCAAGGGGCGTCCCGGACGCTATCATTTCACGTCCGGTTCTATACATTCACAGTCTAACAGTTCTAGCTATCTAAGACCAAAGCACGGTCAAAACGCAAGTGGGTACACTTGCCTGCGGTGGCGAGTGTGTCGTCCGTCCGAGCGTCTCGTCCAGTCGTCGCGTCCGCGGTAGTCCATCTGAAACAGTCACGGCGACGGTGTCAGGTCGCGATTTTAGAAATCCTATTTAGGTTTGTTTCTAAGTTGTCGGGGCTACCCTAATCGTCAAAGTCACATTTTTGGTGTTTAATCAGCCTAGATCGACCACTACCCTATGTGCACAGAAAATTTGTCCGATGGTCGATTTCTACAGTGAGCAGCGTTTTACTGGTGCGAAAACGTAAATTTAGTTATTGTTGTCCAGTTTTAGTTAAGGTTCAGTTTGCTACAGTGTGGGTTTCGCTACGAGTTTAGAGGGACCAACCTGGTGTGAGGAACGCGCATTTAATCTGGCGTCGGGTCTGGAATCGGTGGCGGTGCTCGTGTCCCTGACTGCGGGTAGCGCAGTGGAGGTCGTCTCGGGATCGTCTCAGGATCGTAGCGGCTGTGGGTAGCGCAACGAAATGTCACGGCCATGGGTGCGGTATCGAGGTCGATTCGGTTGCGAGTCTGGCAACGAAACATCTATGGCAACGGTAACAGGGACGAGTCGCGACGTCAAGAGGCCACAGAATCGGCGGCATCAACGGCGTCTCGACTACGGGTAGCGTAGTGAGACGCGTCCGGGCAGCGGACAAAGTGTGGCAGCGAGCACGATTTGTCAAATGGCAAAACAGTGAACTAGCACCACGGGGAGGCTGCGGCAGATCTCGATCGCTGATCTCGGCCATGCACATGGCTACAGGCGGCACAGCGAGAGGCGAGTGGCCGAGGGGCGGCTGAGCGCTGAGCAGCGGCGGAAAGCGCGGCCGAGAATGAGGGGGATTTGCAGCGGTGGCACAGCGAGAATATCAGTGCAGGTGAGGCGGCGGGAGGCCGTGAAAGAGGGGAGCGGAGCAAGCGGCTCGGGCTGTGCAGCGACGGTCACGGCAGCGTGGGCGGTGGCGCTCGCCGTGGATGCGAGGGCTGGCGTCGGATCGCGGCTCTTGGATCGCAGCGGGGAGGCACAGTTCTGGAAGGGGAGGCCGCGAGGGGGAATGGGAGATCGGGGTTCTGGGGGAGGAGGCCGGCGGCGGAAGTCCGTCGTGCGGCGGCGCTCGGGGAGGAGCTGCGAGCAGAGGGAGGCTGGAGGTGGAGATCGCGGTGGCAGGGATCTGCGGTCTCGGCGGCCACGGCGTCACGGCGGCGGGGCTGAGATCGCGGTAGCGAGGAGCGTTTCGACTGGTCGCCGGCGGAATCATGAGGGGAATCGTGATGGGGGTGATGGGAGAGCGAGGAGCGGCGACTGGAGGCCGAGGAGGCGGGGTGCGGTCGCGGCGTCGGGGGAAGCGAGGGTGAGGGGACCGCGAGGGGAGGCCGGCGTCGCTCGGGGCTGCTGCGGCAGCGTGCGGGCGGAGAGGCGGGGGCTGAGGATTGCAGGCGGTGGCGCGGTTCCGATCGGGGGTGCCGGAGTGAGAGGCGCAACGGAGGGATCTCGCCGTGGAAGGCGGCGAGGCGATTTCGAGAGGGGGCGGCTGCCTCTCGCTTGGTCGCCGGCGGGGATCGGGCTCGGGGTTGCCGATGTGACCTCGAGCGGAGGAGGCCTCTCGCGGGGGAGGCGTGACGACGAGTTCTCGCCGTGGAGAAGGAGATCGGAGGGGGAGCTCGCGGGCTGTGGCGGTGCCTCGCCGTGAGCGCGAGGGAGGAGATATGAGAGGGAGATCGGGGGATTTTGGGGGGTTGATTTTGGGTGGCCGGCGGCTGTGAAATTTAGGGTTAGGGTTCCTTAGGGTTAGGGATTATAGGATTTATATATAATATTAATAATTTGATACATACCCAAGAGATTTATAGCTAGAAGGGTTTGTCAAAGGGGTGAGGGTGTACAAGTAGGGGTAATTCTAGGGGCAAATAGAAAGACAGTTTAGGAAAGATATTATGAAGATAATTTGGGATATAGCCAGATTTGGCTAACCATTCGAATTTCGAAATTGATCAGGGCAAATCAACGGTCCAGATTTATCCAGGCGATAACTCTCAAACCGGGCGTCGGAAAAATAATCCGAAAATACCGGGGCGATCGTGGAGACGAGACGCACAAATCTACGGAGCCTGATCGTGCATAACGCCTACCAAAAATTTACGTAAAATCGGAAACGGCGTTTTGAGTCAAAGGACTAAAACGCCCCTATCATTCAAAGTCGTTTTGCGAGAAAACGAGCCATGAGACGACGTTCCCAAAATTTACAATAAAATCCAACACCCCAAAATGATCGCAACGGCACATCGCATCGCAAATTTCGGAATCCAGAAATAGTAAAATAAAATATGTGCACGATAAGGCACGTGCACGCAGAAACTACGAACGGTCGGAAAGCGACCGTTACACTGAGCACCAGACGTGCCAATCACTGCCAGCGTTCCAACTCTGGCACAATAGACTTGGTCACCCTGGAACAGCAATGATGCGACGCATCATCACTGAATCCCGTGGACACAAATTGAAGAACCTGAAGATTCTTCAAAAGGGTGAATTTTCATGTCTCCCTTGTTTCAAGGGAAAACTTATAACGAGACCATCCCTCCTGAAAGTGGGATTAGAGTCTCCTAGCTTCCTTGAGAGAATTCATGGTGACATTTGCGGGCCTATTCACCCCGCAAGTGGCCCATTTCGGTACTTCATGGTACTGATTGATGCATCAACCAAATAGTCTTATGTGTGCCTCTTGTCCACCCGCAACCTAGCTTTTCCAAAGCTATTGGCACAAATAATAAGGTTGCGTGCTCATTTTCCCGATAACCATATCAAGAAACTACGTCTTGATAATGCGGGAGAATTTACTTCACAAGTCTTCGAAGACTATTGCCGGGCAACGAGTATTGAAGGTTAACATCCTGTAGCACATGTTTATACCCAGAACGGATTAGCTGAGTCCCTTATAAAGAGACTCCAATGGATTGCACGTCCATTGCTTATGCAATCCCAGTTGTCGGTGGATGCTTGGGGGCATGCTATTTTACATGCCGCATCACTTATTAGGATAAGACCCTCTGGAGGTCATACTTTATCCCCGATGCAACTAGCATATGGTGCACCTCCGGATATCTCTCATTTGAGAGTGTTTGGTTGTGCGGTATATGTCCCAATAGCACCACCTCAGAGGACCAAAATGGGTCCTCAGCGTCGTCTAGGTATATATATTGGGTTTGATTCGCCCTCTATTATCAGATACCTTGAACCCCTGATGGGTGACGCATTCAAGGCACGTTTTGCTGACTGTGAATTTAATGAGAAAATTTTTTCTAAACTGGGCACATAGTCTAAGAAGCCAGAAGCTCCTGAGACTATTAGTTGGGACCAGAAGTCGTTGTCCCAATATGATCCGCGTACTAATCTGTGTGAAGATGAGATCCTGAAGATCCTTCACATCCAGAATACAGTACATCTTTTGCCGGATAAGTTCACTGACAACCAGAAGATTGTCTGTTCACACGTCCCTGCTGCCAATACGCCAGCTAGGATTGACATCCCCAGAGATGGATGCAATCCACCGACAGCAGAATTGGCTGTACCTCAAATGAAAAGAGGACGTCCACCAGGTTCAAAAGATAAAGTTCCTCGAAAGAGGAAGACTCCTGTATATACTAAGATTATCCCTCCACAGGATGCTGAGCTCAGACCAGCTACTTCTCCCCTCCTGATTTCCCCAGCAGATGAAACAATAGGAGAAACATCATTAAATTTTGTACGTACTGGAGAAGTACTGGATAGAAATAGCATAGTCGTCGTCGACGATTTTGCGTTCGATATTGCCGTTCACGTCACTGAATATGACATCGAACCACGATCTCTAGCGGAATGTAAACGCAGAGATGATTGGCCAAAGTGGAACGAGGCAATAAGAGTAGAGCTGGACTCACTCTTGAAACGCAAAGTCTTTGGACCAGTAGTCCAAACACCAGTAGGTGTAAAGCCTGTGCGATATAAGTGGGTTTTCATAAGAAAAAGAGATGAAAATAATGTGATCGTTCGCTATAAGGCACGCCTTGTAGCCCAGGGATTTTCCCAAAGACCGGGGATTGATTACGAAGATACGTATTCACCGGTCATGGATTCGATCACATTCCGATTTTTAATAAGCCTAACTTCTCTGGAAAGCCTAGAAATGCAGCTCATGGATGTTGTGACTGCATATCTATATGGCGATATAGATAAAAATATCTATATGAGACTTCCTGATGGGTTTAATCTACCCCCAGAGATGAAAGAGATAACTCGGGACGTATTCTCTGTAAGGCTACATAGATCATTATATGGTCTAAAATAATCGGGCAAGATGTGGTATAACAGACTTAGTGATTTCCTTGCACAACAAGGATTCACGAATAATGAAGTCTGCCCGTGTATCTTTATCAAAAGAACGGGAACAAGATTCGTCATCATAGCTGTATATGTAGATGACTTAAATCTCATAGGATCTCCTGCAGAGATCAATGAGATATCTGAAAGCCTAAAACATACTTTTGAAATGAAAGACCTATGCAAAACAAAGTATTGTCTTGGCTTACAGATAGAACACCTAAGAGGTGGAATCCTAATACACCAATCTAATTATACAAAGAAACTTCTACGCAAGTTTCGTATGGATAACTGTCATCCTTTAGGTACTCCTATGGTCGTAAGATCACTAGATGTACATAAGGACCCCTTCCGGCCACTGGAAGAGGGGGAGAAGATACTGGGTCCTGAAGTACCCTACCTCAGTGCCATTGGAGCACTTCTATATCTGGCTAACTGTACGCGTCTTGATATAGCGTTTACAGTTAATCTTCTAGCCAGACACAGTGCAGCGCCCACAAAGCGCCACTGGAACGGAGTAAAGCATCTTTTGCGATACCTCCAGGGTTCCATTGATCTTGGACTTTACTACCAGAGAGGTGCCTCCCCCAAATTATTTGGTTATGCTGATGCAGGTTATCTCTCAGATCCGCACACGGTAAAATCCCAAACAGGTTTTGTTTTTACCTACGGAGGTACTGCTATCTCCTGGAGATCGGTAAAGCAAACCACAACAGCTACATCATCCAACCATTCGGAGCTCATTGCGATCCATGAAGCAAGCAGAGAGTGTTATTGGCGACGATCTGTCGTCCAACACATTCTTCAATCTATTGGCCTGAAGACCGGTGATTTGGAGCCTACCGTCCTGTTTGAAGACAACGCTGCATGCATTGCTCAACTTCAAAAGGGCTACATCAAGGGCGACAGGACGAAGCACATATCTCCCAAGTTTTTCTGGACACATGAGCTAAAGGAGGACAAGCAGATTGAAGTTCAGCAGATACAGTCCTGCAACAACTTAGCTGATCTTTTCACTAAGTCTTTGCCCAAATGTACTTTTGTAAAGCTTGTAAAGAACATTGGTATGCGACAATTGAAAGACCTGCAAGCCTGAAGCTTGTACGGATCAGGGGGAGTAACCTGTGGGTTGCACTCTTTTTCCTTAAGCTGTTGGGTTTTCCCACTGGGTTTTCCACAGCTAAGGTTTTAACGAGGCAAACACACTTACTCTGGATCCAGAATTATCCACCCATCTTTGCCTCAAATGCTGAGACCAAAGTGATGAATGGGTAAGGGGGAGTGTTATGAATGAGGGAGGCCTTTGGCCTCCACTCCTTCATTACCCACTTCATTGGTCCCCATTACTATGAGTAATGGGGACCCTTGGTCTCCTTGAGGCCCTCCATCTCCCCTCTCTAGATGAATATATAGAGAACCATGGCCTAGTGCTATGGTTACTCATTCTTTTGCTAAGAAAGCTTCTCTCTTTCTCTCTCTCTCTCTCTCTCTCTCTCTCTCTCTCTCTCTCTCTCTCTCTCTCTCTCTCTCTCTCTCTCTCTCTCGCGAGTCCTATTACCTTCTAACAACATGCTCTTAATTTCAGTGCTAAGCGTAATTTATGATACTCAATTTTTTCTCCCAAAATATGCCTGAGAAACCAAGCAAATGATTTGGACAAATTATTTTTTTGACAATTTCAGTGTACTAGGGGAAGGCGGCAGTGGCAATGGAAGGAGGGGTGTTTTTACCCAAATTACCCTTGGATTAATGTAATAGCTATAAAGTTCTTTAAACAAATTATAGAAATTCCATTTGGGTCAATATTTTTTTGCTGTACCTTTTTTGCTTCGTTTTAAAACCGTTTTTTAATAATAGCATTAGAAATAATTCGTGCACACTGTGTACGGAACAAAAAAAACCACCATGAAGAGAATGCGGTGCAAACGCGCAACCGAGCAGGAGTGGAAAATGTGGGTGTGCATGCCGGTATCATGTGTGTGGGTGTGGGGTGTGGGGCAAACAGTGCAAAGTCCATGGTGAAAACGCAAAAAACTTTGGGATGGCAAACCTGTAAGTGAGTGGGTGCTTTTTTGGGGGGAATGGCAAACATGTAAATAAGTGAGTTTGGGCGTGTGTTTTTGAGCGGATGGTAAACATGTAAATAAGTGGCTTGGGGTGAGTTTTTGGGTGAGTTGGAGAATGAAGTGGAGAGGGGTGATGTGAGGAGCCCACCTTTGTCTATATATAAAAATTTATATAATAACTTCAACACATAATCACAATGGGGAGTTGTGGTTATACGGTTTGAATTGTAATTCTCTTTTGTAAGAGGCCTTAGATTCAATTCGCTTTACTTACAGCTTTTTAGTTAATTTTATAACTTTCGTCAATAAAATGGTAAAGTTGATTATACTTCTCCGCTGTCATTAGTGAGGTTTAAGCGACGAGCTGCTGGCAATTATGCAACACTTAATAAATTACCAGTGGCTTTTAATAAATAGCCGGACATCGAAAAATGATCAGTTGTGTGTAATTTAAATCTTAATTTTAAATGGGATTAAATGGTTTAAATGCTCAGTTTTGTATCAAGAAATTTCTAGCTCAATTGGTTTGTGCATAGTGTGGATGGGATGGAGTATTGTTGGTCGCAGGATCGAGGCTTCATTTCACAGTTCAAGCGAAAGAGTAATTTTTTTAAAATAAATTTTTTAAAATAAATTCAGGTTAACTCAATCAGGGTATATTCTGGGTCACCCGAACCCGACCCGAATTCAATCCGGGTCGGTTTAGGGTTTTTATCCCTATCTAGGTCAGGTCAAATCTGATCCGACCCGACCCGACCTGACCCGACCCGTTTGCCACCGGTACCCACACCAACACTTACATTTTGTGTCCCCGGCAGCTAACCTACATTACAAGGCCGACAACATTGGTGGGTATTTCTTCAATCCGTCACAAATCAATGCATGGTCCACTTTCCATTATTTCAAGCCTCAGATGTAGATGAGAAAACGCATATAAAATGATTTTCATCGGATCAGTGCAGAGCAGGCTATGGGGGATAGCTGACTGAGGGGTTACTGCTCATGGTCGTAGGCTATAATGCGTAAATCTTCTGTGTAGCTATTTTCTCCCATTTTTCCCTCTTGTGCTTGTTTCTTTATTCGGTTCGCTTCAATTTATTCCTGACACTTTCAGCCCTGAGAGAACTCTCAATCGAATATATCAACATTGGATCTCGGAACGATTTTTTTACTCCATCTAACTGGCAGATTCCTTAAGTTTTTTATATAAACACACGAAATCACATAAAAACATGAGATATATACATATGAAAAATATAATATAACTAGTCACGACCCGTGTCCGGAGGGCCCGGAGGCTGTCGTCGCCCGGGCGCAAATGCGGAGGGAAACAGTGGCCAAAGTGCAAAAAGCGTGGGTGAGAGAGAGAGGAGGGTCGGGAAAAAAGAGGAAAAACAGGGACTAAAACGCAAAAAAAATCACCAAAAACACATCTCAAACCCAAGTCCAGAACCCCACCAACCCCCACGTGGCGTCCCTGTCAGTAACCAAAAATATGACTGGGACAAAACTGCTACGTGGAACTTGTATAATAGATTAAAGAAAATATCCGATACAAGTCATTTATATTTAAAAACAATATATCATATGTATCTGATTAAGACTAAACTTTCTGTATGCCGACCAAAAAGTTTACATATATTTCGGTATCGTTCATTTTGACCTTTATATTCTAAAAACTAAATACACCAAAATCAATTGAACCATACGTTCTTGATATTAGAGTGGACAATGTTCTACTGTTGTAACACTACTAACTTCAACTAACTTAATGCATAGACAAAAAAATATGAAAACCACAAGTTTTTTGGTATATTACTCTTTAGGAAATGCCGATTATCATAAAAACAAACATAAAGGATAAACTTTTTAAGCTGTCACAGAAGGAAATTAACTTAAGTGACATGGCGCCTCTGAAACTAATGGTAAATCATAGAAATGCTTGATAACTTATGTGACATAACTTTGCCTCTGAAACTATGGTAAAATCATAGAAATGCTTGATATGAATGCAAATATGATAAGTTATAATACATCAAAATTGAATACATAGAATAATTGGTATCATAACACATAGGAAAAGATCAACTCACATGTACCAAAGGTCACATTTGTCCTCTAACCAATGTAAAATGATAAATTGCAAATTCACACTTTCAAATGGGAACTAGTAATCTATTATACATTTGAGGGGGGTTGATGTGATATTTGTCCTATGTAGCATCCAAAGAGGGGTGCCACATAGGATGCCCCATCACCCCCATACACAAAAATCCTACACCCAATAAAACCCAAAAACACACCCCAATAAGAAAAACCAAAAAACCCAAGACAATTCTCACACTTCCCCTTTCACCTAGTTTTGCACCGACCGGAACACCCGTATGGGTCTCGTATCCTGAGTGTGTGAGTTTGGTTTTTTTAGATGTACGTCCACTTTGTGCACGGTTATTTCTCGTTGGTTAAGGGCTTGTTCTTTTGAGGTGTTTTGAGAGGGAATCCCGCAAATAACATTGTTGGGCACACTGTAGCGCGAGAAAACCGACCCGTTTACTTCGTTCGCGTTCGTTTGGGGTTTCGGGAGAACGCAATTCCCAATCCCCGCTGGCAGCGCTTTTGGGCGATTCTCGCTTCTCCTCGAAACGACGGGAATTCGCTGCTTTTCTCGTCCTCTCGTGGGTCCCGGCGCCATACGCTCACCTCCCCTCGTTCCATTTTCGCCTCTCTTCCTCCGGGATCAAACCCTACCGCTTGGATCTTGCGTCGCCGTGCTAGCTCCGTTCCTGATTCGCCTCGCTTGGTCCGAGCTCAAACCCTAGCAACAAGAACGGCAAGCTCCATGGTGATCAAGTGGGTTGCAAGCGGTTCATCTAGGGCATGATCTACGCTGAGGTGACCTTGACGCCATGGATCTGCTGTTACTGAGCTTGGTTTCTTTTTCCCGTGGAATCTAAGGCTGCCGCCTATCAGCGCTTCTGATCTTGCGGGAGTGCCCTAGCCATTGGGATCTGCCAGTGTTTGGGGGTTTTGTCTGCTTGGCTTTGATTGATCCTTGCTGAGGTATACCTACAATCAATTCTATGATTTATCGGCTAATTTATGTGATGAACTAGGTTGCCAATTGCTAAGAGTAATTTCAATGATGCAAGCCAAAAATTTTGGCAACAGCATGAGCAGATAGGGTCTGTCAGCCAGGCCCAAGGGTAGAAAAAATTTCAGATTCATATGGCGATCCATTGTAACATGCCCATATCACCAAGCACAAAACAATGAGCATATAGGGTCTGTCAACAGCAATAATGGCTCCAATAATTTCAGTTTCACAGTAGATGCAAAATGTAATCCGTTGATTTTGTGCACTCATGTATCATCAACCCTATGCAATCCTAGCAATTTGACCCAATTTTATGACGGTGACCCATTTCAGAATTTGCCCTATGATGAAAGCCAAGAAATTAAATTAACACATGCGGAATGTGGGTGATAAGGTGTGTTCTTGATATGGTACGCTTGATAAATAACAAGAAATCATCAAAACACAGTATATTGGTGGGTTATTCTGAGGTCAGTATGGATTGTTGGTATTCAATGTAATCAATCATGGCTAGGAACGGCATTGTTGGATCTTGATACATGGTGTACGAAATGTGATGGATATGTTTTGTGTGCGTCGAGCCCTATGATGATAAAAACGGTTGGCGTGAGGGTTCCTTCAATATAAAAATGGGTGTTGGTATTTTGTTGGACGTAAAATGGATTTGGATTGTGTTATTATCAACTACATGCTAAAATGGATTTGAAATGTCTTGGTTTTGGTGATATGTTTAATTTCAAGGTAAAAAATTTCAACTTTTTTTGCTGTGTGGTTCATTGATTGAAGGAGCAACCGCTAAGCCGACAAGATTTTGAGAAAATGAAATACATCAACTGTCTGAGGGCGCGTAAATAAATTGTTTCAAAGTGTTAAAATGGTATTTTGACATAGCCTCATTTTTTGGGGATTACAAAAGAGGATAAAATGGCCTTGGGTCTGCCTGACAATCTCTAGATGCTCACTGTCTTGTGCATGGTGATATGTCAATGTTTCAAATGAATTCCATATGATTCTGAGTTTTTTGAGCCCCTTGGGTCTGTCTGACAGACTCTATATGTTCCATGTCTTGTGTGCAGGGTTATGTGTGCATGTTTCAATTGATTTCCTTATGAATCTGATATTTTCTCCCCCTTGATTCTGTCTGACTTTCCCTGTATGCTCACTGTCTTCTGTGCATGGTGATATGTTCATGTTTAATTTGATTTCCATATGAATATGATAACCCAAAAGAACACCCCTTGATATGCATATGGTGAAAAAGTGTGCCAGCGGGGCTTGGGAATCCCTTTCGACCGAAACCCCAATTGAACGGCCCGCGATTTTATGTGTCGGTTTTCTCACGCTACAGTTTGCCCAACAGTGTTATTTGTGGGAATCCCTCTCAAAATAACGCAAAAGAAAAAGACATACCCTATATGCTCAATGTTTTTTGCTTGTTGATAGGACCATATCTCATATTTGTTTCCATATGATTCTGATATTTTGTTGTGGCCTTGGGCATGTTTGCCATACCCTAACTGCTCACTGTTTTTGCTTTGGCTATACGTGATTATTTCAATTGAAATCCATATGAATCTGATATTTTTTCCCTAATTTGTTTGCACACTGTGTTCTGCTGTGTTGATATTCGTGTGTATAAGATGATATCCTTATGAATCTACATTTGTTTAGATGGATCACAATGATGAAATAGTGGCTGTTGAAACATGTTGCGTGGCCGTGGCGACGGTCGTTTTTTCTAGTCATACAATTTCTCATATACTACGATGATGCTATGGGTACGCGAGTCCCTAGGGAGCCTTCGGTTATGCGTGATCTGCATAGGAAATCGCATATGCGTAGAATCCTTCTAAGGAGTGAAAATAGTTGTTTGCACTACTTACGAATGAGGACAGCTGCATTCATTAACCTGGTAGCATTAATCAGGGATAGGAATATTCTCAAAGACACTGTTCATGTGTCCATAGAGGAGCAGTTGGCAATGTTCCTTCATATCGTAGGTCACAAGTCAAAGAATAGAGTCATGCAAATTGATTTCATCCGATCCGGGTCTACAGTCAGTCGTTACTTCAACCAAGTAATGCAAGCAGTGTGTGCATTGAGGGATATGTTCCTGAGGCAAGCGCCAAATGAGACTCCTCCCGAGGTTGCCAATAATCCAAAGTGGTTTCCATATTTCAAGGTATGTGTGTATTCTTGTGTATGGCCCTTAAGACTTTATTTCGTGAATGTAAATGTAACATTTGCCTGCTTAAATACGATGTAGGATTGCATAGGGCTCATCGATGGGACACACATCGATGCCATGCTCCCAGCACATCTCGCACCCCGTTTTAGAGGTCGTAAGGGGGTGACACAAAATGTCCTTGCAGCAGTAACACCAAACAAAAGATTCACATACGTCATGGCTGGGTGGGAAGCATCCGCAAATGATTTTACGGTCCTTAAAGATGCCTTATCATTACCACCCCCCCACGTGTTGCGAGTTTATGAAGGTAATAGGAATACATAAATCTACTTGATATATTCGAATATTAAAGTGGTCGTTTGATGGTATAGTTGGTGTACGTTTCTGTGTGTAGGAAAATATTACCTGTGTGATGCGGGTTATACTACCATGCCGGGTTTCATATCTCCGTTCAGGGGCGTTAGGTACCATTTGAAGGACCATACAGATAGAGTTCCGCGAAATCGCAAAGAACTGTTCAACCTGCGCCATTCTTCCTTAAGGACGAAGATCGAGTCTACCTTTGGTATCCTGAAGAACAAGTTCAAGATCTTGACATCCAAGCCCTACTATCCCTTCCCAAGCCAGGTTGACACAATCCTTGCTTGCACGGTTCTTCATAATTATATCCAGATACAAGATCCGCATGACCCGCATCTCCTAGATGATGGTGTTGGGATCGAGGAAGACGGTGATGTTATAAATGAGCAAGATGATTCGATTATGGATATGTCACAACAGTTTCCATTACGTGAACAAACCTAACAAAGGGACCAGTGGAAAATGAGGAGGGATATAATTGCATGGGATATGTGGGTTGACTATTGTAAAATTCATAATAATGGAAACACAAGTGAACATGGTATGTGAGGTGTTTGTTATGTTTTATTTATGGGTGTGGCATGCAATGATGTGGACTCAATAACACTTTATGTTTTATTTATGCGTTTGACGTGTATGTTTGTGGCCTCCTTACATTAATTATGTGTTATTTATGGGTATGGCATGCAACGACATTTTCATATAATGTCACCAAATGCAGTTTAAATATGCTCTATTAAATTTTCATTTCGCCTTTGATATTTGCATTTGTTCTATTATTGCAGTCAAGTCTGGGAATCCGAACCAAGGGCGTATGAATGACCGGACAAATCCGAACCAAAGTTGGAGTGAGAATACGCTGTTGCGACCGATGGCGCGTAGGGTGGGTGACTTCCACTACCCAACGCAAGGTTTGCAAGGTGGAGGGACAAGTATGCCATATCAAAACTACCCGCAATATAGCATGCCAATGCAAATTCCTTCTCCCCCTGGATACATGCATATGCTACAAGGGGGGAGATGGGGGAAGGAATGGGAAACACACATTATTTTACCCCGTCTCCCCCTATGGGTATCCACATGACTTCATCGCCCAGCGGGAATGACTCGATGAGGAGGGGAAGTGACTCATCACGGAAGTCGAGTCGTCGCGATGATTCGGAGGAGCCTTCGGTGGACAGCCCAAGGAAAAAGACTAAGTCCCCTGTGAACAAAGTGTGGCCGTGGGAGCACGATTTGGAACTTATCCCCTACCTTACGGAGCAAGTAGATGAAGGAAATAAAGGCGATAAGTCGTTCAAACTTACTGCCTTCAACTCCGCAGCGGCCCACATTAATGCATTATTTCAAACAACATATACCGGGCTAAATGTCAAGAACCACTATAAAACCCTCAGGACTCGTCTCGCCGAAGTGAATGAATGCTTGGCCATTAGTGGCGCGGGATGGTGTGATGTTACCAAGACGATTACAATGGCGCCGGAATCTTATGGCCCGTGGGTAGCGGTAAGAATTCCAATTTTATACATAAGTAGAAATCATCTTCATATGTATTTTAAATACCGTTCAATAAAATGCTCCAGTGTGTGTGTGCAGGCCAATCCTAAAAAGATTCAATATGTGAATCACCCCATTCCGTGGCTTGAGAACCTTAGGAAAATCGTAGGAGACGATGCGGCAAGGGGGGAACATAGGAAGGATGTGTTCCAAATCTTTGGAGGTTCATACCTGGATGGTGAAGGGGATAATGAAGCAAATTATCAGCAAGAGCATGATTCGACGGCCGCTGAGGGTCCCCCGTACATCCCCCCGGGTTCATCGGGGGTATCTACTCCACCTGGGCCTTCCCCTCGTACACCTCAATCTGTGGGGAAGAAGGCAAACCGTCGCCAACGCCTACCCGAGGTTCATGACATTATGGAGAAAATGGTTAAATCAGTGGACAAAGTAGGTATGGCCGTTGACCATGTCGCTAAAGATTTAAAGAACTCATGACAAAAGGATTTGGGGCCGTGTATTTTTTCCCACTCCGAGTATCCGCTGGAGATGTTGGCTAAGGTGTACGACCATCTCGCCGATGAAGAGCCAAGGGGGCGGAAGTTTCTTGGGATGCCTCCAGCGGCCATGGATATGAAGATAAAGCTCATCATCGCGGAGCTTGATAAGAAGCGTGATGATGGATACGAAGATGAAGGGTGGGCTAATGAGAGTATTAACTAATTGCTACCTTGTGTGTGATGAAGACAATGGTGCTTTTTTGTATTATGTAGATACTGTAGTATGAGTAGGTACATGGCTTTTTGTGCTTGGGTCTGTTTGACATATACTATATGATGCCATGTTGTTTTGTGTCCTACTGGATGTTTGCAATACCCTAGTTGCTCACTGTTTTGTACATGGAGATATGAGCGTGTTTGCAATACACTAGGTACAGGAACAAATGAATCTGAATTATTTTCACCCCTTGGGTCCTGGCTGACAGACCCCAGATGCTCATTGTTGTGTGAAGGTGGATATGGGAATGTTACAATGGAGGGACATATGAATCTGAAATTTTTTCTCCCCTTGGTCCTTGCTGACAGCCCAAGTTTGCTTGTGTGTGTTGTATTTTTTTTATATATGGGCATGTAACAATGGAGTGCCATATGAATCTAAAATTTTTTCTCCCCTTGTTCCTTGCTGACACACCCTATAGGCTTATGTGTGTTGTTTTTTTATATATGGGCATGTAACAATGGAGTGCCATATGAATCTGAAATTTTTTCTCCCCTTGTTCCTTGCTGACACACCCTATAGGCTCATGTGTGTTGGTTTTTTTATATATGGGCATGTAACAATGGAGTGCCATATGAATCTGAAATTTTTTTTCCCCTTGTTCCTTGCTGACACACCCTATAGGCTCAATTTTGAGCTTTTTTTATATATGGGAATGTTACAATGGATTGACATATGAATCTGAAATTTTTTCTCCCCTTGGTCCTTGCTGACATCCCCTATATGCTTGTGTGTGTTGTATTTTTTTATATATGGGCATGTAACAATGGAGTGCCATATGAATCTGAAATTTTTTCTCCCCTTGTTCCTTGCTGACACACCCTATAGGCTCATGTGTGTTGTTTTTTTTATATGGGCATGTAACAATGGAGTGCCATATGAATCTGAAATTTTTTCTCCCCTTGTTCCTTGCTGACAGACCATATAGGCTCAATTTTGAGCTTTTTTTTATATATGGGAATGTTACAATGGATTGACATATGAATCTGAAATTTTTTCTCCCCTTGGTCCTTGCTGACAGCCCCTATATGCTTGTGTGTGTTGTATTTTTTTATATATGTGCATGTAACAATGGAGTGCCATATGAATCTGAAATTTTTTCTCCCATTGTTCCTTGCTGACACACCCTATGGGCTCATGTGTGTTGGTTTTTTTTATATATGGGCATGTAACAATGGGGTGCCATATGAATCTGAAATTTTTTCTCCCCTTGTTCCTTGCTGACAGACCCTATAGGCTCATTTTGAGCTTTTTTTATGTATGGGAATGTTACAATGGAGTGCCATATGAATCTGAAATTTTTTCTCCCCTTGGTCCTTGCTGACAGACCATATAGGCTCATTTTGAGCTTTTTTTTATATATGGGAATGTTACAATGGATTGACATATGAATCTGAAATTTTTTTCTCCCCTTGGTCCTTGCTGACAACCCCTATATGCTCAGTATGTGGTTTTCAGTTTGATATGGGAATGTGACAATGGATTTGCATATGAATCTGAATTTTTTCCCCCCTTTGGCCTGCCTGACAGACCCTATATGCTCATTGTGTTCTGTTCAGTTTGCTATGGGCATATGGGCATTTGACAATGGATTTAAATATGAAACTGATATGTTTACTTCATGCCCAATGATGAAGGGTGTTCACATATGACCGAATGTCATTCTACTCCCACTTACTTGGAAGGTTGGCTGGTTGGTTTATTTTTTTTATCTGTATCATACATGTATTTCAATGGAGTTCCATATGAATCTGAAATTTTTTCTCCCCTTGTTCCTTGCTGCCTGCCCCTATATGCTCATTGTGTCTGAGGTAAGATTTGTCTCTTGTGAAGGTCATGCATGTAGCCGGTATATAAAAATTGAGCCACCGCCAGCAACCAGTATTGGGAAATGATTAACTACAATTCTGAGGGCTACTAATTGTATATAATCTTTTAAGGTTTTTGAATTTATGTTGTTTTGTTGTATTTTGTTTATGCAATGAATTTTTCCTCGTTCTTTTTCCTTCATGACGTCGTCTCCATTGTCATCCTTCTTATACCATCATAGGTACGCCTTTCACTATCAATTATCACATCATTTCCTTGTATCTTTTATATATCCATTACTAATGTGTGTATTTTTGCAGGGTCAAATGAGTGCAAGCTCTAACCCGTCAGAACGATCACACCCGCGGGATGAGTTGGAATGTGATCCAGCAGACTACCGGCTTTGCCACTGTGGCCTGAGGTGCCAAGGCAGACTTCTTGGTCCCGGCGCGACCCTGTGCGGAGATATTGGACTTGTTCGTCGCGCGTCGAACATTGCGGATTCTACGAATGGAAGGACATCGCTCACAATGCTTGGTCGCGCAACGTTATACTTCGTTTGAAGGATGCGAATGAAAGGGGGCAGATTTTGGATAGCTCTTCATGCACACTGTCGGATAGTAGGGTTTACGATCTAGAGGGGCAGGTGGGTACGGTAGTTGGCCAAATTGAGAGAAACACGGAGAAAATGAATAGGATTATCGTAGATATTGACACAATTAAGTGTTTGTTGTTTTCTATAATAGGCCTAATCATTTTAATGTTGTTGGTTGTGTACACGAAGAATGTATGAATGGGATGTCGGATAACTTGTAATGATACCTATATGAAACTGTTATTTTTTGTATGAATGTGATAAGTGCTTGTTTGGTTTGATATCTATATGAATCTAAAATTTTTCCTGCCTTTGGGTTTGTCTTTCAGACTCTATATGCCCATTGTCTTGTGTATGGTGATATGTATTTGTTTCAATTGGTTTCCATATGATTCTTACATTTTTTTTCTACCCTTCGTTCTGCCTGCCAGACTCTATATGCTCCCTGTTTTTTTCATGGTGATATGTGCATGTTTCAATTGATCTCCATGGGGGGGGGGGGTGAAATTAACCTATTCTCACCTCTCCCTACCACATTCCACATTCCCACATTCCCACTCCCATCTTTCCCAAACTCAAAAGAACACAAAAAAGTTTAATGGGACCCACCTAACTTTTCCTCTACCAATTCCTCTCAACTCCCCCCCCCCCAAAAAAAAAAAAAAAAAAGAACACAAAACCCTATTTCTCGCTCTTCTAAATTCCTTTTCCTCCCAACTTTCCCTCCCCTACTTCCACTCAGAAGAACAAGCCCTAATATGAAAAGGAAAGAAAATAAAAAAAAATTCATATCCATCAATATATAACCAGAACTTTTTATCAGCCCAAATGGGGAAACAAAACGCAGGTTTCCCTTGCAAATGAGAAGACTACAAGCCCCCCCTGAATAGGATTACATCGAAACGAGCACCAGGAAACAGTGCACACTAGTCCATTTTTGCACAAAATTGAAACAAATGTAGTATTACAAAGTAACCTGTAAGGTGCATATGTACATATCTGCACTTTCCGGTAGGTATTCATGATACATCCCCTCCAATCAAAATTTTTATGTCATAAAAGACAATTTGGCAAGAAACTGAAAATACACACAAGCATCCTGCCTGTAAATTCAATAAACACAACACACACAGGCACCGGAATTGGTAGATTGCAGTTGATTTCAACCCCATTGTTCTACATGGGGTGCTCGCTCAACACACACAAGAGAGAGAGAGAGGAACATAACTTTTCTCACCTTATGCTTTGTTAGTATTGAGAGAGAGGGAGAGAGAGAGAGGGAGAGAGAGAGAGAGAGAGAGGAACATAACTTTTCTCACTTTATGCTTTGTTAGTATTCCCTCGGGCTATATTATCTTGGCAATCTTCCCATGGATCATTTGTAGGAAGAAAAAATTCTCGTGTCTCGCCAGAAGCGTGTGCGGCACAGCAAACCATGGATATTTTGATTTCAACAAAATCTCCTCCTCTGAAAAAAAAAAACCATTAGCTTTCTCTCATAGATGATGCTGACAGCAAGAAGTTCAGAAATTGCTCTGTACATGTGATGAGAAATGCCTCTCTGTTGAACCATGTTCATGCTAAAGAGCAAGCACAGGATGAATATGCATTGAATCCATATCTAACAAATTGTAGGCAGAAATTTTCCAATTATCACAAATTGTAAGCAAATTGGCTGCCTTAAGGATGATGGAACCTGAAAGCAATGCATTTCTTTTTCGTGTTTATATCAGCAGCTGTTATTATTTGATTAATAGACAACAAAAGCCTTGTTCTTTAGCACAGCATTGGAGAAACCAAAAGATTTTCAGCCCTCGTGAGACAACTTTCATCATGATATTCTAAAAATAATTATGATAATCTAAAGATCACAAGGAAACAATTACCAATAATGACAAGAGCCACTTACTCGAATCTTGTAGAACTGTATTGCTTCTAGTGATTCTGCAATCTTCGTCTGCTTTACTATGGTGGAATGCAATACCTGATGAATTCTATATAATCATAGAGGATACCAGAAAAACAGAAAGTTGAAGAAAGTGAAGATAGAATAATTAAGCCTTCATATTTCCTTAGTATGGGATAAGCTGAGAGAAATTATTCTATAAACTGAGCCATGACATGAAATTGCAGGAAAAATGAGCAGCTAAAGAATATCATATAGTAAGTTATTGTCCTTCAGATAATCAGATTCGGCTTACTTGAAAGGAGAAACTAAAGTTATTTTGTACTGCACTAATAAAAGCACAATTGACACCTCAATTTTTAGGCATTAGATGAATAGACCACGAGCATACCTTTTTTGTCATATCAAGATCAGACTCAATCAATTTTATCCTGTTCCATGATTCCAGGAGCAAACGTTCTTTCTCCAAAGGGATCTCTGCAGGCTTGCTGCTGATCTTGCTGCACATCATCTCAAGCCTTTGAAGACGCTCTAAACAAGGATGTATATGGTCTTCTGTGATGGTTTCCACAGTAGGATCGGGAACGGGATTCAAACTTGGGTTCAGTGTGCCCAAAGGACTTGTGTTGTCAGAATTTCTCTCTTTCTTCCAAGTTAGAACCCGAAAGAATGATAGCAACTTGAACAAAAAAGCCACAAACACTGTTGCGAAAAATCTTAAAGTACTTTGATTTGTATCATTCTCTGAGTTGACTTGCCTATCGATTGTCCAACCTGAAACAATAAATATGAAAATCAAGATTCTATCAAGAATTGTACAGTTAAAATTTAAAAAATGAACAGTGTGTATAATGAAATTGAAGCAGATAGTCTGATTAACTTTGATACGTAGCACAACAAATAAAGTCCCTCACCATCCAAATTGAAGCAGCTCAAGTCTATATAATCCCCACATAATTACATGAATACCACAGCCAAGAAGTAAATTCATTCAGAGAATATGTGAGAATCAAGATAAATAACATAATTTCATACGATTGTTATAATTTTTTGGTTCTTTACTCAAAGTGAGTGCCTTCCCATATAAAATATATAAATGTACCACCCTCTCTTCTGGACCGTTTCTTACTCGAGGTCCACTGGATACTTGCAAGCTTTGCACCTCCGATTCACAAGCTTAAATACTAAACCACCACATGGAAAAGGTAGACTGTTTAATAGTTTTGATGCAAAGCCAAATATAATTTTTATGGTTAAGGAATTGGTGCAAACTTGGATCATCCGAAACTAATTCTAAGATTTTCTTAAATCTCATTGTTGCAATGTGAAGCCCTTTCTATGCTGACTGATTGCCTACAGCTCTGCATATTTCTTAGCTGAACAGTCAGCCCAGTTTGATGGGAAAAGGCTATGATGATGATGATCCTGCTTGCTACAAATTTGTACAGTCTGATCAAACATATTCCACTTATCACACATCGGAATTGACCTTGGAACATGGAAGGTTAGTTATAACATATTCACCAACAGTAAGCCTTATCCCAGTTTTATAAGAAATGAGATTGTTAGTGTAATTTATATATTTATTAACTTGGGTAGTTTGGTTGGTTAGTTGAAGACTTGTACCCATATTCTATTTTTCTATACATATAGAAAAGGGGAAGATGATTCTATTTCTCATCCCTTCATAGATCCATTAGCCCCACCTATCCTTGGTCTTCGTCTCCAAATCAAATAACCCAGAAAATTACATGTATGCCCCCGCAAAAATACAAGTATGCCCTTCACTGTTATAACTATTGAAGTACTAGTGTCTGACAAAGTTGAAAAGTGTTCAACATGTGCCTCAGAAGTGTCCGAGAACTGTCGATGTCTGGTACGTGTGTCGGTGCGTCTGTTACGATGTGACTTCATGATAAACCTACCCCTTGCTATATAGCTTGAAACTGTAAAAAACTTTTCTAATGATACGAAGCCTCAGCTTTCTACCACTATTTGTATTTTACACACATTTCGTTACGACAAAAGCAAAATTCAACTAAGACATAGAACACAAAATTTAGTAGATGAATTTCTTCAAAGTGATTTGTTAATCAAAACTAAATACAAAAATCTCATTAAAATCTAACGTAAAATAGCTCAAAATCCCGACGAATTCTCACATAAAACCCAATAAACCCCCATTAAAAACCTATTCATACAATTAGACCCAGGACCCCCTTATTTATACTAATCCCTAAACTCTTAAACCTACTTGAACAACTACCTACAATTGTAGTTCAAAATCTAATCCTAAATAATATATGACTCAAACATAAAAAACTAAAAAAACTACCTCAATTAGGACGTAAATTAGATTTTAAGTTAAATCCTTACAATCTCTACCTTGACTCAAAATTGATCAACTTCAAGGATTGTAAATGTCGACAACTTGAATCAACCATGTTGGGAACTTTAACAAACCATTATCAACTTCACATTTAGTAGAAATCTGATGGGCCTGGGCCCAAACACATGCGGGTTTACACCCGCCGGCCCAGGCCAGCCGCCACACCCCCCTCTAGCCGACCCCTTGCCACACCCTCTTTTTTGTACTTGCCCTAGCCGAGTCCTTCTTGGAGTAGGACTCCTCCTCCCGACCCGAGTCCTCCTTGGCGTAGGATTAGCCGGCCTAGTCCTACTTGGTTTAGGATTGTCATGGTTTCTATTATAAATAGGGGATAGCCTTCTCTTATTTTCTCATGCTTAATATTGGAATATTTCTATTGAGCATCCATTAGGAGTAGACGAGTGCGGACGTCCTCTAGGCGTCTTGGGAGGAGGGCACACCTCTTTTGTGTCCAATTATCTTTTTATTTCGCTTGTTATTTTCTAATAAAAATTCCATCTTTGTTAGTTCCTAACAATTTGGTATCAAAGCACGTGACGATTTATGGCGGCTTCCACAAGATCGCAAGACAAATTTGAGGCGTTGGAGGCAAAATTCACGGGCGAGATCGAGGCGATCAAAAAGTCGTTGGCGGGGAACGACGAATCCATGGCCAAGTTGACTACTTCCATCTCCCAATTGGCGTCAAATCAAGCAAAACACGACGACCAATTCGCGCAATTGATGGGTGCCTTGAATCAATTAGCAACAAACCCTAAAGGCGAAGGAAACCCTAACCCATCACCAAAGGCGGCACCTTTGAAGAAGGAGAAGGAGAAAGAAGAGATTTTTTTCCAAAATCAACCCTACTTCGTGGAGGAGTTGGACGAGGACGACGCCGAGGAGCCATGGAGGGACGACTACCGCGAGGAGGTGCGGCGGAGGGCGGTACAAAGCCAAAGAGAGGCCGGAGGACCTAGCCGCGCGACAAGGGGGACTCACGTCATGGGAGAAGGAAGATCAGCCCCCCACGGCACGTGGGGGGTCGACCAGCTGCGGATGGGGACCCGGGCCCCCTGACGCCACCTGCGGGCTCAGGCAGGGGCGGCGGGACCCTGCCTGGGCCCGTCAGGCTCTGGCGACCCTGCCGGAAGGCCGGCAAGGTTCGCCGACCTTCTAGGGAGGGCCCAGGGGCCCGTCGAGCCTGGCCGAAGGCCGGCAGGCCCCTGTGGGTCTGCGACAGGGCAGAAACCCCACACCTGGCAGCCGCAGGAGGGGGGCGGGGGCTTCGGACAGCAGGATAGGGGGGTTTTTGAGCCCCCCGAGCAGCGGACCACGACGACTGGAGGCCGCAGACAGATTTCGGGAGACTTTTGTGACCCTCCAGGGCACCGACCAGCACTTGATGATCCTTTCTACGGCCATGGACGCGGGAGAGGCTATTACTCCGACGAAAGGAGTGGATATGAGGCAGAGTTCGGCGATGACGCTGGATGGGACGACTTTGAGGGGCGTCGCGAACGTCACCATGGAGACTACGGGAGTCACGGAGGCGGGCCACCCCGGCACTACGAGACACTGGAGGATAGGCGTCAGCACTACCGTCCGCCGCCCAGACAGGAGGGAAGACCCGAGCAGGGGCGTTTTGGAGGAGATTGTCGCGTCCGGAAGCTGAAGATGCCGCTATTTTCCGGAGAGGACCCACACGCCTGGTTATTTACCGCAGAGAGATACTTCACGGCCCACCACATGACCGAGGCCCAGAAGCTGGAGGCGGCAGCGATCTGCATGGAGGGGCGTGCTTTGGGATGGTTCCAGTGGAGGGAGAGGCGACAGCCGGTGAGGAGCTGGGAGGAGCTGAAGGATATGGTGCTGGAGAAATTTAGAGACCCCGGCTGGGAAACTTGCACGAGCAGCTTTACGCCCTCAGGCAGGAGGGGTCGGTACGAGATTACATCGAGAGGTTCGAGACACTGGCCGGGCGAGTGCATGACGTCTCAGACAAGTCACTGGAGGGAACCTTTCTGAAAGGGTTGCGCCCCAGCCTGCGTGCAGCAGTAAGACCCTACAAGCCTAAGGGGCTTTCGGAGGTCATAGAGATGGCACAGATGGTTGAGGATGCGCAGACCGAGGACAGGCATGTCCGGAGCAGTTTCAATAGTCAGACAGCAAGAGGCGGTTCGTCTGAGACGGGAGGAGCTGGCACCTCGACAGGGGTGGGGCAGGCGAACCGGGAGAAGGCGGGGGAGAAGAGTAGCACACCACTACCTGAGGGGCAGTTCAGACGCATGACGAACGCAGAGATGAGGGACAAGAGACAGAAGGGCTTATGCTTCCGGTGCGATGAAAGATTCTCACCAGGCCATAGATGCGCAGGGCGCAAACTCCAGGTGATCCTACTGGAGGACGACGAGGGCGAGTCTGATATCGAGGAAGAGACCGCTGCGGCAGAGGATGAGCTTGAGGGCCAGCAGTTGGACGTAGCGGAGGTGTCCCTCAATTCCGAGGTAGGGTTCACACCGAATCATACCATGAAGCTGAGGGGAGAGGTCAGAGACCAGGAGGTGACGGTGCTGATCGACAGTTGGGCCACCCACAATTTTATTTCCAGGAGGGTGGTGACACAGCTGGGCCTTCAGCTGACAGATTGCGGCAACTTTAGCGTGATGATGGGGACAGGGAAGAAGGAGAGCAGCCGTGGAGTTTGCCGGGGTTTGGTTCTGACCATGCAGGGGATACAGATTATTACAGACTTTTTACATCTAGACCTTGGGAGCACCGACGTTATCCTCGGCATGACTTGGCTCCAGACTCTGGGGGAGATGACCATTAACTGGAAACTACTGTGGATGAAGTTTCAGGAGGCCGGGCGAGCGGTGATACTACAGGGAGACCCCAGCCTCTGCAGGACATTAGTCTCTCTGAAGACCATGGTTAGGACCATTCAGACGGAGGGTGGCGGATATTTAGTGGAGCTGTACTCGCTGACCAGGGAGGGAGGAGCCGATGCCAGTTCCGAGCAGCCCATTCCGAGGGAGGTTCAGCAGTTGATGGGGCAGTTTGAGGAGATATTCCAGGAGCCTCGGGGACTTCCACCGCCACGGGACCACGAGCACGCCATTGTTCTACGAGAGGGGATTTCCCCCATTAGCGTGCGGCCCTACCGATACCCTCAGCACCAGAAAGATGAGATCGAGAGGATGGTTTCAGAGATGGTGCAGGCCGGGGTAATCCAGCCAAGTATTAGCCCGTTTTCCAGCCCTGTTCTATTGGTCAAGAAGAAGGATGGTAGTTGGCGGTTTTGCGTGGACTACAGGGCACTGAACAAGGAGACGGTCCCGGATAAGTTCCCTATACCAGTGATTGATGAGCTCCTAGACGAGCTACATGGAGCGACTTGGTTCAGCAAGCTAGATCTGAAGTCGGGCTATCACCAGATTCGGATGCGGCGGGAGGATGTGCCCAAGACGGCGTTCAGGACGCATGAGGGCCACTACGAGTTCCTGGTCATGCCCTTTGGGCTGACCAATGCCCCGGCCACCTTTCAGGCTCTCATGAATAAGGTATTCCGTCCCTTTCTCAGGCGGTTCGTTTTGGTCTTTTTCGACATATCTTGGTGTACAGTCGTTCGCTGGAGGAGCACTTGGACCACCTGCAGGTAGTTTTTCAGGAGCTGCAGTACCACCAGCTTTATTTGAACAGGAAGAAGTGCCTGTTCGAGCAGCCACAGGTGGAGGGAGTACCTGGGACATGTGGTGTCAGCGGGAGGAGTAGCCGCCGATAAAGCTAAGATAGCGGTCATGCTGGATTGGCCACGACCTACTACTCTCAGAGGGCTGCGGGGCTTCTTGGGTCTTACAGGTTACTACCGCCGCTTCGTAGAGGGATATGGGACGATCGCCTGGCCATTGACAGAATTACTAAAGAAGGATCAGTTCCATTGGGGTGACGAGGCGACGACAGCTTTTGAGGCCCTGAAAAGGGCAATGACCACGGTCCCGGTCTTAGCATTGCCCGATTTCACCCGACCTTTCGTGGTCGAGGCAGATGCGTCAGGACATGGGCTGGGCGCGGTACTGATGCAGGACCATCGTCCTATTGCATACTACAGCCAGGTGTTGACCACCAGGGCCCGATTGCGGTCAGTCTATGAGCGGGAGCTGATGGCGATAGTCTTGTCCATTCAGAAGTGGAGACCTTATTTGTTGGGACGGAGCTTCATCGTTCGCACTGATCAGCGGAGCCTGAAGTACCTGCTTGAGCAGCGGATGGTAGCAGAAGAACATCAGAAGTGGTTGCGCAAGCTGATGGGTTACAGATTCGAAATAGAGTACCGTTCGGGACTGGAGAACAAGGCAGCTGATGCTTTATCCCGGCGGGAGGAGACAGAGATAGCAGCACTTACCGTATCCATCCTGGACGATTGGGGCCCACTGCAGCGGGAGGTTGAGATAGACCCGGATTTGGCGGCTATACAGAAGCTCTTTTGCAGGGGTCGACTGAGTACCCGGGGTATTCATTGCAGGAGGGGCGATTACTGTACTGGGGCAGACTAGTGATACCGAGGACTTCTCCTTTCTTACCGACCATACTCAAAGAGTTCCACGGCAGTGCTATTGGAGGACATTCTGGGGTCCTTAAGACCTACCAGCGGTTATCACGGGAAATTTACTGGAAGGGGCAAAAGAAGGATGTGGCTAGGATGGTGGCGGAGTGTGACGTGTGCCAGCGTCACAAATATCAGGCTATGTCTCCAGGAGGATTATTACAGCCACTATCCCTACCAGACAGAGTGTGGGAGGACCTTTCTATGGATTTTATTGATGGGTTGCCTAAGTCGGGAGGGTTCAGCGTCATTTTTGTTGTGGTAGACCGCCTCAGCAAATATGCACATTTTATCCCACTTAAGCATCCTTACAGCGCTGTGTCAGTGGCCGACACTTTTGTGCGCGAGGTTATCCGTCTACATGGTCCCCTAAAGTCCATTGTTTCGGATAGGGACAAGGTGTTCCAGAGTAAGTTTTGGCAGGAGCTTTTTCGCCTACAGGGGACATCATTAAAAAAGAGCACTGCTTATCACCCCCAGACAGATGGCCAGACAGAGGTGGTCAACCGAAGTGTAGAGACGTATCTGCGATGCTTCATCTCGGAGAATCCTAAGGAGTGGGTTCGCTGGTTACCATGGGCAGAATATTGGTACAACACTTCATACCACACGGCAGCCCAGACGACTCCCTTTAGGATTTTATATGGCAGAGACCATCCACACTTACTTCATTATGGGCAGGAGACGACCCCGGTTTCTGATGTGGAGCAGTACTTAGCTGAGCGGGACCGGGTTCTAGAGGAGCTGAAGCTCCATTTGGTGAGAGCTCAGCAGGTGATAAAGGCTCGGGCAGACCTCCACCGCCGAGATGTACACTTTGAGGTGGGCGACATGGTATATCTGAAGTTAAGGCCCTACCGGCAAAGGTCGGTGGCTCATAGGAAAAATGAAAAGCTGTCACCACGATATTTTGGGCCTTTTGAGGTCGAGGCACGGGTTGGATCGGTAGCTTACAGGTTGCGCTTGCCGCCAGGATCGACCATTCACCCGGTATTCCATGTTTCACAGTTACGCCAGGCTATTGGCACCCACACTTCTTCTCCGACATTGCCCGAGTCACTTACTGCGGATATGGAGGTTGGACTGGAGCCAGAGCTACTGAAGGGGGTACGCCGGACCGACACAGGCGCGCGACAGGTCTTATTGCAGTGGAAGGATCTACCAGAGCACGACAGCACTTGGGAGGACATGGCTGATATGGTGTTGCGATTCCCAGATTTCCACCTTGAGGACAAGGTGGCTCTTTGGGGGGGAGTATTGATAGGCCTGGGCCCAAACCCATGCGGGTTTACACCCGCCGGCCCAGGCCAGCCGCCACACCCCCCTCTAGCCGACCCCTTGCCACACCCTCTTTTTTGTACGTGCCCTAGCCGAGTCCTTCTTGGAGTAGGACTCCTCCTCCCGCCCCGAGTCCTCCTTGGTGTAGGATTAGCCGACCTAGTCCTACTTGGTTTAGAATTGTCATGGTTTCTATTATAAATAGGGGGTAGCCTTCTCTTATTTTCTCATGCTTAATATTGGAATATTTCTATTGAGCATCCATTAGGAGTAGACGAGTGCGGACGTCCTCTAGGCGTCTTGGGAGGAGGGCACACCTCTTTTGTGTCCAATTATCTTTTTATTTCGCTTGTTATTTTCTAATAAAAATTCCATCTTTGTTAGTTCCTAACAAAATCTACTTCAACTTAAACCAAAAAATTTCTCATAATCTGACTTGGCTCGAGTATTCACCAATACCTTGGAAGCCATCACACTCACCTTTCTTGCTTTGTGGTTACTAATACCTCAGACAGTATCACCATCATCTTCTGTTATTATCAACCACCACCTTAGAAGGTAACTTCCTTACTTTGTGATCCATCAATTCGATCAAATCATGGTTACCCAGTTTCATGGTTACTCAGTTTCAATCACAAAAACAAAAAAACTAAAGAATCTCATCAAATCTCCAATAACACATGATATCTCTAATTTCTCATCAATTTCTTCTTTTTTCTTGTTCTTCTTCTTCTTGGGACTTCTTTCAATCACTGCTTCGGCACCATCAATGCCACCATTTTGAAACCTTAAACGTGAATCCATAATACCAGTTTGTTACAATAGAAGAAAAATTCAAATAAGAAGATAGAACCAAAATTTCTCATAAAATCAGTTCAAACCCCCTACAAATCCTCACAAAAACCCATTACAACCCTTAAAACATATTGATACAATTAAATCCAAGACCCCTCAGTTATATGATGCGGTCGGATGGCGCGCGGGCACGGGTCGGGCCGCGGATCCGGGCGTAGGAGCAACCAATAGAACGACTTAGTCTCTTTGCTTTATGCACTATCGTTTATACTTTTAAGTTGTAGTGTGTTTAGTCTTTTGTTAGGAGAGTACTTAAATGGATTAGCCCTAATTATGTTGGGATCGAAGAATTGAGATAAATCGTCATTGTGACGGCTGGGACTTGGGGGAATAGACCTGATCACATATTTCAAGTTGGGGAGCGATCTACTCCATAAAAGATCATTATCTCATTATTCTTATCTCTTTCGTTGTCCACTTAAAATTTCTTTTCTTTCTTTCCATTAAAAATCTGAACTTTTTGTTACGATTAACCCTAATCGTATCAATTTGGTATCAGAGCATTAAGATCCGATGGCGGGGACGAGAGAAAAGACGGCCGCGGAACCTGTAGAAGAGAGATTCGACGGCAAACTTGAAGAAGTGAACAAGAGAATTGACGGGCTTCAAGGCGAGATCCAAGGTATCCATCAGGAGATGAAGGTGGTTGCTAAGGCTTCCGACATCCAAGATATTCTACAGATCCTTCGACAACATCAGAAACAACCCGAATCTGAAGCTAGGGCATCAACTTCGACAAATCTGAAATTTCCCTCAGATCTAGGGCCACGTGAAGAAGATCCAGCGAACGAAGAGCCAGAACGCCGTTTCGTGCAGATCCAGGAGACCAACTAGCCAATCGGAAGAGCCGCCGACCCTCGTGGCGACTTCCGGCAGGCGACGAGACACCCCGGGGGCGACGGAATCCTGGCAGACCGCTAGGGGCCGCATGCCCCTTCCATTGGCCGAGCGGACCTGCGCGGCCAAAACTGGGGCCGCACCGGCCCTTACCGAGGGTCTGGCGGCCCGCCAGACCCTCGGCAAGGGCCGACGAGGCCCCACAGTGGGCGGCGGACCCTGGCGACATGCCAGGGGCCCTGCACTGCAGGAACAGCCCCCGGCAGGGGCTTGATGAGCCGACATGCCCCTTTGGGGTTTCCGCTGGGCATGGAGGGGGCGTTGGAGACCTTGAGACGCGCTAAGGAGAATGTCAGGAGGCTTCAGGAGACCGGGGATGATGTGTGGCATGTGTCGGAGTACGAGTACACACGCTGCGTCGATAACCATCATGAGTGGGGTGATGGAGACGAATGTGATGACGAAGAGCAGAGGGCAACGGAGAGAGTCCGGGAGGAAGTTTGGGGGGCGTATGGGTAGCCAAATCGGCTCAGATGGAGGGTGGAGGAGCTCGCTCGCCCGAGATACCAGGAAGGGATTCGGGGAGGGGGTCAACGTGGCGATGCCAGCTCAGATAGCCGGTTGAGGAAGTTAACCATGACCCTTGTCGAGGGAAAGGTTAACCATGCCCCTTTTCGAGGGAAAGGATCCAGATGCATGGATCTACAAGGTGGAGAGGTACTTCGACTTCTTAAGAGTGGCTGAGGCGGAGAGGATGCAGGCGGTGGGGATGTGCTTCGAAGGGGAAGCGCTGGGATGGTTCCGTTGGAGCCAACGGCAGAGGCCTATCCGCACTTGGATAGAGTTGACGAAGTGCCTCATGGAGAGTTTTCAGGAGAAGCAGGCAGGCGGCATAGATATTTCAAAATCAAGCATCCTGACTCCTGAGCATATCTTAGTATTTCTCTGGCATGTATGCATAGATAGGACTAGAAAATTTTCGTTAGCAAGAGGATGTGTGGTCTAATAAACATATTGATGAGGACCAAGTTCAATGAATCTCATTTGGTCATATTTGTTAGAATTTAATTTGATTTGCTTTTATTTGGTTTTATTTGTGAGGATTTTATTTGATTTTATTAAATTTTCTTTGATTTATTTAAATTTTCTAGGATTTGCTTATGTAAACACGTATCGTGCACGTACCTTAGGCTATAAATAAGTTGTGCACCTTTAGAAATTAATTTTGATTGAATGAATAAGAATGCTTTGCTTTGCTTATGAGATGCAGGGGAGTGGGTACAGGATCTTGGCGAGAAGCCTAGATTTCTAAATCTCTGTCATACTGATGTATTGGAATGGACAGTGAATGGCTGGTGTGAGAAACTCTCAATATCCATTGTCTATTAAGAATCCCTAATATTCCTAATTTTAAACCATATATGTAATAGTTTTTCCACTTTCCCTCTTTAGATCTTCCAGTGTACGCCACATATAAGACTAGTAGTTAATTAGCAGGGATAAGAAACATAATTTCCAAACCATGTGCGAGCCAGATCCTACGATACATAAATAGAAGAAGTTGCACTCCAAAACATGCCAATTTTACCATAAAATACAATGGCACCCACTTCATTTCTTGGAATTAAAAACCATGAGAACAATGAACATTGAGTTTGAGGTGTTTATTTACCGTATTCACTATCCACCTGAAAATGCTAAACCTTTCATGGTTCGTGACCCAAATCACATGTTTTGAAGTGTGGTACATTGACGATTTGGAATTTAAAATTCAACATTCAAGATTTTTACTAACTTTTTCGACTAAGTAATTCTGGTACATTACCGATTTGGAATGGGAAATTCAACATTCTAGATTTTATTAACTTTTTAGACTAAATAAAAAATTGTTGCTAACAAGGTTCACCTTTGCTAAATTTTATAATGCAAACTATTGTGCACAAATATATATACTCATAAATATATATAGAAATACAAAACTCTTTAACAATCATGTAAAGATTTATTTCTTCTTAATAAAAATATATTTAGTACATACTAAGCATCCAATGAAGCCTACCCCCAATGTACTATATTTTGAACTAGTAGCATTCCACATATCGAAACTATCCACATTCCTGATACCTACTTAGAAGGATTGCTTATTTTTCATGAAAAAAGAAGTAAACAACACATGATGCTTATGTGCAACAGAGGCATACTCCAAAAAAACTAAAAACTAATTGGAGCCAGCATTTTTGATGTATGTTGGAAGGAGTACTAGGATGTGCAACCTCTTCAGTCCTTGCTTAGGATACTATAAATAAGTATTAAAGTTGAGTTGATGTGCACAGGAAAAAAGTGTCACATTAAGCCAAAATTGACACTTGAAATTAAAATATAATATTCATGGGGGCTATCTCTAGAATACCACGTCATGTGCATGGAGATGGATGTCATACAATAGTTTTGATGAACAGAAAAGGGTTGTAGCTAGCATTCAATGGAAATAAACCATGGTGCAAACGCCTCAGTTAAGCATGTAACGGTTGACGACCTGATAAATAGGTATTAAAGTTAGTATCAGTCAGATGTGCACGGGAAAAGTACCACATTGAGCTAAAAGTGGCAACCAAAACCTAAAATCTAATATCCGTCGGAGCTACTTCTAGAATACCACCATTATGTGCATGGAGGTAGATGACATACAATAGTTTTGATGAATTGACTAGTGTGTTCGCTAGAAATACATGTAAAGGCAAACTCCTCAGTTAAGCACATAATAAATGATAACCTCTTGGGAAGTCCTTGCTTGGGGCATTTCAGTATCACAATGAACCAAAGGTAAAACTTTGCCATTTTTGAATCATTTAAATAACTTTGAGCTTAAAGAAATCTCTCATCCCCATGTTTACAAGATTACATTATACTCACTTGAAATCAAAGGATCAAAGTAGGAAGTTCAAGACCCCAAGCATTTAAGTGAGGTCAGGCAGTTTCAGTAGTATCTCCATTATAAACATTATGGACCTCAAATCTATAGGTTTCATTATTCAGAAAAAAATGTAGCAGTTGTTTAGAATATGCATTTCTAAAGATAGAAGCATTCAGTTGCTAAGACAGTCAGAATTCCTTTTCAGGACATTCTTGCAGTTAGAAGTATACACTGCTGGATATTAATTTACATGATGCCACTGACATAGATGGTGTATAATGAAATTCACACGGAACAAACAAAAGAGCTTAACAAGGAAACCAGTGAAATAAACTGCTAAATACAGTCATTTCAAAGATATGAATAGAAACAACTCACACAGATGAATTAGCCAAAGAGTCAGATTTCAGTACCTGGTAAATGTGATGATACAATGGTGCCGGGATTTGAAGGGGTTTTCAGTTCTATGGGTTGCTTTACAGCATACCCTGCTCCTCTTGTACAGACGTCTACTGATTTATCAACTATTACAAAACGGTCATCACAACTGTAGTAAGATGCGGAATCGATTGCCCTGACCTGCAGAAGTCATGAGATGGTAACAGTAAAAATATTGTAACTCGCTGCGTTCTGGGGAACCACTGTACATGTATTATTTAATGGTAGTGAATAATGTCACTTGGACCATTTTAGCTAGTTGAATGATGTCTCTTACTACGAAACATGGACACAGTCATGACACGTATATGACACGATACCAACACGGGTGCATGGCAAATTCGTCGAAAGGACAAGACACAGAAGCGTACCTATACAACTGTGTATGAGCATATCCAATATAATACACATCAAAACACTGTGGTCGTGATGTGTCCTATTAAGAATAAAAAGAAAAACAGAATAAAATTTTAATGACATAGATTCATGACTTCTAATCTAGTAAAATAAATCAAACAAAAAGATAATATATATATAATGGATGCATAACCTAATTCAAGTTATGCTTAGTATTTCTTGACACAGCAACCACTTGGTTAGGAGAATTTTTATATATTTTTTAAGACGTGTTAAGGCATCTGACACAAACAACCTTTAGGTTTTATATATAGCTGACATGGTTTATGCAGCCGCGTGATGGGGATGTAGAAGGGGAAACAAGATGTGATGGAAGAAATTAGGGAAGAACTAATTAGTGATTTTAAAGATAAAGAATAAGCAGGTTTAGGTCTCTCATCATGGAATCGAACAATCACGTACCTCAATGTCTCGCACACTAAATATTCCTTTGGGCTTCTTGCCCAAGCGATTTCTTACCCCACCTCACATCTCTCACGTAAAAAATTTTAAACTTGCAAATTTTGTTTACAAAACTCATGTTTTATTCAATCACAATATATCTAAAAATTCAATTACAAACTCATATTAATAAGAGAAGAAATAAACTTATAGCAGCCTGATACTCAAACTCTAAATATGACTTAAATTCCTAAATAAAATTATCTTCCTTCAAGAGAAAACTCAAACGTACTAAAACAAATAAAAAAGACTCAAATAAAAGAACTTAAAGTATACACTAACTCGAACGTTTAAAGATTGACTCGAACTACTAAGGGCTTGTTCTTTTGAGTGGAAGTAGGGGAGGGAAAGTTGGGAAGAAAAGGAATTTTGGAGAGAGAGAAATGGGGTTTTGTGTTCTTTTGGGGGGGAGAAGTTGAGAGGAATTGGTAGGTGAAAAGTTATGTGGGTCCCAGTAAACTTTTTTGTGTTCTTTTGATGTTGGGAAAGTTGGGAATGAGAATTGAAATTGTGGTATGTGGTAGGGAGAGGTGAGAATAGGCTAATTTAACCCCCCAATGTATATCAAATGAAACTTGCACATATCAAACAACACAAAGCAATGAGCATATAGGGTATGGCAGCTAGGACAAATGGGAGAAAAAACACCAGATTCACATGGATATCAACTGAAACTTGCATATATCACATTCATACCAAAAATAACAGTTTCATATCCAAATCAGTACAAGTTATCCGACAACCCATTCATACATTCTTCGTGTTCACGACCAACAACATTAAAATGATTAGGCCTAATATAGAAAACAACAAACACTTAATGGTGTCAATATCTCCGATAATCCTATTCATTTTCTCCGTGTTTCTCTCAAGTTGTCCAACTACCGTACCCAACTGCCCCTCTAGATCGTAAACCCTGCTATCCGACAATGTGCTTGAAGAGCTATCCAAAATCTGTCCCCTTTCATTCGCATCCTTCAAAAGAAGTATAACGTTTCGCGACCAAGCATTGTGAGGGAGGTCCTTCCATTCGTAGCATCCGCAGTGTTCGACGCGAGACGAACAAGTCCAATATCTCCTCCCAGGGTCGCGCCGGGACCAACAAGTCTGCCTTGGGCACCTCAGGCCACAGTGGCAAAGCCGGTAGTCTGATGGATCACATTCCAACTCATCCCGCAGGTGTGATCGTTCTGACGGGTTAGAGCTTGCACTCATTAGACCCTGCATAATTACAGATTAGTAATGGAAATATGAAAGATACAAGGAACTGATGTGATAATTGTCAGTGAAAGACGTACCTATGATGGTATAAGAAGGATGACAATGGAGACGACGTCTTGGAGGAACAAGAACGAGAAAAAATTCTTTGCATACCCAAAATATGACAAAACAACGTAAATGCAAAAACAACATAAATGCAGCAACCATAAAAGAGTCTACAATTATAGAGTCTGAAAGACAGACACAAGGGAAGCAAAAATTTCAGATTCATATGGATTTCAAGTCAAACTTGCACATATCACCCTGAAAAAACCATAAAAGAGTATATACAAGTATAAGCCCTCAGAAATGGAGTTAATCATTTCCCAATTCTGGTTGCTGGCGGTTGCTCAATTTTTATATACCGTTTACATGCATGACCTTCACAAGCGAAAATTCTTATAATTGTATAGACTTGAACATATCAAACAGCACAAAGCAAAAGACATATAGGGTATGGAAGCAAGGACCAAGGGGAGAAAAAAATTCAGTTTCATATTGAAATCAAAATAAACTTGCACATAATACAAATAATAAAAATGAGCCATCCAGCCAACCTTCCAAGAAATTGGGAGTAGGATGACAAGCGGTCATATGTGAACACCCTTTATCATTGGGCATGAAGTAAACATATCGAGCAAATATGGTATTGCTCACATAACAGGGACCAAGGAGAGAAAAAAAATCAGCTTCACATGGATACCAACTTAAACTTGCACATATCAAACAGCACAAAGCAATGAGCATATATAGGGTATGGAAGCCAGGACCAAGGGGGGAAAAAATTCAGATTCACATGGATACCAACTTAAACTTGCACATATCAAACAGCACAAAGCAATGAGCATATATAGGGTATGGAAGACAGGACCAAGGGGGGAAAAATCAACTTCACATGGATACCAACTTAAACTTGCACATATCAAACAACACAAAGCAATGAGCATATATAGGGGCTGGAAGACAGGACCAAGGGGGAAAAAATTCAGATTCATATGGAAACCAACATAAACTTGCACATATCAAACAACACAAACCAATGAGCATATATAGGGTATGGCAGACAGGACCAAGGGGAGAAATTGTATCAGCTTCACATGGAAACCAACTTAAACTTGCACATATCAAACAGCACAAAGCAATGAGCATATATAGGGGCTGGCAGACAGGACCAAGGGGAGAAAAAAATCAGCTTCACATGGATACCAACTTAAACTTGCACATATCAAACAGCACAAAGCAATGAGCATATATAGGGTATGGCAGATAGGACCCAGGGGAGAAATTGTATCAGCTTCACATGGATACCAACATAAACTTGCACATATCAAACAGCACAAAGCAATGAGCATATATAGGGTATGGAAGACAGGACCAAGGGGGAAAAATTCAGATTCATATGGAAACCAACATAAACTTTCACATATCAAACAGCACAAAGCAATGAGCATATATAGGGTATGGAAGAAAGGACCAAGTGGAGAAATTGTATCAGCTTCACATGGATACCAACTTAAACTTGCACATATCAAACAGCACAAAGCAATGTGCATATAAAGGGTATGGAAGACAGGACCAATGGGAGAAAAAAATTCAGATTCACATGGATACCAACTTAAACTTGAACATATCAAACAGCACAAAGAAATGAGCAAATAGGGTATGGAAGCCAGGACCAAGGGGGGAAAAATTCAGATTCATATGGAAACCAACAGAAACTTGCACATATCAAACATCACAAAGCAATGAGCATATAGTGGCTGGAAGCCAGGACCAAGGGGAGAAAAAAATTCAGATTCATATGGAAATCAACTTAAACTTGCACATATCAAACAGCACAAAGAAATGAGCATATATAGGGTATGACAGACAGGACCAATGGGAGAGAAAAAATCAGATTCACATGGCTATCAACTTAAACTTGCACATATCACCCTGAAAAAACCATAAAAGAGTATATAAAAGTATAAGCCCTCAGAAATGGAGTTAATCATTTCCCAATTCTGGTTACCGGCGGTTGCTCAATTTTTATATACCGTTTACATGCATGACCTTCACAAGCGAAAATTCTTATAATTTTATAGACTTGAACATATCAAACAGCACAAAACAAAGAGCATATTGGGAATGGCAGCAAGGACCAATGGGAGAAAAAAATTCAGTTTCACATGGAAATCAAATTACACTTGCACATAATACAGATAATAAAATTGAGCCATCCAGCCAACCTTCCTAGAAATTGGGAGTAGGATGACAAGCGGTCATATGTGAACACCCTTCATCATTGGGCATGAAGTAAACATAGCGAGCCTATATGGTATTGCTCACATAACAGGGAGCATATAGGGGCTGGAAGACAGGACCAAGGGGGGAAAAAATTCAAATTCATATGGAAACCAACATAAACTTGCACATATCAAAACAACACAAAGCAATGAGCATATATAGGGTATGGAAGACAGGACCAAGGGGGAAAAAATCAGCTTCACATGGATACCAACTTAAACTTGCACATATCAAACAGCACAAAGCAATGATCATATATAGGGTATGGCAGACAGGACCAAGGGGAGAAAAAAAATCAGCTTCACATGGATACCAACTTAAACTTGCACATATCAAACAGCACAAAGCAATGAGCATTATAAGGTAGGGCAGACAGGACCAAGGGGAGAAAAAATCAGCTTCACATGGATACCAACTTAAACTTGCACATATCAAACTGCACAAAGCAATGAGCATATATAGGGGCTGGAAGACAGGAACAAGGGGGAAAAAATTCAGATTCATATGTAAATCAACATAAACTTGCACATATCAAACAACACAAACCAATGAGCATATAGGGTATGGCAGCAAGGACCAAGGGGAGAAAAAAAGTCAGATTCATATGGTACTTTATCAACATATCAACATGGCATCATATAGTACGTGGTCATACAGACATGGCATCATATAGTACGTGGTCATACAGACATGGCATCATATAGTAGGGCACAAAACATCATGACAACATATCGGACTTGGTCAAACTAACCCACACACCAAAAGTATTGTACCTAGTCAAACTACAGAAGCTACATAATACAAAAAGAACAATTGTCTTCGGCACCCACAAGGAACCCATTAGTTAATACTCTCATTCTCCCACCCTCCATCTTCGTAACCGTCATCTCCCTTCTTCTCAAGCTCCGCGATGATGAGCTTTATCTTCATATCCATGGCCGATGGAGGCATCCCAAGAAACTTCCGACCCCTTGGCTCTACATCGGCATATTGGTCGTACACCTTTGCCAACATCTCCAACGGATACTCGTTGTGGGAAAAAATACACGATCCCAAATCCTTCTGCCAGGAGTTCTTTAAAGCTTCAGCGACATGGTCAACGGTCATACCTACTTTGTCCACTGATTTAACCATTTTCTCCATAATGTCTTGAACATCAGGTAGGCGTTGACGACGGGTTGTCTTCTTCCCCACAGATGAAGGTGTACGAGGGGAAGGCCCCGGTGGAGTAGATACCCCCGATGAACCCGGTGGGATGTACGGGGGACCCTCAGCGGCCGTCGAATCATGCTCTTGCTGATAATTCGCTGCTTGATCCCCTTCACAATCCGGGTATGGCCCTCCAATGTTTTGGAATATATCCTTCCTATGGTCCCCTCTTGCCGCATCGTCTCCAACGATTTTCCGCAGGTTCGCAAGCCACGGAATGGGTTGATTCACATACTGAATCTTTTTAGGATTGGCCTGCACACACACATTGGCGCATTTAATTGTACGGTATGTAAAATACATATGAAGACGATGTCGACTTATGTATAAAATTGGAGTTCATACCGCCGCCCACGGGCCATAAGTTTCCGGCGCCATTGTAATCGTATGCGTATCATCACACCATCCTGCGCCACTAATGGCCAAACAATCATTCACTTCGGCAAGACGAGTCCGGAGGGTTTTATAGTGGTTCTTGACATTTAGCCCGGTATATGTTGTTTGGAATAATGCATTGATGTGGGCCGCTGCGGAGTTGAAGGCAATAAGTTTAAAGGACTTATCGCCTTTATTTCCTTCATCTACTTGCTCCGCCAGGTAAGGGATAAGTTCCAAACCGTGCTCCCACGGCCACACTTTGTTCACCGGGGACTTCGACTTTTTCCTTGGGCTTTCCACCGAAGGCTCCTCCGAATCATCGCGGCGACTCGACTTACGCGATGAGTCACTTCCCCTCCTCATCGAGTCATTCCCGCTGGGCGATGACGTCATGTGGATACCCATAGGGGGGACAGGGTAAAATAATGGGGGTTTCCCATTCCTTCCCCCATCTCCCCCCTTGTAGCATATGCATGTATCCAGGGGGCGAAGGAATTTGCATTTGCATGCTATATTGCGGGTAGTTTTGATAGGGCATACTCGACCCTCCACCTTGCATGCCTTGCGTTGGGTATTGGAAGTCTCCCACCCTACGCGCCATCGGTCGCAACAGCGTATTCTCACTCCAACTTTGGTTTGGATTTGACCGGTCATTCATACGACCTTGGTTCGGATTCCCAGACATGACTGCAATAATAGATATGAAAATATCAAAGGCGAAATGAAAATTTAATAGCTCAAATTTAAACTTCAATTGGTGACATTATAGGAAAACGTTGTTGCATGCCATACCCATAAATAACACATAATTAATGTATTGAGGCCACATACATACACGTCATACGCATTAAAAAACGTAAAGTGTTGCATGCCATACCTATAAATAAGACATAATTAATGTATTGAGGCCACATACATACATGTCATACGCATAAATAAACCATAAAGTGTTGCATGCCATACCTATAAATACCACATTATTAATGTATTGAGGCCACATACATACACGTCATACGCATAAATAAAACATAAAGTCTTAAGGGGTCCACATCCTTGCATGCCATATCCATAATTAAAACATAACAAACACCTCACATGCCATGTTCACTTGTGTTGCCATTATTATGAATTTGACAATAGTCAACCCACATATCCCATGCAATTAAATCCCTCCGCATTTTCCACTGGTCCCTTTGTTGGGTTTGTTCACGTAATGGCACCTGTTGTGACATATCCATAATCGAAGCATCTTGCTCATTATAACATCACCGTCTTCCTCGATCCCAACACCATCATCTAGGAGATGAGGGTCATGCGGATCTTGTATCTGGATATAATTATGCAAAACCGTGCAAGCAAGGACTGTGTCAACCTGGCTTGGGAAGGGATAGTGGGGCTTGGATGTCAAGATCTTGACCTTGTTCTTCAGGATACCAAAGGTAGACTCGATCTTCGTCCTTAAGGAAGAATGGCGCAGGTTGAAAAGTTCTTTGCGATTTCGCGGAACTCGATCGGTATGGTCCTTCAAATGGTATCTAACGCCCCTGAACGGAGATATGAAACCCGGGATGGTAGTATAAACCGCATCACACAGGTAATATTTTCCTACACACAGAAACGCACACCAACTATTCCATCAAACGACCACTTTAATATTGGAATATATAAAGTAGGTTTATGTATGACTATTACCTTCATAAACTCGCAACCCGTGGGGGGTGGTAATGACAAGGCATCTTTAAGGACAGTAAAATCATTTACGGATCCTTCCCACCCAGCCATGACGTATGTGAATCTTTTGTTTGGTGTCACAGCCGCAAGGACATTTTGTGTCACCCCCATACGACCTCTAAAACGGGGTGCGAGATGTGCTGGGAGCATGGCATCGATGTGTGTCCCATCGATGAGCCCTATGCAATCCTACATCGTATTAAAGCAGGCAAATGTTACATTTACATTCACGAAATGAAGTCTTAAGGGCCCTATACACGCATACACGCATAACTTGAAATATGGAAACCACTTTGGATTATTGGCAACCTCGGGAGGAGTCTCATTTGGCGCTTGCTTCATGAACATATCCCTCAAGGCACACAGTGCTTGCATTACTTGGTTGAAGTAACGACTGACTGTAGACCCGGATCGGATGAAATCAATTTGCATGACTCTATTCTTTGACTTGTGACCTACGATATGAAGGAACATTGCCAACTGCTCCTCTATGGACACATGAACAGTGTCTTTGAGAATATTCCTATCCCTGATTAATGCTGCCAGGTTAATGAATGCAGCTGTCCTCATTCGTAAGTTGTGCAAACAACTACTCTCACTCCCTAGAAGGATTCTATGCATATGCGATTTCCTATGCAGATCACGCATAACCGAAGGCTCCCTAGGGACTCGCGTACCCATCGCATCATCGTAGTATAGGAGAAATTGTATGACAGAAAAAACGACCGTCACCGCGGCCGCGCAATATGTTTCAACAGCCACTATTTCATCATTGTGGTCCATCTAAACAAATGTAGGTTCATAAGGATATCATCTTACAAACACGATTATCAACACAGCAGAACACAGGGTGCAAACAAATGAGGAAAAATAATCAGTTTCATATGGATTTCAATTGAAATATACACGTATAACCAAAGCAAAAACAGTGAGCAGTAAGGGTATGGCAAACAGGCCCAAGGCCACAACAAAATATCAGATGCATAGTGAAAGAAATTTGAATTATGGTCATATCAACAAGCAAAAAACAATGAGCATATAGGGTATGGGGTGTTCTTTTGCATTATTTTGAGAGGGAATCCCGAAATTTACACTGTTGTGCGCACTGTAGCGCGAGAAAGTTGGGGTAAAAAACCCAGGCCGTTCGATTGTTTTTTCGTGAGAAAGCAATTCACCAATCCCCGCTGGCACACTTTTTCACCATATGGATATCAATGGGTGTTCTTTTGGGGTATCAGATTCATATGGATATCACATGAACCATGCACATATCACCATGCAAAGAAGACATGGAGCATACAGGGAAAGTCAGACAGAACCAAGGGGGAGAAAATATCAGATTCATATGGAAATCAATTGAAACATGAACACATCAGCCTGCACACAAGATATGGAGCATATAGAGCCTGTCAGACAGACCCAAGGGCCTCAAAAAAATCAGAATCATATGGGAATCATTTGAAACATTGACATATCACCATGCACAAGACAGTGAGCATATAGAGACTGTCAGGCAGACCCAAGGCCATGTAATCCTCTTTTGAAATCCCAAGAAAATGAGGCTATGTCAAAATACCGTTATAACATTTTGACACAATATATTTAGGGGCCCTCAGACATTTGATGTATTTCATTTTCACGAAATCTAGGTGGCTTGGCGTGTGCTCCTTCATTCTATGCACCAAAACGCATTAAAATTTGATTTTTTATAGCTTGAAAATAAACATATCACCAAAACCAAAACAGGTACCATGTAGTTGATAATAACACACACCAAAACATATCACCAAAATTTGTTTATAGCTTGAAAATAAACATATCACCAAAACCAACACCCATTTTTATATTGAAGGAACCTTCACGCCAACCATTTTTTACAATCATAGGGCTCGACGCACAAAACATATCCATATCATTTCGTACACCATGTATCAACATCCAACAATGCCGTACCCATAGCATTATTTCGTACATTGAATCGCAACAATCCACCGTGCCCTCAGAATAACCCACCAATATACTGTTTTTGATGATTTCTTGTTATTTATCAAGCGTACCATATCAAGAACACACCGTATCATCCACATTTAGCATGTGTCAATTTAATTTCTTGGCTTTCATCATAGGGCAACTTCTCAAATGGGTCACCATCATAAAATTGGGTCAACTTGCTAGGATTGCATTGGGTTGATGACACATGAATGCACAAAATCATCGGATTACATTTTGCATCTAGTGTGAAAACTTGCATACACTATGAAACTGAAATTATTGGAGCCATCATTGCTGTCTGACAGACCCTATATGCTCATTGCTTTGTGCATGTTGATATGTGCAAGTTTAAATGGATATCCATATGAATCTGATTTTTTTTCTACCCTTGGTCCTGTTTGCCGTACCCGAAATGCTCATACCCCCCCCCAAATTTTTTTGCATGCATCATAGATATTAATCTCAGCTAATGGCAACCTAATTCATCACAGAAATTAGCCAAATAATCAGAGAATTTCTTGTAGGTATACCTCCCAATGGATCAATCAAAGCCGAGCAGACAAAACCCCCAGAACCTGGCAGATCGCAGTGGCAAGGGTAGGCAGGAGCTAGATCAAAGTCGGCAGCCCTAGAATCCACGGGAAGAAGAAACACAGCTCAGCACCAGCAGATCCATGGCGGCTAGGTCACCAGAGCGTAGATCAACCGCTTGCAACCCAACCAATCTCCATGGAGCTTGCCGAACCAGGAGCTAGGGTTTGAGAATGGAGCAACCGCGGCCAAACAGGAACGGAGAAAGCCCCGCTGCCCTCAGAGCACAAAGCTAGGGTTTGAGGTAGGAGCAAGCGAGGGGAGGTGAGAGTAGGCACCGGGACCCACGCGAGGACGAGCTCCGTCAGAAATCCCTTCGTTTCGAAGGGATTCGAGAATCGCGAAATGGAGCTGCCAGCGGGGCTTGGGAATTGCTTTCTCACGCGATAACAATCGAACGGCCAAGGGTTTTTTACCCCAACTTTCTCGCGCTACAGTGCGCAGAACAGTGTAAATATCGGGATTCCCTCTCAATTACCCCGAAAAGAACAAGCCCTAAATAAAATCAAACTTCTTTTCCATCTACGATTAAAAGTCCTTCATTGATTAAGATGTGAGTTAGTTCTCAATAGAACCTGCATGCAGTCCACATTCGTTTCACATCAACATGTACGTCAAACTGTACTCACACCGAATATGAGGACGCACGTCCTGGACACCGACACATTTCGAGCACGTGTCAGACGCTACTTGTAAGATACATGGTGAAAACAATTACATCCCTACCTATATTTTGTAGGGGTGTACTTGAGCTTTTTTACTTGTGTTTTTGTATCAGTGATTTAAATATCAACCAATATATTAATCTCGGAGCCGAACTGGTACGGTAACAATATTTATATTGGTTATTGAAAATAAGATGATATCTACCTGTATCAGGTAAAATGGCCGATATATCAGCCCGATATTTATCAGGCCGATATTGTTTGTTACTCTTTTTCTTATATTTTTAACAGGTTTGGGTTAAAATCAACCCAAACCCAACTTTGTAGGGTATACAAGTTCGCAGCTGCTGGGCTCAAAACCAAAAAACAGTTGCTATCCGTGAAAAGAGAAAAGGAAATGAAAAGAAATTTAAATTTTTTAAATTAGAAGATTGAGAGAAATTCAGATAAAAATCAACTATTTGAAAGAATCAAGTAATAAATTTTACATTGGTTAATTTTTATTTCTTGATTGAATTTGAGATTTTCTTGGTTTATGTTCCTTCTTCAACCGTCACTGCTTCTTCTTTTTCTTATATTGATGTTGCTTCTTTTTCTTCTTTTATTATTGATGATGTCAACACTTATTCTTCTTCTTCTCTTGATTCTCACGCCGCCATGCTTATATAGACTGCATCTGTAATGGCCCGAAATTTCACATGAATTTTTTGGAATTTTTCCATATATTTTTATTATTTTTCTTCTCTTTTCTTCATCCCCTTCTTTTCTTTTCTATCTTTTCCTCCTTTATTTTTAGCCCAACATCCCATAAAAACCGGCAGCCCAACTGTTATCCTTTCTTTCTCTTTTAGTTTTCTTCTTCCTTTTGTTTCTTTCGGCCAAGCCCATTAATTCTCTTTTTCTCCTTTATTTATTTGTTTCTTTCCTTCTTGAAGGTAGCCCATCCCACTTCATTGTTTGGCACAAGAATCTATTAACTAACCTACCTCTACCCCCTCTACCTCTCCCTCACAAAGAAACCCAACGGCAGCCGCCCTCTCTCATCCGATCCGAAAACCCTAGCCGCCTCTTCTTAATGATGAATCCCTCTTCGAATCGTACTCCTCCTTCGATCCCTCTCACGCGTCTTCCCCTCTCCCTTCCTTTATATAAACCCAATTAATTCTAGGGTTTCATATACAAAATATTCTCTCTCTTCCTCTAAATAAATTCCGATTTTGAGATCTTGGTGAGATCTTGGATTCTCTGATTTTCTCATGATGTTCGATTTGGAATTCGTAGCCATCAACGATGAAGGTTTATTATATTCTTTTCTAAGCTTTTGGTTTATGTTGTTTAATTCTCTAAAATTGTTTTTAATTGGAACCAATGAACATGTTGGATTGTTTGGATTTTGTCCTTTCTCCACTTCCTCTGTTCAGTTTCCCTGTGGGTTTTTTCTGTCGGCCTATCTGTAGGTTTCTCTGTTCAGTTACCCTATGGGTTCCCTGTTCGGCTGACATGCGGTTTTCCTTGAGCTGTTTTGTCATGTCTTGTGTGTTGTCATGTCATGTCTTGTGTGCTGTCATATCCTGTCATGTGTGTTGTTTTGCCTTGTGTGCTGTCATGTCATGTCTTGTGTGCTGTCATATCCTGTCATGTGTATTGTTCTGCCTTGCGTGCTGTCATGTCATGTGGCTATTCTGTTCTGACCTATGTGCTGTGCTGTCGATCTATTCTGTTGTGTGATTGCTGACCAGTGTGATGGACTTACCGACGTGTCTTACCAACTTGTCCTTGGCTTTGCTGACTGTTATGTTGGGTTTTCCTATGAGTTACTAGCACAGTTTCTGTTTTGGTTTTTCTGTGGGATGTTAGCACTATTCTGTTAGGTTCTTAGGGACCTTCGGTTGTTGTCGACCTCGGGGGGTTGCTTGCAGCTTCTTGGGCTCGGCCGTGACCGTGGCATGGTTTTACTGGGTTTTTGTAGCCTATTCTGCGTTGTCCTTGGGCTTATCGATCTTGTCTTTGGGTCGAGCCTTGTGGCAGGGTTGTTTTGTTTTGTTGCTAAGCCGTCTGTGATGTCATGGCATGTTCTGGCCGTGATGCATGGTTTTCTACTGAGGTCTTTTAGGTTTGTAGATAGGCTGGACCTTATTATTCTGGTGTTATATTTATTGTGGGCTTATTGTTGGTTATTTTATTCACATGTATATATTGGTTTGATCTGAACAACCATGTGCTTGACACTATATCTGTATAGCTACATGTTAGTATCTTAATGTTCACTTTACATAGTTCTTATTTCAGAATGTCATTATATTGGAAAGCTTTTGCTACATAGATCGCATGGCACATGTACATGATTTGATAGAAACTGATTACGACAATGAATATGAAACTATTACATAACTATTACCTGTCAACAAGTATGAAATTTTGTACACTGAAATACATGCTTTTAATGTTAATCATGCCATTGATACTTCATATTGGACGTTGTACAGCCCAAACATTGTGTCTGGTAATTGAATGATATACATTGATTGCAAACTCTTGATGTTGTGGATGACCATGATTGGGAGCTAAGTGCTACATGGGGACAAAGTGTCACGGTACATCGGGGCTCACCTCTTGATCCCATGTGAGCCATCACTAAAATCCCCTCCCCATGACAACAGCTGAAACCATTACAATATCAAACACAATATTAGTCATAATACAAATACACATGACATGAAAGTAGTACAACAATCACAGTATCTTGATACTACATTTGATTCACGGGTTTTAGGGTAACTCATATTAGATAGAGTGCGGGAGCGATTGGAGCCATAATTTCGGCCCGTATCTCGGAGGATTTCCATTCATGTCTCTTATTCAATGAATCCAGAGTCCCTCTCTTGTCTCTTTGTTCTTGAACTCGGCCTGGGGTCGCCTTCTGCGGTACAAGGTAACTTCATGTTACATATTGTGCTGTCTAATATGAGTCACATTACTAATATAAGACATCACAGTTTAGTATACAAGATAATATTTGCATAATAGTCTATCTTATACTAGAACTATTACTATAGCTTTCTTGTTGCCATGTTCAAATAATCATCATTTGCTAGTGAGACATTTTTTTAACTGTCAATGTATTAACTATCAAACTATCTTTGTTTGCATTATTAATTAATGTTAGTGATACTGTCTTGCATGTTTGTCATTTAGTGATGTCGAACTGCTACTCTACTAGTCTTTTAACGGTTTATATCATGTTACACTTGTTCAGTAGTGTACTTGTCACTTGATCATAAATGTTGCTCATATTCAGTAGTTACTACATTGCGTTGTTATTATTTTGTTGTATGCTAAACTGAAAGCTTGGATATAGATATAATTTACTGTCTAACCCAATTATACATCTCTCAGGAGTTGAACATGTTTCCTATGAATGAAGTTTTAGAGTTCTTCCCTTCCCTTGAGCTATTCTGAGTCCTTCCATTGAGATATGTTTTCGATATATTTCTATTTTACCTATTCTATTTTCACTAATAACCAACCAGACATGGAGATTTTTGAAAAAATAATGGCCCCAGAAACCAGGGTGTAACAAGCGATGGCATATGTACGTCCGTGCGGATCACCTCGTGAACAGTATAGGTCAAGTAGATATATACCGTGAGACATAATTATATCAACTTCCTTGACATCTTAGACTTTTATATCTATTGCTCATACCATGTACTGAATCTTATGAATCAGATCATTTATCTTGCTATCGACATTGCATTCCTTTCAGCTTATTACAACTTAATCATCCTCTGTCTTATCCTTTGTGTGCCTTCCGTGTAAGGACACTGTCTATGGAGAAAACACTAGAAGGGGGGTTAAATAGTGTTTAAGCAATTTAAAAAGATAGTTACACCAATTTAAATGCTAACCAACAAAATATTGCGGAATTAAAATTAAACCCAATTAGAAATAAATGCAGACGCAAGGATGTTTCAAGAGTTCGGATTACCCAAGTCACTTCCCGACTTGTTCTCGGTAATCCTACGTCCCTTCCACCCGGATATCTCCGAATACTCAAGTTAGAATCCTAACTTGAGGTTTCTTTAAAAACCACTTGTAGCAATCCTACAAGTGAAATCGAAATACAATCGATTGACATTGACTCCCACAACTTGGGAGCAAGCAAACCACTCACACCCCGAGAGCAAATTCAAATAATGAAAGTTATGAAATAAGAAAGCAACACTTACAATCACCTATGCCTTTGAAGTAGCACTTGAAGGAGAAGTGTGTTGTGTGTTGAAGACTCTCTTGGAAGAGAGGAGAAAGCCATTTCTCTTGACTGCACCAAATGCCTTGAAGATAACTCTTTGGTTCTAGGTTGGAGAGCAAGAGATCAAAGATTGGAATTCTTAGGGCTTTTGGATTTGAGAGCTTTTGATCTTGAGAATGAAAGCTTGAGAGATTTCGCAATAGCATAGGTAACATCTCAATGGAACAGTAGATGCTCCTTATATAGGTTTCTCAAATCCACAAAACAGAATTAGCAAAAACCCTTTTGGAATCCGTGAGAAAAATCTCAACGGATAGAATCTGCGCTCGTGACACAGTCGACTGTTGAGGAAACTACAATCGACTGTTGCACAGTCGGCAAGGGTAGGTGAGAATTCATAATGGTAACTTACCACGTGGACAGTCGACCGATGAAGCATAGACAGTCGACTGTTGAACCAACAGGCGACTGTAAATCCTTTTACAGGCGACTGGTCGTAAAATGGGTAAGTTGAAGAATTCTGGAAATCTTCTGAGATAACAGGCCAGACGACTGATGAGGATAAAACAGTCGACTGTTAATCAAAATAGGAGACTGTAAATCCTTATACAGACGACTGTCAAAACCCTGAGAATTTCCAGAGAACTGAGTCAACAAATTGGCTCACAGACAGACGACTGTTGCAGCATAGACAGTCGACTGATCCAATGGACAGTCGACTGTAAATCCAACATAAGTTGAACATAAGTCAACTGGTCGTAAAAGACAGATCAACAGAGTTTGGGCAAAAGATAGACATGCGACTGATAAACAAAACACAGTTGACTGTCACTTGGACATGCGCCTGTGAATCGTTCATAAGTCGTCTGTGGGAATAAAAACAGAGAAGCCCAAAACTAGTTTGTAAAAAATTGTGCATAACAGGCGACTGTAGAACATAATACATTCGACTGTTTTTGAGACAGACGACTGTAAAACGTTCAGCAGTCGACTGTTATAAACAATACAAGCACAATCAAACAAGAAATGAATTGGAGTCTAAGGACGAATGATCTAATGATGTCCTAAGACTGAATTGAAGATGTGTGTGAGTACTCCAACAAAGTTCTACTTCTAAGCTACATACTAGAAGAGATAAAAAAATTTACATTGACGAACTCTCTCTTCTATCCAACGTATGAGCTTGAAGTCTTCATGAAGCTTCAATCATCATCAATGATCATCCAATCCATTTCATTTGCCTTCAATGATCTTTGAGAGTCATCCATTGCTAGTAGATCTTCATAATTAGCTTAGGCAATGGATTAACTGCAAAATAGGGGATTAGTCACAAGTATTTAAGTTTGCTCATCATTAACACCAAGTATGGAGAAGTCCAATACTCAACATTCTCCCCCTTTTTGATGACAAACAAACATAAACAAAAAGATAAATAATTGTGCGTAATGAAAACTTACTCCCCCTACATAGATGCCAATCAAGTTAATCAACAAATATTTGGGCATCTATATATCAATTGAAGCAAATGAGTAAGATATGAGTGAATTCAATTCATGAAATCTAGGAAATAAAAATCCATATTCATTGTAATCTTACTCCCCCTGAATCTAAGGCAACTTCAATCTTATATTCAAAGTGTTAGCACATACTTAGCACATTCATTATGAATCTGTATGTATGTTTATTTCTCTCCCCCTATGGCATTATCCAAATAGGTGGGAGTAAATAACAACAATAATCGCGCTAAATAAGAACTAACAACAATCAAGGAGTATAAAGATATATAGAATCAAAACTCATAAAACCATATCATATACTTATGTGAATAGAGGAATGAAAGTCCAATATCAACATTTTAGATATAAGAAAAACAATATATAGTCTCAAAAAAGCATCACATCACAGATAGCAAGAATAATCCAATATCAAGTCCAACTTGTCTCAAAATCACATCAGGAGAGAATATATCATTCATGGAGACAATATCACAATCAGCACACAAATATGATTAGCAATTATTCACGGTGTGACACAAAAGACGAAACTGCAATATCATATATATATATATCAAAAGATGACATGAGTACACAGACATATGGACATCATCATGTCCGTCAAAATACATCATGATCGCAAAAAAATACATCATGATCAGATATCAGCGTACATCATCATACATAAAATCTAACCATCATACAGATAAACTCCATCAAACACACTGAAGAACCACTCAACCCAACCAAAAACAGACCAAAAAAAATCTAGGTCTCTGGGTGAGTGAACAAAAGGCAACAGCTGCAACGTCAATCAATGTGAATGACAGAGGGGTTCGAAGGGCGACCAAATGAGCGGAACATCAGCCTAGCAGAGCGACAAGTAGGAAAAGCTGGAGTCTTCCTCTTGGAAGACGAAGCACGAGCAGCAGATGATTCCGCATGACCATGAATAGGAGTTTGGACAACAGGGGTCTGGACCACTGAAGATACAGGCACAAAGCCTGGAGGAGGAGGAACACCAACAGGTGCAGTATCCTCAGATTTGGAGAACAGAGCCTGAAGCTCGGCAGGAATGGGAAATCCATGAAGCATGAGGGATTTGTACTGAAGCTCCGGAAGAAGATTGAGCTTCTCATCCATAGAAGTATAAAGCTTCTCGAGAGCGTTGACACGATCACACAACCTACTGAGAAGAAAATCCTCAAGGGGTACTGATGGAGAAGTACGAGGAGGATGATCGACCGGCAGAGAAGTGTGTTCAGCAACATTCTCTAAAGGAATGGGGTCACCGACCACGATATTCAGGAATTCCCCAGAAGATGGAGGCGAGGAGGGAACCGGATCAGTGGGTTGAGGAGAAGGAACCGGATCATCGAGGAAATCGAAAGATCCTTTAGGAAACAGATGACCAAAAGGATCCATGAGCCCACTCGACTGAAAGTTAGGTCAAGCAAGCTACGAGTAACGAACGGACACGATTCCCGCGAGAAGTCGATCTTCAGGCGAGCAACACACGATCAACCAAACGAATGAGGAAGATCGCGTTGCCACGAAGAAATCGGAGGAGCGATCGACAGCGAATTTCGAGCGGGAAATAGAACAGTTTTCAGTCGGAGGAGAGAGAAAGACGTGTCGAAAAGATACGTCTCGACGTATATAAGGAAGGGGAAATAATCTGGGCCGTTGGATCAAAGAATCAACGGCTTAAATCGAAGCAGTGAACCGTCACAATAGTAGACAGTCGACTGATGAACAAAAGTTAGTCTACATCTTTTCTGTTCTCATCCTTGTGTAGATGGATAGTCGTACTCATGGGAGTCCTTTTGCTTGAAGACGATTCCATCCCGAATCGCTTAATAAGCTCCACTGTGTACTTTGTCTGATGTATGAAAGTCTCATCCTTCATTTGTCGAATTTGAAGTCCAAGGAAGTAAGCTCTCCCATGTGGCTCATCTCGAATTCATCCTTCATAGACTTAGAAAATTCTTGACAAAGATTAAAGTTAGTAGAACCGAATATAATATCGTCTACATAAACTTGAATCAAAAGGATGTCATTTTCATAATCTTTAATAAAGAGTGTATAATCAACTTCTCACATTTTAAAACCTAAATCCAAAAGAAAGGTCTTGAGTCGATCATACCAAGCTCTAGGAGCTTGTCTCAACCCATACAACGCTTTCTTAAGTTTGAAAACATGGTGAGGAAAATTTTCATGAATGAAACCGGGATGTTGAGAAACATATACTTCTTCATTGACAATCCCATTTAAAAATGCACTTTTGACATCCATTTGAAATAGTTTGAAATTCTTATGAGATGCAAAAGATAAAAGCAATCTAATAGCTTCTAATCTAGCTACGGGGGCAAAAGATTCTTCGAAATCAATACATTCCTCTTGCCGGTAGCCTTGAGCTACTAACTTTGCTTTATTCCTTGTGATTACCTCGTTCTCATCGGTCTTGTTCTTGAAGATCCATTTGGTCCCAATGACTTGGTGACCACTTGGAAGAGTAACGAGCTCCCAAACTTCATTTCTCTCGAATTGCATTAGTTCTTCTTCCATTGCCACTATCCAAGAGCTATCCTCACAAGCTTCTTGGACGTTCTTTGGCTCAATGGTAGAGACAAATGCGCAATGAGAGAATTCTTCAATTCTTAACCTCGTTCGAACACCCACACCAATATCTCTAATTATTTGGTTATGTGGATGGTTCCGAACGGTCGGGTAAGCTTTAGGTATTCCTGCATCACTTGGAACATCTTCAATAATCTCATTAGTAGTGTTAGTCTCAATAATGGAATCATTAATCTTAACATTACTAAGAGAATCACAAATAGCATCTACACTATCATCATCATCATGATGAAAATCTAAATCTTCATAAAATGATACGTGTAGTGATTCCTCGATCGTTGAAGAAGTTTTGTTGTATATCCGGTAGGCTTTGCTACGTGTGGAATATCCAACAAAAATTCCTTCATCGGATCTTGGCTCAAATTTATCTAAATTACCAAAAGTGTTCTTGATAAAACATTTTGAACCAAAAACTCGAAAATACTTAACTTGAGGCTTTTTGTCATAAAACAACTCAAAACAAGTTTTGTTCGTTCGGGGTCTCACTAAATCCTATTGAGCATATAACATGCTGTGTGCACCGCTTCTGCCCAAAATTGTAGTCCAAGATGACTATCATGGAGCATAGTACGAGCACACTCAATAATAGTCCTATTCTTTTTCTCTACAACACCATTTTGTGGTGGTGCCCGAGGGAAGGAAAAGTTATGAGTTACACTGGTGTCATCACAAAACTTTGTAAAAGATTCATTCTCGAATTCTACTCCATAATCACTACGGATAGTGATAATGGTGGATCCTAAGAGATTCTGTATCTTCTTTGCAAATATGGTAAACTCTTCAAAAGCTTCATTCTTATTAGTTAAGAATGAAACCCAAGTAAATCTAAAGAAGTCGTCAACGACAACTAATCCATAATGAGCATTGCCTAAAGAAGCGGTTCTAGTTGGCCCTAGATGAAGAAGTTCTAGGGGCCTCTTAGAAGTAATGCCTTCTTTAAGCTTAAAGGATGATTTACTAAGTTTACTTTTTTGACACGAATCACAAAAGTTTTTCTTACTAAAAGCAATTTTAGGAAAACCTTTGACTAGATCATGCTTAGCTAACTTATATAAGTGCTTGAAGTGAACATGACCAAAACGGCGATGCCATAGTAGTTGTTCACTTATATTAGCAACTAAGCAATGTTCTACGGTTTTAGGCAAGCTCAAATAATAAATAATTTTACGCCTAGTACCAGAAAATAAAACATTCGAATTAGAATCAACAATTGTACACAATCCTTCTCCAAAGTTAACCTTGTAACCTTTGTCACAAAGTTGACTAATGGAAATGAGATTGTGACATAAGCCACTAACAAGAAATACATTAGTAATTAAGGGTTTTGAAGGGTTACCGACAATACCTACTCCAATGATGGTTCCCTTTTGATTACCTCCAAAAGTGACCGCTGCATCATCCTTGATGCTAATCACTTTGGAGAGCAATGAGGGATCTCCCGTCATATGCTTGGAGCAACCACTATCGAGAATCCATTCTTTCCCTTTAGAGCTAGTTTGACCTTTATTGCTCTTCTTCTTTCTCTTGGGTACCTACATAATATACCATAAGCTCATGGTACCCAATGTTATAAAAGGCGGTTTCATTATGCGCGCGGTCTATGACCGCATAGCGCATAAGCGGATTATGCGGCCGATTATACGGTTTACGCGGTTTACGCGAAAATGAAAAATTTAGTATATAAATAAGCAATAAGTTTATGTGTTTGTGTATATTAAATTAAAAAAAGATAAGAATTATAGGAATAATGAAAAAAATCATATTTGCTTTTAAAAATATGGATTAATTCATACTAAAACATCAGCGCCATTATAACGATCAATACATAAAATAACTAAAATCTAACGTCTAAAGCAATCTACACACAAAACATAACTATTTAGTTTTACGTCCAAATCAAAAGCATGTCAAACATAAGTATTTTAAAAATAAAAAACTGATTTTTATGTTTAACGGGTCGTGTTTCTTAACGGGTTGGGATTTTTCAGTTGCCGATTATGCGCCCGCATATTCGCATATGCGGTGGCATAACATTTATGCAGTCAATTATGCGGCCGACCGCATAATTCGACCGCATATCTTAATTCTCATGCGGTCAAAGGCCGCATTCTTGCGGCCGCTTATGCGGCCGCATATAACTTGTTTTAGAACACTGATGGTACCCAATGTTTGTTGGGTCCAAGGGGATTAGCCCTTTGGAAGCTAATTGGACTTCTGCTTCCCAACATAATTACTATTCTTAATAACATCATGAAAATAGGAATCAACATAAACATTCCTATCATTTAGGCTAGTGTTCTTAGGACCCCAAATGGTGTAAATTTTGGGAGTCCTTTTCCTAGTTTCATGCATACTTGTTAGATTTCTATGTGGTGCATGCTTCTTAGAAACATGGTTTCTAGCATAGAAATGAGGTGGTGGATATGCATTGAACATATGAGGATGATATGTATGCTTGGGAACATGCATGTTGTATGAAGCATATGGGTCATGTATGACATGAGGATGTTGTGCATACGCGTAAGAATGATGTGTATGTGCATATGGGTGTATAGGAGCATGTACATGAGTATTTCTCATGTGTGGATTTGTACGTGTCCGTGGGTGTGGAGCATAAAAATTGTCATGATTATCCACTTGTGAAGTAGGAGGTTTCCTACGGGGATGAGTGTTGGTGTACATGTAAGCATGGCTTCTCTTTTGGTTTTCAACCTTAGTGAGTTTCTTGCCAAAAGGAAGAGATGGTGAAGTGGTGACTTTCTTGTAGGTTTGCTATCTATAGTGTCTTTGACACCACTTGTGGATGCACCAGAGGAAGGCCTCACAAAGTCTATAGTGACACAACTATAGGAAGTGCAAGCATTGGATGCATTTGCATTCACAAAACCAAAACCAACACGATGTGTGGCCGGAAATTGGGTTGCAAGCAAATCATCCAATTGTCCTTTTCCCTTATTGAATCTCACAATACGGGAGGACATAAGCTCATATTTCTCCTTAAAAGAAGAAATATTGGTATCCAAGGTGGACACCCGTGCTTTGGCTCGTGCACTTGAGTTTTAAGAGAATCATTCTCTAAACCCAATTGTGTGTGTTGTGTAACTAGATCACTATTATCCTTAGGATGTGTTTGATCTAGTTGAGATTTGAGGAAATTCACCTCATCTCTCAAAGTTACATTTTGAGAAGCTAAATTTGCTTTCTCAAGAGTTAAAGTATCAACAATGGTGTCATTGTTGATAATGCATGGAATGAATGAATTGTTAACATTCAATTTCTTTAAGCTAGTATATCTAAGCATTAAAGATTGATATTTAGCAAATAATTCTTCATTAGCAATACGAAGTTCATCCATTGTTACCTCGGTATCATCCGTGTCGGAATCACTCTCATCGGAGAGTGGATCTTCTCGTGCCATGAAACACATGTGGGCACTCTCACCTTTCTCATCATCGGAATCACTTGATGATCTCCACTAGAGTCATCGAAACCACGCGTCCTTTCTTCTTATCTTTCTTGTTCTTGTCGGACTTGTGGTACTTCGGAGCCTTCCACTTCTCTTTGTTTCTTAGCATTGGGCAATCCCTTTTGATGTGCCCTGGCTTATTACACTTAAAGCAAAGAGAGGAAGTATTATTAGTAGACTCAAATCTTTTGTTAGAGGGAAATTTACCTTTGCGAAAGAAGCGTTGAAACTTTTTCGCCATTTGGGCCATTTTACCCAAATCCATTTCATATTCTGAATCTTCACTATCGGAGGATGATGAATTTGCGTAGAATGCCAAAGCTTTCTTCTTGGCCTCCGAAGGATTCATCATAGCTCGAACCTTTAATCGGTTCTCCCGTCTTACTTCATAAGACATGAGAGTCCCGATAAGATTCACAACTGTGTAGTTCTTCAAATCAGTGACCTCCTCGATGGCGATAGCTCTCTTTCCCATTTGGAGGTCATTCCCATTATGATCTTCCTTACCTTTTCAGGTTCGGTGTATGTTTGGCCAAGGGTTTCCAATTCATTGGTGATGTCGGTAAAACGTCCGTACATCGATGTAATGCTCTCATTTTCCTGCATATGAAACAAATCGAAGTTTTGCACGACAACATATAACTTTGAAAGTTTTACCTTGTTCGTTCCCTCATGGGTAACGATGAGATGGTTCCAAATTTGATATGCACTCTTACATGTGCATATCTTGTTGAACTCATTCGAATCCAACGCACAATGAAGAGCATTCATTGCTTTTGCGTTGTTAACTTCGGCGGATTTCTCGGATGTCGTCCATTTTTCGAAATCCACTTCGGTGGGCTTGACGTATTCCTTGTGGAGGGTTCTCCAAAGAGAAGCACTCCTTCGGAACGTCTCCATCCTTCATTTCCAATAGCCAAATTTCGTGCCATTGAAACGTGGAGGACCCACCGTTGATTGACCTTCGAAAAGTGTGGACGCTCCATCACGGTCGTAATTGTTGTACGAAGTCGATGGAGGAACGTTATTGTTGTTGGATGCCATAGCTATAAACTTGTGCTCCGATACCAATTGTAAGGACCCTGGCTATGGAGAAAACACTAGAAGGGGGTTGAATAGTGTTTAAGCAATTTAAAAAGATAGTTACACCAATTTAAATGCTAACCAACAAAATGTTGCTGTAACGGCCAGTATCTTTAGGCGCGTTTTCGTTTGGGCGTGCCAGTATTTTATTTCTGTTATCCGGTTACTTTTTCGTCCGTACGTGTCAACGCGAGCGCGTCACTGTTTTCGTTTTACCGTATCGTCGATATTTACCATCAAGCCTTAATTTAACTTAATTATCCTGCTAATTACATTTTACTAATTACAAAATCTTAATTTCTTTAATTAATTTCACTAATTACTTTTTCATTTTTAATGATGACTACTTAAACTTACTTAATTACGTATCCCTTAACTACACGACAAAACACATGTTTTAAACAACCAGATACATTTCTAGTCAAAGTTGGCCTTTCTCTTTGTTTTCGTTTGAGCAAAACAACACGCATCTACCATTAGTCTAAAGATAGAAATAAATTCTATCATAATCATATTGATGAGGAGTTTGACAATGGGGAAGGATGTTCCCCGGATCAACTTCTTAAAACTCGTAACCTCTTCTGTTAAACTTGCTGAAAACCAATTCCCGAGTATTCCAAAACCAGAAATCCACCTTCATCGTCTGCAAACAAATTCTCCTTACAAACAAATCATCCATCAAAACCAAACCACATTTTTCCCAATCTGTTAATTATTTCCAGATTACAAATCCTACAAATCAGCCAACCCAAATCAATTCCACCTGCAAAGTTCTCCAACCCAAATAAGAACCCAAATTCCCGAATCCAGAAATCAAACCCAATTCTCCCCAATCAAAAATCAGTCTCCCAAATTTTCCAAGCAGAAACTCAAATCAATTTCAGATTCAACTTCAAATCTGAAAACACCAAAAGTCAAAATCCAAAACCCAAACCGTCAACAACAAATCTGAAAGAAATAACTTCAGATTCAAAGAAATCAACACCCAAACTTCAGATCAACAAATCCACAAACAAATTTCAAAACCGTACAAACCCTCATCTCCTTCCTCTTCTTCTTCCTCCTTCCCCTTGGCCGACCACCACTTCCACGCACCCACCATCAGCGCGCGCCGCCGGAGCAAGGTCGTCGCTGCTGCGCTGGGAGCCGCCGGCCGCCCACCGTGAAGCCTCCGCACCGCCGTCCGTCGCTGGGAGCCCGCCGCAACCGGAAGCCGCCGCGCGCGCTGCTGCCAAGCCGCCGAGAGCCGACAGCTCCTCCCTCATCCGTGCGCAGGTGAGGTCTTCCCCTTTTGCCGGAGTGCGTGAGTTCCTTGCTGCAACGAATGAAAACAAAAAAAAAGAAATAAAACAAAAACAAAAGATGAAAGAGGAGAAGAGACAGGGACTGGGAAAGAAATAAAGAGAAAGGGGCCTATAGCTATTATTAGGAGACAGAGGGATATAGAGTAGGAGAGTATTAAAATGAATTGAGGATGACAGCCTTTGTTTTTTTAATAAAGAAAGAGATGACATATTAGATAGGTTTTATAATATAAGTTGTAGTAGGTAAAATTTCTATGTAACCGTACCCTTACGATAACACTGCAATTAGCTTAACGAAATTAACTAATGGGTTAGTTAGTGTTAATTTAATTTTAGATGATAATTGGTTACGTAATTTCAGCTAACTAGTAATTGTAAATAATGTTCGGGTAATATTAAAAATCCGAATAAAATTAAGTGTACCATGTTAGTGTAACGACATATAAACACCGCCCTAGCCTGAGACCCCAATAAAAATTAGACGAGCCCAGTTTAGGGATTAACTCGATATTTTGATTATCTCACAATAAAAAAAATCTAATTCATTGAATTGTTTAACCGAACAGAGAACCGGACATACCGACACGTAGTACTCGTCCAGACGAACCCACGACAACCAATAACACCGGGATCAAGCAAGTGATACTTGCCAGTAATTATTTAGGCCATGTTTTAGGCCAATTTGTAAAATTGTGTAAAAGAGACTAGGCGGTGAAATGATAGTCGCCTAGACGCCCTATTTGATCTAGTTTGACAACAAAACTAGATCCGAAATTTACCTGCTTTCATTCATGCTGCCATGTCACGTTTACTTTCAATTAAATGTACGCACTTTAACTGCTCATTACATGTCATGCATCAAATTGTTTTATCGTGATTGCGTAGCACACGCTACAATAATTGTAACTATTGAGGCTAGGCACCTGCTTTTGCGGGCACAACCCTATGCCATATTGAAAAACACTTCCTGGCTCGTGATCCAGAAGCGAGCACAGTGTTGTTGGGAAACCAACGCTCGATACACGTGGAGGGGTAGGGTTAAGCGATCACTTGAGCGTAGAAGTGCGCCCGTATAGCCACTTCAGCCAAAAGGCGTAAACCCTGTGCACATCGTGAATACAAGTTAATCGTGAAATCGTGAAATAGTGATTTGTAGCTTTCTGCTACGGCGTGCTTAATTATTTTTATCTTGTTGATTTAATTGTTGCACTCTTTTAATGTCATGCCATATCATCATTGTAGAACTGCTAGTTGCATTATTTTATTTGTATCATTGCACAAAAGTTCTCCGCTTCCCTTGGGAGACTTTTGCTGACATGTGCCATTTTCTCTTTGGGTGTCACATGTCAGACTTTGAGACAGAGCAGGTAGCAGAAGACGAGCAGTTTGGGGACGCTGAGTTTGAGGTCCCTGCTGAGACTGAGTTCGAGGACACCGGTGACCAGTCCTAGACTCGTTTGGAGTCTCCCCTTAGTTGCTGCTGTTTTTTTAGTTGCTGTTAGATTTCGGTGTGTAGCACCTATATATCTCGATGTTTATGTTTCGGCCATGCTTTAGGCCTTGTTCAGACTTGTACTATTATGACTATTCTGTGATGATGTAATATTTGTTGGATGTTGTTGGTGGATGTTCTTTCATCTGCTTTATTGTTGTTGTTGTTTCGTCGCAATGCAAGGACCTGCTACTTTTCGAAATTTTTACAGACGCTTATCAGACTGCAGCTTCACAGCTCCACGCCTGAGCGGACCTCCTCACGTCTCGCCTTCCATATTAGGGAAGCGGGGCGTGACAGTTGCGGAATTAAAATTAAATCCAATTAGAAACAAATGTAGACGCTAGGATGTTTCAAGTGTTCAGATTACCCAAGTCACTTCCCGACTTGTTCCCGATAATCCTACGTCCCTTCCACCCGGATACCTCCGTGTACTCAAGTTAGAATCCTAACTTGATGTTTCCTTAAAAACCACTTGTAGCAACCCAAGTGAAATCGAAATATAATCGATTGACCTTGGCTCCCACAACTTGAGAGCAAGCAAACATCTCTCACAACCCGAGAGCAAATTCAAATAACGAAAGTTATGAAATAAGAAAGCAACACTTATAATCACATATGCCTTGAAGTAGAACTTGAAGGAGAAGTGTGTTGAGTGTTGAAGACTCTCTTGGAAGAGATGAGAAAGCCATTTCTTTTGACTGCACCAAATGCCTAGAAGATAACTCTTTGGTTCTAGGTTGGAGAGCAAGAGATCAAAGATTGGAATTCTTAGGGCTTTTGGATTTGAGAGCTTTTGATCTTGAGAATGAAAGCTTGAGAGATTTTCCAATAGCCTAGGTAACATCTCAATGGAACAATAGATGCTCCTTATATAGGTTTCTCAAATCCACAAAGCAGAATTAGCAAAAACTCTTTTGAAATCCGTGAGAAAAATCTCAACAGATAGAATCTGCGCTCGCGACAGTCGACTGTTAAGGAAACTACAGTCGACTGTTGCTCAGTCAGCAAGGGTAGGTGAGAATTCATAATGGTAACACGTGGACAGTCGACTGATGAAGCATAGACAGTCGACTGTAAATCCTTTTACAGGCGACTGGTCGTAAAATGGGTAAGTTGAAGAATTCTGGAAATCTTCTGAGATAACAGGACAGACGACTGATGAGGATAAAACAGTCGACTGTTAATCAGAACAGGCGACTGTAAATCCTTATACAGACGACTGTCAAAACCCTGAGAATTTCCAGAGAGCTGAGTCAACAAATTGACTCACAGACAGACGACTGTTGCAGCATAGACAGTCGACTGATCCAATGGACAGTCGACTGTAAATCCAATATAGGTCAACTGGTCGTAAAAGACAGATCAACAGAGTTTGGGCAAAAGATAGACATGCGACTGATAAACAAAACACAGTCGACTGTCACTTGGACCGGCACTTGTGAATCGTTCATGAGCCGCCTGTAGGAATAAAAACAGAGAAGCCCAAAACTAGTTTGTAAAAGATTATGCATAACAGGCGACTGTAGAGCATAATATAGTCAACTGTTTTTGAGACAAACGACTGTAAAACATTCAGCAGTTGACTGTTATAAATAATACAAGCACAATCAAACAAGAAATGAATTGGAGTCTAAGGACGAATGATCTAATGATGTCCTAAGACTTAATTGAAGAGTGTGTGAGTGCTCCAACAAAGTTCTACTTCTAAGCTACATACTAGAAGAGATAAAAGAAATTTACATTGACGAACTCTCTCTTCTATCCAACGTATGAGCTTGAAGTCTTCATGGAGCTTCAATCATCATCAACGATCATCCAATCCATTTCATTTGCCTACAATGATCTTTGAGAGTCATCCATTACTAGTAGATCTTCATAATTAGCTTAGGCAATGGATTAACTGCAAAATAGGGGATTAGTCACAAGTATTTATGTTTGCTCATCATTAACACCAAGTAGGAAGAAGTCCAATACTCAACATTCCGTTACTTTTTCTTGCCTTTGGAAATTCCAAGGACGGAATTTTTGTAAGGTAGGTTGAATGTAATGGCCCGAAATTTCATATGAAATTTTTGGAAATTTTCATATATTATTATTATTTTTCTTCTCTTTTCTTCATTCCCTTCTTTTCTTTTCTTTCTTTTCCTCCTTTATTTTTAGCCGAACATCCCATTAAAACCGGCAGCCAAACTATTATCCGTTCTTTCTCTTTTATTTTTCTTCTTCCTTTTGTTCCTTTGGGCCGAGCCCATTACTTCTCTTTTTATCTTTTATTTATTTGTTTCTTTCCTTCTTGAAGGTAGCCCTTCCCACTTCGTTGTTTGGCACAAGAATCTATTAACTAACCTACCTCTATCTCCCCCTCCCTCACGAAGAAATCCAACACCAGCCGCCATCCCCCATCCTATCCGAAAACCCTACCCACCTCTTCTTGATGAGGAAACTCTCTTCGATTCGAACTCCTCATTCGATCCCTCTCACACGACTTCCCCTCTCCCTCCTTTATATAAGCCCTATTCATTCTAGGGTTTCATATACAAAATATTCTTTCTCTTCTAAATAAATTCTGATTTTGAGATCTTGAATTCTTTGATTCCCTCATTAGGTTGATTTGGATTTCATAACCATCAATGGTAAAGGTAGATTATATTCTTTTCTAAGCGTTTGGTTTATGTTTAATTCTCTGAAATTGTTTTTAATTGGAATCATTCAACATGTTGGATTGTTTGGATTCGGTCCTTTTCCCCTTTCTCTGTTTAGTTTCCCTGTGGTTTTTTCCTGTCGGCCTCTCTGTAGGTTTCTCTGTTCGGTTCCCAAGTGTGCTCCCTGTTCGGCTGACCTGCGATTGTTTTCCATGGGCTGTCGACCTTTCTGTTGTCATGTCATGTGTGTTATGATGTTCTTCTATATGTGATGTTTTATCCTGCCCTGTGTACTGTGTTGCTAACATGTGTGCTGCAATTCTGATCTATTCTGTTGTGTTCTTGCTGACGTGTGTTGGGCTTACCGACCTGTCCTTGGCCTTGCCGACTGTTCTGTTGGATTTTCCGGTGAGTTACTGGCACAGTTTTTGTTGGTTTTTTCCGTGGGATGTTAGCATACTAAGGTCCTCCTTTATTTTTCTTGCTATCTTTCATATATTTGGGAATTTATTGACATTTTTCGTCATATTTTTATAAATTATTTATTCAAATTTTCATCATCATTTCCCTTCTTTTCTTCCATTTACTTTACATTATTTCTTCTCCAAATTAGCCCAAGAAACCCATCCCATTCTTTTCTTATTCCTTTCCTTTATGGCCTGAGCCCATTTTCAATTAAGCCCCCATCCCGCCAAACTCTTCTTCTCCAATTTTAATTTCTTTCCCCTTTTACTTTTAAACAAGACCAAGCCCAAAGCCTTTAGCCCATTCTCTAAATCCATCTCTTTTTCTCCACCCGATAGAGAAACCAACTGGGTTCTTCCCCCGAGCGAACCTCAGCCACCTTCGATTCAAGACCAAATCTTAGCCGACTTCGACACCGTCTCTCCTCGACGAATCCCTCTTCGAATCAAATTCCTCTCCGATCCTCATGCGTTTTCCCTTCCATATATATATGATATTATTTCTAGGGTTGATATATATAAAATCTTTTGTCTTCTTTCTCCAAAATTTCCGACCTCGGTATTTCTTTCGGATTTGATCTTGGGAATATCAGCTATCACACGGATGTGATTATACATGTCTTCGGATTTGATCGTGGGAATATCAGCTATCACACGGATGTGATTATTCATGTCTTCTTGAGGGATTATTCCCTATGCTAAGGATTCTCGGCAAATCGTTCCGGACATGCGATGACTTCATCATCGTTATTTTATGTTTATTATGTCTCTTGGGTTGGGTTCATCTACAATCGACCGCCGGGTGAGGAATCCCGTCGTTGCCATGACTGACCTGGGGTATTTACTTACCGCTATGGATTTCTCTTGGTTTTACCATGAGTTGGGTGTGAGCCATGCTTCCTCGCTTATGTCTCCTGGACCTTATTATGGTTGATCTTGGGTTTCCTCTCTTCGGGAAATTCAATTCTTTGGGCCTTTATGCCCTACAATTGTTCTGGTATTTAGGATTGATATTAGGCTTTGGGTTTTCCACTCTAGTGTTTTGCTGGTTTTTTCTGCCCTTGTGGTTACATACTGACTTGGGCTCCACCGATGGGCATTCGGATGTTACTGTTGTGGTAAATCACGTTATGGTAGTTCTTCACCATGCTGGTAGATTGTAGGAATTTTGAGTTGTCGAGAATAATGAATCTGATCTCAATATACTTGAGTCTTCGTTTCTTTTAAAGTTTTAAATAATTTTCAGAACTAAATGTATAAAATCTAATTTGTTTTGGATCGTTTACTTAACTGAGAGTAATAGATTTAATAAGGAATTACTAGCAGACGAGAACTTGATATGACACCGTCCATTGATTAATTTGCGGAATTATCTAACATGCATGCATGAATTAGAACCGTTTAATTGCATCACTTAATTGCATGGTAAAGGAGATGAGCACATTGTTACTGGAACCGTTTGCCTTGGAACTTAACAATTGGCAATTGACACCATGCTACATTTAGACAACTAAAAACCAGTCATATTACTTGTACAAACTTAACTCACTGTCCAAAGGGTGCGGGTGCAATAATGGTTACTATATTCATTTTTCCAATCTCCTTCACGAAAGTGGGGTATATTACAAGCATTCGTTTTTCCTCTACCTTTATGGAACAAGGGGTCATATACATTTTTCCTCCTCTTTTATGGAATGCGGGGTTATACTGATACATTTTTCATCTTCCATTAGCGGATTTAAGGATTATATCACTGAGATGGTTTTTCCACCATCCACACTGATAGTGGGGTTACATTGTTTCCGCACATCGTATCCCTTGGACATAAGTCACATCATATAATTGATACAACAATCACATGGACTATAATAATTACAACACTGTGGTCATGTATGTTCTTTATTGTTGTGTGCCTTACTTATCTGTTTAACATGTTCGTAACCTGTTACATTTTTGCACCATAATATAAAGTTTCATATTTAGTGTTATTATATTCTTGTTTCGGTCATAAACCGTTTGCTTGGAATAGACTAAATCTACTTTTAATCAAGTGGAACATTTAAAATGTATATTAGGAGACTTCGGAGTTCTAGGACTAGCTTCTTTCTTTTCAAAGGCGTATAGAGTTTCTGAGTTTAACCGTTCATGTATGTCTTTAAATTCGATATATTAATATTTCGCTTATATTGTTTTCACTGGTAACAATGAGAACCTGTATATTCTTGTAATTTATGACCCCTAAAACCAGGTCGTTACAGTTGACTTGTAGACTGTAAAATAAATTAATTGTAGTTGCTCTTTATTAGTTTTATATGTAACAGACTATGTGACCAATTGACACTTTAAGTCAAGAAGATGTTCTTCTTAGCTAAATACACATCGAACCAATCCAGTTTTCTAAGGTATTTTGTGAAGTGGGACATGACAGCTTTATAGTTGATACTCAGCCATGCAGCATAGATTCTCTCTTCAAAAAGATATATCGCCAATGTATGCCTATGAACGGTTTTGTGAATGGGATAGTACACTATTCAAATTCATTTTTCATTGGAAAGAAAGCATGCATCATTTTTTTCAGTTGAGGCCACGTGTCTACACAGTCACATGATGAAGCTCAATTCAAAGGTGATCTCCAATGCAACAATTCACTATCAAGCATCCAACATAAAAGTCAAAAAAAGTATCATCTCAAAGACATTGGAAAAAAATGTTAATGTTAGGTCTTTGGCATCAAAAATACCAGTCCACCTTTATTCGGATCCACATTGAAAGAATAACCATTATACATCACATGGGCTGGAGATTTACATTAGAATATACTATGCCCTTATTTTAAGTAAAAGAGAGCTAGGATATTGTCTATTCCTACTTAAAACAACCAGAAAAGATGAATAGGTTTGGTGTCAAGGCCCAAAATTTTTATTATAAATTTTTAAAACTTTCTCAGCTCAAGCCCAGGCCCGCCTCCTTTTTTCTTCTCTTCTTTGTCGTTTATGTCTTTTCTTTCTCTTCCTTAGCATGCAAAAGCCCAAATGCACACTCTCTTCGAATGCCCTCTCAATCCCTTAGCCCAACACCTCTCAATTCAACCTTAGGGAAAAAGAGAGAACTTTATCTTTCTCATTCAGTCGCCGACAGAGCACGCCCGCAACGTCTCTCTCTCTCGTGATTCATAAGCCCCTCGACATGCATTTCCTCTTTCGACAAAGTTAATCCCTCGGCCGCCCGCCTTTTCGCCGGTGTCCACTGTTATCACCGCCCGCTAGCACGAGACGTGCCATTCGCGCGAGTTATATCCCCTAATGCGTGATCTACTTCTCCTTTTTCCCTCTTACGGTTTTATATATTTTTCACTTCTCTTTTTCAAAGGTTTTATGTGAAAAAGTATATTTTTCCTCTAAAGATTTTGTTTTTTTAATTTGCGGGTTTTCACTTTTGCTTTGGGCTCGGGTCTCTTCAAAGGCGTCGCCTTCCTTTCAAATCGAGCAACCGCAGCCGATCTATGTCAAAATGGTAATGCTTCATCAGGGTTCTTAGTGTTTTTGGCTTTTCCTCTTCGTGATTCATGAGCCCCTCGACATGCATTTCCTCTTTCGACGAAGTTAATCCCTCAGCCGCCCGCCTTTTCGCCGGCGTCCACTGTTTTCACCGCCTATTAGCACAAGACATGCCATTCGTGCGAGTTATGTACCCTAATGCGTGATCTACTTCTCATTTTTCCCTCTTACGGTCCTATAGATTTTTCACTTCTCTATTTCAAAGGTTTATGTGAAAAAAGTATTTGTCCTCTAAAGATTTCGATTTTTTTTAATTTGCGGATTTTCAATTTTGATTTGGGCTTGGTTCTCTTCAAAGGCGTCGCCTTCCTTTCAAATCGAGCGACCGCAGCCGATCTACGTCAAGATGGTAATGCTTGATTAGGGGTTCATGGTGTTTTTGGCTTTTACTCTTTGATGCACAATTGATCTACTCTACCCAAGAATTATTTCGATTAATTTCAAATTTTTGATGAGTTGAATTGTTATCTAAGTTCTTGAAAAAGCATGATATGATATAATTCCTTGTTTGATTTAGGGATAAACTTTAATAATTTAATTGAGCATGATATTATAATGTGGAGGAGATGATGATTTGGGTGAAGTGGATTATTCTTTACCCTATTTTGTTGGTTGTGGGGTTTTTGTGGGCAATGGGGCTCTTGGTTTCTCTGTTGGCTTGACCTGGGGCTCTCAGGTTTCTTGTTTTACTGGGTTTAGAGTTTGTGGCTTTCTTTGATGCTGGTTGGTTGGGTTCAGCTCTCTGTTGGGTTGATTTGGGCTGTAGTGTTCCATGTTTCCTCCTTGTTTGGGTTCCCTTACTTTTGGGGCCTCGATTCCCTGTTTAACTACTGTTTGGTGCTTCAGTTTCCTGTTTGCTTGCTCTGGACTGTTCATATGGATGTTTGGGGGTTTCGGCTTTCTTTGTAACGTGATGTTGGAGTGCAGATTTTCATGTTTGCCCTGTAGTGAGCTCAGGTTCATCTCCTGACCCTGCAGTGGTTTGGCTTTGCCTCCCTTGACCATATAGTAGCCTTCGGCCTGGTCACATTCTGATACGAACTAGGGCACAAAAGTGGGTAAAAATGGGATGTTTATTGGATAAAACACTCAAAGATAACAATAAGATAACTGGATCTCTTGTTGTATAGTAGATCCCCATCTCCTAACCTTTGTAGGGTAAAAAGCCTAAGCCTCTTCTAGATCTCTCTAGAAAAAATGGTAGAAAACAATCACTCAAATATTCGATAAAGAAAACCAGGGCCAGCTGGCCGTTTTTATTCCCACCCTGTAGTGCATAAAGTAAATACTCCCTGACTTGTAGTGTGCATAGAAATTTTACTCCTTAGGCTTCCTTTTCTCGTGGACCTCGTGCTTGCGCCTCCTCTCGTACGTAATGATCGTATCATTACGCCCCCCGAAAAGTGCCACCTTGTCCTCAAGGTGGGAGTCTGTAAACTGCCTGTAGATTGTATCGAAAGGCTCCCATGTCGCCTCATGATCTGGTAGCCAACTCCACTGAATCAGCACCTTCGAAGATCCTGATCGAACCTGTCGCACTCCCTAGACCGCCTCGGGCTCTAGCAGTACCTCTATGTCCTCTGTCAACGTATGTGGCAAGGCAGCTGATGATGAATGTCCCCCAATCGCCTTCCGTAGCTGCGACACATTGAACACCGGGTGTATAGCAGAAGTGGGAGGTATTCGTAGCCTGTAAGCTACCTTCCCCACCCTAGCCTCAATCTCATAAGGTCCATAATAGCGCGATGCCAGCTTGGCGTTGCACCTCTACACTACTGAACTCTGCCTGTAAGGACGCAGCTTCAAATAAACCATGTCTCCTACCTCAAACTCCACGTCCTTGTGATGCTTATCCGCCTTACCCTTCATGATCTGCTGGGCCCGCCTCAAATGTTGCTTCAACTCTTCCAGCACTCTATCACGCTCCGTCAACTGCTGCTCCAACTCAGACACCGGCGTACCTCCCCTCCTATAATGAACCAAGTGTGGATGCTCTCTGCCATATAAGATCCTGAACGGAGTAATCTGTGCAGCGAAATGGTATGAGGTGTTGTACCAATATTCTGTCCAAGGAGTCATGTCACCCACTGCCTAAGTGACCCCGATGCAAAGTATCGTAAGTCTACACACTCCTATTCACCACCTCTGTCTAACTGTCGGTCTGAGGATGATAGGCTGTGCTCCGCCTGAGAGCGGTCTCCTACAATCGAAACAGCTCCTTCCAAAAAGTGCTCATGAAGACTTTGTCACTGTCAGAGACAATAGAAGCTGGATACCCGTGTAGCCTAATAACCTACTTCAGAAATGTTGCTGCAACCATGGTCGTCGTGTATGGATGTCGCAGAGGCACGGAATGAGCGTATTTGCTAAGGCGGTCGACCACAACAAAAATGACCATGCACTCAGACTTCGACAGCCCATCAATAAAGTCCATCGAGATATCCTCACATACCCTCTCTGGTAGTGCCAAGGGCTGTAAAAGTCCGACGAGAGCAGTCGCCTGATACTTGTGACGTTGGCAAACATCACAACCTGCCATGAGCTGAGCCAATCCTTCGGCATACCCGTCCAATAAAGCTCTCGTGCCATCCACTGGTACGTCGAGTACCCCCTAAATGTCCTCACACTGTGCTGCTGTGGAACTCCTGAAACAGTAGTGGAATGTGCGACGATCTCCGTGGAATCACCAAACGCCCTCTATACAGCAGCGTCCCCTCCTCTACTGAGTAACCCGGGTAGTCACCAGAGCCCTGCGCCGGTGCTTCATGAATCTGATGTAGTTCCTCATTTGCCTCAATCTCACATAAGATGGAATCCCCACAAAGCACCACTGGCCCGGACATAGCCAAAATCTGTATCCTCTTCTCCCTGTGAGATAGCGCATCGGCAGCCTTGTTACCTAAGCCGGGTTTGTATTTGATCTCAAACTTGTACCCGCTCAACTTAGACAACCATCGTTGGTGCTCTTCCGCCACCATACGCTGCTCTAGTAGGTATTTCAAGATCCTCTGATCTGTCCTCACTATATATTCTCTGCCAAGTAGGGTCGCCACTTCTGCTCCGCGAGGACAATTGCCATCAGTTCCCTCTCATAAACAGACTTCAGTCGTGCTCTGGCGGACAATACCTGGCTGAATTAAGCAATGTGCCTCTACTCCTGCATCAGGACGGCCCCCAACCCATACCCTGAAGCATCCAACTCTACGACAACAGTCTACTGAAATCAGTAAGTGCTAGAACTGGGACCATCGTCATTGCTCGCTGAAGGGCCTCAAATGCCCTGATAGCCTCCTCCCCCAATTGAAACTATCCTTCTTCAGCTGCTCTGTTAGCGGCCATGCAATCGTCACATACCCACTAACGAATCTCCGATAGTACCATGTCAGTCCAAGGAATCCTCGCAAGGCTCGCAAGGACATAATCCGAGGCCCATCCAGCACAGCGGCAATCTTCCCCCGATCTGCAGCCACCCTCTCAGCAGACACAATGTCCCGAGTATTCCACCTAATCCTGACTGAAAAGGCACTTCTTTCGGTTTGCATGCAACTGATGCCTCTGTAGCTCCATCATCACCACCTCCAAGTGCTCTACATGCTCCTACAGGGACCTACTATAAACCAAGATATCATCGACGAATACGAGCACGAACCTCCGCAGGTAAGGCCGAAATACCCTATTCATCAGGGACTGGAAGGTGGCGGGGGCATTTGTCAAGCCAAATGGCATGACCAAGAACTCATAATGGCCCTCGTAAGTCCTGAAAACTGTCTTCTGCACGTTCTCTACCTTCATGTGTATCTGGTGGTAACCAAACTTCAAATCAAGTTTGGAGAACATTGCAGCCCCATGTAGCTCATCTATCACAGGAATATGAAACTTGTCTGATACAATTTCCTTATTCAGAGCTCGATAATCGACACAGAAGTGCCAGATCCCATCCTTCTTCTTTACCAGTAACCCTAGGCTTGAAAATGGGCTGACACTGGATTATATGATGCCTGCCTGTAACATCTCCTCAACTAGCCTCTTAATCTTGTACTTCTGCACCTGGGGGTACCGGTAAGGATGCACACTAATATGAGACACTCCCTCCTTCAGAACGATGGAATGCTCGTAATCTCGCGGTGGTGGAAGATTGCTAGGGAACTGAAACACCTCCTCATAACCACTTAGCAACTGCTCCACGTCTCCGGGCACCTCTATCGTACCAGCTGCATCCTCCATCGCCAATCCCTGAAGCTCCACTAAGAATCCTCCCCCTCCATCTGAAGGGTCATGGTCATTGTTTTATATGATAATAAGGAGCAACATAGGCTCGGGCCCCCAGCAACACCACCTTCCTCCCCTCTACTTGCAACTCCAACGTCAGCAGCTTCCAATTGAACTTAGTCTCTCCCAATGTCTGAAGCCACTGCATCCCCAAAATCAAATCAACGTTGCTTAATGCTAAAGGCAGGACGTCACCAGTAATCAACACCCCCTGAATGGACACCGTCAGATCTCTGTGAATGCCTCTACTCTGCTCAACTTTGCCATTGCCCAACATGACCCCAAATCCCTCCGTATTTACGAGGTGTGGCCCTTGCTTCTCAATCACCTTAGGGGACACAAAGTTGTGTGTAGACCCACTATCGATCAAAATCACTACATCCAAGTCCCGAACTCTGCCTGCTAACTTTATGGTGTAGACCTGTGTGAATCCTGCTATAGAACTGAGCGAAACCTCAGCTATCTCCAGAAGTAGTGGCTCAACCTATACCTCTCCCTCAGCCTCCAGCTCCACAACATCCTCTTCTTCAATCTCATCCTCAAATACTTTGCACACCTGAATAGCATGGTTGCGACATTTGTGGCCCGGAGTGAACATCTCGTTGTATTTAAAACACGGCCATTTTGTCCTCCTATCTCGCATCTTAGCATCTGTCATCCTCTTGTAAGGTCCCGCCGGTCTCCGCCGGTCTCCCCTCGCCAACCCTTCCCCCACTAGCATGGGTACCTCCAGACGCTCCCTGCTGGCCCCCTGTCACGGCCTGAGGACGAGTATAATTCCTTCCCCAAGTCCCTCTGGTACGGCGGTTCTCGGCCAGTCCATCCTCCACCGATTGTGCCAAATCCATCTGCTCCAACAGTCCTCTGGGTCTATGGGTACGAAGCTCTGCCTTGATAGCAGGTTTCAACCCATCCAAGAAAAATCCCTCCATGGACTCTGCTGGCAACACTCGCACCCTGCTTGCAAGCACCTCGAACTGCTTTATATAGTCATGCACAGACCCATACTGCTTGATGGCGTGCAGCTGCTCGTATGCACCTCCCGCTTGTGTCTCCCTGAAGTGGTGCAACAATATTTCCTTAAACTAGTCCCAGGTCCTCGCAGGTTTCTCCTACTCCCTCCACCTGTACCATGATAAGGCCTCTCCCTCCAAGCAGATCCCGATCGACCTCAGCTTCTCTGACTCTGTCAGCCGTGTCACCTCAAAATACCTCTCCGCCTTGTAGATCCACCCAGATGTGTCACTACCTTCATAGAGGGGCAACTTCAGATTCGGTATCCTCTTATCAGCACAGGGTCCCCTCCTCCATATCGCTCCTGGTGACGCTGTCTGTGGGGATCTCCAAACCTAGCCCTCTCATTGGCCAGTCGCCTAACATCCATCCATTCGTGCCCGCCCATGTCATAAGCACCCTCACCGCCATCCTCATGGTACCGTGCGAACTTTTCATACTTTGGCCATTGTCCCCGGCCCCTTATATTTACTAGATCAGCCTCCCGGTGTCCACGACGCTCTCCGAACTCAAAATCAGCACCCTGTAATTCATCTACTCCATGTCGACGAAGTCCAGTGCCCTGCTCATGCTCCTAACGCTCGCCGAGACCCTCCAGGCCCCATCGACACCCGCCCAGCCGTCGTCAGGGCCCCAGCGGTTAGCTGGGGCCTCGCCTTCCCCCAGGCGGCCCGCCTGGAGCCCGCGAGGGCCCAGGCGGTTTCGCCCGGGGCCGCCAGGGCCTCGCGTGGTCCTGGCAGTTTGCTAGAGCCCTAGCGGTAGCCTGGCGATGCACCAGGGCCGACAGAATGCCCTAGCACAGCCGCCAGGCCTCCGTTCTTCCCCTTCCGACCTCGCATGCTTCGTCTTGTGCTTCATTGTGTCGATGGGTCTTTACACTAAGCATGATGATTTGGTTTTCCTCGTCGGAGATCAATCCTTCTTCCAAAACATCCCCGTCCTTCAAGATCACGTGCTTCTCTTTATCTTTCGTTGTCGGAGGTGTTTTCAAAACCAGATCTGATTTGTGACTTAGATCTGAAGTAGATGAGGATGGATCTCATTGTGAAAGAGCCCTCAAGATCTCCTTTGTCCCCTCCGTAATCGCTTCCTTGAATTCCTTCCTCATCTTCAACTTGGATGTATCCATTGAAGCCCTAAAATCCTCCTTTAAATCAGCCCTCAATCCTTCGATCTTCTTTCGTTCCGCGATCTCGGCTCCGATCTTCTCTTCCAATGCCTCGATCCTTTCCATCTGCCTTGTACTCGCCATGGATCTGAGCTTTGATACCAAAATGATACGAACTAGGGCACAAAACTGGGTAAAATGGGATTTTTATTTGATAAAACACTCAAAGTTAACAATAAGATAACTGGATCTCTTGTTATTGAGTAGATCCCATCTCCTAACTTTTATAAGGTAAAAGCCTAAAGCTCTTCTAGATCTCTCTAGGAAAAATGGCAGAAAACAATCACTCAAAAATTCGATAAAGAAAACTAGGGCCGGCTGGCCGCTTTTATTCCCACCAAGTAGTGCATAAAGTAAATACTCACTGACTTGTAGTGTGCATAGCAATTTTACTCCTTGGGCTTCCTTTGCTCGTGGACCTCGTACTTGCACATCCTCATCCTCTCGTACGTAATGATCGTATCACATTCCTTTGTATACTTTTGGTATTTCTGTCCTTACAGCCACCACGTGATACAAACCCAGAGCTGATCCCACATGACCAGTTTTCCCCTCTACTTAAATAAATTCAGCTTTAAACAAATTCTCAGTTTATTTTAAGTTTTTTAATTGAATATTTATATTAGATCTGAAATTATTTCTTTGATGAATTGTTTTGATGAATTGTTTGACTAAGATTGTCATAAAAACAATTGGTTTGATCCTGATCGAGGATGCTCCCACTCTGAGATCATACTTTGACAGTCCCTTAAGTTAATTGTGGGAATACTTTTACAACGAGTGCAATGATTGAAATATTTAAAATGACACTTTCGGTAAACATAGTTAGGTTAGAAGCAATGCATGATTATGCTACAATGTTGGGATGGTTGAAAACTGATACTTGACTCATACAGCTCTTGGAACCATGAATTAAGATGACCAAGTGTTGCATAGAACCCTTAACTATGTAAAATTAAATTGATGCAACCCTTGGACTTTTTGAGAGACTCTCATTCTGATAATATATGATGCAAGCTATGTAATCACCACAATGGTAAATTGCATGATACAATTGATACAAGAATGAGTAAGCATCGGATACATCAAACTTATGACATGTAAACTCAACAAGACAACTAGAGAATAGTTATTGTACCTAATCATTACACTTGACATTAAACTGACATTTAAAACAACATTACATTTGAGTCACTATGGTTTTGAAAAACTCATAATAGGGAGAGTGAGAGAGCGACTGGAGCCATGCTTTTGGTCATATTGGATGGATCCCAACCCAATTTTTGTTCTGCCCAGGTTCTTTCACAGACCCAGACTAGTTATGTCGGATGGATCCAGGGTCACTTCCTGTTTTTTGTTTTTGGACTTAAACCGAGTGAACGTCCCTGTGGTATAAGATGATCTTTGGATTGCATTACATACTCTCCATTATCAGTCATGACTTAGAACTGGTTTAACTAAACTTTCAAATGAACTAGAACACAAAAAACATTGAATCATATGTAAATCTGATATACTCTTGTGGCACAGTAGTTTTACATGATTTAAAGAGTCTATTATATTATGCATACTTGTCATATATCGTTTTCTTGATTAGATGTAATCTACTCTAAGCTAGATGTGCATTTTGTTGTTGTTCCTGTTTGGTGTTAAGCTGGAGTTCGAGGAGACTTCAGTGTATGATGACTTCGAGTTCACTGTACATGACGTTGCGTTCTAAGCAGACTTAGAGTTCAATGTACATGACGTTGAGTTCTAAGCTGCAAGTTGAGTGAGTGTTAGATGTATTTTCTTTATTTACTTTTGCATGACAGTACTTTCCTTTCATGTATTAGACGAGTGCTCCTTGAGTAGAGGAAATTGTAATAAATGAGTATTTAAAGCTGAATCTTAAAACTTTACATACTCTAATTAGTGGAAGCGTGCCTGAATCCATCGCTAATATTCTGAAAGAGATCCTGACGATAACGTGACGGATGATCTTCCAGAACAGCACGAATCAACCGTTGGGAAATCCTTTGGCTTTCTCCCGGTTTCTCTCCTAGCGACGGGGCGTAGAAAAGACGGCTAACTTGTTTGTGTGCTCCGGGGATCATGACCGCATATATATAGGGGCTAGCCTCCTTAGCCATCGGGTTTCCAATTTGGCCCATCAACGAATTGAAGCCCAATAATCACCACATATAGGCCCACAACCTACCTGACTCATTTAAGCCCACTTAACTTAATTAAAATCAGATCATTAATATATTGGACTTAATATGACAGCGTAGCACTTATATAATTATTTATCGCATATTAGCCCAACATTGGATTAAGGTCCAACTTAGTTGGATAAGTTCCAACAATCTCCCATTTGGGCTATATGCTAAACTTTATAATTATATTTCATAGTGTATGCAACCAAATAAAAGATCTTAACTTGCTGTCATTTCCTTAATGAGTCAAAACAATCCGGTCCATCAATTAGATTAGCAAGGGATCAAGGAGATCTTCGCCGCAGCAATTGCGACTCGACCCATCAGTGGTCACCGTGCTAATAAAAAATGACTTGGATTATGAAGTGGATGTGTAGCATGGAAATTATATGTAATGTGATCTAACATGTTTATTTCCAACTGATCCTCCTTAACCTTAGTGAGATCATAAACAAACCAAAATCAGAGTGAAGCCGAACTGAACCAAAACGTTATTTCTGATCAGAAAATAACATCAAGCTCAAGCTGGAGACTTAATTTTGTCTATTATATGAGCACCCAAAAGAACAAACTCCCACAAAACTGAATGTTCTTAATGAAATGACATCCATATGAGTAGCTAGCTCATAAAACCTTTTGGATGACATTTCCTTACTATAACAGATCCGTAATTATATGGTCTGTTCCGATGTGCTCATTAGACAGTTATACACTCATATTATTAAACAACAATCTAGGAACTTGATCTCTGAATATCTAAACTTTGTCGAGTTCCTGTTGTTGCTGGAATATAAAACTGCAGACTTCATTCTCACTAAATAAACTGTGGTGTTTCAACATCATCCCTAATTTACAGCATAGTGACAAAATATGCAGATATATTTCATGATTTGGATATCACATAATATGATATGAAATCTAAAGCCATGTCAGAAGAGACTATATAAAAGGGACCATTTAGATCTCTTCTAGTAGATGGCGCTTAACATAGATTTTCATACATTCTTTGCATCCAATAAATGATCAGAGTCAGTATACCAAAATGATCTCAAACCTTTTGACTACTGATCCTTGACCATGTAACCCTTTTGTTCTCCATAAATACCGTAAGACACATTTGGCTGCTGTCAAATGGTCAACTCCTGAACTTAACAATCTGCCCAACACACCTGTAATATATGCAATAACCAAATGCATATAAAGTTGAGCATACTTTAGACTCCCTTTTGCTGAGATATAGGGAATCTTCTGAAGTAGATTCTCGGGGCAATTAATGAGACTAAACTTGTCTCCCACAGAACTTAATATTCATTACCACATAGATATTATAGAAATTACATGCTCACACAGAACTTAAGATATATAACATCATTAACATCATCTGAAAACCGAACGAGGTGATCATTTAATGAAATTCAATATATCATCAACGATATTGAAATGCTCTACCAATGTCATTATAAACCTTACAGAGTCTTTCATGAAAACTGAATAGAAAGTCTCTTTAGAATTAATGCATTCTTTTCCATATAAAGTCTTTGAGTGATACACTTTAAATCTTTTCTTGAATTCCCTTTGATTATAAAAAGACTATTTACAATTAATAGGGTTCAAACCTTATGGCAATGAGAAAAGATTTTAAGTATCATTCAAAGACTTTCTTAATTAATGCATTAATCCATTTTAGAGATCGCTGTGGAACTTTTATGACTTGATGTAAGTCGAACTTCCATCATCCTAATGTCAACCATATGTTCTTGAGAATTACAATGTAATATTTCAACAATGTACTTTTCATCTCTTTAATGGTTTTTCTGAATGGCAATTAGTTACTTGAGGTGCTAGAGTTTGTCCTTATGAACAATTTTTCGAATGGGAGGAATTGCAACATTATCTTGAATTTATTGCGTCTTGAACAATGTCAAGAATGTCATCCTGAACAATGCTAACAACACCTGTGGGAATATAATCCTCTTCAAAAATAATGTCACTAACCAAATTTCCCCCTCAAACTCGGCATCCTCAAATAGGTGTGCATTTCCTAATTCGTAAACTAACTTAATAGTGGGATTATGTAAAATTATACAAAATAATATCAACTTTTAAACTATTCAACAAAACAAGAAAATCATTAGCATTATGTCATATTTCTTTATTAGGCTTATAAAGCCTTACCTTAGTTGGACATATCCAAACATGCAAGTGATTCATTTGTTGAAACTTTATTAAGGATATAAGCTGCAAACAAAATATAACTGAATTCTAAACTGTTAATTCTTTTATTACAACACATGTACTTAAATGCAGGAATTCTATAGATGAAGCAACATTTCCAAATAAATGAAGATTATAATGAACTTTTAAAGAACCAGAATAAACTTATTTTGAATCATGAGACAACCAAATTTTCCATTCATAATTGAACAATGATAACCGAATTTGTTCAAAAATAGAAATAGAAATCCAAATTCCGTTGAAAACGGTACATAATAGTCTCATAAAATTCAAATACAATCTAGCCTTTAAAAGAAGTAATCTAAATTTAATTTGCTTCTACTTGAACCATCTTGCCATTGCCCAAATCGATGTATCTTTCACCATCATTTGGCTCTTAGCATCTTATGCAATCCCTTTTTAGCACGCCAAGCGTGATAATTTGTGCAGTTCTTCTTTACATGCCATTCAGCTCCACAGAAGAAACAACCATTACCTTCTGAACTTTTCAGTTCCCTTTGTTGTTTCTTTTGAGAAGCTGTATTTGCAGCTTCAGTATCCTTCTTCCTTTTGTTGAAGGTGGATGTCAGGTTAGGGCTTTCTGTCATTTCTTGCTCAAGCCTTTCATCTTCCTTTACACAGTATGAGATGAGCTCATCCAGAGACCAAGTCTCATCCTTCAGATTGTAGCTCATCTTAAATTGGTTAAACTGAGATGGAAGAAATATCAAAACAAAATGCACTAGCAGAGCCTCAGAGAGGTCTAGCTTAAGTGCTTTCAACCTTAAAGCAATATTGGACATCTTCAATATGTGTTCCCTGATGTTTCCTTTACCTTCATATTTCATTGAAGTTAGGTTTGTCAAGAGTGTATTAATCTCACTCTTTTCATTCTTGACAAACCTCTATTCAAGCTCAATAAGGAACCATTTAGCTGTGGCAATTTTCTCTGAAATAGAGCCCCTGAGATATTCTGGAATGGCATTCTTTATAAGCATTAGGCATATGCGATTTGATCTCTTCCACTCTTCCATCTCCCTCTGTTCATCAGAGGTACTCTCATCAGTGAGTGGTGGGGGACTATGAGTCCTCAATGCCAGATCAAGATCCATGACTCCGAGGATTATCAAAAGATTTTCCTTCCATGCCTTGAAGTTAGTGCCATTAAGTACTGGAATAGATGTGAGGTTGGCAGAAATTTTTTCCAGGAATAATAGCTGAAAAAGAGAACAAGAAAAGAATTTTAACATGTTCATATGAGTATTAAACAAAACACCAAATTCAAATTAATGCTATTTTCCCATCTCAAGACATCACCCACTAGTCCAATATTTATCTTTGGATAATCTATTGACTAGTCATTGACATCTTGTTGTAGCAATCAGACAATGACAATAATAACATGCCAAAAATAATACTTCCTTTGGGCCGAATTAAATTTGCATGCATTGATCTCACTAATCATCACCTTGTCTATTGCCACAGGTGCGCATGAAATGGTATAGAACGGTAATCTTCCTTTGTGCCGATTAAGCATTCTTACGAAAAACATTGGCACATTAAATTCTTTTTATATTTATGAAATGAAATAATGCAAAACAACATAGCCCACTTTGACGAGATGATGATTGCACGAAGTCATTTCAAAAAATATATACCTTTGCAAAATTTGAATCTATGTCGTAATTTAATACATGAATTTACACTTTAAGTGGAGATATTCAAGGCCACTTTTATTCAAAATCAAAATTAAGGCAACCAAAATTTTCATACAAAAGTATGTATTCAACTTGTTATATTTTAAGAGTAAAATTAGCCTTCACAAGAAAACCCACTTTGGTGAGTTGCTGATCCAATCAATCTATATTCGAAATATATAATTAATTGTGCCAAAAATTGAATTTGAAACTAAACTGAATTTAACACAAAATGATTACATTGAATGGAAATATATTTAAGAACCTTTTATTCCACTTTTCAAATCAATTATATTAAGTTAAATAAAATCCATAACTTCAACACAAATTTTCTTCTTAAAATGGGGTCTATATGTGTACTAATGTGTATATGAACATACATAGAAAGATATATATATATATATATATATATATACACCATATCCCATTTTATATATAACTTTAAAATGTGTCAAATTTCCTTAAGGCCATTTACTTGATGGTTAGTGCACAAAATTCCTTAAGGCCTTTTAAACTTATCCTTGAGGAGAAATATATGTTAAAGCTTTTTATTTGCTCCCGAAGAAAACACTTGAATTTGTGATTTAATTTAAATCTAAATTTAGGCGAACTAAATTTTCATACCAAGGTATGAAGTCAACTTGTTATATACCGAAGTATATACATATATGGTTTTATGTCTTAAACTTAGAATTTAAATTTATTTTAGCACAATTAACACAATTTATCTTTGAGGTGAAATATACATTTAAGCGTCTTATTTCCTCCTTCAATCCATTTTAAATTTCAATATTAGGCAACCAATCATACAACGTATGTATTTAACCATTTACAATCCGAAATAATAATAATTTAACTGTAGAGCCCACTTTGATGGGGTCTCATAATAATTAAAATTATTTCGAAACATATAATATAATGTGCCCAACAATTGAATTTAAGATGAAAATAAACTTTAAATGTAAATATATGTGAAAACTTTTTATTTACTCCTTCAATTCATTTAAAATTCATCCAGGCAGCTGATGATACAACGTATGTATTTAACCGTTTACATTCCGAAATAATAATAATTTAAGAGTAGAGCCCACTTTGGTGGGGTCTCGTAATAATTAAAACTATTTCGAAACGTATAAATAATAAAGAATGCCTAAAAGAATTAAAATGGAACGAATATAATTTAACACACAAAATTGGGTCTAAAGGAAATATATATACACAACCATTTATTTCCTCCTTTTACGAATTTAAATTTAAAATTTTAGGCACTAAATTTACATACAAAGTCCGTAGCTTTTTATATATCGAAATAAGAGTAATCGCCACGATAAAGCCCACTTTGGTGGGGTTTTGATTTAATTACAATCATTTCGAAATATATATAATGTAGCATGCCTAAAGATAAATTTAAAATTAAAACTGAATTTTAACAAAAAAATTATACTTAATGGAAATATATAAATTGCCCTTTTATTTCCTCTTTAACTTGTGTTAAAACATCCCAAAATAGGCCCAAATTTGTGTCCAAATAGACTAAAAAGAAGCCCATAACATCCAAATAACCCAAACAGGCCCAAAAACAAGCCAGCCCAAATTTTATTTTAAAAATTTTTAGTTTCTTTTAATACTGCTGTGGGCCGGCCCAAGAGGGGCTGGCCCACGGGGCTGAACAGGCAAACGCCCAAGAGGGATAGGGTTTTCTGATTGGGGCGGCGACCGCCACCGCCGCCGCCCCCTCTGATCTCGATGGGGACAGCGGAAGCCGCCCCCTCCGATGCCGACAGGGGCGGCTTCCGCCGCCCCCTCTGATCTCGATGGGGGCGGCCCGCCCCCTTGATGCCAACAGGGGCGGCTTTCGCCGCCCCCCTTCCCCTCTTTTTTAACGACAGGGGCGGCTGTGCCACCCCTTGCTATTTTGCATCGGTGCCGGTGTTGCCGGCGCCGATCTCCCGACGGGGGCAGCAGAGCTGCCCCCTCTTTTGCCGTATCGGACGGCGGCCGACGGGCCGCCCCGATCTAGGGTTCGTGAAAAATAATTTTTTTAACATGAAAAATCAATCAAAAACCCAATTTTTCACAGATTCGAAACTTAAAACTGATAAAAATCGAATTTTTTAACCAATCCGAAACTTAAAACTGATAAAACCGAATTTTTTAACAGATCCGAATTTACGAGCAAGCAAAATCTCAAGATCCAAGCATGGTGGCTCTGATACCACTTGTACAAAATAAAGATCTAGATGCGTGTACAAACCAAATAACACATATCTAGATTACGCATGCTGAATCTTAAAACTTTACATACTCTGATTAGCAGAAGCGTACCTGAATCCATCGCTAATATTCTGAAAGAGATCCTGACGATAACGTGACGGATGATCTTCCAGAACAGCACGAATCAACCGTTGGAGAAATCCTTTGGCTTTCTCCCGGTTTCTCTCCTAGCAACGGGGCGTAGAAAAGACGGCTAACTTATTCGGGTGCTTCGGGGATCATGACTGCATATATATATATATATATATATATATATATATATATATATATATATATATATATATGGGCTAGCCTCCTTAGCCCTAGGGTTTCCAATTCGACCCATCTGAAGCCCAATAGTCACCACACATAAAGGCCCACAACCTACCTGACTCATGTAAACCCACTTAGCTTAATTAAAATCAGATCACTAATATATTGGGCTTAATATGACAGCGTAGCACTTATATAATTATTTATCGCATATTAGCCCAACGTTGGATTAAGATCCAACTTATTTGGATAAGTTCCAACAAATTCAACAACATATGATATGATGAAAACTCACACTAGCAAATGGCTACTGATTCATAGAATCATATAGCACACTATAGACTCATCTCCAGAGTTATTGATTACCATGCATGCAAATCTACACCTACGAGGTGAACTAATCCCAGGCACAAAGAGTAAAACATCATCAGAGGTCTACATATCACAGAACACCTTAGTCACAATATGGATTGTATGTATAGGTTGTTTATGGTTATGTCCAAGAGAGAACCAATGTTGCCCTTGGTACCGTACTTTAAGTCCCTGATAGACTTCATCCACAGTTACTTGCATGAGTCTAAGCAACAAAATCATTTCCTCTTCTACTAGCAAACCAGCCATATAGGTTTATGACATGTCTCTCCCTTAGCTAACCAATCTAGTCCTGGAAATTGATGCAAAGTCAGAAAATTTATGCAACTGTTCGAGGTTGTTAGTGAAGTTATTTCAACCTTTAGACGCAAGTGAACGTCTACTTGCACAAATGAGAAAAGGACAGGTGATCAAATTTTAGTGGAATGAAAAGAGCAAAGGTCGGACTTACTTCTTCATGTACTGGCGCTAAACGAGCAAATCCAGAAGTCCTAGGTATCATAGGAGAACCAAGATCATCCATGTCTGAGCCAGATTCAGCTGTTGACGTATCACTTTTTCTTCCCTGCCATTTGTTGATGCAGTATAGTAAGAACATCTGTCAATAGATGGACAACAGCTGAATAATAGACAGGTGATTAATTTGAATTAAATCTTGCCTTCAAAGGGTATAGGCTAGTGCAGCATCCCCTCCTGAGTTGTCCATCTACTGTCCGTATAACTGGCCTTACAAATGTCGCTTCAGCATTACATGCAAGCTAAGAGAGGACAACAATGGTAAGTATATACCACATTATCCATATGTTATTGCCTTTCTCTTAAATAATACGTAGCATATCACAAAGGAGTTGAATTACAGAACAAAGGGCTGACCTTCATGATACAAGGATCATTCCATGGTCCTTTGTTAGATCTAAGACATCCTCCATCACCAGGGCATGTGCACGAACCACCTAAGAAGTCAGGTAGTTGGCTGCAACAAGTAAAGCAATATAATTTTATGGACTATCAGCATAAAGTGAGATGTGAAGAAGAAAAACACCAACCTTGCATCTATAGCTTCAAGTAATCTACTCTGAAATTTGGTTCCCAGCACCTACTCACAAATATGGTAAATGTACTCGGCATCAAAAAGTGCAGAAACTATAAGAAAAGCTTCATCTAGTTATACCCCTTACATGTATCTTTGCAGTCGTTTTAGGGTCAAGAAAACCCCTTACAGTGTTCCAGAGAAGCTTGAAACCATGACCAGCATTGACAATAAACATCTGCTGCAGAGTCTGCACAGATAAAAAAGTAAAATGTTTCTGAATACTAAGATTTGTGCAATAAATACATTTCGTACCATAACAACAAGTACCTCGGGGTAATAATCACCATCTATTTTCTGCATGTTCATCAAGAGGTCTCTTGCTGTCTTGCTGAAATTTTTAAAACCCTGAATTACAATGAAAATCCAAGTTATTTTTCGGAAACTGAGGAAAATAAGATAAAACTTCAGAAAGCAGTGATGTAAAAAAGAATCATCTTTTTCATGGAAGAGGCAGAATATCAGTGACGGTTGATGAATTTACTTACAACACCATGAACATCTAATATTGTAGTTGTGGAATCAATGTGCCTTTTGGCTGCAATAGAACATGCTGGAAATTTTTCATGAAAGGCTCTCTCAAACTCCTGCACATGATACTTCACATAGCGATCAACTGTAGTACTGTGCATCAGCTTGTTTGGTTCAGCTTTGCCAAGCCTCTCTATATAGATTGGTCGTCCTTCCTTGTCAACACCATGGTATCCTTGAGGATAATAGCGCACTACATCATCTAGCTCCGTGAACTCAAAATCCTTGAGGATAAAAATCCAAGTTGCTATAGTTTTAGATATCTTCAATAATAAAACTCAATACAAAAGATAAAAAAACATTTGCAGCTCAAATAATGACAGCTATAAATTTAACTGTAAACATTGATGCAAGTGTCCAAAATGAGACGAAACAATGGACATACAAGTATCTCAAGGAACAGTAAAGTATAATAGATTTCGAAGAGAAACTAAAAGGATGTGAGAACTATCAGAGGAAAACGTTGCATATGTTTATACAATTTTAGGCATTCCCAGCACATTTTCTGGTACACGCTAATACCCCTGCTTCCCTCGTGTTGTTTGCATGATAAAAGAAATTGGAGACAATAAATATCACATTCTTTGGTCTGCAATAAAATTAATTGGGAGCAAGATCTAAAACAAACAGTGTGGAGATCAGACTACGAATACCATGAATGAATGCGCAACAGCAAATTTGGATGGCATATAAAGGCTAAGTTTCAAGAACACACACACACACACACACCCCCCCCCCCCCCCCCCAAAAAAAAGGAAAAAAAAGGAAAAAAAAGAAAAAAAAAGAAAAAACAAGAATTTTAAGTGTTTGCACAACAGCTAATTTGGAAGGTATATAAAGGCTAAGTTTCAAGAACGAACACACACACACACACACACACACACACACCCCCCCCCCCCCCCCCCCCCCCCCCCCCGCGGGGGAAACCAAAAGAAAGGACTTTTAAGTTTTTTGAAGAAACCTTTGTTGTTTTTCTGCTTTAAACCATCCTGAAATTTTCTGACGACCCATTACATACATAATATACATACATGTATGTATATTATGAAAAGTAAGTGAGTATATTCATATAAGAAGGTATGCAGAAAAGTACAATGCCACTTCAAGGCCAGCAACAAACAGAAAGTACACGGGTTTGGGAGAGGTTGGGAGGCAGTTACCAAAAGACAAGTACAACCGAGTAGCAAGCCCCTACTCTGGGATAGAGACCAAGAGACAGGCCTCAGATCAACCCCCAATTACACAGGATGATAGAACCCACAAGGTCCAGTCTCCTCAAGCATAGAAGCAGGGACAGCAGCAGCAATATCCACGGATATTTGGGCCAAAATGGACATATTTGAGAGCGCCTGAGAAAGAAAAATATGATTGTTCCTCTCCTTCCAAATGTGCCAAACAGCTGTGGAGAGGACGAGCAAACAAGCCGGCCCACAGCTCTGTTATTCCCATTTGCTCCAAACCTTTGGCGGAGAAGATGGGCGTCCACGTGAAAGGAATTGGAGCAGGAAAGAATATCCAGCTTGAGCTTATAAGCCGACCACACAGAGCCACTGTAATATATATCTATTATATATTTGACAACCTTTTTTGAATTCTCGGGCTGATTAGGACGAGATAAATAGTGGCTACGATTTGATCTTGGTAAATCAATGGTTGAAATTGGATTTTGTGAAAATTTTAGTGAGAAAACTTAAATTTTGGGGGGAAAGTATATTGGTAACCAAAACTTTGAAATTAAAAGTGCATTGGAAACGATTGTGGAGATTAAATTTTGGGGAAAAAGTGTCTTGGGAACCAAAACTTTGAAATTAAAAGTGTCTTGGGAATGATTGTGAAAAAACATGATTCATTAAATGAAATAAAGTAAAAAAATTAGCGTAAAAAATTCAGCGGAACAAAAACTAGCGTAAAAAATTTAAGTTAATGCCAAAGGCGCCCGCGCCATTTTTTTACGCTAATTTGTTGTTCCGCCCGAAGGTTCCTGCGCCGAATTTGTTGTTCCGCACCGAATGCGCTTGCGCGTTGTTCTGCGTCAACAAACGGCGTCCGCGCAATTTTCTTACGCTAATTTGTTGTTCCGCGCCAAAGGCACCCGCGCCGAATTTGTTGTTCCGCGCCAAATGCACTCGCGTGTTGTTCCCACTGATTTTGTTCCCTAAATTTTTTACGCTAATTTGTTGTTCCGCGCCGAAGACGCCCGCACCAAATTTGTTGTTCCGTATCGAATGCGCCCGCGTCGAATTTGTTGTTCCGTACCGAAGGCACCCGCGTCGTATTTATTGTTTCGCGCCAAAGGCGTCTCCGGCGTATTTTTTGTGCCGAAGGTGCCCACACCGAAGGAGCCCGTGCCCGCTAAATATTTTTATGCTAATTTGTTGTTCTTTTAAATTTTGGTTGTGAAAATAATTTTTTGGGAAACAAAGATTTCGCGGGGAAAAATCTTAAATGAACCGTGCACGCGGGCACGGGTTATGACTAGCGTGTATATATATTAAAACACAATTTTTTTGAATACTAGGGCTGACTAGGACAAGATAAAGAGTGGCTGGGATTTGATCTTAGGGATTGAAAGGTTGGGATGAGTTTAAAGAAATTTTGAGCACTGGTTTAGGGAATTGACCAAATTAATTGCATGTTTGAGTTCTAACCTTTTATGGCCTTGATGACTGCATTCATGGCTTGTGTGTGTTTTCATGTGTGTTGTTCTCCAATTGAAAGAGTTAAATACGAAGAAAATGATACCATGCAGGTGAGGGGACTAAAAAGAAACTAAAACAAAAATCATGAAACTCTTCTAAAGGTAAAACATTATTAATTAGAAATTCCTATTGATTATCGTGCATTGTGCTTTGTGTGTGGATGTAAGTTGTTCAAGGTACATACTCGAATATCGAACATGATACGACATGGAATAAGCATGAACATAATCTTTTTAAAAGAATTGGATACGAAAGGTTCGGTGCCCGCGCCGATGGCGCCTTAAGCATGAACATAATCTTTTTAAAAGAATTGGATACGAAAGGGTCGACGCCGATGGCGCCCGCTAAATTTTTTTACGCTACTTTGTTGTTGTACGACGAAGGCGCCTGCGTCGAAATTGTTGTTCTACGACGAAATTGTTGTTCCGCGCCGAAGGCGGCTACGCCGAATTTGTTGTTCTGTGTCGAGTGCGCATGCGCTGAATTTGTTGTTCCATACCGAAAGTGCCCATGCCGCTAAATATTTTTACGCTAACTATATATTAAAACACAACTTTTTTGAATCCTAGGGCTGATTAGGACAAGATAAAGAGTGGCTGGAATTTGATAGAGATTGAAAGGTTGAGATGCCGCTAAATATTTTTACGCTAACTATATATTAAAACACAACTTTTTTGAATCCTAGGGCTGATTAGGACAAGATAAAGAGTGGCTGGAATTTGATATTAGAGATTGAAAGGTTGAGATGAGTTTAGAGAAAGTTTGATAACTGGTTTGGGGAATTGACCAAATTAATTGCATGTTTAAGTTCTAACCTTTTGTGGCCTTGATGACTACATTCATGGCTTGCATGTGTTTTCATGTGTGTTGATCTCTCATTGAAAGAGTTAAATACGAAGAAAATGATACCATGCAGGTGAGGGGACTAAAAAGAAACTAAACAAAAATCATGAAACACTTCTAAAGGGAAAACATTATTAATTAGAAATTCCTATTGATTGTTGTGCTTTGTGCTTCGTGGGTGGATGTATGTTGTTCACGGTACATACTCAAATATCGAACATGACACGACATGCGAATAAGAATGAACATAATCTTTTTAGAAGAATTGGATACGAAAGGTTCGGTGCCCGCTAATTTTTTACGCTACTTTGTTGTTATGCGCCAAAGGCGCCTGCGCCGAAATTGTTGTTCTACGCCGAATTTGGTGTTCCGCGTCGAAGGCGGCCACGCCGAATTTGTTCTGTGTCGAAGACGTCTGCGCTGAATTTGTTGTTCCGCACCGAAGGTGCCCACGCCGCTAAATATTTTTACGCTAATTTGTTATTTTTTAAATTTTGACGGTTGAAATAATTTTTTGAGGAATAAATATTTCGCGAGTGAAAATCATTTAAATGAACCGTGCCCGCAGGCACGGGTTATGACTAGTATGTTATATATATATACTATGATCCACTCGGATGGTTCAAACATGTAGATCCGTCCAAGTCAAATTTAAAATTGGGCAACCGAAATAGAAAATTCGTTCCGTTGGATGTGATCTAACATTTTTAAACTATCTACGATATCAGCTAATTTGGACGTGTTTTGCCCGTGCATCAAGTGGTTGCAAAATTAGTCAATTTTATTACTATTCTAACACATTGATTTTGTAACCACTTAATGCACGGGCAAAACCTGTCCAAATTAGCTGAAATTTTGTTCGTAGATTGTTTAGACATGTTAGATCACATCTAACGGAACGTATTTTCCATTTAGTTTGCCGAATTTTAATTTTGACTATGATGGATCTGCATGTTTGCCCAATTTTAAATTTTAAATTTTGTTTGTAGATAGTTTAGACATGTTAGATCAAACCTAACGGAACGAATTTTATATTTAGATTGCCCATTTTTAAATTTGACTAGGATGGATTCGCATGTTTGATCCATCAGAGTGGATCCTATGCAACCTATATATTGTAAGGACCGTCTTACCCTTGCAATCCTAACATCAAACTCTAGAGGGGGTGAATATGGTAATTTCAATAAATTATGCAATTAAAATTTAAATTGCAAATGCGGAATAATAAATGCAAGAGGAATTAATCAACACAATCAATCCAAACGCAAACACAAGATTTTACCATGGTTCCCCAAAACTGGGTACGTCCAGACACACCAAATATTCACTATAATCCTATACAAGGTAGTGAATACAATCTCACATAGAGATACCTTACACAGAGGATTTTGTCCTACACAAGAACCCAACTAACCTTACACAAGGGTCAAATTCCCACACAGAATTACTAACACACACATAGAATTAGGGTTAGTCCTACACTAGGACACCAAAGTCCCACAAAGATAGTAACTCCCACAAAGAGAGTAACCAACTCCCACAAAGAAAGTATCTAATTCGCACAAAGAGAATTAGGGTTTCAAGAAAACAACTGAAACAAACGACTCTTCATATTCCTTGAGATGAACTTACTCATATGAAGATGAAGGCATGGAAGAGGATGACCAAGTACTTAAGATATAGCTTGATTGCACTTGAATGATTTCCCTTGAGCTAAGCTTCAATGCATGAGTAGATAATGCTCATGAGAGGGAAATGAGAGAGTTTGAGAGTGGCTTAATGATTCTCAAATGATCTTCAATAGTTCCAAGAAGGTTGAATGAACTCAGCCCTCTCATATATATAGAAAGCCCAAAGGAACCCTCAAACCCAAGCAAAATGTCCAAATCAGAAAATCTACAACGACTAGTTTTTGGCAGTTTACGGCACATCCAGCTGACTGATGAACAACTAACAGTCGACTGGTCAACAGCTATAAAAATCTCAACGGTTATAATCTGAGCCGAGACAAGCGACTGTAGAAGACTACACAGGCGACTGTACAAAGGGCAGGCGCCTGAATATCCTTCATCAGTCGCCTCCTGCAGGGGATGGAAATGAAGCCGAGAAATGCAACTAATGCACTTTATGTATACAGACGACTGATTACCAAAGTACAGGTGCTTGTGGAAATACATGCGACTATAAGCTATGAATCAGTCAGTTGTCACACAAGGTGGATAGATGCCCAAAAATACAAGTTACACACTTTGGCATACAGACGACTATTGAACAATATACAGGCGGCTGATGGAACACAGGCGACTGTAAGATGCACGTCAGTAAGATACAAGTTACAGACGTCAGGCGACTGTAAGATACAAGTTACAGACGTCAGTCGTCTGTCTCCAATAGCTCAAGATAGAGTCAACAAAAGTTGACTTGAGTTGTGCACTATAGTCGATTGTAGAAGGCTGGCCAGGCACCTGTAATCACCCAGTCGCATGTCCTTCTTTCATCGGTCGTCTGTTGGAGAGCCAGAGACTCCAATTGAGTCATTTGGCGTGATGAACCTATTGGGTTAGATTCTATGATAATCCTAAGGCTCACTAAGATTGTTATATGCATATGCATGAATGAGTAGACCATCTATCAAGGCATTACATTAAACCTAGACTCAAAAAGAGAAATGCAAGTAATAAAAGATATTGCATGTATTATATTGCTTTCATTAAAGTCTATGGCTTCAACCTTGATGCTTCCCATCATCTCCAAGCTTTGGCACCCCTTGAGTCCAAGCTTTGGCATTGCTCTCATTGAAGTCCATCCTTGCACCAAGCTATTAGTCTCCAAATCATGCTATTCTTCATTTGATAAACATGAGACTAAAAATGAGTCATTAGCAACAACATAATGTTGTGATCATCATCAAAATAACATTGGTATGAAACACCAATACTCAACATATATATATATATATGTTGACTAGGATCCACTCGGATGGATCAAACATGCGGATCCATCCAAGTGGAATTTAAAATTGGGCAACCTAAATGGATAATCCGCTTCGTTGGATGTGATCTAATATATCTAAACTACATAAAAACAAAATTTCAATTTATTTGGATATGTTTTGCTCATCCATCAAGTGGTTGCAAAATCAATGTTTTTGAATAGTCATAAAATCGACGAATTTTGCAACCACTTGATGGATGGGAAAAACACGTTCAAATCACTTGAAATTTTGTTTGTAGGTAGTTTAGACATGTTAGATCACATCCAATGGAACGGATTATCCATTTAGGTTGCCCAATTTTAAATTCAACTTGGATGGATCCGCATGTTTGATCCATCCGAATGGATCCCAGTCAACCTCTATATATAATAATAATTTCATTATCCAGATGTTGGATTTTTGTAAAAAAAAGAAATTTTTAAAAATTACTTTACAGTAAAAGGAGAATTATTTTATAAAGAAAATATTTTACAAAGTATTTGTTTTAGAAAAATAATCTAACATCGTTAGGGGCTGTCAGGGAAGGTCTGGAAAAGCAAAAGTTCACGAGATTTTAGAGCACCAAAAAGTTTAGGGGGGATTCTTCAAAGCACCTCAAAGTTCATTGAGGTTTTATGAAATTTAGCATAATATAGTAGACTGTAAATTGTAGATGTAAATTGTAGACTCTCCTGGATTTCTAAAGCACAAGCAGCTAAGATGATCCAAATTCCAGTTGGATGCAAGTCAAAAATCATGAAAAACAAGTGCCAACAACGGCCTAAGAAGCAAAATTCTTTAAGCATATGAAGTACAAGTTCTACACGATTTTTGTTCTAATAGAAATTGTTGATGCAGAAAGCTTGCATGCCCATCGGATGCAATGATCCTGCACCAATAGAGAGCCTAGGCAGGGTTTCGCTGGGCCGAGACGCTCCTTTACCGCTTACCTGAAATAGAGAGAAGAACATGCTAGAGGGGGTGGCCTCCGATTCGCCTCTGATGCTTAAGTCAGTTAGAGCACAAGGAAGGAGTCTAGAGTTTTTAGTGTTCGTGTGCGCGTACTTATGATCGCGTTGATCCGGTGTACTTATAGATTAAGGATTGGTTACTATAAGAATTGACTTACCCTTGCAATAGTAACAACACACTAGAGGGGGGTGAATAGTGTAATGGAAAAAACTGTGTATTTAAAAATTAAACTTGCAAATGCGGAATTATAAATGCAAGCGGAATTTAAACACCACAAAAATCCAAACGCAAACACAAGATATTACTATGGTTCCTCAAACTTGGGTACGTCCACCCACACCAATATCACCTATAATTATCACACAGAGAAGTGAATACAATCTCACACAGAGATACCTCACACAGAGTAATTTGGATTCCCACAAAGAGCTATCCTTGCTCTCTCACAGAGAGACTCAAACTCTTATACAGAGGTCTCAACCAACCCGCACACAGAAGGTTATACTCTCACACAGAGAGTAACTAGCTCTCACACAGAAAGCTAGGGTTACAATGAAATAACAACGTAAAACAAATACTCTTACTTATGCCTTGAGATGAACTTACTCATTAATGAATGCAAGGCATGGAAGAGGATCTCCAAGTGATGAGATTAGCTTGAAATGCACTAGGATGATTTCCCTTGAGCTTGACTTCAATGTATGAAGAGAATAATAACTCTAAGAGGGAGAGAGTTTGAGAGTTGCTTAATTAAACTCTAATGATTTTCAATAGTTCCATGAAGTTCTAATAAACTCTCAAAATCCAATGATAGTCGACTGAAAAGCATCTGACAGTCGACTGACCAACGGCTAAATAAATCCCAACGGCTATAATCTGAGCCAAGACAGGCGACTATAGAAGACTACACATGCGACTGTATAATGGACAGACGCATGTATATCCTCCAGCAGGCGACTGCGACAGGGGATGGAAATAAAACAGAGGACAACTTACGCACTTTAAGTATACAGACGATTGATGACCAAAGTACAGACTGTAAATATACATGCGACTGTAAATACTTCATCAGTCGACTGACTTGCAAATTGGGATGAAGCCCAGAAAATGCAAATTACGCACAAACGACTGAACAATTCACATGCGCCTGTTGAAAGACAGGCGACTGTAAATAGATATTCAGTCGACTGTTCCATAAGCTCAAGTAAGAGTCAATAAAAGGTTGACTTGAGCAGTGCACTATAGTCGACTGTAGAAGGCTCGACAGGCGCCTGTAATCACTTAGTCGCCTGTAAGACCTTCATCAGTCGCCTGTTGGAGAGCCAAAAACTCCAGTTTGAGTTCAAGGCATGATGAACCTATTGGGATGATTTCTATGATAATCCTGAGGCTGACTAAGATGGAAAATGCATATGCATGAATGAGTTAATCCATCTATTAAGGCATTACATTAAATCTAGACTCAAAAAGGAGAAAAACAATAAATAAAATATTACATGGATTACATTGCTTCCCTTAGAGTCTATGACTTTAACCTTGATACTCTCCATCATCTCCAAGCTGTGGCACCCATTGAGTCCAAGCTATGGCATTGCTCCTCTCGATGTCCATAGTTGCACCAAGTGTTTAGTCTCCAAAAAATGATATTCTTGAAATGTTAACTATGAGACTAAAACAAGAGAGTCATTAACAATAACACAATGTTGTAATCATCATCAAAATAACATTGGTATGAAACACCAATACTCCACAGTCTCCCCCTTTTTGATGATGACACACATTATGTAAACATAAAGAAAATAAAGCACAATGCTAATGAGCTCCCCCTACTTATATGCACCAATTGTAAAAAGAGATACACAATTGTAAATACTCATTATACCAATTGAAATAATGAGAGACAATGATGATATATAATAGGCATGGATTACATAAACCAGTTGCAATAAGTATATGACATACACACATGAATGGTTTACATAATCCCACATCTCTCCCTATGGATATATCTGTCCTCTTGTCATTGTCAAAAAGGTGGACATCAAATATATCCCCCTTGTCATTCTAATTAAAGATGTGACAATATGCAAGAGTTAAAGAGATGTATGATACCAAATTATTAAATTTAATGTGTATCAATCACTATCCCATGCTCCCCTAGATCATAGAACTGTTTGACTTCTAGAATCTAATACCAATTGTAAAGAAAAAGATAAAATATCTTTAAAGATAATCTTCTTTACCAATTGTACATCATACTTGGAGCCATGGGCCTAACATGTATCAAAGTATATATATGTAAAAAATCAATTATCCTTGATACAAATGACATTGCCAAAATATAATATAACATGAAACATGTTGGCAATATCAATGGGTTAAGATCAAGACCATAATAACCCATTGTAAATAATGATCTTTATCAAAACCCTAAATGAGAGTTAAATTATGTTGTAAAGATAATTTTAAACGTATTTAACATATTAACTCCCCCATTGACATACATATTGATCAACAATTGCATGTATGCCAATGTAGTCCCCAAGGTCCCCATTTTCATGAAAAATAAATTTGAAAACATTTTCAAAATCATGAAATATCACACAAACAATGAGTATGCTAAAAATAGACATTAAGCATAATACCCATGCAATATGCATATGTGTGTGACCTAAACATTAAGGAACCAAACCTAAGAGGAGTTTGATTTCCTAATGTAATTACATTGATGATCACATCTCTAACTAGAGAGTTCATGTATATATCCCTCTCGTACACACTACACCTAGTGGGAATCCATAAACTCAAGGATTTCCTAAGCAAGGGTTTTGCCTTTGCAAGAGGGGTGGATGTGGCATGCTTAGGTGTAGAAATAAATTTCTTGGCATGCATAATGTGAGAATATTGCTGCTTAGCAAAAAATAAAAAAATTTCATTTTTCCTCACCACCTTGTGATTTACATGCTTCTTGTTGGTGTTATTGTTATACAAGAAGGCATGGTGATTCTTTTTAGGTGCTTTTGCAAAAATTATTGTATTTGCACCATAAGAAGGAATAGAGGTGGGTTTGGTAACCACCTTTGGAGTGTATCCCAAGCCTCCTCTATGGTTTGTCGGATGTTGTTTTTCAAGCAAACCATGGAGTGAATTCCTAGAATAAACAAAGCTTTTGAGCTTTTGGGATTCCTCTTCGCATTTCAACGTAAGTTGTTAAATGCGATTTTCTAAGCTAAGGTTTTGAACTACTAATTTTTCATTAGTTATACTCAAATCCTTAACTTGAGAGAGAAGTATGTCTCTCACTAGTGTCACAAACATGCAAAGCATCATTAGTATTTACACTAGTAGATTCTAAGGCATGCAACCTACTCATAGCATTTTTAAATTTTGCTTTCAATTTAGCATATGAGTCGATGCACTTACTTGCCCCATTGGAGACCACGTTGAAGTGGTATTCGGGCTCCTCGTAGGATAGCGTCTCCTCCTCAACTTCCTCCTCGCTTTCCTTCTCGCTAGAGCTTGACAAAGCCTCTTTTCACTTTGCCATGAAGCACATTTTCTCGTTGGGGTTGAGCCATGCCACAACCTCTTCATCGCTTGAACTCAAGGAAATTGATGAAGAATCATCAAAAGCCACGAAGCACATGTGAGCTCGCTCATTATCATCCTCTTCTTCATCACTTAATGTGTCCTCATCGGAGTCATCAAATGTACGGATAAGTCCCTTCTTTTGGTTCTTGAACTTGGACTTGCCTTTCCAATGCTTCTTCCCTTTGCCCTTATAAGTCTCTTTGCTGGGTTTGGAAGGACATTCGGTGGAGAGATGACATTTTTCTATACAATAGAAACATATCGGATTGTTAGAATTAGAGGCAAACTTTGAAGAAGATGTACCTTGCTTGCTTTTGAGGAATGCTCTAAGTTGCTTGGCAAGCTCCACGATTTCATCTCCACTAGCCTCATCTTCATCTTCTACACTATGAGCTTCTCGATGGAATGTCTTCCTCCATTTGATTGGCTCCTCCTTGGCATGGAATGCAACCCCCTTTTGCTTCTCGGGCTTGGTTGGTTGAATCTCATTCTTATGTTGAAGCTTCAATTCGTATGCCATGAGATTCCCAACGCACTCCTCAATGGTATATTTGGATATATCGTTAGACTCCAAAATCCTGTTGGCCTTTGACTCCTATTTGGGTGTAAAAGAGTCAATGATCTTCTCCACTCGATCCTCTTGGGAAATCACCTTTCCACGCCCTTTCAAAGCATTCACGATGTCTGTGAACCTTGTGAACATTCTAATATGCTTTCTCCTTCCTGCATCTTAAACATTTCATATTTTGATCTAAACACATTTTGTTTAGATTTCTTTACTTTGGATGTCCCTTCAAAAAGTAATCTCCAAGATATGCCAAATTTCGTTGGCCGATTTGCATATGGAGATGCGGTTGAACTCATTCGAAGTGAGGGCGCAATGGAATGCATTCATAACCCTCACATTGAATTTGATAAAGTCCTCCGCCTTTGTCCTCGAGGCCGCAGGTGTAATAGGCTTCTCAAAGGGCGACTCTGTGATGTCCCAAAGGTCTTGACCCTCCAAGTAGATCATCATCCTGATCTTCTAACTTGGGTAGTTGGTTCCGTTGAAGAGCGGGGGTCGAACGGTTGATAAACATTCTTCATGAGACGTGGATGAAGCGTTGTATGTCATCGTTGTTTTATGCTTCAATCTCACTCTGATATCAATTGTAAGGATCGACTTACCCTTACAATACTAACACATAGATGGGGGGTTGAATAGTGTAATGTCACAAATTCTGTATTTAAAAATTAAACTTACAAATGCGGAATTATAAATACAAGAGGAATTTAAACACCACAAAAATCCAAACGCAAACGCAAGATGTTACCCTAGTTTTCCAAACTTGGGTACGTCCAGCCACACCAATATCCACTATAATTCTCACACAAAGAAGTAAATACAATCTCACACAGAGATACCTCACATAAAGGAATTTGGATTCACACAAAGAGATATCCTTGCTCTCTTACAGAGAGACTCAAACTCTCACACATAGAGGTCACAACCAACCCTCACATAGAAGGTTATACTCTCACACAGAGTAACTAGCTCTCACACAGAAAGCTAGGGTTACAATGAAATAACAACGTAAAACAAATACTCTTACATATGCCTTGAGATAAACTTACCCATTAATGAATAGAAGGCATGGAAGAGGATCTCCAAGTGATGAGACTAGATTGGCATGCACTAGGATGATTTCCCTTGAGCTTGACTTCAATGCATGAAGAGGAATAATAGCTCTAAGAGGGAAATGAGAGAGTTTGAGAGTGGCTTAATTAAACTCTAATGATTTTCAATAGTTCCAAGAAGTTCTAATAAACTCAGCCCTCTCATATATATAGGAACCCTATATGAACTCTTAAACCCCAAGGATAAAGCCAAAAGGTACTCTAATGATTTTCAATGGCTCGACACTGGTACTTGCCAGAGGTACTGGAAAGGAAGCGACCAACTTGTGGGCCAAGAGCATGCATTTACTGGCCTCTGATTAGATTCTCTTGAGCACCCCAACCCCATGTGCAGTGAGAAATTTAACAATGAGATGATATGTGGAGGTCTATGCGTGCATCGCATTGAGGGCCAGCCGCCATATGTTAGCATTGAAGGCACCGGGGCATTTGACCATGAGGAAGTTGATGTTGCGCACCTAATGACAGGGTGGCGCATCGAACTCCATTTGGAGGGAAACCATCCCATCCAAGACCACCATAGCCCCAGCAAATCCAAAAATATTCGTATGGACGGATTGTAGGACATCGCCAATTATCCCCAGCTTCTGGAACGTGTCCAATTAGAAGATGTCGACAACGCTCCCATTGTCGATCAGAATGCATCAGACCTTGTAATTGGTGATCTGGAGGTTGACCACAATGACGTCAATGTGGGGTTGGTGAATCTTTCTCGATCGGTCTCTGTAAAGAGCAGCGGCTCCTCGGACAGCATGAGCTGCTTTGAGGACCTCTCAATGATGGCGGAGTCGAGGTCATTTGGAGGAGTGCATGCCTGACGAGCGAGGCTCTTCTATGCACGGTTGGATAGTTGAGCCATGTTACAGCCGACCAGCCAACCATAGTGACTGGATCAAAGATGAGATCGATCATACCGGATGAGCTGATGATGCCCTTGCCCTTGTTTGAAGTCCTTCAGATCTGCTATGCTCTAAAGATTTAAACTCATAGCAGCGTCCTTTCTGGATGAGGCGTTCGATCTGATCTTTGAGGATCTTGCAGTTATCGGTGAAATGATCGTACCTCATGTGGAAGTCGTAATATTTGGACTTGTCTGTCTTGGGGTTGTTTGGCAAACTGCGAAGGATCAAACTCCTTTGTCTCTTTGGCAAGAATTTCTGGCAGTATGGCCAACCGGACAGCATAGACCCACGCCTCGAGGGATTTGGATCTTCATCTGATCTCTCGAGGGCACTATGGGCACCTCTCTAGTTTGATATGCTTGTATGAGGCGTCCCGATCAAGGTCGTACCTCTTTTAGGAAGACCCATGGCCTGTCGCAGACCGAACACATGCCTCCTCAGCAGTGATGAACCTGTTGATCTGCCCCACCAAGTCAGCGAATGTCTGAGATCACTGCTTGCAAATCTCAAACTTCAGATCAGACCTGTCCTGAAGGCCCGCCTGAAGCGTCATCTTAGAGATACGTCAGGGCAAATGTCCACTGCCATGTGGGCTCGATTGAAGCGAGCCAGGAAATCCTTATTGGACTCATCCAGTCTCTGCTTGATGGAGGTCAGAGACTCGGTGTACCTCTGTCACTTTTGGGCAACAAATAGAAGAGAAACCTCATGCGAAGGTCGACGAAAGCTAACTGATCCCTTAGGAAGGTTTCGAAACCACAGTCGGGCCACCCTAGTCAGGCAGCTCAAAAATACACTGAACATCAGGCCTAGAGGATGACCCGACTCCATGTATTCGACGTACGTCTCAAGGTGCTTGACTGGGTCGCCCACCCCGATGTACTTTGGGACGTCATTCGTGGAAGGAGTGTACTCCCGCTAATAGGGAGTGTTCATAATAGAGGATATGAAGGGCAAGACAGAGAGAAAGCTTGTATCTTCGGTGGTACTGATGTCTTCTCGCCAAAGGGTGTCGATCTGTAGACGCAAGTCGATGATTTGATCTGCCGCTGAGAGAGCCTGAATTCGCATCGCATCAAGCCTTTGCTTGAGATCGACCGATCAAGATCAACCGTGCTACCCTTCTTTGCCAGTAGACAGGAACGCATGTCCTTGCTTTTACGGGCAAAGAACCCCTAACGTGCCGGCTAATGATAGCATTCCCATTGTCTTTGTGATGCTCTTAGTGATCACTGCTCCTTGATTCTCTGGTGCTGCTAGAGACATGCATCTCCCTACCGTCTACATCTTTACGCACTCGCGCGTCCCTGTTAGGGGCGCTTCATGGTTGGAAGTCACTTGTGGGTATTGGACTTGATCTGGAGTAGATCTAGGTACATCTCCTGCAACACTTCGTTCTTCTTGTCTTCGCGGGTATGAGCATCATGCTTCTCATGAAGCTCCGCCATGAGAGCTAGTAGTCGGCCGTTGAGGGAGTGGTAAGAGCCGATACGAGAGCAAAGGTTGTGGAGGCATGCCGACATCGATTGGATGTCCGCCGTTATATGGACTCCAACCGCACCGGTAGGCTCATCTTTCACGATCTTCCTATTTTTTTCCATTGGGTGGAGACGAAGAGGATGCAAATGATGAGGTCGCTGAAGATATTGTTGCGATGAGAGCCTATGCAACGAGATTGTCACAAGGCCATTCCTTTAGCGCTAACTGTTGATGCAGAAAACTCGCACGTCATCGGAAGCCAGAATCACGGACCAATAGACGTGGTCGTCCGTCTTCGGTTTGCCAGCTGAGAGAGCCTAGGCAGGGTTTTGTTAAGCCAAGAAGCTCCTTTACCGCCTACCTGAAACAGAGAGAAGAACGGACCAGAGGGGATAACCTCCGATTCACCTCCGATGCTTAAGTCAGTTTCAAACAGGAGGAAAGAGGCTAAGGTTTTTAGCTTTCGTGTGCGCATACCAGGGATCGCGTTGATCTGGTTTACTTACAGTTGAGGGTTGGTTACGTCACGTTAGCAGGAGTTATGGAGATCTCGGATATTCAACACGTAACCAATCCTTAGATTGCGTGATGAACAGATAAAGAAGGGTCCCCGCATACTTCCAAGTTAGGCATGCATGCTCGTTACGCGGTTGGATGAACCTGAATGGTTTCCTGCTCGTAACGGTCTGGACGGAGAATCGTCAAAGATAGCATATGATGTTTATGGAAGTTAAGCTTTCAGGCGGACGGACCCTTGGAAGATGTAGCTGAAGGAGCTGACCTTGGATGTGTTACACTGAGGCCGTCCTGGGGAGCCATGATGCCAAGGAGACAACCTTTGCGAGGTCATCCTCGCAGCACTGTTGTTGTCCGGGCACTGACCGCGTAGAGGCCGTCCTTGTAGAGTGTAGTTGTTGGAGGAGTTAAACCGCAGAGATCATCATTTTGAAGCGTAGCGGCTAAGAGATCCGACCTCGTGGAGGTCATCCTTATGAAGCGTAGCTGCTAATGGATCCGACCTCGTGAATGTCATCCTTGTGAAGCGTAGCTGCTAAGGAAGCCGACCTTATAGGGATCATCCTTGCAGAGTGCTAATGCTAAGGAGCAGACCTCGTGGAGGTCGTTCTATAATGGCCTGTTTATTAAAAAGCCAACTCCTTTTTTCTTAATTTTTTCCCTTCTTTTCCCTTATGCCCTTAAGTCCATGAGCCGGCCCATTTCATGTTTTAATAAAAAGCCCCAAAAATCACTTTCCCTTTCATAAAACCTAACAAACACACCCGCTCTCATACTCTCACCCGAGCCCAATGAAAGCCCCCCCTCTTTTTTCGCTTTCCCTCTCGATGAGCGGAGGCGCCTGCGAGTAATTAGTGTTTTCGCAACCTTAGTCTTATCTGATGACGTGCGATCCTCTCACGAAGAGATCTCGACGATTTCAGACCCCCGATTCACGCGCGATAAGTGTTCCTCTTATACCCCCTCTCCTCTTCTATTTATACAAGATGATTCTAGGGTTTTTGTCATGCAAAAAATTACTCTATCTTTCAAAATCTTTCAATTTTTGCTCGGGGATCTTCGGCTTTGCTCCTAGGTTTTTTTGGTTTGCTTTTGGGGGCTTCGGTTTTGCTCTTCGGGTTCTGTTCTTGCTTCTGGGGTTTTCAGATTTGCTCTAGGTCTTCGGATTTCTTATTTTTCTCGTGCAATCTTCGGTGCAAGGTAGATTCGATCCTTACTAAGCTTTAATTTATTTATTTTCGGAGAACGGATATGATGATTCATGTGATTTTCTTCAGGGTGCTACTCCCCGATGAATATTTTGGCGCCAACCCTTGTCGCACGGCGCCTTAGCCGTTGTTCATTGTTTCCGCTTGGACCCTTGTGTTGATATCTAGTTGTGGTCAGCCGCCAAGGGGAAGGCACAGCTGGGGTTTTGCTTGTTTATTTTCTGTCGGGTGATCTGTTTGGCTGCTTGATGTGTGATAATTCCTATTCAGTCTTTGGGATAAATTCAGTGTTGGGTATATGTTTTTTCTAGTGTTTCTGTTTGCTTGGTTAGTTTGATTGTAAGTTTTTTCCTTGGTTCAATTGCTGCTGTTTTATGACCTATTGCTAGGTGAAAGATTCTTGGTTGCTTGGTGATAATGCTCCTGTTTTTGCTTGCAGTCTGGGGGTCTTTCTGCTTACTATATAGGTCATGTATGTATGCAGTTCCGGGTCTATTTGCTTACTGAATTTAGTCTGTTTGCTTGCCAAGTTTAGTCTGTTTTTGCATGTTCAGTTGGGTCTGTTTGCATGACAACTTGGGGTCCTATTTTTGCTTGCCGATTTGTGGTCTCTGTGTTGCTAGTTTGAGTACTTTTGCTTGTTTGTTTCGGGTCCTGTTGCCGCTGTTCCATTGTCTTGTAAGTTCAGTTATATTACAGATAATCTATTTTCCCTCACAATAATGTTTCCGGCCTAAATTTGGTATTCTCTTTTTATGTAAAACTTGGTCCAAGCAACCCCTCTAGGCAGGTAAACCACAACCCTTACGGTGCCAAACATGAATCTGATCCATTTGAGTCTTCTTCCATGACTTTTCTTTTTCTTTCCGTCGTTTCCTTTATTATTTATAAAACATTTGATTAATTATGATTTCAGAAATTGTCAACTTTAATTGTTAAAAGTTATGTTTCTACATATGAGACTAGACATGTGAAAGAATTGGAAGCATCCTACATTATATGATTAGAGGTTATGCAATGTGGTTATACAATTGTTACACCTGTTACTTGCACATGATACGACATCCTGGATATAGATTTGTATAACTATCTAATTATCTAATTTAGGAGACAACTATATGAACATGATACCTGACACCCTTAAACTAGAACACTTGACATTACGGGTTTGGGCAACTTATAATTGAGGTAGTGTGGGAGCGATTGAATGCATGTTCATGGCCCATATCTGGGATGATGTCCTTTTATGTATTCTGAGTTCTTGCTACAGTTTGACCTTTATACTCGGGCCAGAATAGCGCCCTGCGGTCCAAGGTGGACTTCACGTTCCACATCGTGCTCCCCTTTTATAAGTCACAACACTATTTCTCTTGGTTAGTGCTAGATTTACTGCTATTAACATTGTGTCATGTCAGTAGTTTCCTCTATAGTTCCTTTTCATGCCTATTAATCCCCACAAAATAAATTAATTAATTGTTTAGTATGGATTCAATCTATTTTTTAATGGTGGTTCAACTCCATCAGGTGATGAACAACTTGAAGAAGAGGCCCCGCAGTACGAGGAGTCTGAGTTTCCGAGATTTCTGAGTCTATGTTACCAGTAGAGTTCATCTTTCTCATTGTTTCTTTTTCTTTCATTATTTAGCCGAGTTGTTTCTTTTCCTGCCTAAACAATGTAATTCTTTTCAAGATTGAAATAAAATGTGTATTTCCTTTCTTTTATAAATATTTTATGTTTATTACTATATTGACTTTAATGATAACTGCAAGACCTGCAAAACTATTGAGAATGTGACGGCACCCGTGACTGGGGCGTTACACGTCCTTTGGATGAGTAGAGCTTGTGGAGGTAATCATTGCTGACTAGAGGGAGCCGACCTCATGGAGGTGGTCTCTGTTGTGCTTGCATACCTGAGTCGGGGGGAGCAGATCTACTTGGTAGAGTCATGACAACGTGTTGGTCGAGCTGGTCTCCTAGGCTACTTCTGGACGATCCTTGAGAACACATGTAGCTTCTGTATCCAAGTGTGGTGGGTCCCGTCGTCAGGTCTGGCTGGGTCCCTACTCTAACGGGCCCCAGCCCAAAGCATCACTAATAGAAACTAATTAGGATAAACGTATAAGCTAAGCATCAGTCCATGTTGTGATACATGATAAAGTAAATTAGAATAACTGGAAAGTTAAACTTTCTCAATTAAAATTGGAACGCAACCTCAAAATTCTGCATCAATATAAGTTGCAGAGCGTAATGTACATGCAGCCTTCTTTTCATGCATAAGACAATTCAATGGCATATTGGGAGCCTCACCTCCAGGATGGTGTCTGTCCCATATTCCTGTCTCCAGTGAAGCATCTCATCCCACATTTGGATGGCCTTCTCAATGTCAAATTTCCTCGCTTTCAAAAATCTGCACAACACAAGTTGAATGGCAGAAAGAATGTTAGTTATTTACTTCTGAAGAATAAAGGGACACAAGTACAAGTGTCAATGTGCACACAACCGCAGAATGGCAGCAACAATGAGAATTCATAGCATTTGTTGTGATCTAAAAGATTTGACTACCCAAAACAACAGTAATAGTTTTGAGGCACTTTGGTCTAATAAAACGAATGGCTCACAGTAACAAGGCACCTCCAACTTCGACATGTGATTACCCAATCATATGTGTAACATAATAGTTAGAACAGACCTGCAGGTTAGACTCTGAAATAAGCCCACATAATGAAGCTGCAAATTTATGTCATATTTGAAACTCCTATTCTTATGTGCATCAGGTTTTTGGAAAATTTTCCACTTATTTGGATCACTGCCACATATATCCCTTAGTGTGGAAAAGCACATAAATCATCTTTGCCCATTTTCCGAGGGGATTATTAATTTGGGTTTCTAAAGTGTGGAATAGCACATAAATCATCTTTGACCATCTTTGCCCATTTTTAAAAAGTTATGTTAGCATAAAATTGTAGAATTTCTAACAACCCATTCGAAAAGCAAATAGGCTGAGGTTGTTAGGATCTTAGAATGTGTAGATCACTTTTAGGGAATCAAATCTTTAAAAAAAATAATGTGAAAGAAGTGAGGAATTTATGCCGCAGTACAGGAAATTGCCTACACTAAAAAGAATAGATGCATTTTATTGATGTGTGTGTGTGTAGAATAATGGATATGTAATGCACAGTAAGTATCCTGCGCTTATAGCATAAATTTATGGGATTTTTTAATTATTAATTATTTAGAAATGATCTACACAATAAAATCCTGACACACCAAAAATGAAATGAACTCAAATCTATTTGAGTCTCAATCGGATGGTTAAAAACTATATTGTCGAGAACCATTGAATTTGTAACCATCTAATGAAGGGTTAAATAGGTTTAAATTCACTTAATTTTTGATGTGTTGGAGTTTTAGTATGTGTACGTCACTCCCAAATAAATAAAAATCGAAAAATACTTGTAGAACCCCATGTAATGTGATACAGCGCATGAAATTTCTTGCACTGGCAGCACATATCCATTATTCTAATATGAGAATAATGGGTATCATACGCCATATGAGAGGGTCTCTCATATTCCCTCTCACATAAAGGGGGGAAGTACAAGCCCACATGGGCTTGTACTTGTTGTACTTGCCCCCTTTATGTGAGAGTGAATATGAGAGACCCTCTCATATGGCGTATGATACCCATTATTCTCTTCTAATATATGTATAGATGCATATGTATGTATATGCATACATTACCATACATAGGTAATATGTATGCATTTATACATACATACATAATGCATCTGTGTTCGTTCTCTCTATAAGTGTATATATATGTATATATGCATGTCTGTATATGCACTGTAATGCATTGCATTTTTCATATTGAAAATTTTTCCAATTTTTCCATTTTAAAAAATATTTTAAAAAAATTCACTTTTCCTTTCTTTCTTTTCTTTTTCTCTTTTTCCCTTGGCCCAAACCAGGCCCATCTTCTTTTTCTCTTTTTCGTTCGTTCGTTCTTTCTTTCCTTCCTTCTTTTTCCCTTCGGCCCAGCCCCGCTCCTTTCCTTTCCTTTCTTTCTATTCTCCTTTCCTTTCTTTCTATTCTCCCTTTTCTTTTCTTCTCTTTTCTTGGCCCAGAGCCCAGACTGATTTCCCCTTTATTTTTCTTCTCTTTTCTTCTTCTCTTCGAAAGCCCAAGGCCATTCTTTATTTTTCCTCAGCCCACTACCCTTCTCTCCAACTCAATACCCCAAAACAAATATCTTCTGACTCTTTTTCTATCCCTTCTTGTCTGCAGCTCTCTCTCTCTATCACATCTGCGAATAGCCGCTCTCTCTATCTCACACGTGACAGCCGTCATCACCGCACCCATCAGTCGATGTCGCTGTTGCGACCATGTTTCGCACGCACAAATCGCAGGATTTTCCGTCGCCTCCATGTCAACTATGGCTCTCCACTTCCTATATATTTCTCCTCTTCTTATTTTCAAGGATGTTACTTGCAAAGAAAAAATTTTCCTCTCAAAGTTCTCAGTTTTATTTGGATTTCTGGTTTTGATCTTGTTTTGGGACTCGGATCTTCTCAAAGCTCCCACCCTTCTCTTGGGTCGCATAGTCGCAGCCGTCGAAGGTCGAGACGGCACGATTCAAGCGGATTTCTTTAGTTTTCCAACGGCCACTCTTCAATGCACGGTAGATTTACTTTGACTCTGGTATTTGGTTTTGAATTCTTAGTTTGATTCAAGATATTATTGTTGGAATTATTTTGAAGATTTTCCATCTTCAATGCTATGATGTAACTGAGCATGTTTCCTTTTATCTGGGTAGTTATTTAATGAAGGGTTGAACCACTGTGATTTTGGGGCCTGACGGGTGACATTGGGCTTTGCGTCGACCCCCACCATTGCCCCTTGACCTCTGTCCCCGTGACACCATTGCCTCTGTTGGCTGTGACTGAGGGCTTGCCCCTCTTTCTTTGTCTGTGGGCCTTTGCCCCTTGCTCTGTTACTGTAGGCAGTGGGCCTTTGCCCCTTGCTATTTTGTTATAGGCCTTTGCCCCTTGCTCATTGTTGACTACATGCATTACCGCTGGTTCACTGTTGGTTGCGGGCTTTTGGTTCCCAATTTCATTGCAGTACTCGATTTTCAGTTTATGTTAATTTTCAATCCCATAAGCATAATTATATTGATGACTCTGAATTGAAAATCTTGATGAAATTTGGGACTTAATATGCTGGATACTTGGATTTGACACTGGAAACGATCGAGGATGAGAGTTACTCTAAGATCACTATTCATGACTTGTCCCTTAAGTTGGTGTGGAATTACCTTCAAGCATGCAAATGATTAGAAAACTTAGCTGGCATCAATTAGGAGAGATGGTGGGTTTTGGGGCTATGTTGGAATGTGATGATAAATAAATTGCTATTATTCCCAAATGTGGCATATTATTGGATTAATAGATTAGTTAGATATTTGATATTGTTCTCATATTGTTGGATAAATGGACTCGTTGAAACATGAAATGCAATGGCCATCAAATTGTTGGAGAATCATGAATTTAAAAGGAAGTGAAAAGCATAGAACCCCTAGCCAGTAGACTAAATATTATGTGACCATTTAGACTTGTTGGGAGACTTACTCATTGCTATATTATTATGATGCATGATTAAGTAACCCTCACAATAAGAATTGGAAAGAAAGTAACTATATAATCATTTATTAGCACATTCATATATTTTTGTTACATAGTGTTGCCACAACATGATATCACATTGGAATACTCCTGTTATATGGTTCACACATCATATGTTCCTAACCTGGTATCAATTGGCAATGACAAGGCACATGATTTCTTTACGTAACATGATTGTAATGGATAGTATACAATGATCACCTGCTGGGAATATTGTATCTGGATATTATACACTTATGCATGCTCTTAAGATTGTATATGTTCACTGATTATATTATAATGATTACAAACTTTGGATAATGTAGATGTTCATAATTAGAAACTAAATGCTACATAGGACAAAGTACCACGAGACACCGGGGGCACCTCTTGGACCCATAGGAGCCACCTCTATATCACTTTCCCATGTTTATATTTGAAAACCATTACAGTTTCAAATAAAACATTTCCGAATAGTTGATTTGTTAGACATGACACTAAATTTGACACATCATGCATACATTATACTTAGATCCATTGGGGCTTTGGGTAACTTATATTGGAGAGAGTGCAAGAGCGATTGGAGCCATTCTTTTTACCGTATTGGTAGGATCACATCACTATATCTATTATATGGCCGAGTCTCAATATTGGATCTGTTTGGATCCATACTAGCATCTTCAGATGAATCCTGAGTACCATACATGTATCTATTTAGACTCGGCCCAGGTGACTGCCCCTTGTGGTACAAGTTAGACTCCAGGTTGTATATTGTATGATCTAATATAAGTCATATCACTAGTTTAGGGTATCACAATCTAACATATATGATAGTACTTGTAGAATATTCTACACCATGCTTGGTTTATTTATATAATTTCTTCTTGTAATGCCTGAATGATCATAATTATACTTAATGTTCTGATTGCTTGCTAGTGAGATATTAATATACCTCTAGCCATGTATTGTTTGTCAATTTACAACTGCTGCATTATTGTTTATTGTTACTATTCCTATCTCGCATGCCTGTCATTTAGTATTGTAATATAATTTACAGTTCCTTCCATCTTTATTTGTAATCATATTTTTTACATACAACTCTAACATCAAATACTTGAATTATTATAAATCTACTTCTAACCAAGCAATTATTGTTTTTATCTCCACTAGGTTTTGGAAAAGATTTCATTTAGGGATTTATGGGTTTCATGTTTTCCCAAAGTTTATTGTGATACCAGGTGATAAGTTATTTGCTTTATCATTTGGTTATTTTTCGTATCTCGTCCTTTGCTTGTATCCTTCGTTATACTCATATCATTTCAGTTATCCATACATTTATTCTGTGTTTCTCGTTAGTTAGAAGTAAACGAACCATAGGATTCATCCAGATGTGTTCACACTTAAGCTAGAGAGAGAAATTCCTAATAGGTTTAAGTGTGCGCAAGCTCGTCACCTCTGTTTTCCTTGGGCTTTTGGGAAGCGTGGCATGACATACTCGTATCTATACACACACGTTGTATATGCATGCATGCATGTATATGTAGGTATGTATGCATGTAATGACCCATATTATTAATAGAATTATTTCTAAATTTGCTACATTTTTTTCAATTTTATTTCTTCCTTTTCCTTCAATCTTTTCTTTTTCTGTTCCTTGGCCCAACTAGCATATAGCCCATAACCCTTCCTCTATTTCTTCTTTTATATCTCCTTCGTTCTTTCTTTTAAGGAGCTCAGGCCCAAAGCCTCTTAAAAGCCCAGCTAACTTTTCCACACCAAACCCCATCTCTTTCCTCTTTTCTCTCTTTCATTTTCTTTTGGTCCGAGTTCAGCCCACTCACCACTTAATAATCCCCTCAACCCAACAAACAAAAGCCTTTCATCCCTCAGCTGTGTATCTCCTCCCCCCGGTCTCTCGCGACGGAACAAAACACCCGACAACAAACCCTAACCCAAGCGAAACCGAACCCGAGTTGGATGCTGCTCTTCTCTTTGGAATTTAAAATTGATCAGAACCGACCATCGTTCTAAGAGCTCATCTTGGATTGGATTTCCTATTCTTTTATGATTTCTCACTTTTCTCTTCTATTTAAGGACTTTGAGTCCTAGGGTTTTATTTATGCAGAACTTTCATATTTTCTTCAAATTTCTTGATATGGCTTAAGGTTTTCTAATTTAGGGTTTTGTTGGATTTCGTGGATTCTTTGCGTAACTTCGCTGCATGGTAGATTCAAATCTTGCTAAAACTTTCAGTTACTTATTTTGCTGGAATTTGTTTAATGTTGGGTTTTGATTTGGGATTAGAGATGATTCGTGGGTTTGTTTTGGAGGGGGTTCTTCCCTCTGATGACTGCACTTTTGGCACCCTTCTTTAGGGTTTTGGCATCCCTCGCCAATGCTTTATTTTTCGTTATTGTTGTTTAGGGTTTGATAGATGATGTTGAGAATTGTTGAGTGGTTTTTCTCGATGACGCAAGACTCCGGCAACACAAGACTTCTCAACGACACATGTCGTTGTCTTCTCTATTTTCTCTAGTTATTTTATTTTCAAATCTACGTCGGCTGCTGGGGAAGTGTTGTCGTCGGATGAGTTCTGTCCGGCTGTGGTTCTGTTGGGCTTTTCTGTGGGCTTGCTGGAATTGTCCTGTTGGACTTTTCTGTGGGCTTGTTGGCACTGTCCTGTTGGACTTTTTGTAGGTTTGCTAGAACTGTTCAGTCTTGGACTTTATGCATTTGATGTGTGTGCTTATTAAGAGTTAATTATAGATCATAGCAAATCCCCCACCGAGCTGGTAGGCTATAGATTATGATGGGTTGCTGAATATGATCATATGCATCAACATATCCTAATTTCTTTTATTTATTTTAAAATCGTTGGTTTTAAATTGTTTTTGAATATTATTAGTTTTTATGCATAATACTGAAATTAACTGTAAAACAAATAATTGCCTCTAAAATATGAATTTGGATGTGTTGTATGACTAGAACATTAAACTGTTACTGCACCAACTAAATTGATTTAGTTAAGGGCTATGCATGATCCTAATTTAACATCTTATGACTTGATATTTGTACCTGACACATGACATGTTACAACTAAAATATTGGATTCATGCATAGCACTTTAACTACGTAATTTAGGGACTAGAAACGTAGACATTTCTGAAATATTAACATGAAAAATAGAGCAACCCAAGCCAACTGATACAGAACATGACAATTGACATAACTAGAACTAGAACAACTATACACTTGACACATAGCTCAAGGGGTTTTGGGAAACTTATAATTGAGAGAATTCGGGAGTAATTACAACCATGCTTTAGACCCGTATCTGGAGGAACCTCTTTTTTTCTTGTTTCGTGTCCTAAGGATAAAGAGTCCACATCCTATTTCTTTGTTTTTGAACTCGGTCCAGGGGTCGTACCATGTGATCCAAGGTAGACTTCGGTTGCACATCGTGCTCTACATTATAAGTCACATCACAAACTGTTAAAGTAAACTGTCAGTAGAGAAACCATATCCTATTGCCCAGTAGATCTCTTTACATGTTGTTAGACTGTACCTAGCTTAGTAATCCTCCATTTGTAGCTCTTCAGTTACAGGTCTGTTCCTTCCTGCATGATAAATTAACAAAATGTTTAGTATAGATTTAATCTACTTTAATTAGTAGTGGTACAATTTCTCGTCTATTCTAACGAACAGGTTTACAAGGAGGCACTACAGTATGATGAGTCTAAATTTCCAGTAGAGAATGCAAAGTTTTGAGCTTCAGGACTTAGTAGGAAAGTATTATGCAGTTATATTATTTATTTCTTTTATTCTTTTGTAGTCGAGAAATTGTAATTTTCTTTTCTGCATTAGACATTGCACCCTCATTGTAGGATGAATAAATGAGTATTTCGATTTTATAATATTTCGTGCTCTAACTCTATATTGTTTTCGCTAGTACTTGCAAGACCTGCATAGTATTCGAAATTGTAATGACACCCGACCATGTGGCATTAGAAGTGATGGCACATGCAGATCCGTGCAAACACCTCGTGAACAGTATAGAGTAAGCAGGAAATATGTATAGAATACTCAACCTAACTAACATCTGATAGGAACCAAAAACCAAATCTGAAATTTATTAAAGAAATATGAAAATAATAAGATAGTGTGATTACAATTGTAGATGTAATTGCTTTCCCAATACGCCAATTGTAGAAGACGTTCGCACCCTCACAAAGACGAGGAACTCTCTCCTCACTTAATCAAAATAATTCTCAAAACATGCATGCCTAGGGCCGGCCATGGGTGTTTAAATACTAATTCTATTCAGCACAATTGTATAAACCCCCCTAAAATAATAAAATATCACAAAAAGACACAAAATGCCCCCAATGGGCCTAAAACTCATAAAGAAAGTGTCGAATATTTCATTACTCCGCCCCTGAAACCCACCTTGTTCTCAAGGTGATGCATGAAGTTCGTGATGGTCCTACTCCAAGTGGGGAAGTTCATCTCCTCTGGGCTCTTCCTCTCCCCTATATCCTCCTCGTCTTCACCCACTAACAGCAGCTGGAGCTTGCGCACTCCACAAAGGTGCCCTGGGGTGAACCTCTCGTCGCATCTGAAGCACAGCCCCCTTCTGCCTCCTCTCTCGCATCTCCGCATCTGTCATTTTTCGAATCTGCCCTCCTTGTGGTGGCACCCTACTCTTCTCCTGATTGGATGAGTCTGACACTATCGTTGCCTTCTATTGTACCCAATTATGGACTGGCTGTGGGAAGATAGCTGCCCCCAGTCCATCTAGATCTCTTCGTCTCCATCAGACGATTCTCCACCATCTGGACATACTCAATGACCTCTATCAGATCCTGAGGCTTCTGAATGTGAACCTATGTGCGAATGATAGCCTTCAGTCCCTTCATGAAGGTGCTCTCCATCATCCCATCAGAAACTTCCCGCACTCGCCCTGACAGTGCCTCGAACATTTCTTTGTAGTTCCTCACCGTGCCATCCTGCCTGAGAGAAAGTAACTACTCTCGCAAGTTTTCCAAGTGAGTGTCTCGGAATTTCTCCACCAACCCATCCTTAATCTCCACCCATGAGTGAAATGGTCGCCACTCATCCATCCACTGGTACCACGCAAGGGCCTTCCCATCTAATCATACCGCCGCTAACCTATCTTTTGCTCATCTGTCGTGCGGGATACCCTAAAGAACCTCTCTACCATGTAAATCCACGACACATGATCCTCTCCCTCAAATACGGACATCTTCAGCTTCCTGATCCTGTTGTCCACCCCAAAGTTTCCATGCTCCGTTCTCCCTGCGTAGTGTCTCTAAAGGTTGGGATGGTAGTTGTTTTTGTACTCCTTGAAGCCCCCTCGGGCCTCCTCCTTAGCCTCCATAGTGTCCCCAGTCCTCACCGCCATCATAGAAGCCTTGAACATTCTACTCCATGTGCCCCTCTCCACCGTCATCTCCTGGGTACTCCTCATAAGTCTGGGGTGGGCGACGTCGCCTCTGTGTAGTATATCGAGGGCCATGGGGCGCTCGAAACTCATCAACGACTTCATCGGGCTTCCACAAGTACTCTAGATGGTCGTCGTCATTGTAACGCGTCTCCGGAGGGCCACGAGGTCCTCGTCGGTCTCATGTGTTCATGTTGTACCTCTCTCGCCATTGGAAGTGCTCCGCCAGTCGCTGTTTTGGGCCCAAAACGTCGAATCCCCGCTGTCAGGTGCCCTTGAGGGGCTGTCGCCCATGCTGGAGGGGCGACAGCCCTCCCTGGGCTCCCAGGAGGGGCTAGCACCCCTGCTGGAGGGGCGACAGCCCTCCCTGGGCTCCCAGGAGGGGCTAGCACCCTGCTGGAGGGGCGTCCCTGGGCTCCCAAGATGCTGGAGGGGCTAGCACCCCTGCTGGAGGGGCAACAACTTCTCTGGGACGTCCCTCAGGGGCTGGCGCCCCTGCTGGAGGGGCGACAGCCCCCGTGGGGCGTCCAGAGGTAGTTGGCGCCCCTGTTCCTTCCCTCTAGGGTGCCAAAGTCCGTTGACTTACGCCATTGGCTCTTCCGCTTCATCCTCATAGTGATCGGCATCGGAAAGTAGCCCTTCTTCGTAATCTTCCATCTTCTCCTTGCCTTTTTTTAAAAGAAGACACCTTTTTTGCTTGATTAGGGTTTTCGACGTCTTTGGATTGATTAGCCGTGACGAATTGTTGCATGAGTTGCGCTAGGGCTTCTCATCGTTTCCCTTGATCTTCCACCAACTTTGTTAGAGCTTCACTTTGCTTCATGAGGGCATCAAGGGTTTCTCATTGCTTCGCTAGGGTTTTCTTTATGCTTTCAATCTCCCCATTAAATTTTTCCTCCACCGCGTCATACGATCTTTGGATCTCGTTGCCGTCGCCTTGAATCGTAGAGGCTCTAATACCAAATTGATATGAACCAAAAACCAAATCTGAAGGGGCGGCAGCCCCTATGGGGCGTCCTGCTAGAGTTGGCGCCCCTGTTTCTTCCATCTAGGGTGCCGAAGTACGCCAATTTCCGCCATTGACTCTTCTGCTTCATCCTAAAAGTAGGGATCGACGTCGAAAAGTACACCTTCTTGGTAATCTTCCATCTTATCCTTGCCCTTTTCCAAAGATGGCGCCTTTTTCACTTAATTAGGGTTTCGCCGTCTTTGGATTGATTAGCCGTCACGAATTGTTGCATGAGTTGCGCTAGGACTTATCCTCGTTTCCATTGATCTTCCACCAACTTCGTTAGGGCTTCTCTTTGCTTCATGAGGGCATCAAAGGTTTCTCCTTGCTTCGCTAGGGTTTTCTTTATGCCTTCAATCTTCCTATTGAATTTTTCCTCCACCGCGTTGATACAATCTTTGGATCTCGTTGCCGCCGCCATGAATTGTAGAGGCTCTGATACCAAATTGATAGGAACCAAAAAACCAAATCTGAAATTTATTAAAGAAATCAGAAAATAATAAGATAGTGTGATTACAATTGTAGAGGTAATCGCTCTCCCATGACGCCGATTGGAGAGGACGTCCGCACTTTCCCGAAGACGAGGAACTCTCTCTTTACTTGATCAAAATAATCCTCAAAACATGCATGCCTACGGCCGACCGGCCATGGGTGTTTAAATACTAATTCTATTTTGCACAATTGCACTTACCTCTCTTAAAATAATAAAATATCACAAAAAGACCCAAAATGCCCCTAATGGGCCTAAAACTCATAAAGAAAGTGCCGAATCTATCAACATCTTCCTTGGAATACAGAATGTCGAAGGCGTACAATCGTCGCAGGCATCCTATAGGGAACAACTCAACTATTTTTAACGAGGACATGACAACGAATCAAGATGACGAAATTGGGTACAGCACCATCAATAACAATATAAACAATATCGTCAACAATGCCAATGACAACAGTAACAATATTGGACCACCTTCCCTGGAGCACATGACACAAGAAGACATCATGCATGGCATTTATGGTCAGCAACAGCAGCATGCCGATATGATGAATCAAGTTCTGCTGAAGGAATCACGAGCTGAAGGAGGCGTTCGACAGTTTCGGGCACTAGACCCGCAGAGCTTCACCGGGATGGAGGGTCCTCTACAGGCGGAGGAATGATTGAGTAGCACCATTGACAACTTGCATGATGCACAGATTCCGAAGGTCATATGGGTGGACGTAGCAAAATTACAACTGATAGAAGGCGTCAGAATCGGTTGGAAGGCAGAGGATGCCCGCTTAGGGCTACCACGCGATTGGATTGCTTTCACTATGGTCTTCAACGCAAAGTTCTTTCCACCACAGGCGAAGATGGAGTTCCAAAATAAGTTCATCAATTTGAAGCAAGGCTCGATGATGGTAGATCAGTACCAAGGTTTTAGGTCTCGGTTTCGGTTTCGATACCGTTCTTTCCAAAATTTAGGTTTCGGTATCGGTATCGTTCGTTTCGGCGGTTTCGGAAGCAAGTTTCGGTTTCGTCCGTATCACTAGTTTCGGCAGTTTCGTTTCGGGTACCAGCTTCGGTTTCGGAGATACTTTAAATATGTATATACTATATACACAGAGTAATGGTGTTGAAGATTTTTAAATCTAAATCTATTAAATACTATTAAATACTTAACAAACTAAAATATTAATCATATACTATCAAATACTAAATACTAAATAGATAAACTAAATTTAAGTTCGTAATCATATCAAATACTAAATACCTAAAGTTTGGTACTTAAATACTAAATATTAGATAAATGAATAGATCCTAAAGCTTACCTTGCGCACCCACCGTTTTACCTTGCGCACAAACCACTTATTTACAAGTTTGCCAAAAAAATCGTTGGGCGTTGCTTTGTGCACCCACCATTTTGCTTTGTGCACATACCACTTATTTACAGGGTTGCCACAAAAATTCCGCTTGCTATGTTCACCGACTGTTTTACTCTACACACATACCACTTATTTACAAGTTTGCCTTTTTTAAAAACGCAGCCTCTCCTCAAAGGCGACTCGGGCCTCTCTCTCTTTCCTCTACGTCTCTCTCACGCTAGATGTTCGAGGTGGGGCGGCGAGACAGGAGACGGGTTCGGCGAGGTAGGAGGTGGGTTCGGGCGACGAGGTGGCGACGCGATGCGGTGAGTTCAATTTTTTCATTATCTTCCTTTTTTCATTTTTCTTCTTTTTCGGGAATTTTTTCTTGGTTTGCCTCTTATTCGTCTAATTCTTCATCATTTTCAAGCCGAAACCCTAGGGTTTTCTCCTCTCTTTTAATCGAGCTTTCTTTGCAACCTATTGATTCACGAAACTTTTTGGGGTTTTTAAAGAGAATTTTTATTTAATTACACATTCTTCTTACTCCTTCGCTGATATTGAATGGTATTGGTCTGTTTTGGCCGAAACTGAACGGTATCGATCAGTTTCGGCCGGTATCGGCCAAAACTGACAGATACTGTTTAGTATCGGCCGATACCGAAACTAACCCCTAGTTTCGGTCTGGTTACCCACCGATACCGATACGATACGGGTAATATACAGGGGTATCAGCCGAAACCTCAAAGCTTGATAAAAACATGTAAAATATGGACACATCATATTCATTGTTGGTGCAATTTGAGTAAACAAACCCAAGTTCTGAGAGAATGATCTAGTATCTTCACTTCTTCATTTTCATCTATTTGATATTTCTTTATTTTATTCGCCAAGTTCACTTTTTATTTATCTTACTCGAGGACGAGTAAGAGGTAAGCTTTGGGGATTTTGATAGGCTCATATTTTACACTTTATTTCTGCATTTTTCCATCCCATAGTGATTATTCATATCGCGATTTTTAACGATTAAACGATGTTTTTACGATATATTTCACTATTTCCTTGTTTCGTCTGATTTTAGGAAATATGAAGCAATCGGGAGCAATTTGGAGCCACGAGCACTTACACACGTGCCAGAGCGTCATTAACAAGATATCAGAGAACTAACGGCGCTGGAGGATGAGTAGAAGAAGGAGGCAAAAGAAACGACGAAGAAGCGAGAAGGAGAAAAGAGTACTGAAACAGGCTACTCGGCCGAGTGAGCTGCGTCACTCGACCGAGTGAGCTGCGTCAATCGGCCGAGTGACGCAGCTCACTCGACCAAGTGACGCAGACATGACCAATCCAGCCTGAAGAAGAGCCGTAATGTACTCGACCGAGTGGGAATTTCCACTCGACTGAGTGAGGATTGCACTCGACCGAGTGGAGATAGAAAATGTGAAGAAATCCTTTGACGCTTCTCTGTTTTTAGAGGCTCTGCAGCCGATCCCACTCGACCTAGTATGAATCCCAGTCGACCGAGTGAGAAGACTACTCGGTAGAGTGGTCTGAACTTCCAGAACGCTGAAAATCCCTATCTGCTGCAGATTTCTCACTCGACCGAGTGAGCAGTTCACTCGGCCGAGTGTGCCGTCGGCCAGCTTTCGAAACCTAGGGTTTGCAGCTGATTAGGGACTAATCCGTCTGGATTTTCTGTACTTTTTGGCGGCTATAAATACCCAGTTTTGTGGGCAGCCCAATGAGAGACCCTTTAGAATAATTTTCTTAGTTTTAATTTGAGTTCGAGTTTTCTTTTGGTGAAAGGATTGGAGAGAATGATCTAAATTTCTTATTCTTGAAGCTTGTATTCCAAAATTGATTTGTCTAAACTCTTGCAAGTTGATATTTTTATAATATATTTCTCTCTAAATCTGAGTTTTGTGATGAATTTTATTGCACATCTTGGTTCTATTGTGATTCTTATGATGAATTGTGAGTAGTCTCTTTGTTCTAGGGCAAAGGGATGAACCATATGGATTTAAAGTATGATTTGTGAGATCTATTGAATTGCTATGTCGATAAGCTTGTTAAAGGTTAGGTTGTGATTGATTTACTACGAATAGCTAGAGATTTCTATTGTATCTTGAGAGATCGAGAGAGGATCTTGATCAAAGGGAAACCCTAGATATTCGATTTAGATCTATAATCGAGATTTCCTAAAATTGGTGCTCGGGAGTGACCAAAGCTAGCATCTTTATTATATTTCTATAATTACATTCGTTTGTACGATGGTAAAAGGGATACGAACTATCACGATCTATATTCGAACTTAAGTTGCGCAAGAGCGAGCTTGAGTTGGCATTGGATATCATTATCGATCTTAATGCTAGTAGTTTGAACTAGGCTTGCGCGAGAGCGAGGCTCTAGTTTAGATTACTATAGACTTGCGTAGCGCGAGAGTGTGCGTTGGTTCCCAATTTAGTTGCAACAAGTTCACCTTAAATCAAGAGTAGTAATATAGAAATTCGTATTTCACATTGATTGCGTGAAATCTATAGTGGGGATTCCCAAGCCCTAGACATTCTTATAAATTAAATTTACAACCAACACTCTGAACGATTGTGACACCAATATTTCTTTGCCAACATTTCACAATAGCTTAGTAATCCATATAGATACCAACAGTTCCTCCGATTCGATACCCGCTCACCACTTAACCGTGCGCTTGTGGTAAAACTACATTGTTTTCGGAGTTACTATCCGGGACGACCACCGCCTAGAACACGGGGTTGGAAACCCCCGACGAAGAAGCGAAAGACCATCGATGCCGGTGCGTCTTCCTATCGGCAGGCACGTGCACGCACACCATCTCCACCACCGCATAAACCCTCACCATCCCCACCACCGCATAAACCCTCACCATCCCCACCACCACTCCCACCCCACCCACACATGAGCCCACACCTCCACCCCAACCCCTTCAGGGCACCTTGAAAACATATGTCATTACATTTAAAGATGACATACATCGTCATAAATTTGAGGCCATATCAAGGTGCCATATCATCCCCACTAGGTTTGCTAATATCCCCGCCCTAGAGAGCTTTGGGTTGATTGAGGGAGTGCGTAGGCTTTACCGAGCCATAGGTTGGGAGGATTTTTTGTTAGTGACTGTGAACACTTACGTTTGTCTCACCTTGGAGGCGTCACTAAAGAAGGGAGTTCAGATTTTCAGTCGGGAAAATGGATTCTTTTACTATAGATTTATGATGGGTTGTCGAATCTGATCATATGCGTCAACATGTCCTAATTTCTTTTATTTATTTTAAAATCATGGGTTTTAAATTGTTTCTGAATATTATTAGTTTTTATGCATAATACTGAAATTAACTAGAAAACGAATAATTGCCTCTGAAATATGAATTTGGTTATGTTGTATAACTGGAACATTGAACTGTTACTATACCAACTAAATTGCGTTAATTAAGGGCTATGCATGATCCTGATATAACTGTTTATGACTTGATATTTGTACCTGACACGTGCCATGTTACAACTAAAATATTGAATTCCTGCATAGTACTTTGACTATGTAATTTAAGGACTAGAGACATGGACATTTCTGAAATATTAACATGAAAACTAGAGCACCCAGACAACACATACAGAAAACGACACTTGACATAAGTAGAACTAGAACACACATGCTTATGGGATTTTGGGAAACTTATAATGAGAGATTGCGGGAGCGATTAAAGACATGCTTTCGGCCCGTAATTAGGAGGATCCTCTCTTTTTCATGTTTCTCACCCTAAGGATACTGAATCCTCGTCATGTTTCTTTGTTGTTGGACTCGGCCTGGGGTCGCACCCCGTGGTTCACGGTGGACTTCAAGTTGCACATCGTGCTCTTCATTATAAGTCACAACACAAATTGTTAAAGTAGACTGTTAGTAGAGAAATCGTGCTCTCCATATCACATTACCCAGTAGATCTCTTTACCTGTTGTTAGATTGCACCTAGCTTAGTACTCCTCCGTTTGTAGCTCTTCAGTTGCATGTCTGTTCCTTCCTGCATGATAAATTAACTGAATGTATAGTATAGATTTAATCTAATTTACTTAAAATGGTACAATTTTTGTTGTTGCCGCTAGGTGATGAACATGTTTACGAGGAGACACAACAATACGAGGAGTCTGAATTTTCAGCGGAGAACAGAGAGCTTTGAGCTTCAGGACTTAGCAGGAGAATATTATGCAGTTATTTTATTTATTTCTTTTAGTCTTTTGTAGTCAAGAGATTGTAGTTTACTTTTTTGCATTAAATAGTGTACCCTCCTTAAAGGATGAATAAATGAGTATTTTGATTTTATAATTTCATGTTCTATCTCTATATTGTTTTTATTGGTACCTACAGACCTGCATATTGGTACCTAGCAGGAGAATATTATGCAGTTATTTTATTTATTTCTTTTAGTCTTTTGTAGTCAAGAGATTGTAGTTTACTTTTTTGCATTAAATAGTGTACCCTCCTTAAAGGATGAATAAATGAGTATTTTGATTTTATAATATTTCATGTTCTATCTCTATATTGTTTTTATTGGTACCTACATGACCTGCATATTATTCGAAATTGTAATGGCACCCAAACATGGGGCGTTACAATGCATGTATGTATATTCTTATTTTTTATTTAAGCAAATTAAAATTTCATTTTTATTTTAATTTATATATTATGTTATTTATTTACACATGTTAAATTAAATTACGCATAAACCAATATGGAGAAAACAAGGAGTGGATATTGTTTCTATCAATTTGATTTTAAAAGTAATTATAGATAGATTATATATATTACTTTATATTGTATATTTTTAGGATTTTTATTATATTAAGATCTTAATCAAATGCATTTCTATCAAGTTAAGATTTTTTTATTATATTTTTCCCTAAGTAGACTAAAATTCTAACTTAATTTATATTTTTTCCTATACTTCTCAATTAAGCAATTTGATATGTTTATACTTTAATTCATATTTTATTTTACTTATTTATTTATAATCAATATATAAAATTATGAATATACCCTAATACGGAAAAAAAATCAGACATAACATCGCTATCATTTTGTGTTTTAAAGTAGATATATATAGAAAGAGAGTTAAGATGTGTTACTTTCAGAAGCATTAAGAAAATGGATACTCCCACTTGTTTTCAAGTTTCAACTATGCACCTACCAAACATAAAATCCACATGTTAGCTGTGATATACTCGTTAAAAATATCTAGAATCCAAATATCAAAAGATTTTGACATGGTTTACACATAAAATGTAAAAGGATCAACAGATTAAGATAATACGAAATTCTTTAATTTTGGCCATGCAGATGGATAGGAAATACATGTTAAAATCCTTGAAATTTGGTTTCTAGATAGTATTAACAAGCAGATGTGGCACATACCAACTTGATGCATTAGGTAAACATATCCAAATTATTTGAAATTTAGTTTGTAAGTTTTTGAAATATGTTAGATCTATCCAATAGAAAATCAATTTTTAATTTAGATTGCCAAATTTTAGGTTTGGAAGGTAGGATCTACATGTTTGAAAGTTTTGTGTGTATCATAATTTAACGATATACATGAGAATAATATACCGAATATGATATATGGAGATAACTCTCGAAGTGGCATGTGCTCCTTCTCGAAAGGTAAAATTGCATGTGACTACTTACACTATGTAGAAGAGAACTCATCACATCGATGTATATGAGAGATATATCAATGTCATATGAGATCCGTTATATATATAATAAGACATATGATCAACCAATGTAAGAAATTTCCTACACCAACCCGTAAAAATTCCACTGTTCACTTCCTTTGTTAATCGTTCGAGTGGATCATCATCTACCATGCATATCACGTGCCGTCATACTAGCAATATTGATATAAAACTATGCTTACTCTTAATTCGTTTTATAGATTAATTTTAAATTTTCTGGCATATTTGTTAGATAATATAATTTACAGGTCATCAAAACTCCTTAAACTCCTGTAAGAATGTCCTAATCCAATCCCAACATGTCTAGTATACCATGGGATTCTAGTCCAAAATCCTAATACCATTTCCAGTCCCAAAATCTGCTTGGTACCAATAACACCCCATGACTTTAACCCACCTTCGAGTTCAAGTTCATCACTGCTCATGATTTCTTTACTGGCTATTTAACCATAGTTTAGAGGATTGATGTCATCTTCACTACCAGTTTTAGAATTTAATTTATACAAGTTTACCCCTTAATGTGGAAAAGAGAGGAGCCTTGCATGGCCAGTCCCAATGGTCTGTTGGAAGCAATACACAGATGTTACTGATGTATGATCCTTGGTTTGAATGATTGATAATGGAACTTGAGTGTTCAGGTTTTGAAGTTAAATTGGTTAGACAAATATTTAGCTCAAGTAACCTCTTCTTTGATGCAATCATACGGCTTCTCAAATTCATGTTGCACACTATGTAAAAAAGCATTCCCCTTGACATAGACAAAAGAAATAGAACTGATACACTACTCGCAAACATATGCTAGATAGGAAATGAAAACAGACAAGAACAGAAAAGCATGAAGTTACAACAGTATGAACACAAACCTGAGCAACATGTGGTAATCATCATGCTTATCTGGCAACAAATCTCTCGCTATGAGTTTTTGACGGAACACATCGACTTCACTCTCCTCTCCTGCATCCCGTAAATCCTCTATCGAGACGGAAGAAGTTCTAACATCAGCTATTCGTTTTCCCTTCTTCTTAAGAGAATGGGATAGCTTAGTAGAAGCCTTCAACGCTTTTTTCTTCAACGACCAATTCCTTGTTCTTAGTCTTATTCTTCTCTCGTCTTCCCAATTGTCTGCATCTGATCTCCTCTCGTTTGTTTCTTCAACAGAAGGCAAAGGCAATCCTTCAATACCTTCAATGTAGCAATCAGCAACAATTAGTATTATGTGTTCTTCGATTTAAGCATTTTCTACTTTTTTTTTCTTCGTCTATAATTAAAAGGTTAATTTCTACCTGACATGATTCCAGCAAATCACCAACCCTTTGTTTTCAGCTGTTGAGAATGACGAACAGTCATTAAATGGAAATAATGTCAGAGGATTTTCAGCTGTTACAAATCACCAATTCCTTGTTCTTATTCTGTATGAATGACGAACAGTCATTAAAACAAAAGCAGAAGAAAAATGAATGTCAGAGGAAGAAGGACAACTAAAATGATGGATATAATTCAAATTCAAATTGGTGAAATAAGCAAAATCCATAGAGAATCAAGGAAACATTTTTCAACCAAACAATATACTTTGACTAAAGGACCGATTTAAGTTACTTCCACCCATGCAAAAATTCTACATTTCCCTGGAAACTACACAACAAGAATGTGAACATTAATGAATTCACATTTTTCAAACATTGAAAATACTGAAGATAAACTCACATTTTTCAAACATATTTCAAACAAAACATTAATGAGGACAGAACATAGATTTCCCCAAATGATAATATGCTGTAGCTCTGTAAGCCATAGCTAAAAGGGAAAGGAAACAATCGTCTAAGTTGGCAGGATGCCAGGATATATTGAGAAACAAACTCACGCTAACAAAGAACAGCAGAAAATCATCGTAGCTTTACAACATTACAAATTTTTTTCATTCTAATCAATTTTCTTGAAATTCTGAAACTCTCTCGCAACAAAAAAATAATAATAAGATTTAAAAAATATAAATCGTTTCCACATGTATCCTTCAAGATATAACATGTTGCATTAGTCTCATCATCACACGATCCCAGATCCAATACAACTTCAATACCTGCATTTTCTTTTCCCCGCGCGTTACTAAAATGCACCTAACAGTAACAGCATTCTTAAACATCCATCAAAATCGCAATTAACTCCATCAATCAGAACACCACCGAAATTGAATCATCGATCTTAATTCAACATCGAATCGGAGAGATCCGAAATCAAAACAAATCAAATGCAGAGAAAACGGGGTATTACCTCTCCAAATCCAAAATCGGACGCGATCCGATCCTTGGTTTCAATCCAAGCTAAGGGACATCGAGATAATGGAGAAAATGTAGATAAAAAGATCTCTAGAGAGAGAAAGCGAGGGTTTTTGGGACTCGATTCAAGCGATCGCTTTCTCTCTCTAGTTCTTGAAATTTGATCTCCTTCTTGTTTCTCTCTCTTGTTTCTCTCTCTACTCTTCTGTTTCTTTTGATAGGGTAAAGGGGACGTAGGAGATTCGAGCACACTTCATTACGTCCATATATATTACATGTCCTTCTCTCTTCCTTAGTTTTCACTTACCACCTTGTCTTTTTATATGTTTGTTGCACGGGCTCCACTCTGGAGTAACAATGCAAAATATGATTTTTCGGTCAACGGTCAACAGTCTGCGGTAGGCAAAAAAGCTTATTTGCTCTGCATTGTCGGTAACTTTATTTACCAAAAATGCTCTTTTCTTGGCTTTTGCATGTGGAATTCTCTGCGTAATGATCGTTCTTTCTTGGAGATTTCTCTTAAATTGGGTAAATAACACTAGTCAACGATGAGTTTTAATATCTACCACCCAATTTAAAAAGTTTGCTAGAATACCATCCCCTTTAAAAAAGAGACTAAAATACCCTCATCTTCCCAAACACTAAAACCCAACAAAATCAAATCCCTTTGCGAAAACAAGTGCAGCGAACGGCGTTCTCCCTCCGGCGAGCGAAGACCAGCACCTCGCACCACCTCGAACTCCCCTCGACAACCTCGACACCGCTCATCGCCGCCATCCCACAACCCAACGCCGACAACACCCCCCATAAACGTCTACGTCGACGCCGAACTCCGACCACCCCGCTTCGCCGTACTCCGACCACCCCGAATCTACGGCAACGCCTCACCGTACTCCGACAAAGCCATATGAGGCAATTTGCGCCAATTTGCGCCATTATGCGCCAATATACGCTAATATACGTCACGAAAACGTGACGTATATTGGCGTATATTGGCGCAAATTGGCGCAAATTGCCTCATATGGCTTTGTCGGAGTACGGTGAGGCGTTACCGTAGATTCGGGGTGGTCGGAGTACGGCGAAGCGGGGTGGTCGGAACCCAACGCCGACAATACCTCTACGTCGACGCCGAACTCCGACCACCTCGCTTCGCCGTACTCCGACCACCCCGCATCTACGGCAACGCCTCGCCGTACTCCGACAAAGCCCTACGAGTCAATTTGCGCCAATTTGCACCAATTTGCGCCAATATACGCCAATATACGCTAATATACGTCACGTTTCGTGACGTATATTGGCGTATATTGGCGCATATTGGCACAAATTTGCGCAAATTGCCTCATATGGCTTTGTCGGAGTACGGCGAGGCGTTGCCGTAGATGTGGGGTGGTCGGAGTACGGCGAAGCGGGGTGGTCAGAACCCAACGCCGACAATACCTCTACGTTGACGCCGAACTCCGACCAACTCGCTTCGCCGTACTCCGACCACCCCGCATGTACGGCAACGCCTCGCCGTACTCCGACAAAGCCCTACGAGCCAATTTGCGCCAATTTGCACTAATTTGCGCCAATATACGCTAATATACGCTAATATATGTCACGTTTCGTGACGTATATTGGCATATATTGGCGCATATTGGCGCAAATTGCCTCATATGGCTTTGTCGGAGTACGGTGAGGCGTTGCCGTAGATTCGGGGTGGTCGGAGTACGGCGTCGACGTAGACGTTTATGGGGGGTGTTGTCGGCGTTGGGTTGTGGGATGGCGGCGATGAGCGGTGTCGAGGCTGTCGAGGGGAGTTCGAGGTGGTGCGAGGTGCTGGGCTTCGCTCGCCGGAGGGAGAACGTCGTTCGCTGCACTTGTTTTCGCAAAGGGATTTGATTTTGTTGGGTTTTAGTGTTTGGGAAGAAGAGTGTATTTTAGTCTCTTTTTAAGGGGATGATATTCTAGCAAACTTTTTAAATTGGGTGGTAGATATTAAAACTCATCGTTGACTAGTGTTATTTACCCAATTTTCTCGATTTCTAATTAGTTTCCAACAGTTATATGGTATTTTATACATGCCTAGCCCTGACCCAGGACAGCCAGGGCAGCCCAAGGCCAAGGGGGGCCCCTTTTTAAAAATATGAGTAGAAGGCTAAGCTAGAATTACTAATGCAGGATAGAAAGTTTGCATACTGATTATTGTTGCTTACTGTTGGTTGTTTTGCATGCATGTGTGCCACATGGTGTTATTAATACCAAGGGAAAATGACATCTCAGAAATGATAATTGGATTAGAGTTAAGAATTAAGCCTTCAGATCTCTGCATCTCAACTTTGTCTCAAGGAGTCAACCTGCACCTTGTGCTTGTTTTCTAAAGTCGCCTTTTACATTCTTCACATAAAAAAAGTTTGCATTCCTATTCTAGCTTAGCCTTCTGCTAGAATAGGATCTTGTTCAGGTTCATATATATATATAATACATTAATACATTATATAATAAATTAATAATAATAAAAAAGGGTTCCGTCAGTTCGTTATCTCTTTGCAGAATCCGTACATCCCTTATATGCTAATCCTTATATTTGTTTTATTTTAAGTGGTTTTGGTTTTAATTCCCCCCTATTTTGGACCATCTTTTAGTATATCAATAAAAATGTCTGGCGTATGGATGAGCCTCCTAGCAGTGCACTTGTTTAAGTTTCAAACCCAAAAAAAAATTTCTGTTGTTATTCGCACCACAGAAATTTATGAATACACCATACTACTTGATTCACCACACATATATTTTTAACATCTGATGTTCGGATTTGGAGATCCGAACGGCTCTAATACAATATATGTGTAAATCCGAACACATTACATATTTTATTATACTGTTCGCCTTTGCAATTCCAAACGGAAGAATAAAAGTATTAGAGCCGGTCGGATCTCCAAATCCGAATATCTGATGTTAAAAATATAGATGTGGTGAATCAAGTAGTATGGTATATTCATAAATTTTTGTAGTGCAAATAACAACACTCAATTTTTAACTCGCCCGGGGCCCCAATATCTTCAGGACCGGCCCTGATTCTATATGAGAAATAATTTAGTCAAACAATAGATTTCTTCCTTTATTAATTTGACTTGGAGTTTATTTTTTCTATATAGGCCTAACACTTACTAATCACATATCGTTCATATAGACTCAGAATTTCTCGTAAGAAATATTTATGTAACATTCATTAGGATGGCCATTAAATCAAAATAAGATCACAAGAAAACTTGTACATTAAAAATATGCCTTTTGTTATGAATCAACTACTGCGGAGGAACCCTCAGCCCTTTATTTATAGGCAGCATAGGAGAGTAGAGAGATAAGATACAAAAATATGGGTGTATCTCTAAGATACCCGCGATCCTATCCAACTCTAGTATTTCCATACACAACACTCCCGCTTATCCAGCCATAAGTGTGGACTTTGTTCATGAATGCTTCAGGATTCTGAGCGTAGGTGGAGTCTCACATGGGGTGGATACTTCTGGACCCTGAGTTGGTGTGGTTTGCCTCGTTAAAAACTTTGGCTATGGAAAACCCAGTGGGAAAAACCATAGTTAAGGAAAAAGAGTGCAGACACTCCCAACTCCCCCTGATCTGTATAAGCACTCAGACTTTCAGATCTCTTAGGCGCATCATCCCAATTTTATGTACAAACTTCCTAAAAGTAGCAGTAGAAAGAGCTTTAATGAACAAGGCTGCCAGGTTGTCACAAGATTGTCTGACATCTATCACTCATCTCTCTGTAGCTTCTGCGTCCAGAAGAATTTGGGAAAATGTGCTTTGTTCTGTCGCCTTCGATGTAGCCACCTCGTAGCTGATCTATGCAAGCAGCGTTGTCCTCGAACATCGTAGTAGGTTCAAGATCTCCAGACTTCAATCTGGCCGTCACCAGGATGTGATTTACAACTGACTGTAGCCAGACACATTCTCTGCTTGTTTCATGGATGGCGATGATCTCTGAATGATTGGATGAGACAGCTGTCATGGTTTGCTTAACGGATCTCCAGGAAATGGTTGTCCCACCATGGGTAAACACGTTCACAGTCTATGACTTTGCATTGTGGGGGTCAAACCTGTAAACTGCATCAGCATAACCAACCAGTGCGGAGGATAATCCATTTTTGTAAAAGAGTCCCAATTCTGTAGACCCTTGGAGGTAGCGCAGAAGGTGCTTTACCCCGGTCCAGTGGCACTGCGTAGGCGATGCACTGTATCTGGCTAGTAAATAAACTGCAAACGCTATATCGGGACGCGTGCAATTGGCCAGATATAGAAGTGCTCCAATAACACTCAGATAAGGGACTTCTGGACTAAGTATATCCTCCCCCTCTTCTAGCGACCGGAAGGGCTCTTTATGTTCATCCAAAGATCGTACCACTATAGATGTACTTAGTGGATGACATTGATCCAAATGAAATCTTTGTAACATTTTCTTCGTATATGTGGTTTGGTGCGTCTTTTAGATGTTCAATCTGTAAGCCAAGGTAGAATTTCATTTTGCCTATGTCTTTCATTTCGAATTCTTTTGTCAGGCTTACAGATATCACAGCGATCTCTTCAGAAGATCCAATGAGATTCAGATCATCTATGTAGACTGCTATTATGACAAATCCTTTCCCCTTTGCTCTAATGAAGATGCAAGGGCAGACTTCATTATTGTTAAATCCTTGTTGTACAAGGAATTCACTCAGCCTGTTATACCACATCCGTCCCGATTGTTTAAGACCATACAATGATATTTGGAGCTTAAGAGAGTAGACGTCCCGAGATCTATCTTTAAATTCAGCAGGCATTGAAAAGCCATCAGGAAGTTTCATGTATATCTCCTTGTCGAGATTACCGTATAGATATGCAGTCACAACATCCATTAGCTGCATAGCTAAACCTTCCTTCGCTGTTAAGCTTATTAGGAATCGAAAAGTGATCACATCCATGACCGGGGAGTATGTTTCCTCATAGTCAATACCCGGTCTTTGGGAAAATCCTTGCGCTACAAGCCTTACTTTGTAGCGTTCGATCTCATTATTTTCATTTCTTTTCCTCACGAATACCCATTTGTATCTCACAGGTTTGACACCAGTAGGTGTATGGACTATTTGCCCAAAGACTTTGTGTTTCTGAAGCGAGTCCAGCTCGGCTTCTATTGCTTGATTCCACTTTGGCCAATCATTTCTACGTTTGCATTCAGCAATGGAATGTGGATCAGGATCATCGTCGCTTCCGACGACGTGAATAGCAATGTGAAATGTGAACTCATCGTTGACGACTATACTCTTTCGTCCAACACCTCTCCTGTATGTACATAATTTAATGATATTTCAGTTTCTCCTGGCAGTTCCTCTGCAGTGGATTCCGGGAGGGGTGAGGGTATGGACATGAGCTCATTTCTCTGTGGGGGTATCGTCCCAAGGTCTCCGGATATTTTTCTTTTTCTTGGATTTTTATCCTTGGAGCCTGATGGGCTGCCTCTTTTCTGTTGAGGTGCAGCCACTTCTTCTGCTAGTGGATTGCATCCATTCACGGGAATGTCAATCCTAGCTGGAGAATTTGTCACGCCCCGATCACCCAAGTACGGGGGCGTAGCTGACGAGGTTGCCGTAGTATTCAGACTCAGGCTTCGAGCCCTCTTATCTAAATACTACTACGCATTTTTTTGTGGTTTAATATAAAATAAATGAGCAGGCCACTGCAATAACACTGGAATAGTACACAGAGACAATAAAAGTGCTCCAACAGAAATTACAACGCAGTACTGAAAAGTAAATACATCAACACTGAAGTTACATTACATCACATAAGTGTTGAATATTGGACTCCCCGGATTTGGTTTTGGATGATGAGCAAACATAAATAATTCATGAACTAACAATTTGTGAGCGCAGTATTGGAGATCGTCGCCAATTTCACGAGAATATTCAAAGCGACATCTCAACACTTCCAAAAGCTCGTATTCAAGCCTAAAGCTTCGTTGAAGCTCATGCAACGCTTTGGAAATAATGAAGATTCAATCGAAGCTCTCAAAGACCGTTTATTAAGGTTTTATTTATAGTCTTTTAGTTTCGATTGATAGAATGTTAAGCCTTGAGTATATCTTACGTTTCTATCTTCATTTCGCTCATTTCGTAGCTCTAGGATTCTTGCACAAGTTCACTCTAATTTCCTCGAAGCGTCGCGCTTCGATTCGGACCTTGTTGTGCATGTTAGTTGGTACAAGAACAAGTACTGACCGACTAGATGGAGATCTAGTCGGTCGGCCACTGTTCTTGGACCGACTAGTTTCAGTCAGTTAAATCTTTGTTCTTTACTGTTTACAGTTAGTCGGTCTACGTTGACTCACCGACCGACTAGTTTGTGAACTAGTCGGTCAGTGATGCTTCTTTGACCGACTAGTTGTGATTTACTGTACATGCCAAATTTCTCCTAAGCTACTGTTTACCGTTAGTCGGTCTAAGAACGTTTGATGACCGACTAGTTGACAATCTAGTCGGTCAACTTTTGTTCTTAGACCGACTAAGTCAACTTGCCTTCAGACTATGTTGTTTTGCCTCTTAGTCGGTCTACGTTCATTGGATGACCGACTAGTTGTGAAACTAGTCGGTCAGACAGTGTTCTTGGACCGACTAGTTTTCTAGGTCTGAATTTCTATCTCTTCTCTGTTGTGCTCTTAGTCGGTCCATGCTTTGTGACTGACCGACTAGTTGATGAACTAGTCGGTCAGTGTTTGTTCTTTGACCGACTAATTCTCCCAGAATTCTTTCCGTTGGAGATTGACCTAACTTATGTTTTTGGGTTCCTATAAATAGGAACCTAGGTCATTTCTATCTCCAATAGAGCTGCTATTAAAAGATTCATTGAGCCCTAAAGAGATAGCCATTCTCCCTCAAATCTAAAGCTCTCTTCCTCACAAGAAAGCCATTCTCTCTCATTTCTAGATCTAGAGAGAAGCTTGTTCTTGGTGAGCTCTTCAAGCTATTGCTTGATCCAAGTCTCCAACTCTTCCCTAGGCACCCATTGCTGCTCATTTTCTTGGTGCTAGGGCTTGGTGACTTCATCTTCCTCAAATCCTTCATTCCACCTATTGGGTAAGAAAAACTCAAGGTATAGGATTTTGTGGTAAGAGTATTTATTTCATTTAAACTCTTTATATTGCTTGTTGGCTCTCTCGGTTGTGAGAGAAGTTTGTGATCCCGGGTTGTGGGATTCACTTTGCCATTGCATGTATGATTTGATCTTGTGAAGGTTTTTCACAAGATATTCATAGTGGAAATCTTGAGTTAGGGTTTCTAACTCAAGTATCCGGAGGGGATCCGGGTGGTTGGGACGTAGGATCACCGGGAACAAGTCGGGGAGACTTGGGTGGATCCGAACCCATTAACATCGTTTGTTAGCTTTGTTTATTTCTTTGTTGTCAATCAATTTAAGCTTCCGCAAATTGATTTGGTGGTTGTTTGCAATTTAATTTGGAATTATACGCCTTATTATTTTAAAGTACTATTCACCCCCCCCCCTCTAGTACTTGTGCAGTAGCTGGTAGGGCATTACATTTGGTATCAGAGCCAGATTCTCAGCTATGTCTGCCAACGACAACAAGACCGTGCGTCCACCTTCCAACTATGACACCTTCAGGAACCGTGAAGGAGCATCTTCCGTGATGGAAGGACATTCCTCTACGAGGCCTCCATTCTTCAACGGTACCAACTACGGGTACTGGAAGTGTCGGATGGAAACCTTCCTCCGAAGTGCATCTTTATGGAGAACTACAATGAAGGAGTATATTGAACCCGAAGAAGAAGATTTTGAGAAATGGACTACCGCGGAGGTCGCCGCGGAGGTAAGCAATGCCAAGGCAATGAACGCCTTGCAATGTGCATTGGAGCCCGAGGATTTCAATAAGATATGCACATGTAAGAGTGCATATCAAATTTGGAACTCCCTCCTCATTCTACACGAAGGGACGAGTAGGGTAAGAGACTCTAAACTCGTAGTCGTAACCAAAGATTACGAAATGTTTCATATGCAACAGGGCGAGAAGATGAAAGAATATTACGCTCGTTTCGTTGACATAATAAACGAGTTAGAGGCCCTCGGCAAGATCTACACTCAAAAGGAGAAGTGCTTAAAGCTTATTGAAGGACTTCCCTCTTCTTGGGAAAAACGTACCTTCGCCATCGAGGAAGGTAATGACATGGATAAATATACCGTAGTTCAACTAATGGGTACTTTGATGTCATATGAGGTACACAAAGATAGCAAGGTGAAGCTACAAGAAAAGATGAAGTCATATTTGAACCTAGATGCGCCTAAGAAAAAGGCGATTGCATTCAAGGCGGCTTCATCCACCTCTACCGATGATGAGAACTCGGAAGAAGAAATGGACATGGAATCCATTGCACTCATGGCAAAGAAGTTCAATCGCTTCTTCCGAAAGGGTAACTTCAAACACAAATCTAAGTTTACATCTACTAACGCCTCTCCACCTTTGTGCTTTAAATGCAATAAGCCAGGACACATCAAAGCGGATTGTCCTCAAAACAAGCAAAAGGAGAAGTGGAAGGCGCCAAAGTATGACAAGTCCAAGAAGTACACGAAAGGAAACAAGAAGGGACTTGTCGGAGCTACCTTCACCGACTCCGAGGATTCCTCAAGCGGAGAGTCGGACGATGAGCACGTGGAGCAAGCACACATGTGTTTCATGGCAAGAGAGGAGCACGATCAAGGATCCTCCTCTTCCGATGATAGTGATGAAGAAAGCGATGAGGTAACGATGGATGATCTTAGGGATGCTAACACTCAACTTTGGTCAAAATATACTAAGTTAGTAAATAGATATACTAAGGTAAAAGATGACCTAGCTAGCATTCAAACATCGCCTAAGACTATCATCACCAACAACGACACCGTTGTTGAAGAGTTAAGAAATGAGATTGTGAATCTCAAATCTAAACTTGAACATGCTAGCATTGAGGATGCGGAAGAACATGAGATAGCGGATTTAACTTCTCAAAACTCGACTTTGAGTATTGAGAACGAGAATCTTAAATCTCGTGTTTATGTGCTCACTTCGCAAATATCCACTTTGGATACTTCCTTGCGTTCTCTCAAAGAGAAATATGAGGACACATTGGGCCGAATCAACAAATTCAACAAGGGTAAAGGCCATTTGGATAATATCCTAAAAGATTTACTTCCGGCCAAGCACCACATTGGCTTGGGGTATATGATGGGAAATTCTTCCAAGTCGGTCACTACCTTTGTTAGGCCAACTTCCGAAGCCTCAACGAGTGGGAGCAAACACTCTATTGGTAGTTCATCTACCAATGGTGCTTCCACCTCGTCCACACCCTCTTTTGGAAAGAAACCCACATTGGGTGGACCTCCAAAGAAGGGGCATGCTTATATGTACACCAATTCCATGCCACGTAGGAACACACGTCCTACTCCACCGTCTCACACTTATGATGATTTTTATGCAACACATTCCCGGGCACGTGCACACCAAGTGAGACACCCTCACGCACGTGTTCCCACACATGCATATGTACACCCACCTCATCATATGAATAATTCTCGTCGTGCACCATTCCATCATGTCCCGTATGCCTATCCACAACATGCATCACGTAGAAATCAACGTCGCATGCATGCACCCAATAGGATGATGGCTCCCAAAGTTTTCACGATTTGGAGCCCAAAGGACACAAGCATGGACGAAAAACAAATATATATGAATGCATATTTTTCGGATGTCGTGCATAGTAAGAATTATGTGGGGGAGTCTAAGTCCACTTGGACTTGGCTTCCAAAGGTCTAATCCCTTGGACCCAATGACCTTGGGTACCATGATATGAAACTTATCTATCTTTAGGTACTCAAGGAAAAGAAAAAGAAAAGGAGCAACAAATTTAAATTTAGCTCAAAAGGGAATTGGATACTCGATAGCGGGTGCTCCAAACACATGACGGGTGACGCTCGATTGCTCTCCGGAGTGGTTCCCATTGTGAATGGAAACCGCGTCGTATTTGGAGGCAACGAGAGCGGAACCATCATAGGTGTTGGTAATGTCGGTAACCCTTCTAAACCATTAATTAGTGATGTGTATCTTGTTAGTGGTTTAAATCATAATCTTATTTCAATAAGTCAACTTTGTGACAAAGGTTACAAAGTTAGCTTTGCGAAAGGATTGTGTCATATTTTAAGAAAGGATAATGAAAAATTATTATTTTCCGGAACTCGTCGTAAAGACATTTATATTTTGGATCTTCCTAAGTCATATGAACAATGTCTCGTTGCCAACACAAGTGAACAACACTTATGGCATCGACGCTTTGGACATGTGAACTTTGGAACACTATATAAGCTTTCAAAATTGAATTCTATTAAAGGTTTTCCGAAGCTTGTTTTTGAAAAGAAAAGTTTTTGTGATTGTTGTCAACGCGGCAAGCTTCCTAGATCTTCATTTAAACCTAAGAAAAGCATCTCTACAAAACGGCCACTAGAGCTATTACATCTAGATTTATTTGGGCCAACTAGAGTAGCTTCCTTAGGAAATGCAAGGTATGGACTTGTCATCGTAGATGACTATTCAAGATTTACTTGGGTATTTTTCTTGTGCAATAAAAATGAAGCTTTTGAAAACTTCACAATTTTTGTTAAGAAGGTACAAAATCTCTTAGGAACCACCATTGTCACTATTCGTAGTGATCATGGAGGTGAATTTGAGAATGAGTCTTTTGAGACATTTTGTGATGAAGTTGGTATTACTCACACCTTCTCTTTCCCTCGTGCACCGCCTCAAAATGGTGTAGTTGAGAGAAAGAATAGGACGCTAGTGGAGTGTGCTCGCACTATGCTTGATGATAGCCAACTTGGCCATCAATTTTGGGCGGAAGCGGTACACACCGCTTGCTATGTGTTTAATAGAATACTTTTGAGGCCCGGCACTAAACAAACTTGTTATGAATTGTTGTTTGGTAGGTTGCCTCAAGTTAAACATTTTCGTGTTTTTGGTTCGAAATGTTTTATTAAGAACACATATGGTAGTTTGGACAAATTCGATCCGAGATCGGATGAGGGGATTTTTGTGGGATATTCTTCGCGTAGCAAAGCCTACCGGATATTCAACAAACGAACCTCGACGATCGAGGAGTCGCTTCATGTCTCATTTAATGAAGGATTTGTTCCAACTAGAATTTCAAATGATAATGATTCTATGGATGTTTTATGTGATTCATTTGATAATTCTAAGTCTATTGATTCTATTGAGACTAACCCGACTAATGAAGTTGTTGAGAATGTTCCAAGTGATCAAGGTATTCCCAAGCGACTTCATGTCATTCGCGACCATCCCCATGAGCAAGTAATTGGCAATATTCAAGATAGTGTCAAGACAAGATCGCAAGTTCACCACTTCGCCAATTGTGCCTTTGCCTCATCGATAGAGCCAAAGAATATAGTTGAAGCATGCGAAGATAGTGCTTGGATACTTGCCATGGAGGAGGAGCTCATTCAATTCGAGAGGAATGAAGTGTGGGAGCTTGTTCCATTGCCTTCGAAGAACCACACCGTCATAGGGACAAAGTGGATTTTCAAGAACAAAACCGACGAAAACCAAGTCGTCATCCGGAACAAAGCTCGGTTAGTAGCTCAAGGCTATCGACAAGAGGAAGGTATTGATTTCGAAGAATCCTTCGCTCCGGTAGCTAGATTAGAATCCATTAGATTACTTTTGTCTTTTGCATGCCATAAGAATTTTAAATTATTTCAAATGGATGTTAAAAGTGCATTTTTAAACGGAGATGTCGTTGAGGAAGTTTACGTTTCTCAACCTCCGGGCTTCATAAATGAAAAATTTCCAAATCACGTTTTTAAACTAAAGAAAGCTCTTTATGGTTTGAGACAAGCTCCTCGAGCTTGGTATGATCGCCTAAAGAATTTTCTTTTGGATTTGAATTTTAAAATGGGCGAAGCCGATTCAACTCTTTTTGTTAAGCATGCGAATAATGATATTTTATTAGTACAAATTTATGTTGATGATATCATTTTCGGTGCTACTAACTTCACTCTTTGCGAAGAGTTTTCTAATGTTATGAAGGAACAATTTGAGATGAGCCACATGGGCGAACTCAAATATTTCTTAGGACTCCAAATTCGCCAAATGAACGATGCAATCTTCATCCACCAAACGAAGTACACGGTGGAGTTGCTAAAGCGATTTGGAATGGAGAATACCTCCGGGAAAAAGACTCCAATGAGCACGACTACGCATCTTGACAAGGATACGGGCGGTAAGGATGTAGACATTCGTTTATATCGAGGTATGATTGGTAGTTTGCTTTATCTTACCGCAAGTAGGCCCGATATTATGTTTGCCGTATGTATATGTGCTCGTTATCAGTCTCAACCTAAGGAGTCTCACTTAGTAGCGGTAAAGCGTATTTTTCGCTATCTAAGTTACACTTTAGATTTTGGATTACTTTATCCGAGATCTAGCACATATGAGTTAATCTCATATAGTGATGCCGATTATGCGGGATGCAAATCCGACAGGAAAAGTACTAGTGGCACTTGCCATTTTATAGGAAATTCTCTTGTCTCTTGGTTTTCCAAGAAGCAAAATTCCGTATCACTTTCAACCACCGAGGCGGAATATATTGCCGCCGGTGCCGCGTGTGCTCAAGTTCTTTGGATGAGACACACACTTAAAGACTTTGGTATAAATTGTGATACTTGCCCTATCATGGTTGACAACCAAAGTGCAATATGTCTTTCCAAGAACCCGGTACATCATTCCCGTTCGAAACACATAGATGTCCGCCACCACTTTTTAGATGACCATGTTGCTAAAAAGGACATCATTCTAGTGTACGTTGAAACCCAAAAGCAAATCGCCGATATTTTCACGAAACCCCTAAAGGAGGACTCCTTTGTGCGGTTGCGTCGAGAATTGGGGATTATGGGTGAATCCGAAATATAGGATTCATGTTTCATTCAATAATTTTGCATGCTATTATTCTTGACAATATCTCATTCATGCTAGAATTATTGGATTTTTCGAGAATTTTAAGTGTTATCTTAATTTTTCGTTCGATTTGTGCGTAATCGTCAAATTTCTGTTTTTCGATGTTTAATGGGGTAGTTTCGATGTTTATTGAGAGTTTTGAGATTTATCGTCCAAGCGTATTATGGAGAGAACTAGATTTTTCAAGTTTTTGACTCTTTAGTCGGTTCATGTTCAGTGACCGACCGACTAGATTGTGATCTAGTCGGTCAGTACTTGAACGCAGACCGACTAAATCTTGTCTGTACTTCTTGGATTCAGCCACTGTTTGCACCTAGTCGGTTCAAGCTCATTGACCGACCGACTAGATCGTGATCTAGTCGGTCAGTGATTGAACTGTGACCGACTAGTTGTGCCAGGGGCTGTTTGGTCATTTGGGAAATCGACCGACTTAAACTCAGTTTAGTCGATCGATTTCCATTCTAATCGATCGAAAACTCAGTTCACTCCGCTCAAAACCCCGACCCTTCCCCTTCCGATCGACTTCCGGCCTATTTCCGACCATCCCCGCCGTCGCCGGCCGTCGTTCTTCCTCCTAGGGTAAACCTACCTCCTCCCTCTCCTATCTAGGGTTTTGTTTTCAGCTCTAGGGTTAGGTTTCTCTGCCTAGGGTTCTAAATTTCTTCCCCTAGGGTTTCGGATTTCTAGGGTTGTGCTAGGATTCGTTGTTTTGATCTCGTGTCTTGCTTCGACTATGGCAAGAACACGCATTCCGATCCCTTCCTCTAACCCCTCTCCGATGACCGTTGATCCAACCTCTTCGGATCCCGAGCATCCAACCCCTCCGAAGCGTAGAGCCAAGACCACCCATCCTTCGTCGTCTTCGCCTCCTCTCAAGAAGAAGAGGACGACGACCGCCAAGCCTAGAGGTCAACCCAAACCCAAACCCAAACCTAAGCCACAGGCCAAATCTCTTGCCTCTCCTTCTTCGTTCCATACTCCTACCGATTCCGATACGGAGTATAATCCCGAGACCGAGACTCATAGGGAACCCACTCCTCCTAGTCATCCCGAGTCTACCACCCACCCTCGTACATCTACTCGAAAGCCTAAGGGAAAGGCTCCGATGCCGGTGGGCGGTGTCGATATTTCCTTATGTCGCGATGACCCTTTGTGTCTTGCGGCATATAATCGTATCGAACATTGTCCGCTGCTTCTGGAGCATTTCGTCCAGTTCAGCGACTTCATAGGGCTAGCTGATCTTCTGTCGTCGTCGGGTCTTCTCGATTACCTTCGATTTGACCCGAAGGCGAATCCTCGTCCCTACCCTAGATTAGTGAAGCTTTTCTATGCCAATAGGATCCGGGGTCAGTACGATCAGACCCACTCTATTGAGACGACCGTTTTGGGGACTCCTATAGTCCTCACTGCGGAAATCTTAGGAGAGATTCTGGGTATCTCTTCGTCTGGCCTTCTTCCTTCTGATATCTCGGTTGATGATATCTCTTCTCTTGATCAGACCATTCTTTCAGAGATTTTCCATCAGATTCCTCCTGCTATGATTGGTGTGCCCTCTAAATCTTTTAAGCCAAATGCTTGGGTCCTAAATTTGATTCTGAAGTCGTGCTTGCTTCCCAAGTACGGCTCCTCATCTTTACTATCCCAGCAATTTTTGAAGCTTATCTATGCGATCTTCATGGGGAGCTCGATTAATTGGGCTCGAATTATACTCGATAAGATTGATTCTTTCGAGTGTATTCGAAAGTCCAATAAATCAGCTCATATTCCTTTTCCTTGCATGTTGACCCTCGTGTTTCGTCACTTTCGTGTCACATTGCCTCGTGACGATGAGCGTCCCCTCGGTCCTCCGCTGAATGCTACGGCCGTCAAGAAATCTCTTGCGGCGCTTCGTCACGTTCAGAGGACGACTCCTTCAGCGTCTGTCCCTGCCTCTGCCAGTGCCTCTGCTTCTCCCGTTGCCACCCTTGATGACGTCGTCCGGATACTTCTTCGTCACGAGTCCCGCTTGGCTCGTACCGAGGAGGTGGTCTGCCGTATGGCACGTCAGATGGGTATTGAGCTTCCTCCTTCCGTGTCTGAGGGAGAGGAGATGGAGGAGATGGATGAGGAGGACGTTGAGGAGATCTGTCGTGCTTCGACTCGTGCCCCCAAGGGCACTTCTGCTGCTGCTGGTACTTCCTCTTCTGCTCCTGGAGCTGCCACCTCTTCAGGTGTTCCAGAGCCATCTGCTGCTGATCCAGTTTCCGAGCCTGCTCATGTATCTGCTGCTGCTGCTTCTGTCGAGACTCCTGCTGCTGTTGAGCTTGCTGCTGAGATCTCGACTCCTGCCCCGACGATTCCATCTGTTGAGACACCTCTGCTCCCTGCAGATCCTGAGTCCACTCCGTCGACTGGACCCACGGACGCTGCAGATCCTGCCTCCTCCTCGTGATCGTTGTTCCGAGGACTCTCCGTATACACTTTGGATGATGTATTCTAGTGAGAGAGTTTTGGGTTAGGATGGGGTTGAGAGTTGCCTTGTTGTATTGCTTTTGTGCTTTATGGTTGTTGGTGTTGGATTGTATGATATGTTGATGATGATGTATTTCTTTTTGATGATATGTAGCACTTGATATGATGTATCTCTTATATTCGATGTGATATCTTTTGGATGTACTCATGTTGTCTCTATGTATATATATGTTCATCATCGACCACTTTATCTTTTATTCGTCGTGCAAATTTAATATTCGTTGAATATATTTGAAATGTGATATCGAATCGACGCATAAAAAGTTGGTTAAATGGATTTTACAGAATTGTTTTCCATGCTCAAAATTAACCAAGAATATTGAATATTGAAGAGTATGTTTCTTTATTCAAGACATGAATAAACATTTGGTATTTTTGATGATTTTGATTATCGTTGATTTTTATTGATAATGGAAAATTTGACACACCTTGTTTTGATTTCCACATTTTTCCCTTGGTGTCAAGTTGGTCCATTGTCTTCGTCTACGACTCCCGATGTTGGATTTTACATTTCCTAATTGTTGTCGTTGTATGCCCCCCATTTTTGGGATAATGCCAAAGGGGGAGAGATAATGATAATAAATAGCGCAAATGAAAAATTTAACTCAATTTCCAAGAATCTAGTTTGATATGTTAGATTCAGGGGTAGTTAAGATACAAATAAGGATTTTCAAAATCCGATATTTCAAAAATCAATTCACTTTATTTATCTTACTCGTCTGCTTGATACAATTCATTTATATTCATTTTGGAATTAACGTGTCATCAATGCAGGGGGAGTAAGTATTTTACATTTGAATTATTATCTTTGATTATTATTTATGTTGGTTTGTCATCACCAAAAAGGGGGAGAATGTTGAATATTGGACTCCCCGGATTTGGTTTTGGATGATGAGCAAACATAAATAATTCATGAACTAACAATTTGTGAGCGCAGTATTGGAGATCGTCGCCAATTTCACGAGAATATTCAAAGCGACATCTCAACACTTCCAAAAGCTCGTATTCAAGCCTAAAGCTTCGTTGAAGCTCATGCAACGCTTTGGAAATAATGAAGATTCAATCGAAGCTCTCAAAGACCGTTTATTAAGGTTTTATTTATAGTCTTTTAGTTTCGATTGATAGAATGTTAAGCCTTGAGTATATCTTACGTTTCTATCTTCATTTCGCTCATTTCGTAGCTCTAGGATTCTTGCACAAGTTCACTCTAATTTCCTCGAAGCGTCGCGCTTCGATTCGGACCTTGTTGTGCATGTTAGTTGGTACAAGAACAAGTACTGACCGACTAGATGGAGATCTAGTCGGTCGGCCACTGTTCTTGGACCGACTAGTTTCAGTCAGTTAAATCTTTGTTCTTTACTGTTTACAGTTAGTCGGTCTACGTTGACTCACCGACCGACTAGTTTGTGAACTAGTCGGTCAGTGATGCTTCTTTGACCGACTAGTTGTGATTTACTGTACATGCCAAATTTCTCCTAAGCTACTGTTTACCGTTAGTCGGTCTAAGAATGTTTGATGACCGACTAGTTGACAATCTAGTCGGTCAACTTTTGTTCTTAGACCGACTAAGTCAACTTGCCTTCAGACTATGTTGTTTTGCCTCTTAGTCGGTCTACGTTCATTGGATGACCGACTAGTTGTGAAACTAGTCGGTCAGACAGTGTTCTTGGACCGACTAGTTTTCTAGGTCTGAATTTCTATCTCTTCTCTGTTGTGCTCTTAGTCGGTCCATGCTTTGTGACTGACCGACTAGTTGATGAACTAGTCGGTCAGTGTTTGTTCTTTGACCGACTAATTCTCCCAGAATTCTTTCCGTTGGAGATTGACCTAACTTATGTTTTTGGGTTCCTATAAATAGGAACCTAGGTCATTTCTATCTCCAATAGAGCTGCTATTAAAAGATTCATTGAGCCCTAAAGAGATAGCCATTCTCCCTCAAATCTAAAGCTCTCTTCCTCACAAGAAAGCCATTCTCTCTCATTTCTAGATCTAGAGAGAAGCTTGTTCTTGGTGAGCTCTTCAAGCTATTGCTTGATCCAAGTCTCCAACTCTTCCCTAGGCACCCATTGCTGCTCATTTTCTTGGTGCTAGGGCTTGGTGACTTCATCTTCCTCAAATCCTTCATTCCACCTATTGGGTAAGAAAAACTCAAGGTATAGGATTTTGTGGTAAGAGTATTTATTTCATTTAAACTCTTTATATTGCTTGTTGGCTCTCTCGGTTGTGAGAGAAGTTTGTGATCCCGGGTTGTGGGATTCACTTTGCCATTGCATGTATGATGTGATCTTGTGAAGGTTTTTCACAAGATATTCATAGTGGAAATCTTGAGTTAGGGTTTCTAACTCAAGTATCCGGAGGGGATCCGGGTGGTTGGGACGTAGGATCACCGGGAACAAGTCGGGGAGACTTGGGTGGATCCGAACCCATTAACATCGTTTGTTAGCTTTGTTTATTTCTTTGTTGTCAATCAATTTAAGCTTCCGCAAATTGATTTGGTGGTTGTTTGCAATTTAATTTGGAATTATACGCCTTATTATTTTAAAGTACTATTCACCCCCCCTCTAGTACTTGTGCAGTAGCTGGTAGGGCATTACAATAAGTCCATATACATACATACATACATCATCTGTACAACAGGGGTACAAAAAGCGGGTACAACAAAAGAGAAACCCACAACCCAAAAGTACAAAAGTACACACCCGGTACAACGCACCCACTAGTCTAACCCCGGGAAATCTAACTGTACAAAGTCTCCTGAAGGCTCTACCTCGGTAGCACTGGCACCGACCTCCGGCTCCTTAACACCCGAAGACTGCTTGGGACTTGCACCTGTAAATCACGGAATGGGACACGTCAACGCGGGACCCAGTAAAAACTCCTAACACTCTAGTAGAACCCAGTTTTAGAATTGGTCTTCCTAACTAACTAACTACAAGTGTCACATCATCACATGTTCGTAGAAATTAAAAACAGAGTGCAAGTGCTGAAAGTAAACAACAGTGAGCAGAACTGAAGTAATAAATGATTAAATTAAATAAATTAAAATTGTGGTTCTGTATTTGGAACCCAGATAAACCATAGGTTGCTAAGAAGCAGACTTCACCCAGGGTGGGTGAAAAGTGATACCACTCCAGCGACACGAGCACTAGAGGGGCCTCTCGTAACTCCGTACCCGACTGGATAAGGTACCGGAGTGAGAATCATCTCGATTTTTCTGTCGGACAAACGGAGAAAACCATCATTTACCGTCCAGGTGTGTCACGAGCGCACCGGTGGCCTCTCTAACTCTAGTCAACTCCCCCTTCTGGGAGTGACGTAGTGAGTGAGAAATCATACTACGTCCACTCCTTAACACCTACCATTTATCCGTGTTTCCCCCAAACCCACGTCTGGCGTCTCACCCATTTCAAGAATGGAACGAGAACACCTATGTCAACTCTCAACCTCACTCTCAGTTTTAAACATATTACATCATTGTTTCAGCAGTGATTCTTTAACCGATTCAACTACCGTTTTCATTTCATACGTTCACAAATTCTCATCATCATAACTTCTACATAAATCATAATACATGAAGCATCATCATAAGAACATATCTCAGGAGCATATAATGATGTATCATCAACATTAATCAATTTCGACTCAAGATAAAATCCAACATTAAAATTCCTAAACAAATTAACACAAGAATCTGTCCAAAACTGTCACACCAGAAAGATTGGCTCTGTTACCCTAATTACATTCAAAATTGGCTCTCGGCCTCCTTCAAAGTTGTAGGAAATTTTCTCTAGTTTTTCTTAGTGTCCTTAATTTTATTTTTCTGATTTTTCCGCTATTTTCTACGAAGTTTACAAGTTACTGTTCTGATGCAATAAGAATTCCAGCAACTAAATTCCTTTCTAAATCTAGTTTTAATATGTTTAAAAACCACAATTAACATGTCAACACTAGCATGAGAATAATATTATGATAATTACAAGTCCTTAACATAAATCCAATCTCACAAAAAGGATAACATTAAATATATATCTCACACAATTCAACTACATAACTTGCAATCTTCATATTAAAATGAAACTAGCATATGATCAATTCTCTACACATCAAAACTAGCATCACTTTTTTAGCAAGCTAACATATTGGGTGCCCTAATCAACATAACTATTCTAGCTTGACATTATACAATACTACCAATTATTAACATGTTCCAAATTTACAAGAGAAATATTTAGCAACTAAAATAAAGCATGTAATACTAGTATGACTATTTAGCATGCTACTAACTTTTTCAATGAGACTTACTAACAAATCCTACTACATGGCATATCAAGATATATAGCATCTCATTCTCCAAATTAATCATGCTACCATTTTGTTCTACAATGTTAAAATTAAACATTTTCCACATAATTCCTAAACTACAATAGAAACCAAATCCTAAAATGAATCCTACTAAGAATGATATATAGTTCCTACCTTGTATAAAGTCCTCCAAATTTAAGTCTTGGGTTCTTCTTCTCCTTGATGAAAAGAGCTCCTATCTTTCTTCTCCAAGCTCCAATTTGTCTCCAAAAAATAGGATTTTTTGGCTAATTTTTGGGCTAGTTTGGTGTTGGAATGAAAAGGAAATTTTTGGGGCTTTTAGAGGTTGAAGAGGTGAACTATTTGGAAGTATGTTTTAAGGAAGAAGATGAAGCAAAATGAAAAGAAAGGCGGCATGCAAAATTTCGGCCAGAAATGGGGAGTGAGGGAGAGAGTGAAATGAGATTTTTTTTCTTTTCTTGGTTTTGTTTTTCATGCATAGGTTTTATGAATCCCTAAATCTCTCTCCTTCTTACACCTAATAGGCCAAGTGTCCTCTTATTACTAATAACATGACACATACCATGGTGTGTTGTCATGGTAAGAAAATTTTTGAAATTTTGTATTTTAAGAAATTAAAAATACTTGAAGAAATACTTCATACACTCTAAATACATGTATTTCTCCAAATACTCTCATTTACTAAATTCAAGTAATGAGTTTAAAATCTTTTAAAATAAATTCCTACACCAAATAATTAAAAGAAAAATATGGGCATACTTCCCAAAAATATACGGACGTATCTACGTCAAAAATACGTACAAATACGCGTATATAGAAATTAGGGTCATTACATCCTACCCCCTTAAAATAAATTCCGCCCTTGGAATTTCAAATTAAGGGAGAAAAACTTTCTATACATCATATCATACAAAACAATATTACATCAAACAAACAAGTGAGGGTATTTCTCTTTCATCTCATCCTCGAGTTCCCAGGTAGACTCTTCTGGTGACTCTCGGTGCCACATAACCCTCACTAGATTGATCGACTTCTTCCTCAGCATCTTCTGCCTCCGGTCTAGAATGGCCAAAGGTTGCTGATCATAAGTCAAGTCTAGTCACACGTCGATCTCAGAGAAGTCAACGACATGATCAGGATTTCCAACACATCTCCTGAGTTACGATATATGAAACACATTATGCTCTCCCTCGAGAGATGCTGGCAAGGCAATTCTGTAAGCCACTTCTCTAACACGAGCCAGAACTTCAAAAGGTCCGATATATCTTGGGCTCAACTTCCCCCATCTTCGGAAACGAATCGGCCCTCGCATTGGTGAGATCTTCAAAAATACCAACTCACCTGGCTGAAATTCCAAATGTCGTCTCTTTGCATCTGCCCAGTGCTTGTAACGGTCCTGAGCTATGCGAAGATTGTCTCTGACGACTCTCACAATATCTATGGTCTCAGCTATCATATCCGGGCCCAACAACCACGATCTCCAACATCATCCCAACTGAGAGGAGATCGGCACTTCCTTCCATATAAGGCTGCAAATGGTGTCATGCCTATGCTGGTTTGATAACTGTTATTGTAGGCGAACTCTACCAGATGTAGATGTTCGTCCCAAGAACCCTTGAAATCCAGCATGCATGCCCTCAGCATATCTTCTAGAATCTGAATTGTCCTCTCCGACTGACCGTCTGTCTGAGGATGGTATGCAGTGCTGAAACTCAGCTGAGTTCCCAAGCTAGCATGCAGACTTCTCCAAAAATAAGACGTAAACCTTGTGTCACGATCAGAGACTATGCTTACAGGCAGTGTTCTAAAAATCGGCCTGGGCGGCTGCCTAGGCGGCGCCTAGGCGCTAGGCGGCTAGTAAACGCCCCGATTATGGCATGGGCGGTCAATCTGGGCGTTTTTAGGATTAATCGGCCGCCTAAGCGTTCTGGGCTGTAGGGGTGAGCACGGTTTGCTCAAACCGCCCGAACCGAATCGAACCGAACCAGACCGAGCCAAAAACCGAACCGAACCGATCTCCATCGGTCTGGTTTGGTCTTAATCGTTGGAAACCGCCACTTATATGGTCTGGTTTGCTTTCACCCCGTCGAAACCGCTTAAACCGAACCGAACCGAACCGAACCGACTCCTAACATATATTATATATTGTGCTCGAAATCTGTTGGGATTTTAACCCTAGTCCCTAGGAACCCTAGCCTAAGGCCTTTAGACTGAGCGGCACCGTGCTGGCCCTATTTGGCTATCTGCCCTCTTCAATCTCCAGTCTTCACTCTTCAGAGTTCAAACTGCATTCGTTTTTTCCTGTTTGAGCATCGCTAATTCTCTATGCACTTAACGCATCATATAACCTTCTTTAACCTGGAGAAGAAAATGGGATGTGCTTAGTTGACAATGAGATAGTATGGAACGTTCCTATCTGTAGAAACATCAGTGAATTAACATGATCAATGCAATTCAGCATCAAATACCATTTTGATACTTCTAGTGATGAATGCACCCTAACTGCTATAGAAAAATGAAAATACATAGAACAATAATAATCGCACCTGTCGCAGTCACTACTAGAACTCCTGCAAGCGATGCAGTGCCTAATTTTCCTGGTTTGATAAGGAGCACAGAAATGAAGCCATGTCATGAAATTATTTTAATGACAAAGTCTATATTTAGCAAAATTGGGTATACGAGGGGATCTTCCGTCATCATATGTCTAAACCGCGGTTTCAAACCGAACCAAACCGCTCCAAGCGGTTTTCGTCGGCTCGGAAACCGTCAGTCTGGCGGTCTGGTTTGGTCTGGCCTATGAGAAACCGCTACCTATACGGTCTGGTTCGGTTTAGGTCCCAAACCGCCGGTTTGAGACCGTGCTCTCCCCTACTGGGCGGTGTCTGGGCGCTCTGGGTGGTTCCTGGGCGGTTCCTAGGCGGTTTCTGGGCGGTTTCTGGGCGTTTTTGGTAAATGGCTTAATTGCACAAGAGTATCTTTTAAATTTTATTTTGTTGCACACAAATACTCTAAAGTAGGTAAACTGGATTTGATTTAGTATGTATTAAATATTTGATGTATTTTAAATAATATTTATATTTATATTTATATATAAACATAAATATATTATATAATAATAAATAAAATAATTAAAACTGCAAATCCGCCTAGGCCGATTAATCCCCGATTAATCCCCGATTAATGCTCTGGGCGCTAGGCGCTAGCAATCCGAACGCCTAGCGCCTAGCGTTTTTTACAACCTTGCTTACAGGTACTCCGTGGAGTCTCATGATTTCCTGCATACATAACTAATCAGAATCTAGACTAAAAATAAATAAACAGAACAAAACAGTGAATCTCACCTCCATATATCTCTTAGCAAGATGGTATATCGACTGGCCGACTCGAAAAGGTATGAAGTGAGCTGATTTGGTTAATCGGTCAACGATTACTCAAATAGCATTATGCCCTCGAGAAGTGCGAGGTAAGCCAGTTACAAAATCCATCGTCACATGCTGCCACTTCCACTCTGGAATTGGAAGAGGTTGCAGAAGTCCCGTCGTTCTCTGATGTTCGGCCTTGACTTGCTGACATGTCATACATGAAGCTACACTTCTAGCCACACTACGCTTCATGTCGTGCCACCAAAAATGTTGTCGTAGATCACGATACATTTTGGTGCCTCCAGGATGGATAGAATAAGGTGAGCTATGAGCTTCTTTGTAACGACCACTTTTCGTCGTACGTTTTTCGTGCACGTGCTTTTGGTCGTGCACGTGTTTATTTTAGAATATATTTGTTTGTGAACACTTTTGTGTGATATGCCGTTGCGAACGTCTCTGAGAGTATTAAATAGTGGCACTATATTGGAACGACGTGCTCGAGTCGTTTTTCCACAGTTTGATCTTACTCGATGAGACGTGACGATTCTCACGCTTGACGGGAGACGCTTCTATTTTTAGTTTCATCGTCCGACGTCGAAATTGAGATCCGTCTTCTTAGTTAGCTCACATTCGTCGCCACGAGCACCACGATATTTATTTTATAATTTTTGGAGTTTATTTGACCACTTTTATAATTTTTTACAAGTTTTATAATATTTTTAATAATTTATTTTTAAATTAATTTCGGCCAAATAAAATTTATTTGAGTTTTAAACGTTTTAAAGAATTTTTGAGCCAATTTCCAGCTCATTTGGACCAGGTCAAACCCTTGGATAAGTTAGAATAGTTTAAATTCAAATTTCAAATCTTTTTGAACTTCTAATCCTATTAGATTTAGCCCTAGACCAAGTCAACCCACCTATACTATATAAGCAACCCCTAGCAAGTCCTATTTTCGCAAGAAATTAGCCCTAGCCTCTTCCAAACTCATTTTGGACGTTGCGACGAATCGTCGCAACGTTGCGACGTTCAGCCCCCGCACGACCGAAGAAAACCCCCGCAATCCCCTGCTCCGACCGAGGGCAAGCTCCGCATCCGCCCCGTCCGCACCGCTGCAGCAACCCCCGCCCCGTTCCCCCGCTTGACCGATGGATCCCCTCGGTCTGACCGAGAAGCACAGCCCGCATCGCTGCTTCTCCGCATCCCCGCTCCGCACCAAGCCCCCGCTCAGCGCCCGCACCGTTCACCCGCATCTCTCCGTGCCCGACCGGCCCGCATCTCCGCATCGACCGCTGCTCCGCAACGTTGCAGCCGTCGCAACGTTGCAGCGTTGCGCTCCCCGCATCCAACCCGCACGACCGATGGCCTCCCCCGCTCCGACCGAGAGACCCGGCTTCCGCCCGCTGCTGCGACCAACCAAGCGCTGTGCAGCACCCGTTCCCCAGTGTCTGACCGAGCCACACCCCCGCATTTGGCTGTGTACGACCGATGGCCAATCGTCGCAACCCCGCATCCGTCGCACCACTTGCCTCCGTGGGCCCCCCAAGTTCTCCAGAGGTATTGTGGGTTCCCCAAAGGTCCCTAGGACTACTGTGGGCCCCACCTAGGTGCTTGCTCTTCAAGGATCCGTCGCGTACGACGTCGTCGCACGTCGTAGCCCGTCGTCGCACGTGCGAGCTTTGGAATCTGGAACCGTCGCTCCGGTTGAAGCTCTGAATTTTCCAGCGAGGAATATATTTTGGAATCAGGACTTGGAGCGCGTTCTTTTATTCCAACCCCCGGCGTCGCTACCCGACGCCGGTGTAGCTTTCGCGTCGTGTTGAGGTAACGTTTTGCACCCCTAGGACCCCAACCCAATTGCATGCTAATCAAGACAAAAATCAGTATTTTTAAAGTATTTTAAATGTTTTAAATTCACTAATGAAGATTAATAATATGGACTTTAGGCCGGTGGACTTGTGCACGTAGGATAAATGTGATTTTTGGACTCATTGGACGGTGTGCTCAGACGTCGTACTTGCAGGCAAGTGAAACTTGCCAACTCTTGTGTAGGGCCATGTTTTTAGGCCACTTACTTGCTTTTAGCGTAAAAGAGACTAGTCAGTGAAATGATAGCTGGCTAGACGCCTACTTGATCTAGTTTGACAACGAAACTAGATCCGTCACCTAAATGATCTAGCTTGACAACGAAGCTAGATCCAACCCTTAAACTTGTCATTCATGCATGCTAAACTGTCACGTTTACTTTTCTTACTTGTACGCTTTACTACTTGCCATGCCATGCCATCCATGCATTGATTGTTGCATCGTAGCACACGCTACATTACTTGTACTCCTTGAATACTACTTCCGGGGGAAACGGGCCTCATGTGTTGGTCAAAAGCCAATGCCCGGGTTCCCTGGACCGGCTAGGTGCACCCCTACGCCATACTTGTTTACACACTTCCTGGCTCGTGGTCCAGAAGCGAGCATTCCAAGTTCGGGGGTAAGGCCCTGGCTCGACACACGTGGAGGGGTAGGGATAAACGATCACTTGAGCTAGGAGCTGGCCGTGCAGCCACTCTAGCCAAAAGGCGGAATCTCTGTGCACGAGGTGCTTACTTTCCTTGCCTTGTACTTGTCTTGTGAATGCCATGCCATGCTCGTACTGTACTTTACTTTACTTTACCTGTTGCACTCATACTTTAAACTGCCATGACATCGCATCCATGCTAGAACTGCTAGGTTGCTTTACTTTTACCCACTTGTAGTTTCCTTGCACAAGTCTCCCAGACTTGCTGACATGTGCCCCTTGCTCTTTTGGGTGTCACATGTTAGACCTGAGCCAGAGATCGTTGCTGTGTACGTGATGAGTTGCTGACGCTGAGTCCGAGTCCATGATTGCCCAGGAGGATTTTGGTGGACACCGGTAACCATGCTTTGAGTTTTGTTGAGCTTTAGGCCTTTTGTTAGTTGTTGGTGCGTAGCACCGTTGTTTTGTACTTTATACTTTTGTTGGCCATGTTTGGGCCTTTAAACTCTTTTTCTTTTCAGCCTGGTGGCTTTTTCTGTGATGTTGAAACTTATTTTATGGATATTCTGAGATATCTCTTTTGTCTCATTTAAATATTATTATCTTTGTTTCGTTCGCGTTGCAAGGACCTGCAGTTTAAATTTGATCGACGCTTATCGGACTTGCAGCTTTGTAGCTTCAAGTCTGAGCGGACCTTCTCACGCTTCGCCTCCATATTTTTGGGAAGCGGGGCGTGACAGGTTTTGTTGGTGGCCCATGCAGGTCCAGTCTTGCAATTGCGAATTAACGGAACAACGATAATAACGGAATGTCCATTAAATAAATTGCAACATCCGAGTCATAAGCCCTGAGTCTAGTCATTTTCTTAGGACACTAGGTGATAAGAAGGCTTAGTTAGACGTCTGTGCTTGCTAGTTAGAGGCCCTGATTGTAGTTAGACCCCTTCTAGCAATTGATTCAATTGTCGTACGAGTTACCTTAGTGGTTCATGTCTACCCCTGACCATATTAGACTTCTAGAATTTCCTTTAGTCGTTCGCTCTTGGGTTCATCGATTTCGGACCAAGCTGAACGCATTTCTTTACCGTCTAACCTTTAGAGGTCTTAGCGCCTAGTTCCTAATCTTTAGTTGGTCGACCGTAGGAGTTTCCCCGTAGCCTCTTCTGATTCATATCCTAGGCGTATGTATGTTTGGATCATCGGACCAATTCCCTTGCCTCGATTCACGAAATCGCCTCGTGACGATCGTCGTCCATTTTCGAACCTCTCCATTACGAACCTTGAAACTCTTGAAAGTATTTTTGACCCCCTCCTTTCCGAAGTTTAACCTTGTCCCAAATTTTAATGCATACATACTTATACTTCATACTTCTTCATTGATTTAAATTTTTAAAACGTTTGTCGGAATTTTGAACTCTAGCTGATAATATTTTTCCCAGCCTATGTTTTCGTACTCATGTCGTCTTTTCATATATTAAATTTTATTCTGAGCCGTACTTTTATTTTGCTCAGCTCGATTTATAATTTTCCCTCTTATTTATGCCATTTGAATAATACTTCGTGTTTACTTTTAATATACTTTTCAAGTCACATGGAATTTCAGATTTCAGCAAGTTGGTTTTTGCTCGTCGTTCTCACTATTTCAGATTTTTGCAAAATTACTATTTTCATAACCATTTCCTGATTTAGACCCTCCGTGATTTGATTTTGAAGACTTACTATTCGATTTCGATAATTCTTATACTAAGTCAATATTATTATTTTTCCGTACACCATACATACCTTCAATATTTTCATATCCGTGCCAGACTTGTTGTGCTCGTATATTAAGAACCTTGTGTAAATCGGTTTCCGTTTTTGGCGAACCATGGTTTTCTAAAAGAAGTTTCAAATTGATTATTTTAAATTCTCCATAGCCTAAAAGTTTTGAAAACATTTAACATGAGTTTAAGTTTTTCCGTTACTTGATTTCATTCTTGACTTTCCAATATTTTTGACAACACTATATTAAATTACCGACGTATAAATTTTCTAAACCATGTCCTTAATATTCGCGTAAATGATTTTACTTCCTTTCAAAATGATTTTTAAAACCAATAGGCCATTTTCTATTATTTTGAATATTCGACCCATATTTATTTTGAACAACTCGTTTTATCGATCCCCAAACATTTCTTCGCAGACGAGGATTTTAAAGTACAACAGTTTTCAGATTTCACGTATTTTAGCATGTGCTACCTACCCTATCTTCTTTCCTATATCCTATGTATGTATCACTACACCTCCTTTTCCCTCAACCTAAACATCACCATTGAGCCAATGTTCGTCTAACCAAGCTGTCTCCTTGCATTCGTCCTATCTGAACACGTGCTTATCGATCCTTCCCTCGTCACGCTTTCGACCTCCCTCTATTGCTTAGGTTTTAGTGCCCGTCAATGTCTATGTCCACCCTAAGTTTTTAGTAGGCCCTTGGACCCTGTGAGGTGTCGTAGTGCACGTACCTAAGTTGTGTACGTGGGCTTGAATGAGCGTGCCCCATAGTATATTGATGCTTGCATATTGTGTGATATATATATACTCGGAGTTATTCGTGATAGTACGAAGTTGTTGTGTGATAGTAGTTATAGATTTTTGTGGATAGATATACTATACTAGGGATGCCTGTGTATATAAGAGCTAGCGTTGAAATATCTAAGTTGTGTATGTAGTAAGAGATACTTATAATGGTTGAAATAAAATGATTGGTAAAGCTATGTGTATGTTAGGTTGTGATAATAATAAGCGTACGTATAGTTAAGTAAGTAGGCCTATTGAGTGACCCGTATATTAGTACGTATGAGTATGTGCTCGTAAATCGATATATTTAGTGTTTAGACGTAAGTAGTTACGTTTCGTTGCATGAGTATATAGGTGATATACATATGGTAGTATGATTATAGTTTTGATTGGTATTGCTTGCTTTTACGGGATGTTGCATGTGTGCATACCGTGAGGTATACACGACCATTGCACATCTTAATTATGTATGTGTGGATGTGTTAGTGTACTAATTATAGGTAGTAGGCTATGGTGTGAATATATATGTTACATGTGTGTGATTATACGATGTATACGTATGCGTGTACTAGGGGGGTATTATAAGTATACGTGTGCTGATGTCTGTATTATTATTATGATATATAGAATGATTGAACTACGTGAGTATTGCCTGACTAAATATTAAGTGTGATTGACTATGGTATGTATATGGTTGTATTGGTAGACATATATATATTGGAGTGATATTGGTATAGGTATGAATGCCGTGTTACGTATATAGAATAGTCTGATATGTGTATTGAGTGGGTATACTCTAAGTATATTGAATGTATGCTTGTAGTTTGAATATAACGATGCTTGATGTATGGAGTGTTTGTGCTTGGTTGTGCTACGCACATGATTGTGGGTCGCTACGACAGTATATAGTTATAGGTGTTGGTCTTGTGGTATAGTTATTTACTAAGGACTTGTTGTGTGAACATATGTGTACTAGCTAAAACTAGGTGCATAGATGTGCTAGTAATATAATGGTATGATTGGTATGCGTAAATGAAATGTTAGCGTGTATGGGAGTGCACCATGCACGGGTAAGTATGTGCTTAGTTATAGGTATGGATGACTATGGTATATGTGGCGTGTCGTAAATATAGTTATAGGACCGAATGTGATGTGAATATACGGTGAAATTATTGCATGCATTTGTATGACTATATATGGTGTAATTATGGTAGTGATGAATGTATATTAGATATGGTGAACTTGATTTAATAATGGTATGGTGTGACTATATGTGTTGAGATGTTTGGTATTGGATGAATATTAGAGGGTAGTATACCCTTGATGGTTGTGCATAGGTAGCTACATATAGGTAGAGCGATGATTGTATTGGCTAAGCGTGAAGCTATCTTTATATGAGTATCTGAAATATTGTTTTGTGTTTAGGTAAGTAGTAGCAGTTATATAAGGGATGTATGTTTATATACCTGATTGAAATACATGTATGAAGTTGACGGACTATAATAGGTAAAAGTGTATACGTACGTGAATGTATATATATACGTGTTGGTAATAATAATGTTCGACTACCTAGTGCATATATGAGCACTTGTAATGACTATACTTGGTTTGAAATACGATGTGACTTGATTTGGGGTAGTTATTAGAGCGACTAGATGTATTAGAAAGTCCGAGGACGGACTTTATTCTAAGGTGGGGAGGATGTAACGACCACTTTTCGTCGTACGTTTTTCGTGCACATGCTTTTGGCCGTGCACGTGTTTATTTTAGAATATATTTGTTTGTGAACACTTTTGTGTGATATGCCGTTGCGAACGTCTCTGAGAGTATTAAATGGTGGCACTATATTGGAACGACGTTCTCGAGTCGTTTTTCCACAGTTTGATCTTACTCGATGAGACGTGACGATTCTCACGCTTGACGGGAGACGCTTCTATTTTTAGTTTCATCGTCCGACGTCGAAATTGAGATCCGTCTTCTTAGTTAGCTCACATTCATCGCCACGAGCACCACGATATTTATTTTATAATTTTTGGAGTTTATTTGACCACTTTTATAATTTTTTACAAGTTTTATAATATTTTTAATAATTTATTTTTAAATTAATTTCGGCCAAATAAAATTTATTTGAGTTTTAAACGTTTTAAAGAATTTTTGAGCCAATTTCCAGCTCATTTGGACTAGGTCAAACCCTTGGATAAGTTAGAATAGTTTAAATTCAAATTTCAAATCGTTTTGAACTTCTAATCCTATTAGATTTAGCCCTAGACCAAGTCAACCCACCTATACTATATAAGCAACCCCTAGCAAGTCCTATTTTCACAAGAAATTAGCCCTAGCCTCTTCCAAACTCATTTTGGACGTTGCGACGAATCGTCGCAACGTTGCGACGTTCAGCCCCCGCACGACCGAAGAAAACCCCCGCAATCCCCCGCTCCGACCGAGGGCAAGCTCCGCATCCGCCCCGTCCGCACCGCTGCAGCAACCCCCGCCCCGTTCCCCCGCTTGACCGATGGATCCCCTCGGTCTGACCGAGAAGCACAGCCCGCATCGCTGCTTCTCCGCATCCCCGCTCCGCACCAAGCCCCCGCTCAGCGCCCGCACCGTTCACCTACATCTCTCCGTGCCCGACCGGCCCGCATCTCCGCATCGACCGCTGCTCCGCAACGTTGCAGCCGTCGCAACGTTGCAGCGTTGCGCTCCCCGCATCCAACCCGCACGACCGATGGCCTCCCCCGCTCCGACCGAGAGACCCAGCTTCCGCCCGCTGCTGCGACCGACCAAGCGCTGTGCAGCACCCGTTCCCCAGTGTCTGACCGAGCCACACCCCCGCATTTGGCTGTGTACGACCGATGGCCAATCGTCGCAACCCCGCATCCGTCGCACCACTTGCCTCCGTGGGCCCCCCAAGTTCTCCAGAGGTATTGTGGGTTCCCCAAAGGTCCCTAGGACTACTGTGGGCCCCACCTAGGTGCTTGCTCTTCAAGGATCCGTCGCGTACGACGTCGTCGCATGTCGTAGCCCGTCGTCGCACGTGCGAGCTTTGGAATCTGGAACCGTCGCTCCGGTTGAAGCTCTGAATTTTCCAGCGAGGAATATATTTTGGAATCAGGACTTGGAGCGCGTTCTTTTATTCCAACCCCCGGCGTCGCTACCCGACGCCGGTTAGCTTTCGCGTCGTGTTGAGGTAACGTTTTGCACCCCTAGGACCCCAACCCAATTGCATGCTAATCAAGACAAAAATCAGTATTTTTAAAGTATTTTAAATGTTTTAAATTCACTAATGAAGATTAATAATATGGACTTTAGGCCGGTGGACTTGTGCACGTAGGATAAATGTGATTTTTGGACTCATTGGACGGTGTGCTCAGACGTCGTACTTGCAGGCAAGTGAAACTTGCCAACTCTTGTGTAGGGCCATGTTTTTAGGCCACTTACTTGCTTTTAGCGTAAAAGAGACTAGTCAGTGAAATGATAGCTGGCTAGACGCCTACTTGATCTAGTTTGACAACGAAACTAGATCCGTCACCTAAATGATCTAGCTTGACAACGAAGCTAGATCCAACCCTTAAACTTGTCATTCATGCATGCTAAACTGTCACGTTTACTTTTCTTACTTGTACGCTTTACTACTTGCCATGCCATGCCATCCATGCATTGATTGTTGCATCGTAGCACACGCTACATTACTTGTACTCCTTGAATACTACTTCCGGGGGAAACGGGCCTCATGTGTTGGTCAAAAGCCAATGCCCGGTTCCCTGGACCGGCTAGGTGCACCCCTACGCCATACTTGTTTACACACTTCCTGGCTCGTGGTCCAGAAGCGAGCATTCCAAGTTCGGGGGTAAGGCCCTGGCTCGACACACGTGGAGGGGTAGGGATAAACGATCACTTGAGCTAGGAGCTGGCCGTGCAGCCACTCTAGCCAAAAGGCGGAATCTCTGTGCACGAGGTGCTTACTTTCCTTGCCTTGTACTTGTCTTGTGAATGCCATGCCATGCTCGTACTGTACTTTACTTTACTTTACCTGTTGCACTCATACTTTAAACTGCCATGACATCGCATCCATGCTAGAACTGCTAGGTTGCTTTACTTTTACCCACTTGTAGTTTCCTTGCACAAGTCTCCCAGACTTGCTGACATGTGCCCCTTGCTCTTTTGGGTGTCACATGTTAGACCTGAGCCAGAGATCGTTGCTGTGTACGTGATGAGTTGCTGACGCTGAGTCCGAGTCCATGATTGCCCAGGAGGATTTTGGTGGACACCGGTGACCATGCTTTGAGTTTTGTTGAGCTTTAGGCCTTTTGTTAGTTGTTGGTGCGTAGCACCGTTGTTTTGTACTGTATACTTTTGTTGGCCATGTTTGGGCCTTTAAACTCTTTTTCTTTTCAGCCTGGTGGCTTTTTCTGTGATGTTGAAACTTATTTTATGGATATTCTGAGATATCTCTTTTGTCTCATTTAAATATTATTATCTTTGTTTCGTTCGCGTTGCAAGGACCTGCAGTTTAAATTTGATCGACGCTTATCGGACTTGCAGCTTTGTAGCTTCAAGTCTGAGTGGACCTTCTCACGCTTCGCCTCCATATTTTTGGGAAGCGGGGCGTGACATTCTTTCAACAGTTCATCCCTAATGTCACCTGATGGCACACAGATCATGTTCCCAAAACGCAGAGATCCATCTTCATGAACACAGAAATCATTACGAAGTCTGGCTTCTGTCTGCTCGCGAATCTTCTTCAACTTCGCATCCCCAGACTGAGCTGCCTTGATCCTCTCAATTAAATCAGATTGAACCTGCAAGTTCATCATCAGCACCGAGGAACCAGGTAAGACAACTTCAATGTCCAACTGTCGAATATCACCCCGAAGTTCCCTCTGAACTGTCAACATCATTACTGTCGGCATACGACTAAGAGCATCAGGCACTACGTTGACTTTCCCAGGGTGCTATTAGAGGTCGACATCATAATCAGCCTCAACTTGAGCCATCTGTGCTGCCTCATATTCCTCTCTTTCTGAGTGAACACGTACTTCAAACTCTTGTGATCTGTGTATATCTTTACACGTTCACCCAGAAGAAAATGCCTCCACAACTTCAATGCAATCGCCGCTGCTGCTAAGTCCAAGTCATGCGTATGATAGTTCCTCTCATGAGTCTTCAACAATCTAGAAGCATAAGCTACTACCCTACCATGCTGATGGAGAACACATCCTAATCCTCTGCCTGACACATCACAGTAAATCTCATATCCACCCGATCGGTCTGGAATCATTAGGACATGTACAATGATCAATCTATGCTTCAGTTCATCAAATGCTCGCTGACATTCCTCTGACCAATTGTAAGAAACATTCTTCTTGGTAAGATGAGTCATTGGTGCAGCGATCTTAGAAAAATCCTTGATGAACTTCTTGTAGTGCCCAGCCAATCCCAAGAAACTTCTAATCTCTGTTACTGACTTAGGAACTGGCCACTTCTCTACTACAGCAACCTTCTCCAGATCTACAGCTATCCCATCTCCGATACAGCATGTCCCAGAAAAGCAACCTTGGTCAGCCAAAATTGGCACTTGCTATACTTAGCATATAACTGGTGCTGTCTCAGAGTCTCCAGGACTATCCTCAGATGCTCAGCATGATCTTCCTCTGATCTCGAGTACACCAAGATATCATCTATGAAGACGACCACAAACTTATCCAGATACTCATAGAAGACTTGGTTCATCAACCTCATGAATGTGGCTGGTGCATTAGTAACACCGAAAGGCATCACTAAGAACTCATAATGACCATATCGGGTTCTAAATGCAGTCTTTGGAACATCTGATCCTATGACCTTCACCTGATGATACCCGCTTCTCAAATCCAGCTTTGAATACACACGAGATCCACCCAGCTGATCAAAGATGTCATCAATCCTGGGGGAGAGGATACTTGTTCTTCACATTAACTTTATTCAACTCCCGGTAGTCGATGCACATCCTTTGAGATCCATCATTCTTGTTCACCAAAAGTACTGGCGCACCCCATGGTGAAACACTTGGCTGAATTAAACCATGCTCTGACAAATCCTTCAACTAACTACGAAGCTCAGCTAACTCTGGAGGAGCCATATGGTATGGAGCCTTCGTAATCGGTTGAGTGCCTGGAATCAGATCGATGGTGAACTCCAATGATCTATCCGGAGGAAGTCCATAGATATCATTTAGAAAGACATCAGGAAAATCCCGGACTACCCTCGGTAATACATGTTCAGCATCCATCTCCATCATCACTTCTACGGGACTGGCCTTAAACTTCAATGGTCCAAGGGAACAACTACCACTAAGAAACTCAAACTCTGGATGATCCGGAATCCGAAACACTATCTTCCTGAGCCTACAATCTATAGTGGCATAGAACATCCCTAACCAGTCAATCCCAAACACTGCTTCAAAATGAGGCATCTCCATCACTAAGGCATACAGCCTACGTCCACAAATCTCAACAGGACACTGTCGGTATCCCGAAGAACTGCGGATCACTCCATTCCCTATATGGATGTTCCAACTAGAAGCAAAGGAGTCTACTACTAATGAATTCTTAGTCACAAACTGTTGAGACAGGAAGCAATGGGATGTTCCCGAATCGAATAATGACAAGGCAGGGAAGAAGCTACTCTAATGACAACTAAGAGGATAAACATAAACTAACATAAGAATCTAAACATCCTAATCACAACCACAAACATAACATACTATAATAAAAATAACAAAGCATTCAACTCTGAAAAGAAATAGGTACCAGTGATAACAAGACCGGTGTCCTCTGTCTCGACAGCTGTCATAGTGAAAGCCTGACGCCTCGGTGCCGCTCTCCTAGGGGGCTGCTGCTGCTGTGGAGGCCTAGGTGGCCCTCTCTGAGTCACTGCACCAGGCGCTGGTGGAGCTGGCAGTGGAAGTCTCTGTGGAGCCGGCGGAAGGGTCCTCTGCTGTTGCTGCACAGGCCGAACTGCCACTGGTGCCCCAGGACCTGAAGTCTGTCCCTGCTGAGGACACTGCATATTGATGTGCCCAGACTAACCATAGGCAAAACACCGTCCATGCCTAAACCTGTAATCTCGCTGCTCATGTCCAGTCTTTCCACAAAATCCACAGGACTGAAGCTGCTGTGATGCTGGTGGAGCTCCAGGCCTCCTAAACTGGGTGGTCTGAGTGGGTCTCGAGAAACTCCTCTGCTGACCCGCATGGCACCTCTCAGATGCTGCTGGACCTCTACCCACACTCTTTAGGTGCGTCTCATGCATCCTGGCCGCCTCCAGTATGGCATTGTAAGTAAGCAACACCCCAGTCGACATCGCTGCTCTGAACTCGGGGTCTAGCCCCATCCTGAATCGCTTAGCTCTGGTGGCCTCTGACTGCACCAACTCCGGAGCAAACTTGCTCAATAATGAGAACTCTGCATCATAAGCATCAATGCTCAGTCTACTCTGAGTTAAGTGCTCAAACCTCAACCGCAGCTCATCCTTCTTCGTATCTGGCAGGTACTGAGCCTCAAACAACTCTCTAAACTTCTCCCACGAGATCGGTTTAGTCAAATGCAACTCCTGAGCATCCCACCAATCTCGTGCATGATGTGTCAGCTGTCTCTTCGCGGCATCCACCCACTTATCCCTCGGGTATCCATTAGCCTCTAGATCGTCCTCAGAATGCCTAATCCACTTGTCCACCTCCAGAGGACTCTCCTTGCCCGAAAAGGACCTCGGGTGCAAAGCTCTAAACTGCCTGATACCCACTGGATTCTATGGCGTACCACTAGCCACCATATCCTCCATCTGCTGCATGTGCTCCAGAATCCCTATCAGAATCTTCCCCATCAAGGAAGCCTCAGAAGAAGCAGCATCAGAAGCATGGGTCCTGTTCTCGGATGATCCATTCCCAGGATCCATTCTGCAAGAATGAATAGGGAAACAACATTCAGTACCAAAATTGCGAATTATAACGTTGGAGCTTACTTGTACTATTCTTACGTGTATCGCAGTGTGAGCTGACCTGCATTGGGCCACCACAAAAACTTGTCACGCCCCGATCACCCAAGTACGGGGGCGTATTTGACGAGGTCGCCATAGTATTCAGACTCAGGCTTCGAGCCCTCTTATCTAAATACTGCTAGGCATTTTTTGTGGTTTAATATAAAATAAATGAGCAGGCCACTGCAATAACACTGGAATAGTACACAGAGACAAGAAAAGTGCTCCAACAGAAATTACAACGCAGTACTGAAAAGTAAATACATCAACACTAAAGTTACATTACATCACATAAGTACATATACATACATACATCATCATCTGTACAACGAGGGTACTAAAAGCGGGTACAACAAAAGGGAAACCCCCAGCCCAAAAGTACAAAAGTACACACTCGGTACAACGCACCCACTAGTCTAACCCCGGGAAATCTAACTGTACAAAGTCTCCTGAATGCTCTACCTCGGTAGCACTGGCACCGACCTCCGGCTCCTGAACACCCGAAGACTGCTCGGGACTCGCACCTGTAAACCACGGAATGGGACACGTTAACGCGTGACCCGGTAGAAACTCCTAACACTCTAGTAGAACACAGTTTTAGAACTGGTCTTCCTAACTAACTAACTAACTACAAGTGTCACATCATCACATGTTCGCAGAAATTAAAAACAGAGTGCAAGTACTGAAAGTAAACAACAGTGAGCAGAACTGAAGTAATAAATGATTAAATTAAATAAATTAAAATTGTGGTTCTGTATTTGGAACCCGGATAAACCATAGGTTGCTAAGAGAGCGGACTTCACCCAGGGTGGGTGAAAAGTGGTACCACTCCAGCGACACGAGCACTGGAGAGGCCTCTCGTAACTCCGTACCCGACTGGACAAGGTACCAGAGTGAGAATCATCTCGGTTTTTCTGTCGGATAAACGGAGAAAACCATCATTTACCGTCCAGGTGCGTCACGAGCGCATCGGCGGCCTCTCTAACTCTAGTCAACTCTCCCTTCCGGGAGTGACGTAGTGAGTGAGAAATCATACTACGTCCTCTCCTTAACACCTACCATTTATCCGTGTTTCCCCCCAAACCCACATCTGGCGTCTCACCCATTTCAAGAATGGAACGAGAACACCGATGTCAACTCTCAACCTCACTCTCAGGTTTAAACATATTACTGTTATGAATAGGCCCATGAGGCCCATTGGGTATCCGGCCCACCATTGAAAGCTATAAATAAGTGGGTAGGGGGGCTCTTAACCCCCTACACCTATTTCCCTACTTTTCCCTTCATAACACGTTATCAGCACGATCACGCTCGTTGGAAAAGGCGGCGACGTGCGAGGAAGGAGATCCATCAACCGCTCAGTCTAAGAAGATCGTAATCTTTTCAACGGGGAGCGAAAAGGTCATCCTTCACCAACAGTCGTCTAGATTCCCTCGTCGAATCTAGAGGTAAATATCAAAACCTTTTAGATTTAAACTTGCGTTTCACGTAGATCTGCATGCTTTAGGATCAAAAAGTTTAAAAACACGGTAAAAATCACATTTTTATTTAGATCCGCATGTCTAAAAACAATAAAAATCAGTTTTTTAGAGATCTAAATGCTTGAAAAATCTGTTTTTTACCCCCCAACCTTGATCCATACACCGCACGACCGAAGGGCGAAACGTCGGCGCTCCACAAGCGCTGCAGGTGGCTAAGGCCGCGGCGGCCGCGGCCGGCTCGCCGCTGTGGTGGCCGCGGCCGGCTCGCCGCTGCGGTGGCCGCGGCCCGCAGACGTGGCCCGCCGCCGCCACGGCGGAGCCGTCGCGGCGGCGCGCCGTGGGCCCCCTAGGGGTTTTCGGAAACCCTAGCCCTAAACGGGCCTATTTTTCGGGGGAGGCCCAATTAACCCTAATGGGTTGTTTTCATGGACCAAAAAGCCTGAAAATTAGCCCGTTTACACAAATAATTTTTCCTTTTTTATTTTTGGCCCCAAAAGCCCAAAATAATTAAAGAAATCTTAAACTTTATAAAAAGGGTTAAAGCGAAAAACAAAACATTAAAAATATGGATCAAAGGTAAAAAGTTTTTCGAAAAAATAATTTTTAGCACGTCACACACTATTTAGATTATTTAATTAATCTTTACATGCCTGTGATATGATTACCTGCGTGGTTGTATATTTTCCATATATTATCTGCGTGGATGTGCGATTAGGCTATGTTTTTAGGGATCAGACAGGTTTCCGACATCTTTTCTTTTCTGCAATTTTTTCTTTTTGAGAGAAATTTGTAAGTGAGGAAATATATGTAAAACGAAGACCGGAGGACACCAAAAAGGAGCTGAAGGCGTATGCACAAAGAAGAAAGGGGTTTCTCTCTGAAGTTCCCGAGTTGTATTTATTCTTTCATGCAATTTTTGATGTAATTTCGGACTGTCATTTTCGTTTTGGTGTCGGCTGGCTGATCCCCATAGTCCTAAGTTATTTTCATTGCTTATACATTAAATGCGTGGATGTTAACTATTTTCATGCTATGTTAATGTTAAAATGTAACTGTTAAAAAGCATGCATGGATGTTAATCTCTTTTAATTATTCACGTTATGAAACTGTTAAAAAACATGCGTGGATGTTAAGTTTTTCTTTAATAATTCACGATATGAAAATGATAAAAAGCATGCATGAATGTTAATTTTCTTTATGAAAATGGTAAAAATACATGTGTGGATGTCTAATTGTTTTTACAATTTAATAATTTATGCTGTTTTTATATTGCTAGATTGTTCAATGGCCAGACTTGCGAATGTCGACTTTTAGGTCCTGCAGGCCGATGGGTCGAACTACTTGAGTTGGCAGTTAGACCTGAAGTTCCATCTACGATCTCATGGGTTCAGTCTCACACCAACTGAGAAGGTAACAACAAGTACTGCCCCACCCGACAAGGATGCTTCTAAAGAAGCACCTCATATAGAGGAAGTTTCCGATATACCAAAGGCGAAAGCCATTATCTATATCAGGAAACATTTAGACTCGACCCTGAAGGACGAGTATCTCACTGTAGAGGACCCTTACGAGATGTGGGACGCACTTGAGGAGAGGTATAGACATAAGAGAGATGTCATACTCCCTCGTTCGCAGTACGAGTGGACTCACCTCTGCATACAGGATTACAAATCCGTAGCGGAGTACAACTTAGCACTCTTCCGTATCACCTCACGCCTGAAGTTGTGTGGTGAAACAGTGACGGAGAAAATGTTGCTGGAAAAGACATTCACGTCTTTCCACGAGAAGGACATGATCCTTATGCAACAATACAGTGAGAGGAAGTTCACGAAGTATTCTGATCTGCTTTCATGCCTGCTAATGGCTGAACAGAACAGAGATTTATTGGTTGCTACTCATAACCTGCGCCCTCCTGGCTCCGCTCCACTGCCACCTCCTGCAGAGGCACATTTCCAGTCTTCCCAGAAGAAGAAGATGGACAAGGAGGCAAAATTCCAGAAATGGAAAGAACAGAAGAAGCAGAAGAAGGCCACTCCCCAAGCTCCTCCTCAGAACCAGAAGTTCGTGGATAAGAAGCAGAAGTGGATGTCAAAAGGTGGTACTCCCAAGAAAGACTGGGAGGATAAGTGCTCTAAATGCGGAATGACGGGCCACTGGTCCAGAATCTGCCGCACCCAGAAACACCTCCAGGACCTCTACCAGGCAAGCCTCAAGCCTCGAGCCGAGACAAACCTGATTGAGAGCGTAGCGTTGCTAGAGACCTCATGGACTCCTGAAGACTTCATAGGAGATGACACTCTCTAGTTATGGACCATTTTTATCTACTAGCAATGTATCTTCTTTTCATGCATCGTATCCAGTTTTTATTCCATGTCAAACAATCTTTTGAGCATCTTAAATGAAAGTAGATCTTTTCTTTTTCATATTATTTACTGCTTAAATCTCTTTCTTTATATAGATATGGAATCAATTTTTCTAATGGACAGTGCATTGACGCACTCGATCCTTCAAAACATAGACTACTTCACGAGCATAAGTAGCTACTCTGGTCCACTGAGAACAATCTCAGGACCAGCTAATATAATCGAAGGATCAGGGGAAGCAATCATATTGCTCCTCGGTAACACACAAATCACACTTAGGAATGCGTTATACTCCACTAAATCCATCCGAAACCTCCTAAGCTTTAAAGATATCCGTTTAAACGGATCACTTAGAGACGGCCGAGGAAAATGGAAGGGAATACTTGCTTGTAACGTCTCTTATAAATGGTTCAAAAACCATTGTAGAATGTTTCAAGGGACTCCCCTCGGGACTCTACCAAACAAGTATACAAACTCCAGAAACATCAATGGCGAAGCACCTGCAGTGCCCCCAAACACCAGAGTTCCAACTCTGGCACAGTAGACTGTGACACCTCGGATCTGTTATGATGTACCGCATCATAAAGAGCTCAAGGGGTATAGACTTGAAGAACCTGAAGATTCTTCAAAAAGTCAAATTCACATGTCCACCCTGTTACAAGGGTAAACTGATTACGAGACCCTCTCCACTGAAAGTGGACCTGGAATCTCCAAGTTTTCTGGAAAGAATCCACGGAGACATTTGTGGGCCTACACACCCATCAAGTGGTCCGTTCAGGTACTTTATGGTCCTGATTGACGCATCTACTAAGTGGTCACATGTGTGTCTATTGTCCACCCATAACCTAGCACTGTCTAAGCTTTTAGCTCAGATAATCAGGTTACGGGCCCACTTCCTCGACTACCAGATAAAGAAACTTCGTCTGGACAATGCGGGGGAGTTTACGTCACAAGTCTTTCTAGACTATTGCCAAGCACAGTGAATTGAAGTCGAACATCCTGTAGCACATGTTCACACCTAAAACGGGTTAGCAGAATCTCTAATTAAGAGACTGCAATGGATTGCTCGTCCATTATTACTTCAATCCCAGCTGCCAGTGAATACATGGGGTCATGCAATTTTGCATGCTGCATCTTTAATAAAATTAAGACCTTCTGGAGGTCAGTCATCTTCTCCAATGCAACTAGCACTTGGAGCCCCACCAATTGTCTCACACTTGAGAATATTTGGTTGTGCAGTATACGTCCCCATAGCACCACCACAAAGGACAAAGATGGGTCCATAACGTCACCTAGACATTTATGTTGGGTTTGACACCCCCTCCATAATTAGATTCCTAGAACCCCTTACGGGAGACGTTTTCAAGGCACGTCTAGAAGACTGTGAATTTGATGAAACATCATTTCCAAGACTAGGCTCACAGACAAAGAAGCCCGAAGCTTCAGAATGTATCACTTGAGATACAAAGACATTATGTCACTTTGATTTGCCCACAAGCCAGTGTGAGGAGGAGGTCCTGAAGATTCTCCACATCCAAAACACTGTCCATCTCTTACCGGACAAATTTTTTGACAACCAGAAGATTGTCAGATCGCATGTCCCTGCTGCTAACACTCCAGCTAGGATTGACATACCACAAAATGGATGCAATCCGCCTGCAGCAGAAATGGTTGGACCTCTCAAAAAGAGAGGGCGACCACCGGGATCCAAGGACCAAGTCCCTCGAAAGAGTAGGACCCTTGGCAATGGTAAACAAATACCACCACAAGATGCTACTGTAAGCCGTGCTACCACATCTCTCCCAAACTCTCAAACAGAGGAAAAACCGGGAGAAAATGAAGTTTCGATACACTATGTACGAACTGGGGAGTATTGGGACAGAAAGAGCACAACCATAAATGACACATTTGCGTGTAATATTGCCATCAATGTCGCGTACTGCAACGATGATATTGAACCACGCTCTCTGACAGAATGTCAAAGCAGAGATGATTGGCCAAAGTGGAAAGCGGCAATATGAGTGGAGTTGGATTCACTCACCAAACGGAAGGTCTTCGAACCTATAGTCCAGACACCAAAAGGTGTATAACCTGTGGGTTACAAATGGGTATTTGTTAGAAAATGAAATGAACAAAACGAGATCATTTGCTATAAAGCAAGGCTTATAACGCAGGGTTTTACCCAACGTCCAGGGGTGGATTTTGAAGCCACATACTCCCCGGTCATGGACGCGATCACCTTCCGATTCCTCATTGTCTTAACAGCCCAAGAGGATTTAGATATACAGCTTATAGACGTCGTGACTGCATACCTATATGGCAACTTAGACCCAGACATCTATATGAGATTGCCTGACGGTTATCCTTTGCCAGCAGCACTAAAAGAGAGACAACGTGACATCTACTCAGTGAAACTGCAAAGATCATTGTATGGTCTAAAACAATCTAGAAGGATGTGGTATAACAGACTGAGCGACTTTTATGCTAAACAAGGATTTACAAATGACCCAGTCTGTCCTTGCATCTTCATAAAAGCAAAGGAAACAGGATTTGTCGTTATAGTCGTCGATGTAGACGACTTAAACCTCATTGGATCTCCTGAAGAGATCGCCGAGATTTCTAGAAGCCTGACAGAAACATTCGAGATGAAAGACCTCGAAAAGTCAAAATTCTGTTTAGGTCTTCAAATAGAGCATCTTAACGATGGGATCATGTTACTTCAGTCAACTTACACATCAAACGTACTGAAAAATTTTCAGATGGATAAGTGCCACCCCCTCAGCACCTCAATGGTCGTCAAATCATTGGATGTGCATAAAGACCCCTTTCGGCCGCTGGAAGAGGGGGAGGAAGTACTAGGCCCTGAAGTGCCATATCTAAGTGCTATCGGTGCACTCCTTTACCTGGCTAACTGCATTCGCCCTGACATAGCATTTGCAGTCAACTTACTAGCCAGATATAGTGCTACACCTACACAGCGGCACTGGGCCGGAGTTAAGCATCTTCTGCGCTACCTCCAAGGGTCCATAGACTTAGGTCTATTCTACAGGAAAGGGGCATCAACTGGTTTAGTTGGGTATGCTGACGCAAGTTACATGTCAGATCCTCATTCAGAGAAGTCTCAGACCGGATACATGTTCACATATGGCGGCACTGCCATATCCTGGAGATCTGTAAAGCAGACCATGACAACCGTCTCATCCGCTCACTCAGAACTGCTAGCGATCCATGAAGCAAGCAAAGAGAGTTTCTGGCTACGCTCTGTGATCCAGCACATTCTCACCTCCACCGGCCTGATGACCAGCGTACTTGCACCTACTCCTCTCTATGAAGATAATGCAACATGCATAGCCCAGCTACGGACGGCTACATCAAAGGCGACAAGACAAAGCATATCTCCACCAAGTTCTTCTAGACGCACGACCTTCAGAAGCAAAAGCAGATTGAGGTACAGAAGATCCAATCATGTAATAACTTGGCGGATTTGCTTACCAAATCCCTGCCTACTAGTATCTTTGAGAAACTTGTATATGGGATTGGGATGAGGAGAGCGAGAAAATGTAAACTGGGTCAGGATGAGAGGACTATGAACTCATAGATACATAGGAGACTGATGTATAGATTCATAGGAAATCTGCAAGCCTGAAGCTTGGGCAGATGAGGGGGAGTCAACTGCAGAGTTGTACTCTTTTCCCTTGGCTACTGGTTTTTTCCTACAGGGTTTTCCGTAGTCAAGGTTTTGACGAGGCAACATCGTTGACTCTGGATCCTGAAGTATCCACCCCTAGACACATCCCTAAAACAGGGGAAGTTATGGATTAATTGTTCTTTATTTAACAAGGCAGTTTTCCTAACTCGGATCCTGAAGAATCCACCTCTTATTCAATGTTGGTTGGATAAGGGGAAGTGTTATGAATAGGCCCATGAGGCCCATTGGGTATCCGGCCCACCATTGAAAGCTATAAATAAGAGGGTAGGTAGGCTCTTAACCCACTACACCTATTTCCATACTTTTCCCTTCACAACAATTACATCATTGTTTCAGCAGTGATTCTTTAACGGTTTCAACTACCGTTTTTATTTCATACTTTCACAAATTCTCATCATCATAACTTCTACATAAATCATAATACATGAAGGATCATCATAAGAACATATCTCAGGAGCATATAATGATATATCATCAACATTAATCAATTTCGACTCAAGATAAAATACAGCATTAAAATTCCTAAACAAGTTAACACAAGAATCTGTCCAAAACTGTCACAACAGAAAGATTGGCTCTGTTACCCTAATTACAGTCAGAATTGGCTCTCGGCCTCTCTTCAAAGTTGTAGGAAATTTTCTCTAGTTTTTCTTTGTGTCCTTAATTTTATTTTTCTGATTTTTCTGCTATTTTCTATGAATTTTACAAGTTACTGTTCTGCTGCAATAAGAATTCCAGCAACTAAATTCCTTTCTAAATCTAGTTCTAACATGTTTAAAAACCACAATTAACATGTCAACACTAGCATGAGAATAATATTATGATAATTACAAGTCCTTAACATAAATCCAATCTCACAAAAAGGATAACATTAAATATATATCTCACACAATTCAACTACATAACTTGCAATCTTCATATTAAAATGAAACTAGCATATGATCAATTCTCTACACATCAAAACTAGCATCATTTTTTAGCAAGATAACATATTGGGTGCCCTAATCAACATAACTATTCTAGCTTGACATTATACAACACTACCAATTATTAACATGTTCCAAATTTACAAGAGAAATATTTAGCAACTAAAATAAAGCATGTAATACTAGTATGACTATTTAGCATGCTACTAACTTTTTCAATGAGACTTACTAACAAATCCTACTACATGGCATATCAAGATATATAGCATCTCATTCTCCAAATTAATCATGCTACCATTTTGTTCTACAATGTTAAAATTAAACATTTTCCACATAATTCCTAAACTACAATAGAAACCAAATCCTAAAATGAATCCTACTAAGAATGATAGATAGTTCCTACCTTTTATAAAGTCCTCCAAATTTAAGTCTTCGGCCTTTCTTCTCCTTGATGAAAAGAGCTCCTATCCTCCTCCTCCAAGCTCCAATTTGTCTCCAAAAAGTAGGATTTTTGGCTAATTTTTGGGCTAGTTTGGTGTTGGAATGAAAAGGAAATTTTTGGGGCTTTTAGAGGTTGAAGATGGGAACTATTTGGAAGTATGTTTTAAGGAAGAAGATGAAGCAAAATGAAAGAAAGGGGGCATGCAAAATTTCGGCCAGAAATGGGGAGTGAGGGAGAGAGTGAAATGAGATTTTTTTTTCTTTTCTTGGTTTTGTTTTTCATGCATAGGTTTTAGGAATCCCTAAATCCCTCTCCTTCTTACACCTAATAGGTCAACTGTCCTCTTATTACTAATAACATGACACATACCATGGTGTGTTGTCATGGTAATAAAAATTTTGGATTTTTGTATTTTAAGAAATTAAAAATACTTGAAGAAATACTTCATACACTCCAAATACGTGTATTTCTCCAAATACTCTCATTTACTAAATTCAAGTAATGAGTTTAAAATCTTTTAAAATAAATTCCTACACCAAATAATTAAAAGAAAAATATGGGCATACTTTCAAAAAATATACGGACGTATCTACGTCAAAAATACGTACAAATACACGTATATAGAAATTAGGACCATTACAGTATTTGCAGCAGGGATGTATAATTTGACAATCTTCTGGTTGTCAGTAAATGAGTCCAGTAATCAGTGGATAGTGTCCTGAATGTGGTGGATCTTCAGGATCTCATCTTCACATTGTTTCGTTACCGATCATTATAACGCCCTGTATTTTTACAATACCGTAGTTAACGTAATTTCATTTTAAAAATTATTTTATAATGGTTTGTTAGGAGTTTGACTGATTTCAAAAATTTCTTATAAAAAAATATATTTTGATGTACCAGACTAGTTATGGAGTATTTTAGTAAGATCGGATTTCATCAAGTACCTCTAAAAGATCTGATAAAAATTCATTTTCAGATATTGCTGTTTTGACTTAATGAATTTATTTTCTATACAAACGTCTTCAAACATTTTCAAACTTCCGTAGTAGCATCATATGATCATTTAGGGCTCCCCACATTAATTTCGTAATTTTCTGATATCATTTCAATAGAGAACCCGCAAACCCGCTTTCTAAACGTTTTGGCCAAAAACTAGTATCTCCGTAGCTCAAACCCTGAAACGGTCTTCGTATTCGCGATCCTCACGACGATACGATCCCGTAGGTATGTTTTCGTAATTTTTCGGACACGTTTACTAGTAGGGGTATTTTCGTAATTTTCGTTTTGTATTTTGCTAATTGGGTTTTACCTATCCTTAATCACCTTAATCTTAATTAATTATATCACCCTAACCTACCCGTATCACCCTCATCCCCATCTAACCCTCACTCTCAGCTACCCACGCATCATCTCATCTACCCCTTTCTAAACCCTATAAAATCAACCCCAGGCCCCCTCTCTCTTTTGATCAAACACACACAAACACAGTTTCTATCTCTCTTCTTCATCCAAAGGCCATGCTCTCTCTCTCTCTCTCTTCATTCGAACCCAACGAAACCCATCTTCATCATTCGTTTTCAGCCTAAGCCACCCACGTACGGATCTCTCTCGTCCTCTCTCATCGTTCTTCGGAGCTGCACCGCCAGCGAGGACACCCACAGCCCGATCAGCTCCCCCGTGCACGCCACCGAGCCCCGATCACTCGTGCTCGCAGCCTCCCCCGGAGCCCGCGTGGTCTCTGCCGTATTCTGCGCGTCGCCGCCGCCATTCGCCGTCGCCGTCGCCCTCACTTGCTCGACCACCGCCTCGAAGCAGCAAACGCCCCTCCGTTAGCTGCTTCTCCAACGACAGCCCCGCCTCCGTCTTCCGACTGCAACCACACACCACCGAGCTCCGCCCTCCGAACGTCGCCTCGCCGCCGCTCCACCGGTCGCCGTCGCTGTCCAAGGTCGTCGCCATCGACCTCCGCCCCCGCCTCCAGCGCACGGTGAACCCCCCCGTTGTCGACGTGAGATCGGAGCGGGCGTGCGTAAGTTTCGAATGGCAAACTTGTAAATATCGCGTATTTTCGTAAATTCGTATTTTTTAATTAATTATTAAATAGGGTTTATTGGTTTTAAATTGATAAGTAATTATATAGGACCCAGAAAATTGTGAGACTAGCTCCAGAAAATCAGAAATGACATTCTGGACCCAATGGCGCTAGTTTCGTCTCAATCCGACGCTTAGTTTTTCCAGAATTAATTTTTAAGCCTAAAAGTTAAATCCGTTATTTTGATTTAAAAATCAGTATCTTCTTATTTTAACGTAAACTAATATGTGATAAAAATATATGTTATATTACTCTCCGAGACGGTCATTTTGACATCTCATTTGCAACATTCCGATGTAGATTGCATCCAGAAGAAATTGTAGAATAAATACGTTACTAATTGAAACATAGTTTTTAAATTGTTTTTGAGCTTTAAAAAATTATAGAAATTACTATAAGCCTCAGAAAAATATTCTATCTTGCAGTAAAACTATTTTTATCATATATAGGCTATATAAAAATTTAGAACCGTTTTCGACAACGTTTCAATAGGTTTAAAAATCAAAACGATCAGATTATTTGAATAGAAAATAGGGTGCGCTTTAAACAATTGTTTCTTGTGATTGCAGGTACCATTTCTCGTGCACCAGCTCTTCTAGCTCCAATCTCGTCTTGCCACGACGAGCTCAGTAAGTCACTCTAATTCTAACTTTGGAAATTTAGATAGTGTACTCGTATTAACTTAGGACCTCATTTATATTCTCAGAACAGCTATTGACCTGAACAATTGACTAGAGACCTAATTAACTGTAGAACTACTCAATAGTGGAAGGACCAAAGGACTAAATTGAGATAGTACACTTTTATGGAATTATATATCATAGTTGTTGGACTTCAAAGCATTGCTCAGGACTGATATTCTCTGTTGAGGCTTCTGCCTTGACTTTTAAGCAAGCATTTTTAGTAATGAATTGCAAATCTGGCCGTTCCAACTTAGTGCTAAATCTAATGTACTTGTAAATATCTGGTAGCCCATTTAACTTGTTTTCATTCTTGTTGCTTTCTAATTTAAATGGACTAGTTATATCAATATCGATCATTTGGAACAATTGGTCACATGCTTGTAACTTAATTTGGACTACTTTTACTATCTGCATGTTAACAAGCTAAATTAATTGGGAAAAACGAGTATGTTACAAATACACATGTGATGACCATCGACTACAGATGGGGTATAACCATCGAATACAGATGGGGTGAAACCATACATCGACTACAGATGTAATGGGACTCAGTCAGTGAATAGACATACTCAAAAAGCCAAGTTGGCTACCCCCGTCAGGTCATGTGTGACTAGTCTGGCTCGTGTTCCAGTAGGGTCACATATGACTAGTCTGGCTCGTGTTCCAGTATATGGCGGTACACTTTGGGTGGGGTTGGTCCATTGCAGTAGGGTTTGTGAGTGTGTCTCGAACACGATTACGGCCCCTCCAGTGGAGGCAGCCATTGTGTTGGAGCGTCACGGTAAAACCACCGGTGATAAGGTGTATCGAGAACATTTCACCTACCCAGGCATGGACTTATCACGAGCACTTTACGGAAAACACACTATTGAGCTCTCGGGCATTTACGGAACGCATTTACGGAGCACCCTATTGGGCCCCTGCAGCATTTAAGACTGATGCACTAGTTTGTTGTTTATTATGCCACTATTTGCTGAATTGATACCATTGTTCTACGGACTAAGTCGAGACTACTCGAACGTGACAGAGCGACGTAATAACAAGCGGTCTTAAGATACGACCGAATTAGTGTCTAGAAAGGAATGGGAAGGGGGTTGGTCAACCAAGGATCTTGTTCCTACGGTCTTTGAAGTGACCTGTGCCTTCAAGCCCTGACTGCCTGGCTGACTTGGGAGTTAAATTAGACTTCTTATTATTAGGCCTGACTACATTATTAGATAGTCAAGCGACGCTCATCCTCTCTCAAGTGTTACTACCAGGTTGTCTAACTATCGTCATCACATTGTCTGTTGGTCAAAATATTGTTACTACCACATGCCACGCCACAGTTGTTACTTTTGCACTTGTATAGTCATCTTTTACCACACCTGAGCAGTTACTAGTACTTTACTTATTCTCTTACATACCTGTCTGCCCATACTTTACTTTTGCACCAGTATGACCATCTTTTGTTTACTATAGTATGTTCCATACTTTTGCACTACTTTGTTTCTATTGCTAGAATTGTTGTGACTTACCCACGGTTCCATCTCCGTGGCACTGCAGATGACGTACATATGGAGGCAGATGCTCTTGAGTTAATAGCGCCAGACTTCGACCCTGAGGTCGCAACTTTCAGTTTTACCTTCGCCATGTATTTTCTTTCTTTCAGGTATCGTTGGAACATTGTACAATATGGATTGTAATAACTGGACACTATTTGGGTATTTTTGTACATCTCTGCATCGTGGCTATTTTGACTTCACTGGTTAACTGCAGGACCTGCGCAATTATCAAATAAGTAACGGGCCCCCGAGAGCGGGTCGTTACAAGTTTGGTGGCCCACGCAGGTCCGCGCTAATTACCTCATGAATAATATAGCAAGATCAGGGTGTATAATATAAAATACTCAAATTGAACTCTCGAGTACAGGATGTCTCGAGTGTTCACCTGTATTGGATATACGGGTGAATTGTCCTTATTACCATCTTCATTAGGTCTTATTTCCCTTGAACTCTTAATCCTTGCTTAGGAACTCGTGTTCCATTCTTGGTTATACCCTTCGTAGTAACCTCCTTTGCTAGTAGTTATCGTGACTTTTCCTAGGTTGAACCATCTATCCGCTTCATCGCCTTTCCTTCAGTTGTTGATGGCACGCATTTAAATGATAAGCTTCATTCAATGGACCATGATACCAGTCAATGTGCTTGGCTAAAGTCTGTTGGATCAACCTGGCTAGACTGGGCATAAGTGATCCTGGCTTAGTCACTTCCCTGGCCGTGTCTGCTGGACCGCAAGGATGTGAATCGTGATTATGTAACACCATCGATCTCCATCATTATCACCCTTTCTTTAGCTAATGATGGCCTCCTGATCCTTTTACTTCTTCCTAAATCGTGTTTAGTACGCTTGAACTCTAGCTACATTTATTCTAAGGAGGGTAGCATTCGATTTTCAATCACCAGGAGTTTGAATTCAACAACGGAAGCGAATCGAAGGACGCTCAGAAGTATTGGAGGATGGTGCTAGAGATTTTGAGACGAGCCAAACCTGACGTGTAAGTGTATGCTGTTTGCGTCTTTTCATTCTTTTGAGCTAGTGTTTCTCTTCTAGCCCCTACTTCTATCTTGTACCCGTCTTTTTCTCTCCAAGGGTTTAAATTCATGTCCCACCGACCACCTTCCTCCCCCCTCTTTAATTCTTTTGTCCGTTTCCCCTCCTCGAGATACGTTCCCACCGAACCCTACCCTACCCTAACCCGACTTTCGGTTCCCCTCTCCCCCCATTTTTTTAAAAAAACCCCCCTCCTTCCTCCCCAAGCCACCCCGTGATTCCCCTTCGCCCCGGCATTGCCTACTCCCCCTCCCGGCCTCTTCCCCAAGCGAGCTCGATCGGACCTCACATCGCCGCTCCGATCTCCGATCCGTCGGCCTCACCCGAAGATCCACCAGCTTCCGATTCGCTCCATCCCGGAGGCCCTCCCCACCATGGATCGACAGCCAGTCGCAGCGCTCGCCGCCGTGGATCGCTAGCCGCCGATGGCCTACCAACGATCTTGGGGTCTGTTGGGCTTAGCAGCAACCCTCGCCGCCACCCTTGCTTTGGCCGTGTGGTCGGGATATTGGGAACCCGTCGCTATTGGTATCATTGGGAGCTCCTTTTTCTGGTTCTTCCCCCTTGAGCTGCCCAGCTTCGATTCCCGCTTAGGGCTGCTCCTTCGTGTTTGTGGGTTCATAACTTTTTGGTCGGTGAACTGCTTAGGGCTGATGGTGATGTCAGTAGATATCGACCATTGGTGTTGGCATCTAGTATTATTGGCGACGATTATTGGCTTGCTTTTGGCCTTAGGTTTTGATGTTGGATGTCCGTATTGTGCTCGGATTTGGGAGACGGCTAGGATGTTGGCTTCTTGTTGGATGTTATGAAAACTGTTGGAAAAAGTGGTAGCGATGATCTTGACCCTCGAGAATTGGCCTTACATTTGCCTATACGTATCGATCTGTATATTGACTTGTAATTTGGTAGCATGGCAGATGAAGTCATTTGTGTTCGGCTGGTTAAGTTGTAGCAGCGCAAATGCATTAGCTTTAGCCCTTACGTTTATGTATGCTATGGCGATGATTTACTTGGTTAGGACCCAGTATGCATTAATGGCATGAGTTGTAGTTTTAAACTTTATGTTGTTAAATAAAGCTTGCTACTGACTTATCACCTCAGGTTCCAAGTTCGAACAGATGTCATCATCATCAGAACTATCATTTTCATGTAGTGCCATTATCTCGTATTTTGCCTACTTGATAAATCGGAAGTAGCTATGGTGATATCGATAGTATGTATTAATAAATAACATCCCTTATTTTCTTATCACATTTCATGTTATTTACAACCTGATTTACAAAGATTACTATCTTTTCTATCATTTATTTGCTTGAGCTTCTTTATAATATCAATTATTTGTTTCAAAAGACTTTTAAATTCCGAGGACGGAATTATTTTAAGGAGGGTAGGATGTAACGGCCTGTATTTTTACAATACCGTAGTTAACGTAATTTCATTTTAAAAATTATTTTATAATGGTTTGTTAGGAGTTTCACTGATTTCAAAAATTTCTTATAAAAAATATATTTTGATGTACCAGACTAGTTATGGAGTATTTTAGTAAGATCGGATTTCATCAAGTACCTCTAAAAGATCTGATAAAAATTCATTTTCAGATATTGCTGTTTTGACTTAATGAATTTATTTTCTATACAAACGTCTTCAAAACATTTTCAAACTTCCGTAGTAGCATCATATGATCATTTAGGGCTCCCCACATTAATTTCGTAATTTTCTGATATCATTTCAATAGAGAACCCGCAAACCCGCTTTCTAAACGTTTTGGCCAAAAACTAGTATCTCCGTAGCTCAAACCCTAAAACGGTCTTCGTATTCATGATCCTCGCCACGATACGATCCCGTAGGTATGTTTTCGTAATTTTTCGGACACGTTTACTAGTAGGGGCATTTTCGTAATTTTCGTTTTGTATTTTGCTAATTGGGTTTACCTATCCTTAATCACCTTAATCTTAATTAATTATATCACCCTAACCTACCCGTATCACCCTCATCCCCATCTAACCCTCACTCTCAGCTACCCACGCATCATCTCATCTACCCCTTTCTAAACCCTATAAAATCAACCCCAGGCCCCCTCTCTCTTTTGATCAAACACACACAAACACAGTCTCTATCTCTCTTCTTCATCCAAAGGCCATGCTCTCTCTCTCTCTCTCTTCATTTGAACCCAACGAAACCCATCTTCATCATTCGTTTTCAGCCTAAGCCACCCACGTACGGATCTCTCTCGTCCTCTCTCATCGTTCCCCGGAGCTGCACTGCCAGCGAGGACACCCACAGCCCGATCAGCTCCCCCGTGCATGCCACCGAGCCCCGATCACTCGTGCTCGCTGCCTCCCCCGGAGCCCGCGTGGTCTCTGCCGTATTCCGCGCGTCGCCGCCGCCATTCGCCGTCACCGTCGCCCTCACTTGCTCGACCACCGCCTCGAAGCAGCAAACGCCCCTCCGTTAGCTGCTTCTCCAACGACAGCCCCGCCTCCGTCTTCCGACTGCAACCACACACCACCGAGCTCCGCCCTCCGAACGTCGCCTCGCCGCCGCTCCACCGGTCGCCGTCGCCGTCCAAGGTCGCCGCCATCGACCTCCGCCCCCGCCTCCAGCGCACGGTGAACCCCCCCCGTGGTCGACGTGAGATCGGAGCGGGCGTGCGTAATTTTCGAATGGCAAACTTGTAAATATCACGTATTTTCGTAAATTCGTATTTTTTAATTAATTATTAAATAGGGTTTATTGGTTTTAAATTGATAAGTAATTATATAGGACCCAGAAAATTGTGAGACTAGCTTCAGAAAATCAGAAATGACATTCTGGACCCAATGGCGCTAGTTTCGTCTCAATCCGACGCTTAGTTTTTCCAGAATTAATTTTTAAGCCTAAAAATTAAATCCGTTATTTTGATTTAAAAATCAGTATCTTCTTATTTTAACGTAAACTAATATGTGATAAAAATATATGTTATATTACTCTCCGAGACAGTCATTTTGACACCTCATTTACAACATTCCGATGTAGATTGCATCCAGAAGAAATTGTAGAATAAATACGTTACTAATTGAAACATAGTTTTTAAATTGTTTTTGAGCTTTAAAAAATTATAGAAATTACTATAAGCCTCAGAAAAATATTCTATCTTGCAGTAAAACTATTTTTATCATATATAGGCTATATAAAAATTTAGAACCGTTTTCGACAACGTTTCAATAGGTTTAAAAATCAAAACGATCAGATTATTTGAATAGAAAATAGGGTGCGCTTTAAACAATTGTTTCTTGTGATTGCAGGTACCATTTCTCGTGCACCAGCTCTTCTAGCTCCAATCTCGTCTTGCCACGACGAGCTCAGTAAGTCACTCTAATTCTAACTTTGGAAATTTAGATAGTGTACTCGTATGAACTTAGGACCTCATTTATATTCTCAGAACAGCTATTGACCTGAACAATTGACTAGAGACCTAATTAACTGTAGAACTACTCAATAGTGGAAGGACCAAAGGACTAAATTGAGATAGTACACTTTTATGGAATTAGATATCATAGTTGTTGGACTTCAAAGCATTGCTCAGGACTGATATTCTCTGTTGAGGCTTCTGCCTTGACTTTTAAGCAAGCATTTTTAGTAATGAATTGCAAATCTGGCCGTTCCAACTTAGTGCTAAATCTGATGTACTTGTAAATATCTGGTAGCCCATTTAACTTGTTTTCATTCTTGTTGCTTTCTAATTTAAATGGACTAGTTATATCAATATCGATCATTTGGAACAATTGGTCACATGCTTGTAACTTAATTTGGACTGCTTTTACTATCTGCATGTTAACAAGCTAAATTAATTGGGAAAAACGAGTATGTTACAAATACACATGTGATGACCATCGACTACAGATGGGGTATAACCATCGAATACAGATGGGGTGAAACCATACATCGACTACAGATGTAATGGGACTCAGTCAGTGAATAGACATACTCAAAAAGCCAAGTTGGCTACCCCCGTCAGGTCATGTGTGACTAGTCTGGCTCGTGTTCCAGTAGGGTCACATATGACTAGTCTGGCTCGTGTTCCAGTATATGGCGGTACACTTTGGGTGGGGTTGGTCCATTGCAGTAGGGTTTGTGAGTGTGTCTCGAACACGATTACGGCCCCTCCGGTGGAGGCAGCCATTGTGTTAGAGCGTCTCGGTAAAACCACCGGTGATAAGGTGTATCGAGAACATTTCACCTACCCAGGCATGGACTTATCACGAGCACTTTACGAAAAACACACTATTGAGCTCTCGGGCATTTACGGAACGCATTTACGGAGCACCCTATTGGGCCCCTGCAGCATTTAAGACTGATGCACTAGTTTGTTGTTTATTATTCCACTATTTGCTGAATTGATACCATTGTTCTACGGACTAAGTCGAGACTACTCGAACGTGACAGAGCGGCGTAATAACAAGCGGTCTTAAGATACGACCGAATCAGTGTCTAGAAAGGAATGGGAAGGGGGTTGGTCAACCAAGGGTCTTGTTCCTACGGTCTTTGAAGTGACCTGTGCCTTCAAGCCCTGACTGCCTGGCTGACTTGGGAGTTAAATTAGACTTCTTATTATTAGGCCTGACTACACTATTAGATAGTCAAGCGACGCTCATCCTCTCTCAAGTGTTACTACCAGGTTGTCTAACTATCGTCATCACATTGTCTGTTGGTCAAAATATTGTTACTACCACATGCCACGCCACAGTTGTTACTTTTGCACTTGTATAGTCATCTTTTACCACACCTGAGCAGTTACTAGTACTTTACTTATTCTCTTACATACCTGTCTGCCCATACTTTACTTTTGCACCAGTATGACCATCTTTTGTTTACTATAGTATGTTCCATACTTTTGCACTACTTTGTTTCTATTGCTAGAATTGTTGTGACTTACCCATGGTTCCATCTCCGTGGCACCGCAGACGACGTACATATGGAGGCAGATGCTCTTGAGTTAATAGCGCCAGACTTCGACCCTGAGGTCGCAACTTTCAGTTTTACCTTCGCCATGTATTTTCTTTCTTTCAGGTATCGTTGGAACATTGTACAATATAGATTGTAATAATTGGACACTATTTGGGTATTTTTGTACATCTCTGCATCGTGGCTATTTTGACTTCACTGGTTAACTGCAGGACCTGCGCAATTATCAAATAAGTAACGGGCCCCCGAGAGCGGGTCGTTACAATCATAGTGGGTCAAGCTCTTTGTATCCCACGTTATGATGTGCTTCGCACCAGATTTCTCAGTTTCTGGGCCCATTTTGGCGAAAACGGTCTCATCAAATTCACAATCTTCAAGACGTGCCTTAAAAGCATCCCCCGTTTGGGGTTCTAGGTACCTTATAATTGAGGGTGAGTCAAACCCTACATAGATACATAGGCTACGTTGAGGACCCATTTTTTTCCTCTGTAGTGGTGCAATGGGGATGTAAACAGCGCAACTGAAGATTCTCAGATGAGAAATGTTCGGTGGCCCTCCATTTGCAAGTTGCATTAGAGAGAGACTCTGACCTCCAGAGGGTCTGATTTTTATTAACGATGCATCATGCAGAATTGCATGTCCCGATGCATCCACCAGCAACTGGGATTTCATTTGCAATGGACATGCAATCCATTGGAGTCTTTTTATCTGTGACTCTGCCAACCTATTTAGGGTATGAACATGCGGTACTAGATGTTCAATTTCTATTCCTGTTACCTGGCAGTACTCTTGAAATGACCGGGAGATAAATTCCACAGCATTATCCAGACGTATTTTCTTTTTTTGGTTGTCTGGAAAATGTGCCCGCAACTTTATAATTTGTGCCAGTAGCTTTGGAAAAGCTAAGTTGTGGGTTGATAGTAGACACACATATGAATATTTTGAAGATACATCGATTAATACCATAAAGTACTAAAAGGGCCCACTAGGGGTGGATAGGTCCACATATGTCTCCATGTATTCTTTCAAGGAAGCTTGGAGATTCGATATCCACTTTTAGTGGTGATGACCTTGTTATTAATTTCCCCTTGAAGCAGGGGATGCAAGAAAATTCTCCCTTCTGAAGAATCTTCTGGTTCTTCAGGTTGTGCCTATGGGATTGGTTAGGATGTGGTGCATCATCACAGATCCAGGTCGGCCAAGTCTGTCGTGCCAAAGTAAAAACTTGGCTGCTGTCGGGCACTTCAGGTGCTTCGTTAGGTTAGCCTCCTCCCTCCGAATCTTTGTATGGTAGATGCCTGATGAAAGGCTCTCAAAACGTTCAAGTATGGATTTTACTCCATTTTATTGATACGGTACATACAATAGTTCTTTTTCATTTACATTTGCTGTTTCCAAATGGAGTCCGTTTAAGCGTATATCCTTAAAACATAGTAAGTTTCGTTTGGAGTTCGGAGAGAATAGTGCATTTTTATTTTAATTTCCGTTCCATTAGTGAGCAACAAGGTTGCATTTTTAGAACCTTCAATTATATTCGATGGCCCTGAAATAGTATTTACAGGGCTTTTGTATGGTACAATGCTATGAAAATAGCACTTATACTGAAGGATCGTATGTGTCGAAGCACTGTCTACCAAGCAGTCATGAGAGCGATCCATCTAAAAAAGATGAATAAAGCATTTGCATTTCAGGAACACAAAACTTTATTTATTCGAATTCAAATACATAATATGAAAGCTCTCATAACATGGAAATGTTCTAAACAACATGCTAAGATAAAAGTAGAAAGCTAATCTAGCAGATCATCAGTTTCGAAGTCGTTAGCTGAGAACTTGACTGGAGCATCAGATGTCACCATGTTTGTTTCAGCTTTCCTTTTCTTATTTTCTTTGTACAAATTCCTGGAGATGCTGCGGAGTTTGGCACACTCTGGACCAGTGGCCTTTCATGCCATATCTATGGAACTGGTCTTCCCAATCCCTTTTGGGTGGGGTGCATCATTCTTCTTATTGTCATTTCTGCACCAGGTGAACTTGCGCTTTCCTTCATTTCTTCATTGCTGGACTTGGCCCCTAGCCCTTTTGTTCTGTCTCCCTTTCTGTGGTCTTTCTTTTCTTTTGTTGTTCCTCTTCTTTCGAGAAGAAGATGCATTATAAGCTTCTGGAGGGGGGACAGTGCCAGGGGGCACATGTTGTGAGTGGCGAGGAGAAGCTCTCTGTTTCATTCAGCTATGAGTAAATATGACAACAGCTCAGAATACTTGGTGAACTTTTGTTCACGTTATTGATGCATAAGTATCGCATCTTTCTCATGGAAAGACGTGTATGTCTTTTCCAGCATGCGATCTTCTGAGACTTTTCATCACACAACTTCAGGCGTGAAGTGATGCTAAAAAGAGCGGAGTTGTACTCAGCTATGGACTTAAAGTCCTGCAGTCTCAGGTTTTCCCATTCGTATCGTGTCCTTGGTAGTATAACATCTTTCTGATGTTTATACATGTCCTCAAGGGCAGTCCACAACTCAAATGGATCTTCGACCGTAAGGTATTGTCACGGTCGCTTTTCGACCGTGTGCTTTTCATGCGCGTACTTTCTTTTCATACGGGTATTTTTGTGACCTCCTCTTGTATCCCGAACGCGCGATGTTATATGTAGTTGCGACTCTCTGAAAGTGTACTTATTTGTGGAATTTTTCGTGAACGTCATTTCACGGCTCATTCTTCCACAAAATAGCCTTCTTTGTAGGAGTGTCGTTACTTTAGACTTTGACATTTGACCTTTTTATTTTTTAGTTCCATTTTCCGTTAACCTAGCTCGTGATCGACCATCTTAGTCTCGATCCTCTCGTCGACACGGTCGTCCCGATATTTTTCTCATATTTATCAGACACCGTTAGACCGACCTATCGACCTAATCACTTTCAATTTATACTTAGCCCTAATTAATTCAAAATTCAAATCTTAATTAACCTAATTAAATCCCTATGATTTCAAACGTATCATGAAAATATTCCCTAGCTATTTGCACCCTAAGTCTACCCTCCCCCTCTCACACCATCTCTCTCCAATCAACCTAAATCTACCCCCTTTTCTACCCCTATATAGCAAGAATCCCTTCATTAAAACGTGAAGCCCTAGATTCTCTAAAACTCACGTATCACAACCGCCTCTTGCTAAAACCCACGGCCTTCATCTACATCACCGGTCACCTTGCCCCTCACCTCTGGCCACCCTCACCTGCCGCTGGCCTACATCCGGCACCCCCCACAGCCGCACTATCCTCCGTCCCTCTCTCGCATATCTCCCTCTTACACTCTTAAAAACTGTTGTTCCCCCTCAATAAACCCACGGCTCCACCCCTTCAACCGCCGACCTCCTCCACGGCAGCCTACCCCAGGCCGAACTCCACCTGAACTCTTCTCCCCTTGGCCGAAACCTCCCCAAAACATCCCCTAGCTGCAAACTGACCCTCTTCACCTAAAATCTACAGATCTCCCTCTCCCTTTGCCACACAGTTTTCCCTCGCTCCGACTAGCGACCATCTTTCCAGGCCGCGCCCCCTGTCGACCACCGGATCTGCGCTTAACAGCAGCAGGCCGCAACTTCCCTTGATCGCTGCCGTTCACACGTCGTGCTACCGTTGTCTCTAGTTATCGCCATCTTCACCATTGCCCCGTAGTCCACCGTACCTAGCTCGCTGCCGGAGTCCAACCCCTGACGTCGCTACCATACGTCAGTGTAGCTCTTGCGTCGTGTTGAGGTATATCCCGATCCGTAGGAAACCCAAACACCCAAACACTCGCCTGTTTAAACAAGATAAAAATCGTAATTTTATTGTTTTGATTAAGTCAGTAATTGAAGATAAATAATATGGGACTGTAGGTTGGTGATTGGTGATTGATTTGGAGCACATAGGAAGATCTGGACCACTGTTGATCTAAGAGTTGCAGCATGGATGTTTCAGGCAAGTGAAACTTGCTCAGTTGATTGTTAAGCCATGTTTTAGGCTATTCTGAATATTTGTGTAAAAGAGACTAGGCGATGAAATGATAGTCGCCTAGACACCATGTTTGATCTAGCTTGACAACGAAGCTAGATCCGACACCCTTGCCATGTCATTTCATGCATATCACATGTCACGTTTATTTTTGATATAACTGTATGCAATTCAATATCTACTATTATACTATCATTTGCATTTTGCATGTTATTTCATGCATTGAATGTTTTGTCGTGAATGTGTAGCACACGCTACTACTGAAATGTAAGCTGCGACGAGTAGGATTTTGACTCCTACATCATGAATGATGCTAGGTGCACCCCTATGCCAAATAATGAATAATTCCTGGCTCGTGTTCCAAAAGCATGAAATGTAAGCTGCGGCGAGTAGGATTTTGACTCCTACATCACGATTGAGGCTAGGTCAACCCTATGCCATAAACACTTCCTGGCTCGTGATCCAGAAGATGGGCGTCAGTCCATACACACGTGGAGGGGGTAGGGTTAAGCGATCACGCAGCGTAGAAGTGTGCCCCTACAGCAACTTCAGCTGAAAGGCGTAAACCCTGTGCACGACGTGAACACATGTTTTATTGCTTTTCATGAAATATTATTTAGTAGCTTTTTGCTACGACGTGCCTTGCATCGTAAAATATCATGTTCATTATAATTGTTGCATGCATGAAATAATATGCCATGTCATCATATTTAAATTGCTAAGTTGCATTCATCTTATAACTGCTATACTTTATGTTTTCTTGCACAAAAGTCTCCCTTTTTCCTTTTGAAGATTTTTGCTGACATGTGTCCTTTTCTCTTTGGGTGTCACATGTCAGGTTTTGAGCCTGAGTTAGTTGCTGAGGACGACTAGTTTGCTGACGTTCAGTTCGAGATTACTAGAGCTCTACCCTAGTCTCAGCTGGTGACTTCCTCTTTGTTGCTGTTTGTTTCCTAGTAGTTGTTGTTAGGTTATTCGGTGCGTAGCACCTATTCTTTGTATTAGTGTCGACCATGCTTGGGGCCTTTTATTTTCAGACTCTTGTACCATTTTTTAGACTATATCTGTGGATGTTTGGAATAATGAAATGTATGTTTCGAATGTTGGTTATTTTATTGCCTGCGTTCATATTTATTATTATTGTTGTTTTATTGCAATGCAAGAATCTACGAATGGATGAACACACAGACACTTATCAGACTGAAGCTTTACAGCTTCAAGTCTGAGCGGACCTCTTCGCGTCTCGCCTTCCATACTTGGAAAGCGGGGCGTGACAGGTTTTTGTGGTGGCCCATGCAGGTCATTGCACCTGCGAAATATCGAAACAACAATAATAATAAAACATCCATTGAAACATTCAAAACATTCAAGTCATAAAATTTGAGTCTGATGTGAACGTTTTCCTTGTCTTAGATGGTAGGAAGACTTGGATAGACATCCAAGTTTGATAGTCAGGCACCTTCGCTAAGATTTCGTCTTAGGACCCTTTCCCTGAGTTCTTTATTACAGTCTAGTTCATTAGAAAGTCTTAGTGCTATGTTTCTCCTAATCTTTAGTCGGCCTGGTAATCAGAACCCCTGATTTCTATCGTTCATCTAATCATTACACTTTTGAGCAGATGACCCTAGAATCCCATCATAGCAGTTTCACTAAGTTATTTCCCAGTCGTATTTATGTTTTGAATATTTGATTTACTTCCTTGCTTTCGATCCACGTGATCCCTTCATGTCGTTCATCATCAATCGTTGAATCTTCCCCATTACCAGCCTGATCCTCCGAAAGATATTTTCAATATTTTTTGAATTCCTCCCCCAATTTAAATTCCTTCATTCTTTGAATTTCGAAACTTTTCATCGAAATCTTTAAATAACTATCTTATAATATTTTCTAACCTATATCTTTCATACTCATGTGAATATCTTATTTCCTTCATATAATGACTTTTCGATAATCCAATATACCATTTCTTCTCTTACTATATATATACTATTCAAACTTATTTCAAACAACTTATTGTACCGACCTCTAAATACTTTTCTATGTGAAAGAGAACTCCAACTTTTCAAGTATGTCCGTTTTTATATTCTTTCGTCTAATCCATACTTCGTATTTTTTAACCTATATCTTATACACACTATTTTCCTGTATCTTATAAGGATATTATTATATCTTTCTTTCCCTTTCTTAAATATTCACAATTATATCTCAACCAAGCTACCCCTTATCCCTGCCTTACCTGAACCGTTCATCCCGATCTTATTACATTACCCTATTTGATTTCGGTTCCTTTACTATTGTTTAGTCATCCTACTAGTGCTTGTCGTTGCCTATGTCAACCTTAGTATAGTGTGGTGGGCCCATTGGTTTTATTGTGATGTCGTCGTGGTGCATGTATATAGGTAGAGTGTGTGGACCCATGTGTGTGAACCCCGCATACCACTCATGTATGAGTGTGCTACCCTTAGTATATTAATGATTGTCTCTTGTGTTATATATGCATACTCAGTGTTATTCGTGATATATATGAAGTTGTATGAATGATAGTATTTATAAATATATGTGTGGATAGCTATACCACTTTAGGGATGTCTGTGTATATTAGAATTAGTGTAGGAATATCTACTAGTGGTGTATGTGGTTTGAAGGTACTTGTAAATGCTTGAAATAGTATACTAGTAAAGTCATGCGCATGTTAGGTGTAATGATAATAGGTGTACTTATAATTAAGTGTGCATGCCTATTATATGATCTATATGTCAGCACGTATGAGCGTGTGCTCGTACGTAGATATATATGTGCTTACTCATAGGTAGATATATACATACTATATGAATATGTGTGATATACGTATGGTAATAGGGCTAAAATTTTGTATAGTACTGCTTGTCTTTTCGGGATGTTGTGTGTGTACGTGTATACCATGAGGTATACAAGATTATTGTATGTCGTAACTATGTATGGATAGTTATATGTAGTAGTGTACTAATTATATGTAATTGTCATGGTGTGAATATATTTTATGTATGTCTATGTTTTGTGTAGATATGTGGTAAGCATATAAGAATGTAGGTATGGTATGCATGCAATGAGTATGAGTGTGGTAATATGTATGTGACTATACGATGTATGGATGTATAGGATAGTGTATTATGATCGTATACGTGTGTTGATATTTGTAATATTATTATAGTATATAAAGTGATTGCATTATGGAAGTGTTACTTGACTAAATATAAAGTGTGATTGATATTATTGTGTGTGTATGATAGTATGTGTTTTTACCTGTATAGTGTGACGAATAATATGATTACGTTGGTATATATATAAGAGTGGTGTGTTGGTATAGGTATACATATCGTGTTATGAATATAGAGTATTCTGGTTCTTGTATGGGTCTTTGAGTCTCACTCATGCTTGAGTGGGTATACTATAAGTATATTGTTATATTTGTCTGTGGTTGTGTATAGTGCTATGACCATAGTAATGGATGATGTGTGTATAGTGATAGTTTTGGTTGTACATGATTACATTACGCACATGGTTGTGGGTGGCTATACCATTATATAGATATAGTTGTTGATTTTGTAGTATAGTTCTTTACAAATGTTTTACATGTTTAAATGTATGTATGCTAGCTAAACTAGGTGTGTAGGATGTGCTAAGTATATAGTAGTATGAGTGGCATGTATGAATAGTATATTAGCGTGTGTGGGCGTGCACCATGCACTGGTAAGTATGTGCTTAGCTATAGGTGTTTGCGACTATGGTATATGTGTTGTGTCTTGAATATAGTTATAGGATTGTATGTGATGTGTATATATGGTGAAGTATCTGCGTGTATTTGAATAACAATATATTTGTGTATTTATAGTAGTGGTGAATATATGATGGATATAGCAAACATGATTTAATATTGTATGGTGTGATTACATATGTTGATATGTTTGGTGTTGGATGTACACTAGGAGATATAAGGGAGTAGTATATTCATGTTCGTTTTGTACATAGGTAGTTATCTATACGTGAGTACTATGATTGTATATGCTAGTGTGAAACTATTTAATGTAGGTATCTGTACCATGGTTATGTGGTAAGTAAGTGATAGTTATATAAGGAATGTACGTGAATATATGAATGATTGAAGTACGAGTATGAATTTGACTGTCTATCATAAGTATAAGTATAGAATGTGTGTATATATATACATGTTTGTAGCATTAATGTTTGACTACCTAGTGCATATACAAGCACTTGTAGTAACTATACATGGTTTGAATTATAATGTGATATGATTGGGGTAGTACTAGAATGGCTAGATATATTTTTTAGTTAGAAAGTCCGAGGACGGACTTTGCTCTAAGGTGGGTAGGATGTCACGGTCGCTTTTCGACCGTGTGCTTTTCGTGCGCGTACTTTCTTTTTGTACGCATATTTTTGTGACCTCCTCTTGCATCCCAAACGCGCGATGTTATATGTCGTTGTGACCCTCTGCGAGAGTACTTATTTGTGGAATTTTTCGTGAACGTCATTTCACGGCTCATTCTTCCACAAAACAGCCTTGTTTGTAGGAGTGTCGTAACTTTAGACTTCGACGTTTGACCTTTTTATTTTTTAGTTCCATTTTCTGTTAACCTAGCTCGTGACCGACCATCTTAGTCTCGATCCTCTCATCGACACGGTAGTCTCGATATTTTTCTCATATTTATTGGACACCGTTAGACCGACCTATCGACCTAATCACTTTCAATTTATACTTAGCCCTAATTAATTCAAAATTCAAATCTTAATTAACCTAATCAAATCCCTAGGATTTCATACATATCATGAAAATATTCACTAGCTATTTGCAACCTAAGTCTATCCTCCCCCTCTCACACAATCTCTCTCCAATCAACCTAAATCTACCCCCTTTCTACCCATATATAGCAAGAATCCCTTCATTAAAACGTGAAGCCCTAGGTTCTCTAAAACTCACGCATCACAGCCGCCTCTTGCTAAAACCCACGGCCTTCATCTACATCGCCGGCCACCTTGCCCCTCACCTCCGGCCACCCTCACCTGCCGCCGGCCTACATCCGGCACCCCGCCCACAGCCGCACTCTCCTCCCTCTCTCTCCTATCTCCCTCTTCCCCTCTTAAAAATTGCCGTTCCCCCTCAAGAAACCCACGAGTCCACCCCTTCAACCGCCAGCCTCCTCCACGACAACATACCCCAGGCCGAACTCCACCTGCACTCTTCTCCCCTTGGCCGAAACCTCCACAAAACAGCCCCTAGCCGCAAACTGACCCTCTTCACCTAAAATCTGCCGATCTCCCTCTCCCCTTTGCCACACAATTTTCCCTCGCTCCGACCAGTGACCATCTCTCCAGGCCGCGCCCCCTATCGACCCCTGGATCCGCGCTCACAGTAGGCCGCAACTTCCCTTGCTTGCTGCCGTTCATGCATAGTGCTACCGTTGTCTCTAGTTATCGCCATCTTCGCCGTTGCCCCGTAGTCCGCTGTACCTAGCTCGCTGCTGGAGTCCAACCCCTGACATCGCTACCCAACGTCAGTGTAGCTCTCGCGTCGTGTTTAAACAAGATAAAAATCGTAATTTTATTGTTTTGGTTAAGTCTCTAATTGAAGATAAATAATATGGGACTGTAGGTTGGTGATTGGTGATTGATTTGGAGCACATAGGAAGATCTGGACCACTGTTGATCTGAGAGTTGCAGCACGGTTGTTTCAGGCAAGTGAAACTTTCTCAGTTGATTGTTAAGTCATGTTTTAGGCTATTCTAAATATTTGTGTAAAAGAGACTAGGCGGTGAAATGATAGTCGCCTAGACACCATATTTGATCTAGCTTGACAACGAAGCCAGATCCGACACCCTTGCCATGTCATTTCATGCATATCACATGTCATGTTTATTTTTGATATAACTGTATGCAATTCAATATCTAATATTATACTATCATTTGCATTTTGCATGTTATTTCATGCATTGAATGTTTTGTCGTGAATGTGTAGCACACGCTACTACTGAAATGTAAGCTGCGGCGAGTAGGATTTTGACTCCTACATCATGAATGATGCTAGGTGCACCCCTATGCCAAATAATGAATAATTCCTAGCTCGTGTTCCAAAAGCATGAAATGTAAGCTGCGGCGAGTAGGATTTTGACTCCTACATCACGATTGAGGCTAGGTCAACCCTATGCCATAAACACTTCCTGGCTCGTGATCCAGAAGATGGGCGTCAGTCCATACACACGTGGAGGGGGTAGGGTTAAGCGATCACTTAGCGTAGAAGTGTGCCCGTACAGCAACTTCAGCTGAAAGGCATAAACCCTGTGCACGACGTGAATGCATGTTTTATTGCTTTTCATGAAATATTGTTTAGTAGATTTTTTCTACGACGTGCCATGCATCGTAAAATATCATGTTCATTATAATTGGTGCATTCATGAAATAATATGCCATGTCATCTTATTTAAACTGCTAAGTTGCATTCATCTTATAACTGCTATACTTTATGTTTCCTTGCACAAAAGTCTCCCCTTTTCCTTTTGGAGATTTTTGCTGACATGTGCCCTTTTTTCTTTGGGTGTCACATGTCAGGTTTTGAGCCTGAGTTAGTTGCTGAGGACGACTAGTTTGCTGACGTTCAGTTCGAGATTACCGGAGCTCTACCCTAGTCTCAGCTGGTGACTTCCTCTTTGTTGCTGTTTGTTTCCTAGTAGTTGTTGTTAGGTTGTTCGGTGCGTAGCACCTATTCTTTGTATTAGTTTCGGCCATGCTTGGGGCCTTTCATTTTCAGACTCTTGTACCTTTATTTTATGACTATATCTGTGGATGTTTGGAATAATGAAATGGATGTTTCGAATGTTGGTTATTTTATTGCCTGCATTCATATTTATTATTATTGTTGTTTCATTGCAATGCAAGAATCTGCGAATGGATGAACACACAGACGCTTATCAGACTGAAGCTTCACAGCTTCAAGTCTAAGCAGACCTCTTCGCGTCTCGCCTTCCATACTTGGGAAGCAGGACGTGACATGTATTCAGCCTTAAGGGTCTTGTCCACAGGGCGGCGAATATAGATAATGGCTTACGCCTTTTTTTATCGCTTACATTTTCATTCTTTGTCACAGCAGAAATTAGGGACTTAGCCCGCAGATGGAACTTTACATCGAGCAGCCAGCTCAGATAGTTTCACCCTGATGTATCCAGTACTTCGAAATCGACACTTGCGATTTTAGCAATTTTTTCTAGCAAAGCACAAATATACATGAATCAATAATTTAAACATAAACATTTTCATGCGGAGGCAATTTTAATATGAAGGGCTAATTGCGTGGATCGGCCAGTCCCGCATAAATAAAAGTCCAAAGTCCCATTACAGTCCATATTACACAAATGAAAGATTTAAAAAGAAAGTACAACTTTGGAAACCTCGTGGGTCCCATATAAGATCTTCAGCTTCACTTGTTGCCTCCGCCTCCATGGAAAGTGGTCTTCTGCATGTACATTTACATAATTTCCTCACTACAATTTCTCTAAAAGTAAAAGAAAAGTGCAGAAAAATAAAATGTGGGACTTAAACAGCCGATCCAAAAACCGCAATTAGCCATCCATGCAAAAATTTGTGCTCATTAAACATTTTCAGCTGACATTTTCATCACAGGCATCACATGCATTAATATTCGTAGAGATGGATAAACAATTTAATTCCTTAATAATTATTGACCAATGGGCAACGTCTTACACCGTTAGGTTAGCTAACTAACGGTAGAGCGGTCGTAAGATCTTCCTAATTATTAAGTTTTTTAAAAATATGCACAACCATTCACAGTTTATCCGTAGAATAAGCCAAAATGATGCAAAACATATATCAATGATTTTGCAGGGGACATAATTATATGCAAGGGTTGTGCTAGTTGGGTTTATCCAAAGAGATTGGAAAAGAGCCCAATAATTAGACATGTTCTTCGTAAAAGGAAGAAGTTTTCCTTTTTAATTTATCCCCAAGTGACCCCAAAATACCCCTTATAGCCCCGTAATATATCATGATTTTTCAAGAATTTTTAGGTCCCCAAAACACCATTTTAATCAATTTTTAGCCCCAAAAAGCCTTTTAAGGCTTATATCTAAGCCCTCCATTGGTTTTGTTTTGAATCAGAAATGGCATGGGGGCCTGAAGCCTTCAGGCCCATAAGGCTGTTTTCTCCTTTTTTTGAATGGGCTTCGGACCCATTTTAGCAGAGAATAGGGTTTAGGGGCGGCGGCTAGGGTTAGTCGCCGCCCCTTGCTCTACAGCCGCCGAATGGCTGCAAGGGGCAGGCGCCCCCTCACCGGAGTGGGGGGAGGGTTAGGACGCAGCGGCACCGCCCCCCTTCGGGGGGGGGGGGGGGGGCTACGGGGACAGGCAGCGTCGCCCCCTTTCAAGGGGAGGGGGCTCGGTGGCAGAGTCGAAGCAGGCCGCCCCCCTTCAGGGGCGGAGTCGAAGCGATGACGCCGCCCTTTGGGGGGGCCTCTGTCGCGGGGTCGAAACGCCGCCCCCCCTTCAGGGGGGGCTCCGATTGCGACGACGAAATGTAGCCCCCACTTCGTGGGGTTCGATTACGATGACGAAACGCCGCCCCCCTTCGGGGGGTTCGATTGCGGGGTCGAAGTGCCGCCCCTCCTTCGAGGGGAGCTGATTGTGGCGACGAAGCGCCGCCCCCTTCGGGGGGGCTGATTGCGGCGACGAAGCGCTGCCCCCCTTTGGGGGGGTCCGATTACGGTGACGAATCGCCGGCCCCCTCCTGGGGGGTAGTGGCGGTGCCCCCCTTGGGGGGTAGTCTTCGACAGTAACAACGCCGGCCTCCTTTCGGGGGGGACGGCGGTGGCAACGCACAGATGGGGGGGGGGAGGGTGGCCGACGGACGGCGGCGGCAACGCACAGATGGGGGGTGGCCGACGGCAAGGCCGTCGCGAGGCTATGGTTAAAAAGAACCCTATTACCCAATAATTTTCAGATTAGAGCATGTTAAAAACATGATTTTTGGGCGATAAAGTTCGTCATTCTTAGGCGATTAGCAATTCCCATATTGATCTTGTAAGATCTATGGGTAGATCTATCATACGTATGATAAAACAACATTTTTAGCGGGATTTACCTCTATATCCGTCCTCCTGATATAGCGATGGTTGAACGAAGCCTACGTAGATAACAACGCTCGTTTGATAAAGCCTTGCACCGCGCACGTGGATCTCCCGTCTCCCTTCGCCTTTGCAACGATCTATATTTGTGGAATTTTTGGAGGCTCGTGCTGATAACGTGTTATGAATCAACTACTGGGTGAGGAACCCCCAGCCCTTTATTTATAGGCAGTATAGGAGAGTAGAGAGATAAGATACAAAGATATGTGCGTATCTCTAAGATACCTGCAATCCTAACCAACTATGGTATTTCCATACACAACACCTTTTTTAATTTCTTGTTTTAAATTAATAATATGCACGATGAACCCGCTTTCGGCTGGACCAATATGAGGACAACACGTGCTGGAAATAACGGCTTCTTCTTGCTTTTATATCTTTTAAGCATATTTTTATTTAAAGAAAAAATGGCGGATGATTCCTCACTTTAACACCGTTTGGTTATGGACATGTTCAAAAATTTGGGCTGATATCTTTTATCGCTGGAAAGTGTTAAAGTTAAAACAAGGGAAAAAAGAGTCGAGTTAAATTACACATTTTGCTGAAGAGGTTATCTTGCTAAGCAGATTGTACTTTTTTAAAAATTGCCAACCTCAAAGTATTTTCTTTCAAAAATCCAAGTTTTATCCATTTCGTCCTTAACTTCTTTATTCCTCACATTGCTAAGCATGTTACACTTTTTCTAAAATGGTTATACACATAATATTTTATATCTCTCGTCATTAACTTGTTTCTTCATCCGCCCGCCTCATTCGCCTCCTCCAACACCTCCTCCACGTCTTCCTTCACCCCCTTCATCTTAATCATACTTCTCCACCTTTTCATCTTGAAATCAAACTATTTTCCAAAAAAAGCAATTAAACCAACAAGTTTAATTCATTTCAAAATATATATTAAATAATTAATTAAACATAAAGATACTTAAAACCTAACAAAAATCAATCAAACTTTAACAAATTGACCTGCTAAGATTTTCAGAGCAGAACGTTATATGTGACACTATGGCCTATATCCCCAAACACCATATGTAATGCTCTAGGATATAGGCCAAAATGCCACAAATTATTTGTCAAAAAAATTCAAAATCCAAGTTCCCAAACCCAAGTAACCAATTTGGTGTGCAGCCCTATCGGCCTAAGCATCATATTGGTTATTCGGTTATTAAGAACCCGAGCAATGATTTGAATTTTTTTAAAACCAAGCAACGGAGGAATGTTGTTTTGGGATATGTTAGATATTGAGTTACGCCAGTTTGTTTTGATAATGAGCAAACATGTCATCTAATAAGCTATCAGTGCAGGTATAATGAGCTTCAAACAAATCAAGTAGTAATTGTAGAAGTGTGAGTTCAACCAATGTATAGGAGTCAAAGAATCAAGATAAGAAGCTTCAAGAGCCAATACTACATCATGAACTTCAATGTAGTATTTTATTTTGATGTAATTTTCAGTTTACCTTGTCTTACAATGTTAGAGCCTTAAATGAAGCTCACACATACGGAGGAATATGTATAAATTGTTTTTAAAATTGTTTTAGAAATGTTCCATAAGTGTTATAAGTCAAAACCATATTTTTTAATGTCAATCAATCGACTAGACAGATACCTAGTTGACTAGGGGTAATTTATGTCTAGCCTAGTGGCACCTCAGAAATTAGTCGACTATAGTTATGTATTTGGTCGACTAATACATATGCACTGGTCGACTAGTATGATAATTATAGTTCACTAGCTTTTTTGGAGCGCAACAGCTCTTCTGGCATAGCTAGCACTAGTCGACTAGAGGTCTATGACTAGTCGACAAATTGCTAGCTAGTCGAATAGTAAATGAACTCTAGTTGACTAGTAACTAGCGTTGACATATAACTGTAACATTTTTACTAGCTGTTTTTGTTGAATATTGGATCTCCCAATGTGGTTTTGATGATAAACAAACATAATCAATTATGGTGAACCCCATGTTTTGTAGTTACGATGAGCATCCTCTATACAGTTAAAGTCAAATCATATGTGATAATGACTCAGATAATTGATGCGATGACATCAATCAATGAAGCATGGAGATATAGGCGTGAACGCTATGAAGTCAAAGCATTGAACTTAACAAAGCTCCTTGGTCATCAAAGAGTGATCTCAATGAAGTCAAAGTGTTGGACTTCACAAGCTCAATGCAAGTCTTCAAGGCATTCAATAGGAAGTGAAGGGAATAAATATGTAAATCTATCTTACTTTACTTCTTAGTTGAACTAGCATGTTAAGCCTTGAATAGACTCATTATAATATCATTCATTTCACTCACAAATCACTTTAGAACATATATCATTGAGTGCCATAGGGTTGAACTTGCATAAACTCAAAGAATAGTTTTTAGCCTACAACCCGCGTCTGGTGCTTGGCCTCCAGACGCATAGTGCTCATGTGCATATAATTCTCCAAAATCCTATTATGAACAGACGCCTGAAGATCTAATTCAAGACGTCTGAACAATTAGTAGACGCCTGGATGATGAACTTCAAACGTCTAATTAATTCAAGCCGAAACTCCAGTAACTCAGCCTCTGATGATTGACAGAAAATAGACGCCTGGATGATACACATCAGATGTTTGGGAAATCATTCTAATATTTCCAGTAGCTCATTTATGTGGTCAGTCGTAACTGTATGTCCGAAGTTATATTATAAGCCGTCTGAACAGTTGACGAGACGTCTGGATAATGAGCATCAAATGCCTGGGCCGTCGGACCAACTTTTACAGTAACCAAGTGTTTCTGACTGTCTATTTAATCAGACGTCTGATGCCTGTGTGCCAGACGACTGAGCAGTGGACCAGATGACTTGGAAGTCTTCTTCAGTCATCTGGTATATGTCCGTTAGACTGCATTTAATGCCCAGTCAGAACAGTACACCAGCCGACGGGTCGTTTTTCATCAGATGACTGGTGACTAGGATTTCTGCCAGTTAATAGCTATTTATAGCATTAAATGCTTGGGCTTTTCACACATTTTAAGCAGATTTCCATGGCTTATACATAAGGCTTTAATGTCTTGACTTAAGAGATTAGATATGCATCTAAGACTTCATTCAATACACTCTCAAGTGATCCTAAGTCATTAACTTCTTAACTAGAGTATTCAAAGCAATTCTAGCTCAAGCTCTAAAGATCAACTTGTCTCCAAAGCTTTCAAGATTAGCTTCTAGCATACATTGCTACACATCTTGAGACAAGTTAGTAAGTGCTCTCACATTCATCATTTAGAGCACATCACACACACATTTATTGTCTCATTCTTAAGATTATTATTCAAGGCACAGGTTGTGAAATTATTTCATATTTCGATTCAATATTTTCTCTTGATATTTAAGAAGTCCTCTCAGGTGTGAGAAAAGTCCATTCCCGATTTGTGTTGAGGGACCCTTAGGGCACATTTCTATGCTCGTGCTACGTAGGACGGACGATAGAGGCAAACAGAAAAGCAGCGGAAAAGACATCGTTAAACTATTTAACGAAAAGCCCTAAGGATTTCAAGACCCTAGCCAGGATCTCTATTATCTTGGGGTGGATCTGACCACCCCAAAATAGATCTAAACTACTGCAATATTATAAATGAAATGCTTAATTAAACTACATACCCGGAACTTTGCTTGCACCGACAAAGTGTACCGAACCGCGTCCCGAGCCGCTCCTCGTCCCGAGCTGAACCGCTTCCCGAACCTCACCGCGTCCCGAGGCGAGCAACCCCCTTGTCGTCGAGCCAACCACGCACCGAAGAAAGTTTCACCTTGAGTGGATCCTTCGTCAAGACTCCGGATCAGATCCGAGCTCCTTCGTAGTTTTGCTAGAGCCCGAACAAGAGCAAGGCAGAAATTTAGGGAGAAAGAGAATATTTAATTTAAGCTCAGATCCGAGCTTGCTCACGTTTAATGGAGCTACTCAGATCTGGAGCTTGGGACGAGTTTTGAGGAGGGGGTAGGCCCCTATTTATATAGGCGGCTGACCCCTCCTCTTTACTCCATATCCGATGTGGGACTAAAAATTTGGGAGAAAAATTAATTAAAGTTTGCCTTTCACAAAGGCCAAACTTTGGTGAATTTTTCCTCCCTCACCGTTGCGCTTCGCAAGTGATACAACCTATCAAACTGAAGAGGGTTGAACGGTGAATGCGTATGTTCGAACGACACTCAATTTCAAATTCGTTTGACCCCTCAAATGTTGTCTCAAAGTTGAGCTAAATCACAAGTGTTTCATCAAACGCAGCCGCCAAACGAGAGAAACAAAACTGTGCACGCAACCCTAGGCATGTGGCCATGTAGTAGGCCCCACCACCGCTGCCGCATGCAGCGAATGCCCCACGAGACGCATGCGCTGCACGCGCTCGCAAGGGCAGGCACTTGATGTGCACGTGCCCGCCTACTGGGCGGTGCGGATTTTCTTCGCGGGTCGGGCGCGCCCATCCCGCTAGGGTGCGCCCGACCCGCAATGCCCCTTTTGGGCTATTTAGATCGTTTTGGCCTTAATCAACTCGTTTTGAGTCCGATTTTGATGCCGTTTGAACCTGGATTTAGACCGGGACGTTCCTGTCATCCAGATAACCTTTTCTACGCGTTTCTTTAATTAAATACGCACGTAAACAATTTACGACGCATTAAATTTCCCTTTGCATCAAATGCAAAAATCTCCACATCTATTATAGAAAATCATTTGCATCAAATACAAATGATTTGAGGGCATACATCCCCCAACATCTCCCACTTGCACTCAGGATCATTTATCCTGAATGCAGGAGCTAACTGCAAACTCTTTGCAGTTTCTATCCCTTGCATCAAATGCATATTCTCCCTAATTTCCACCTATTACTTGACGAATGGCTCAATCTGTAACGGCCAGTATTTTTAAGCGAGTTTTCGATTGTGCGTGCCGGTATTTTTCTTCAGTCATTCAGATAACTTTTTGTCCGTACGTGTCAATGCGAGCGCGTCACAGTTTTTATTTTATCGTGTCGATATTATTTACCATCAAGTTTTAACTAAAATAATTTAACTTAATTATTCTGCTAATTACAATTTACTAATTACAAAATCCTAATTACTTTAATTAATTTCACTAATTACTTTTCATTTTTAATGATGACTAATTAAACTTACTTAATTGCGTTTTTACCTTAACCCTACCTAAAACGACAACACACACGTTGCCAATCAAAAGTTCAGTTAGACAAGTCAGACTTTCTTTTTCATTTGAACAAGCAACACGTTTCTCTCCCCATTAGTCTAAAGATAGAAATAAATTCTATCATAATCATATTGATGAGGAGTTTGACAATGGGAAAGGATGTTCCCCTGCTCAACTTCTTAAAGCTCGTAATCTCCTCTGCTAAACTTGCTGAAAACCGTTTCTTGAGTATTCCACAAACAGAAATCCACCTTCATCGTCTGTAAACAAACCCCTTCACCCAAATATTCATCAGCCTCAACAAATCCAAACAACAAATTCAAACGCAAAAGCCAAATCTGAAACACAAATTCTTACAGAAACCAAATTCTACCCAAATCAAATCAAATCCCATCTACTGCAAATTTCCAACAAACCATCAGCAAATCGACCCAAATCCGCCCCCAAAATCAACCCACAATCACAATCAAAAACCCTAGATTCTGAAATTTAAACAACAATCTGAAACATACTTCAGATTCAAACCAAAGAAACCCAAATCAGGTTCAAGAACGATTTCAGATCAACGACAAACCCTTTCTCCTTTTCTTCATCCTCCACCTCCCCTTGGCCGTCGTACGTCGCCGGAGCCGCCATCACCACGCGCGTGCCGCCCAGCAGGTGAACCACCGCCCGGAAAACGCCCAGGCCGCCGACCCTCTGTCACCGGCTGAACCACCGGCCTCCTCCACTTACGCGCCGCCGTCCGCCACCCTTGCAACCGCCGTCTGCCCCTCCGTTCGTCCTCCCGAGAGCGCGAGGGTGAGGCCTCCACTCCCCTTCGTAAGTTTTGCCTGCAAACTTTGATCAGGTGATTAAAAAACGAAATGAAAGGGACAGGAGACAACAAGTAGGTGAGGGTGAAGGCTTCAGCCAATGTTTAATAAAAGAGTTAGGTGAGGGGTAGCCTTAAAAAAATGATAGAAAGAAGTAAGGGATGGTGACATCCCATGTGATAAAGAATAAGAGCGATAAAGAAAGCTGAGAGATGTTTTAATAGAATAAAGAAGGGTAAAGAGAAGTGACAAATTGTTAATAAGAGATAGGGATATTAGATAGTTATTATAAATAATGTATGAGTATGTTGAGAGTTGGTGGGGTGTTAAATATGATGTTAACCATGGAATACTAACATGATATTAACCCCATCATTAACTAGTATTGGGTTAGTGTTAATAGGTCGTTAATATTAATTTAACTGGTTAGTGTTAACTTTAGCAGCTTGTTGTTAGAAAATATCAGAATAAAATTAGGTGTATCATGTTAATAAAAACATAATATAAACATCACCCTAGCCAGAAAACCCAATAAAAATTAGACGAACCAAATTTAGGGATTAACTTAATTTTGTGCTTATCTTGCAATGGACCTAATTAATTAACTTGTTTAACTAAAACAGAGAACCAGTCGTTTTATAGCGTAACGCTCGTCGAGGGGAACTCGCGACAACCGATATCACCGGAAACAGGAAAGTGATACTTGCCAGTAAATGTTTAGGCCACGGTTTTAGGCCAATTTGTTTGTTAGCGTAAAAGAGACTAGGCAGTGAAATGATATCTGCCTAGACGCCTTTTTAATTTAGTTTGACAACGAAACTAGATCCGACACTTTACCTGCTTTCATTCATGCTGCCATGCCATGTTTAATTTTAAATACGGTATGCACTTTAACTGCTCATCTCATGTCATGTCATGCATCATGTGTTCATCGTGATTGAGTAGCACACGCTACAAATGTTATTACTATTGAGGCTAAGCACCGGCTTTGCGGGCACAACCCTATGCCATATTGAAAAACACTTCCTATCTCGTGATCCAGAAGCGAACACAGTGTTGTTGGGAAACCAACGCTCGATACACGTGGAGGGGTAGGGTTAAGCGATCACTTGAGCGTAGAAGTGTGCCCGTACAGCCACTTCAGCCAAAAGGCGTAAACCCTGTACACATTGTGAATACAAGTTAATCGTGAAATCGTGAAATAGTGATTTATTGCTTTCTGCTACGACGTGCTTGATTATTATTATCTTATTCATTTAATTGTTGCACTCTTTAATGTCATGCCATATCATCATGTTAGAACTGCTAGTTGCATTATTTTATTTGTATCCTTGCACAAAAGTCCTCCACCTTTCTTGGGAGACTTTTGCTGACATGTGCCCTTTTCTCTTTGGGTGTCACATGTCAGACATTGAGACAGAGCAGGTAGTAGAGGACGAGCAGTTTGTTGACGTTGAGTTTGAGGTCCCTGTTGAGACCGAGTTCGAGGACACTGGTGACCAGTCCTAGACTGTTTTGGAGTCTACCCTTAGTTGTTACCTTTCCTTAGTTGCTGTTAGGTTTCGGTGCGTAGCACCCATCTCTCTTTGTTTTGTTTGGCCATGCTTTAGGCCTATTGTTCAGACTTGTACTTTTGTGACTATTCTGTGATGTTGTAATATTTGTTGGATGTTATTGGTAGATGGTCTTTTATCTGCTTTATTATTGTTGTTGTTTCGTCGTAATGCAAGGACCTGCTACTTTTCGAAATTTTTACAGACGCTTATCAGACTGCAACTTCACAGCTCCACGTCTGAGCGGACCTCCTCAAGTCTCGCCTTCCATACTAGGGAAGCGGGGCGTGACAGGTTTTAGTGGTGGCCCGTGCATGTCCTCTTTGCATCTGCGAAATATCGAAACAACAATAATGATAATAACATCCAATTAATTATTCATAACATTCGAGTCATGATTAAGTCTAATCTGAACATTTCCTTGTCTTAGATGGCCGGTAGACGCATTACTCGAGGAGCTGGTAGTGGACCTGGAGCTGGTGGTGGAGCAGGACGTGTTGCGGATGCTGATAGAGAACCCACCACGGCTGAGATGATGAGGATGATGCATCAGATGATGCAGGTTCAGCAGGGCATGCTTCAGAATGCCCCTCGCTTCGAGCCGGGAGCGAAGCAATTTCGGGAGCGGGCCCATCATATTTCACTGGGTCAGAAGGATCATTAGCCGCAGATGAATGGATGAAGAACACAGAGGATAATCTGCTTCTCTCAAAGGTTAACCCGGCTGGATGGGTTGACTTAGTGAAGAAGCAACTGAAGGACAATGCCCGCAGTTGGTGGGAGTCAGAAGAGCAGATGTTGGCGAAGCCTATCCCCTGGGCCACTTTCAAGGCGAGATTTAATGATGAGTATTTCCCTCGAGCTGCCAGGAGGGAGCTGATGCAGTAGTTCATCAATCTGAAGCAGGGAAATCTGACGGTGGATCAGTACCACCAAGAGTTCATGAGACTGAGTCGCTTTGCACCGAAGATGGTGGAGACTGCTGCGGATTGAGCTCAGAGATTCTTGCAGGGTTTATCTTTAGAGTTGCAGAGTCTGATTTCCTCTTCGGACTTGGATTCTTACCAAAAGTTACTGATAGCTGCCAAGAGGCAGGAGCTGATTGCCCATCAGAAGAGAGAGCAGTATTCAGGAGCTGGGAAGAGGCCTATGGAGCAGGCCAGAGCTGTGGTTAGGCCTGGGTTTAAGCCTAATCAGTCCGTGCAGTTTAAGAGGCCAGGTGGGCCTACTCTGAAGTTGTGCCATTTTTGTGGCAAGGCTGGTCATGTGAAGGAACAGTGTAGGAGATTCTTGGGCCAATGCTTAGTTTGTGGGGACGCTACGCATGCATTGAAAGACTATCCGAGAACTAAGCAACCGTGGAAGGCACCAGATGGAGTTCAGCAGCAGAGAGCTCCAGTGGCTGCTGGACGTGGAGCGCCTCTCATTCCCCAGAAGCAGGCTTTCCAACAGGCCGTTCAGCCTAAGAGGCAAGCCTTCACGATGACTGCAGTGGAGGCCGAGACTGATTACGGAGTTATTGCAGGTAACTTCTATACTAGTCCTCCTTATTTATGCATTACATTTGATTAGTTAGATCCATGTTAATCTAGTTGCATGTTACCTATATGTGTCATATTAGTTTCATCTCACCCGGCCTTGACCCTGTCCGATTCTGGAGCTTCCATGTGCATCATATCTCGGAAGTTCGTAGTCGAACACTCGATACCCACCTATACACTTCCCAAATGTTGGTACATTACAACTGGGAATAGTGTAGTGAAGGTTGCACTGGGATGTAGACCATGCCCGTTGGTGATTAGTGGACACGAATTATATGCTAATTTCATCGTCCACGACTTACCCAACTTTGATGCTATTCTCGGCATCGACTGGTTAGGAGATTTTTATGCTACGATCGACTGTCACCGGAAGAAAGTGGTGTTCGAAATTCCTGACCATCCAGTGTTCGAGTTTGTCGGCGGAGGACATTCACTTGGACCTATCAAGTTCTGAGCCCAGCCTTTCCGATTGACCGTTGCATCTATGATTGCTGAACCAGAGAAGCCTGCAATAGTGAGAGATTTCGAAGATGTCTTCCCTGAAGACATTTCTGGACTGCCGCCCGATCGAGCATTGGAGTTCGGCATCGATCTTATGCCAGGAGCTCAACCAATTTCGAAGGCGCCGTACCGTATGGCTCCTGTAGAATTAGAAGAGTTGAGGAAGTAGTTGGATGAGCTACTACAGAAGGGTTTCATTCATCCCAGCGTATCTCCCTGGGGTGCACCCATCTTGCTAGTAAAGAAGAAAGATGGATCGAGGAGAATGTGTATTGATTATCGGGAGTTGAATCAGATCATAGTGAAGAACAAGTACCCGCTGCCCCGCATTGATGATATCTTCGATCACTTGGTGGATCGAGGGTATTTTCGAAGTTGGATCTCCGGAGTGGATACCATCAAGTCAGAGTCAAGAAGGAAGATGTGCTCAAGACCGCTTTTCGGACTAAGTACAGGCATTATGAGTTCGTTGTCATACCGTTCGGTGTGACCAATGCTCCTGCTGTGTTCATGAATCTCATGAACCTTATCTTTTACGACTTCCTTGACAAGTTCGTAGTGATTTTCATAGACGATATCCTGGTGTACTCAAAGAGCGAGGAGGAGCATGCAGAACATCTGAAGATAGTGTTGGAGACGCTTCGTCACCATAAACTATATGCCAAGTACAGCAAATGTGAATTATGGCTGGATAGAATTGCATTTCTTGGGCATGTAGTATCGGGAGCTGGTATCTCAGTGGATCCGGAGAAGGTCAAAGCAGTCAGTGAATGTCATACACCTCGATCGGCATCGGACATCAGGAGTTTCCTTGGATTGGCTGGATACTACCGTAGATTTATCAAGGATTTCTCGAGGATAGCTGAGCCGATGACGAGATTGACGAGGAAGGATGTTAAGTTCAGTTGGTCAGACTCTTGTGAGCAAGCCTTTTCTACCTTGAAGGAGAGGTTGACTACTGCACCAGTCTTAGCTATTCCGGACAGAAGCGGAGGCTTCGAGATTTTCTGCGACGCATCAGGCAAGGGACTTGGATGCGTTCTGAACCAGCACAATCATGTGGTCGCATATGCTTCGCGACAGTTGAAGGTCCATGAGAAGAATTATCCGACCCACGACTTGGAGCTAGCCGCTGTCATCTTTGCGCTGAAGATTTGGCGACATTTCTTACTGAGTGAGAAAGTGAAAATCTTCACTGATCACAAAAGTTTGAAATATATATTCACCCAGAAGGAGCTGAATATGAGATAGCGTAGATGGTTGGAATTGATGGTAGACTACGACATCGATCTTCAGTATCATCCAGGAAAGGTGAATGTCGTACCAGATGCCTTGAGTCGACTGCCCGAAGTGATGATTCTCACATCTCAATGGAGATTGCAGCAGGATATACGAAGGATGAATGTTGAAGCTGTACTACCGGGAGTCACATCGTCATTGATGAACATGAAAATTCAATCGACAATCGTGGATCGAATCAAGACTGCTCAGGCTGGAGATGCTAAGTTGAAGAAGATCAGAGAACAAGTCGAAGCAGGACTTCGGACAGATTTTCTGATTCACGTGGATGGATCTTTGAGGTATGGTAGTAGGATCTGCGTACCTGCAGGAGATATCAGAGAGGAGTTGATGAATGAGGCTCACAGTTCGCCTTATTCTATCCATCCTGGAGGTACTAAGATGTACAAGGATCTTCGTCAAAATTTCTGGTGGCATGGGATGAAGAGAAGTGTGGCACGTAGCGTTGCCAAGTGTCTTGTGTGTCAGCAAGTGAAGGTTGAACACCATCGCATTACCGGATTACTACAACCTCTGCCGATTCCCGAGTGGAAGTGGCAGCACATCACGATGGACTTCGTGACTGGCTTACCTCGGAGCACCAAGCAGAACGACGCGATCTGGGTCATCGTTGATTGATTGACCAAGTTCGCGCACTTTATACCTTTCCGAGTTGGGCAATCCACAGAAATAGTAGCAAGGAAGTATATGGAGGTAATGACCTAACTCATGCCTTATTAATTTCCTTCTGGTACAAGTTGTGATGTAAATTATGTCGTGTAGGAGATCATGCGCTTACATGGAGTTCCTGTGAGCATTGTATCAGATCGTGATACGAGGTTCACGTCTCAGTTCTGGAAGAGTCTGCAGACCAATCTGGGTACCAGTCTGAAATTCAGTACTGCGTATCATCCACAAACTGATGGACAGTCGGAGCGCACTATCCAAATATTGGAGGACATGTTGAGAGCTTGCATGTTGGATCTCAAGGGTTCGTGGGAGGATCATCTGCACCTGGTGGAGTTTTCCTACAACAACAGCTATCAGGCGAGCATTGGCATGGCGCCTTTTGCTGCTCTCTACGGGAGAAAATGTCGATTGTCACTGAGTTGGGATGACATAGGTGATAGAGAACTCTTGGGGCCAGAGATGATAGTGGAAGCAGTTGATGTTGTGCGGGATATCAGAGACAAGATTTGGATCGCCCAGGACCGTTATAAGCATTGGGCAGATGCTAAACGACGTCCTCTAGAGTTTCAGCCGGGAGATCATGTGCTTCTGAAGATCTCACCAAATCAAGGAGTGATCCGCTTCGGGAAGCGAGGCAAGCTTAGTCCGAGATATATTGGACCATTCGATGTGCTAGAGCGAGTTGCAGAAGTAGCTTATCGCTTAGCTTTGCCACCATCCTTGGAGGGAGTTCATGACGTCTTTCATGTGTCCCAACTCCGTCGTTATATCGGCGACCCTTCTCATGCTGTGGACTACTCTGAGATTACTGTTCGGCCAGACCTGACGTACGAACAACAACCAGTGGAGATCCTAGATCGACGTCAGAAAGTCTTCAGGAACAAGACAGTTGATCTAGTCAGAGTGATATGGCGTCGTGATTCACCAGGAGAGTCTACCTGGGAGCGGGAAGATGAGATACGAGAGCGTTATCCATATTTGTTTTCTGCTCCTTAGTTGATGAGAATTCCGAGGACAGAATTTTTCTTAAGGTGGGTAGAATGTAAGGACCAGTATTTTTAAGCGAGTTTTCGATTGTGCGTGCCGGTATTTTTCTTCAGTCATTCAGATAAATTTTTGTCCGTACGTGTCGACGCGAGCGCGTCACAGTTTTTGTTTTACCGTGTCGATATTATTTACCATCAAGTTTTAACTAAAATAATTTAACTTAATTATTCTGCTAATTACAATTTACTAATTACAAAATCTTAATTACTTTAATTAATTTCACTAATTAATTTTCATTTTTAATGATGACTAATTAAACTTACTTAATTGCGTTTTTACCTTAACCCTACCTAAAACGACAACACACACATTGCCAATCAAAACTTCAGTTAGACAAGTCAGACTTTCTTTTTCGTTTGAACAAGCAACACGTTTCTCTCCCCATTAGTCTAAAGATAGAAATAAATTCTATCATAATCATATTGATGAGGAGTTTGACAATGGGAAAGGATGTTCCCCTGCTCAACTTCTTAAAGCTTGTAATCTCCTCTGCTAAACTTGCTGAAAACCGTTTCTTGAGTATTCCACAACCAGAAATCCACCTTCATCGTCTGTAAACAAACCCCTTCACCCAAATACTCATCAGCCTCAACAAATCCAAACAACAAATTCAAACACAAAAGCCAAATCTGAAACACAAATTCTTACAGAAACCAAATTCTCCCCAAATCAAATCAAATCCCATATACTGCAAATTTCCAACAAACCATCAGCAAATCGACCCAAATCCGCCCCCAAAATCAACCCACAATCACAATCAAAAACCCTAGATTCTGAAATTTAAACAACAATCTGAAACATACTTCAGATTCAAACCAAAGAAACCCAAATCAGGTTCAAGAACGATTCCAGATCAACGACAAACCCTTTCTCCTTTTCTTCACCCTCCACCTCCCCTTGGCCGCCGTACGTCACCAGAGCCACCATCACCACGCGCGCGCCGCCCAGCAGGTGAACCACCGCCCGGAAAACGCCCAGGCCGCCGACCCTCTGTCACCGGCCGAACCACCGGCCTCCTCCACCTACCGGTCGCCGTCCACCGCCCTTGCAACCGCCGTCCGCCCCTCCGTTCGTCTTCCCGAGAGCGCGAGGGTGAGGCCTCCACTCCCCTTCGTAAGTTTTGCCTGCAAACTTTGATCAGGTGATTAAAAAACGAAATGAAAGGGACAGGAGACAGTAAGTGGGTGAGGGTGAAGGCTTCAGCCAATGTTTAATAAAAGAGTTAGGTGAGAGGTAGCCTTAAAAAATGATAGAAAGAAGAAAGAGATGGTGACAGCCCATGTGATAAAGAATAAGAGCGATAAAGAAAGCTGAGAGATGTTTTAATAGAATAAAGAAGGGTAAAGAGAAGTGACAGATTGTTAATAAGAGATAGGGATATTAGATAGTTATTATAAATAATGTATGAGTATGTTGAGAGTTGGTGGGGTGTTAAATATGATGTTAACCATGGAATACTAACATGATATTAACCCCATCATTAACTAGTATTGGGTTAGTGTTAATAGGTCGTTAATATTAATTTAACTGGTTAGTGTTAACTTTAGCAGCTTGCTGTTAGAAAATATCAGAATAAAATGAGGTGTATCATGTTAATAAAAACACAATATAAACATCACCCTAGCCAGAAAACCCAATAAAAATTAGACGAACCTAATTTAGGGATTAACTTAATTTTGTGCTTATCTTGCAATGGACCTAATTCGTTAACTTGTTTAACTAAAACAGAGAACCAGTCGTTCTATAGCGTAAGGGGAACTCGCGACAACCGATATCACCGGAAACAGGCAAGTAATACTTGCCAGTAAATGTTTAGGCCACGGTTTTAGGCCAATTTGTTTGTTAGCGTAAAAGAGACTAGGCAGTGAAATGGTAGCTGCTTAGACGCTGATTTGATCTAGTTTGACAACGAAACTAGATCCGACACTTTACCTGCTTTCATTCATGCTGCCATGCCATGTTTAATTTTAAATACGGTACGCACTTTTACTGCTCATCTCATGTTATGTCATGCATCATGTGTTCATCATGATTGAGTGGCACACGCTACAAATGTTATTACTATTGAGGCTAAGCACCGGCTTTTGCAGGCACAACCCTATGCCATATTGAAAAACACTTCCTGGCTCGTGATCCAGAAGCGAGCACAGTGTTGTTGGGAAACCAACGCTCGATACACATGGAGGGGTAGGGTTAAGCGATCACTTGAGCGTGGAAGTGTGCCCGTACAGCCACTTCAGCCAAAAGGCGTAAACCCTGTGCACATCGTGAATACAAGTTAATCGTGAAATCGTGAAATAGTGATTTGTTGCTTTCTGCTACGACGTGCTTGATTATTATTATCTTGTTCATTTAATTGTTGCACTCTTTTAATGTCATTCCATATCATCATGTTAGAACTGCTAGTTGCATTATTTTATTTGTATCCTTGCACAAAAGTCTTCCGCCTTTCTTGGGAGACTTTTGCTGACATGTGCCCTTTTCTCTTTGGGTGTCATATGTCAGACATTGAGACAGAGCAGGTAGCAGAGGACGAGCAGTTCGCTGACGCTGAGTTTGAGGTCCCTGCTGAGACCGAGTTCGAGGACACTGGTGACCAGTCCTAGACTCTTTTGGAGTCTACCCTTAGTTGTTACCTTTCCTTAGTTGCTGTTAGGTTTCGGTGCGTTGCACCTTCTCTCTTTGTTTTGTTTGGCCATGCTTTAGGCCTATTGTTCAGACTTGTACTTTTGTGACTATTCTGTGATGTTGTAATATTTGTTGGAAGTTATTGGTGGATGTTCTTTTATCTGCTTTATTATTATTGTTGTTTCGTCGCAATGCAAGGACCTGCTACTTTTCGAAATTTTTACAGACGCTTATCAGACTGCAGCTTCACAGCTCCACGTCTGAACGGACCTCCTCACGTCTCGCCTTCCATATTAAGGAAGCGGGGCGTGACACAATCTGTGTGTGACCCTACACCCTGACCCTACTACAGGTGGGGTTCGAAACCCCAAACGGCAGAGACCACGAGTAGCAGGTGCTGTCCCTGTTTCGGTATCATAATTATGTGGTTAAACTCATTGATATAAGTATTGTCAGGACCACCCAGACTGTGTCCGTGATGAATACTACAGTTATAGTCTCTTCGTCAAAACTATGTCGTCTAGATCAAGCATAGGATATGGTCAACTGTCAACCCTACCAGCTCGAACTTGGTTAGTCTCCATCGATCTTTAGTCAAATAATGTTGGACTTCTTCCAACATACTCTGGCCAGAGTTTTCACAACACCGCGACACTAACTCCCATTGACCGGGAGAGACGAATCCTATCTTGGTCATTACTCTCCTTGCATGCTTCAAATGTCACCCAACCAAAGATCTTTCAACGGGGCTTTCCCGAGGCTAGATCAGTGATCTAAGTGATACCGTTCACACACAGGTTCGTACAATGACCTCAAGTCAAAAGACAAACTAACCTATCATCATTAAGAGTTTATCATTGACAGCTTGGTCAATCATAACCATATGATAACTCTTGTTGGATCGTTCAATGAACTCATTCTCCAATGATCAAATGTGTCTCGTCTTGGACTTCGCCAAGTCAAACGACTATGAGATCATCGTCACCACTTCATGGTGAAGACTAAGACACAATGGTCTATCCGATGTTTCGATATCATATTCTCGAAACATCTATGACCACGAACGATTTTAGACTTATGATACTAACGGTTAAACAATTCTCTATGATCGAGATCCTCATTTCGATACTTGTTTAACCTCGCATTTAGTATTAGGATTTTACCTAAGTTCTAATGAAGCTATATTATTATTTAACTTAAGTAAATGCTTACCAAATAGCTTACTGTTATTTTGAACAAGATGTCTGTATAGATACACAAGGATGAATTTGCCTCAAGTGCGTACCCATCTCTCAATAGTGGGAAGTGGAAGAAAGGTTCCTCTCGTTTGTGAGAGTAGTCCATTCCCGGTTTGTGGGAAGTGGAAGAAAGTTATATTGATTTGCACTTGTCGGGTTTTGGAAAGTGGGCATTAGTGGAAACACTAATCACTAGCGGTTGCTAGTGGGTTGCTGGAGAAGGATTCAGAGGAGTCGGGGAGACTCGGTGAATCCGAACCAGGGTAAATCATTTGTTTGCTCTTGCATTCTCTGTGTTGTTTCTCTCTTTCTCTATTACGCACTAAGGTTGCGTAAGGATAATTTAATTTGGCGTAATTTCCTTATTATTAAGTTTTATAAAGCACTATTCACCCCCTCTAGTGTTTTTCCACATAGGTTCAGATCCTACAATTGGTATCAACGCAAGATTTTCAAACTATGGTAACCACAAGCAACAACAACACTCATGATGGTGCATCCTCTACCATAGAAGGCCAATCCACAATTAGACCTCCACACTTCAACATGTCCAATAATGTATATTGGAAAGCAAAGATGATCATCTTCCTTAAGAGTGCTTCTCTTTGGCGCACGGTAGAAAAGGAGTAAGTTGATCCACTTAAGGGAGACTACCTAAAGTGGACACTGGTTCAAGTGCTTGCGGAGATAAACAATGCAAAAGCGATGAACTCGCTTATTTGTGCACTGAATGCAATCGAATTCAACAAAGTGTAGAATTGCACAACCGACACCAAATTTGGAACCACCTCCAAGTTACACATGAAGGGACAACCTAGGTAAAGTTGTCAAAGCTTCATGCATTGTATAACATTTCGAGATGTTTTCAATGCATGAAGGAAACCATCTCAAGCATGTATGCAAGATTCATGGACATCGTGAATGAGCTTGAAGCCCTTGGAAAGGAATATACCCAAGTGGAAAAGGTAAGAAAACTCATTATGGCCGTCACCCCAGAATGGGAAAAGAAGACAAAGGCCATTGAGAAAGGTAATAACATGGCAACATATACGGTCGAGGCCTTCATAGGAAACCTCATGGCTTATGAGGTTAGGAAGGCAGATAGATAAGAAAGAAATTCTCTAAGGGTTCTATCCGAACCTAAGAAGAAAGCAATTGCTTTCAAATCCTCTTCGGAGAATGAGGACTCCGACGAAGAAATGGACATGAAGTCCATTGCTTTTATGGCTAGGAAATTCCAACGGTTTTATTGTAGAGGTAATTTCAAACCATGGAATAAATTTGTTTCTACTAATGATTCTTCTTTATGTTTCAAGCCAGGTCACATCAAGATGGATTGCCCCTTGCTTAAGAACGAGGAGAAATGGAAAGCTCCCAAGTACTAAAAGGGGATGCATACAAAGGGAATAAGAATAAGAAGAAGGGACTCGTAGGAACATTAGATGATTCTAGCGAGGATTCTAGTAACGATGAATCCGATGAGGACAAAGGAGAAGTACCTCACACATGCTTCATGGCTAAGGGAAGCTCTCCAAAGGACTCCTCTAGTGAAAGTTATAGCGACACCGATGAGGTAACCATGGACGACCTTAGATTAGCTAATGAACAATTATTTGAGAAGTATAAAAAATTATTCAATAGATATATGATTGCTAAGGACAATCTTGCTAGCATAGCTACTTCTTCTAAGAATTTTGGCATGAATGTTAGTTTTATTTCTCATAATGCTTTAAATAAGGAGAAAGCTTCTTTAGCTTCTCAAAATGATTGGTTGAGAAATGAGGTAATATCCCTCAAGTCACAATTGGACAAAGTCCAAGTTAGTGATTGTGATGACATTGAGATTGAAACACTTTGATCTCAGAAAACACTTTTGGGAAATGAGAATGTTGTTCTCAAATCCCAAGTGCACGAGCTTACTACACATGTATCCACCTTGGATACTAATGTCTCTTCACTTGTGAAGAAATATGAGCTTATGTCCTCCAATGTTGATAGTTCAACGAATGGAAGGACAAATTGGACATAATTTTGGAAAACCAACTTCCCGCAAATTACCGCGGATGACTTGGATACTCTAAGGATAATGCTTCCGCTTATCGTACATCTTATAGTGGAGTTACTATAGATTTTGTAAGACCATCCTCTGATGCATCCAATAGTTGAGCATCAAAACTCTTGGGTAGTATATATACCAAGACTAGTACCATTTCGGTGACACCCTCTTATGGAAAGAAATCCACCAAGGGTGGACAACCAAAGAAGGGATATGCGTATATGTACACATGCACCCAACCATGTAGGAGAGCACCTACACCTGTCGCTCCTACATATGACGAGTTTTATGCATCACACCCCCGTCCACGTACAAACGCACATGTGATAAATTCACTTGGCCGCACCCCCACTCATGCGCATGGTTATGCACAAACACTGCATGACATGCTTATTCACATACTTATCCATATGCTTCACATGCTTATCATACTTCACATTTATATACTCTAATTGCATATAAGCCAAATGTGAGAAATTATATGAATGTTCACAATGCACGCACACTTCGTGCAAGATCACACGATATGAATCATGCATACCCTCACATATATCATTCACATGCTTATGTACACCCAAATGCATATATACATTCTCATACTCATATGCCGCATGCTCCTACTAGATATTCACATCCAATGCATGCACCTATGAGGCATAATACTCCCAAGAGTCATTTGATTTGGGGTCCTAAAAATACAAGCATATATGATAAAGGAATGTATATGCAATCACAGTTTAGGGATGTTGTAGATAATGTGAACTATGTTGGAAGCCAAAGTCCACTTGGACTTCGTTTTCAAAGGGCTAATCCCCTTGGACCCAACATGCTTAGGTACCATTTGCTTATGGTATATTCTATAGGTAACCAAGAAGAGGAAAAAGGGAAATATGGGAAAAGATTGCTCTAAATGCAAAGGAAAGGATTGGATACTTGATAACGGGTGTTTCAAACATATGACGAGAGACCCAAGTTTGCTCTCCGCCGCATCAAGAATTGTGGAGCGGTTACTTTTGGAGGTAATGAGAAGGGATCCATCATAGGAATGGGTAAAGTTGGTAATCCCTCTAAAACTCTCATAGATAATATTTATCTTGTGGAAGGTTTAAGTCACAGTCTTATCTCTATTAGTCAACTTTGTGACAAGGGTTACAAAGTTAACTTTGGTGATGGATTGTGTAATATTTTTGATAATACTAATAGTAATGTATTGTTTAGTGGCACACGCCAAAAGGATATTTATATTTTTGATTTGCCACACACACTTGACCAACGCTTGGTTGCTCATACTAATGAACAACTTTTATGGCATCAACGCTTTGGTCATGTTCACTTCAAGCATCTTCATAAGTTGTTCAAGCACAACCTAGTTAGAGGGCTTCCGAAACTTTCTTTTACTAAGAAAAGTTTTTGTGATTCATGCCAACGAGGCAAGCTCCATAAATCCTCATTTAAACTTAAGAATGTACCATCTGCTTCTAGGCCACTAGAGCTTTTACATCTAGATTTATTTGGGCATACTAGAGTTGCATCCTTAGGAAATGCATTCTATGGACTTGTAGTTGTTGATGACTTCTCTATGTATACTTGGGTGAAGTTCTTGAATAGCAAGAATGAGGCACTTGAGAAATTTATTATTTTGTCTAATAAAGTTCAAAAGATTCAATGCACGTCCATTGTCACCATTCGTAGTAATCATGGAGGTGAATTTGATAATGAAATATTCTCTAACATTTGTGATGAGAACAGAATAACTCACGCTTTTTCCTTCATTGCGCTCCACCACAAAATGGTGTTGTAGAAAGGAAAAATAGAATTCTTATTGAGTGTGCACGCACTATGCTTAGTGATAGCCGCATTGGTTCACAATTTTTGGCGGAAGCCGTTCATACCGCGTGCTATGTGCTAAATAGGATACTTGTGAGACCCCGTACGAAACTTGTTATGTATTATTTTATAACAAAATTCATCAAGTACGTTATTTCTGTGTTTTTGGTTCTTAATGTTTTATTAAGAACACACATGGGAATTTAGATAAGTTTGATTCACGTTCCGATGAAGGAATATTTATTGGATACTCCTATCGTAGCAAGGCATACCTAATATTCAATAAGAGAACCTTAACGGTTGAAGAATCACTTCACATTTATTTTTATAAGAACTTTGATATTCCATATCTCAACTTGATGAGAATATTGAATTTTTGTGTGATTCTTTGAATAATGTCAAATTAAATGATTCTATTGTGACTAACCCTACTACTGATGGAATTGAGTTTGTTTCTAATGATTAAGGGTTACCCAAGACATTTTCTACGGTTCCAAACCATTCACCTAATCAAGTGATAGGTAATATTGAAGATGGAGTCCGTACAAGGTCAAAGGTATAACGATTTGCGCATTGTGCTTTCATCTCAACCATAGAACCAAAGAGCATTGAATAAGCTTTTAAGGATAGCTCTTGGATCATTGCTACGGAAGAAGAACTCATCCAATTTGAGAGGAACGATGTTTGGGAGTTAGTTCCTCCTCCAGAAGATCACAATATCATTGGAACAAAGTTGATCTTCAAAAACAATACGGATAACAACGAAGTCATCATTCGGAACGAGGCAAGGTTAGTAGCACAAGGTTACCAGTAAGAATAAGGTATAGATTTTGAAGAATCTTTTGCTCTGATAGCTGGATTTGAATCTATTAGACTTTTACTGTCATTTGCATCATTTAAGAATTTTAAGCTTTTTCAAATGGATGTGAAAAGTGCATTTTTGAATGGACATGTTGTTGAAGAAGTATATGTTTCACAACCACCCGGTTTCATAGATGCAAAATCTCCAAATCATGTGTTTAAACTCAAGAAAGCTCTTTATGGATTTAGACAAGGTCCTAGAGCATGGTATGATCATCTAAAGAATTCTCTCATTGATTTGGGTTTCAAAATGAGTGATGTCGATTCAACACTTTTCATTAAGTATTTTGATTATGACATTCTATTAATTCAAGTATATGTTGATGACATTATATTTGGTTCTACTAACTCTACACTTTGTCAAGAGTTTGCTAAGTCCTTGCGAGATGAATTTGAGATGAGCCATATGTGAGAGCTCATCTACTTTTAAAGACTTCAAATTCGTCCATTGGAGCAAGGGATCTTCATCCACCAAACTAAGTACACGGGGGAATTGATCAAGCGCTTTTGAATGAGATCCTCTTCATCCAAGTGTATTCCAATGAGCACGACAACACATCTTGATAAAGATGAACATGGAATGGATGTTGACATTCGTCAATATCAAGGTATGATAGGTAGTTTACTCTATCTTACCGCTAATAGACCTGATATTATGTTATCGGTATGCTTATGTGCACGTTATCAATCACAACCAAAACAATCACATTTAATTGCGGTCAAAATGATTTTCCGTTATCTAAACCAATCACTTGACTATGGATTATTTTATCCTAAGTCATGCACTTATGAACTAGTTTCATTTAGTGATGTCGATTTTGCCGAATGTAAATCCAATTGGAAAAGTACTAGTGTCACTTGCCATTTCTTAGGAAATTCCCTTGTGTTTTGGTTCTCCAAGAAACAAAATTCGGTATCTCTTTCCACAACCGAAGCGGAACATATCGCTGCCAGATTAGGTTGTGCACAAGTCTTATGGATGAGACAAACACTTAAGGACTATGGTATTGATTGTGGTATATGTCCAATCATGATTGATAACCAAAGTGCTATATGTCTCTCCAAGAACCCGACACAAAACTCTCGTACCAAACACATTGATATTAGACATCATTTCATTAATGATCATGTCCTCAAGAAGGATGTTTGTCTAGAGTACATCGACACCCAAAAACCAAATTGCTGATATTTTCACCAAGCCACTCAAGGAAGACTCTTTTGCGAGGCTTATGCGAGAATTAGGTATTATGGGTGAATTTAAACTCTAGAAGATCATTTTCTTTATGTTTATAATATGCTATGACATGCTCATGATTATTGTTGAAATTTTCTTGGATATATTTATCTCTATTTCATAAGTTGTGTAATTCACTCATGAGATATACATGTTTCCTGTGATTCATTTTGAGCATTGTGTATTTGATTTGAAATACTATCATATGAATTAATTGTATATGTGATTAGCATTAATAAATGCTTAGTTAAGATGTTTGTTGATATCATCTAGCTTGAGGATGTGTATAGAAATACTATTAGATTCAACCTAAGCTTTATAATGTTAACCAGACGCCTGGTGAAATGGAACCAGACGTCTAACGTATCACACAGTACAGTTTCTCAGAAGTTTTAGTCTGACCAGACGTCTGATGATGTCATACGAGACGTCTGACCCTTTGTTCAGATGCCTGGTTATTGAACTCCACACGCATGGTAATAAAAATGTCAGTCTGTCAAATTTTTTCCGAGGGCAATCATCTTCTGACTGAGCTAAATCAGCCGTTTGATGTTGACCTACCAGACGCTTGTACAGTTCATCAGGCACCTGATTAGTCTACTACAAACGCCTTATAATCATAGCTTCTGATTTTCATTCGATTCATTCTCGCCACCAGGCGTCTGATGCACTTGATCCAGACACCTGGCTCAGTATAATCATTTCATCATGATTAATCGCCAAATGCCTAGCTGCTTCACTTCAGACGTCTATCGAAAGCTCTTTAGTCAAATCAAACTTTCAATCCAACGGTTGAGATTTATTGACTAATTTGTATAAACCCCGATTAGTTCGATTAGGGCTTTGATCGCACCCCGGATACACGTCCCGGAGCGACGGTTGTAGTTTTACCGCAAGCGCACGGTATAGCAGTGAGCGGGTATCGAACACAGGGAGGACGAATGACCGTGCTTGTTCCTAATCAACCTGGCTATTCAAGAGAGATAATTGCCTTGGGCGATCCTGTCACAATCGTCAGACAAATGTGCGAAATATCAATCAAATAAAGAACGCCTAGGGAATGGGGAATCCCCGCTACTCACCGCATTTCATAAAAGTGGTTCGTCGGTATTAAAATTGCTAGAATGGGAATTCGGATGAACTAGTTGCAACTGAATGAAGAACCAAGCTCACGCTCTCGCGCTGTTACCGGTCTATAGCTTTCCTAGGTTCGGGTCCAATCTCTTGCAAACCCTAGCCTAGGGAAGCTAGCATTAGGATCAACATCATCGTCCCATCGCGCACCGAGCCCAATCTCTTGCAAACTCGGTCCACGATCTAGATTAGGATAGTTCCTACCCGTCCAATCTCTTGCAAACGGGTATCGGCATGGAATTGCACCCGGAAATCCTAGTATCGGTCCAATCTCTTGCAAACCGATACTTCGAAAATCCGACTCCAACCCAATTCGGATTTCTAGGGCTTCCTATCGAATTGGGATCCAATCTCTTGCAAATCCCAATCGATATGAATACCTAGCCATCCGTAGTAAATCGATCCCAATCTAATCTCTAATAACAATCCTAGCTCAATTTCTACCAATTCATCACAATTATGAAATAGGGCTTGTAGGGTTCATCCCCACGCCCCAAGACGTGGAGACTACTCACAAATCATAGCAATATCACAAATTTGATCAATGAAATAAGCAATAGAATTCATCACAAATATTGAGATAAACAATAAAAATAGAATTTTTAGGGAAGAGAGATGCAAACCAATGGAGTTCTTCAATTGAGCCAACAAAAATCCAAGTTTTTCCTCTTCTCCAATCACAATAATAAAGCTAAAAAGTAATCTAAAAAGCTGCAAAAAATCTAAGAGATGGCTCCTAAAACTAGGGTAAAAACAGGGCTTAAATAGCCCCAAAAATCGTCCAAAAATCCTGACCAAAACGCCCCTGCACAGCCTGTTTTCCGCAAATTTCGCTACAGGCAGCGCATCGCACTCGGCCGAGTGACAAAAGTCGCTCGGCCGAGTGAGGAACCCTGTAATTTTCCAGTAAGTCAGGGCCTTCAGGGGTCTTCACTTCGGGAGCGGCTCGGCCGAGTGCGTTGTCGTCACTCGACCGATGGCTTCACTGCACTCGGGCGGACGGGATTTACCACTCGGCCGAGTGGGTCTTCTGAAGCTCAGGTGGCCGAAAAACAGTAACTTCAATGTTTTGGAGGGGCTTCGTCTGGGCGCCACTCGGGCGGACGTGGGATCGTCACTCGGCCGATGTGGTCTCCGTCGCTCGGCCGAGTACACATGGAAATCGTGTCTGAACGGGTCGGCCGAGCGGTGTCTCGCTGGTCGGCCGAGTGGCTCCTCCACTCGGCCGAGTGGGACACAAAAAATGCCCAATCTGATTGTTTTGGCCTCCTCGTCGCTCCTGCGACGTCCATTCTTCTTCTGCTCCTCTCCAACAGTAAAATACCCCTCGGGGAGGTCGTCGGTGGCCGTCTAGAGTAAGCGCATCTCGAGATCACTCCAAATCGCGCCAAATCACCTGAAGTGCGACAAAAACAACAAATCGTGAAAAGCATCGCAATATCGTCGATATATCGTGAAAAACATGATTTGGGCGATCTAAATGGCATGCAAACATACGGAAAAAAGGTGTAAAATAAGGAGTGATCAAAATCCCCCAAACTTGCCTCTTACTCGTCCTCGAGGAAGATAAGTAAACGGCGAACCCGGTGGATTCGAAAAACGAAAACGGCGAAAAACGAAAAAATGAAAAACGAAGAAGAATGAAAACGAAACGAAAATAAAGAAGAAAGAAAGAAGGAAAGAAGCGAAGAGGTAGGATGCTAGATCATTTTCTCAGGACGTGGGTTTCACTTACTCTTATAGCATGCACCGAATGAGAAATATATGTCAAAGAATTTATTTCGATATCATAGTATAATAGTGCAAATAGAAATAGAAAACCCACGAACAATGGTATAATCATGAAAAACAGAATAATTTTAAAATTAACATCGTCTGAATCATCTAAAGCGGTATAGAAATCACAGATCACACACTTTTCAATTGAACGCTTTCTATCTGGAGTATAAGAATATCACACTATAGAATAGAGAGAATAGAAAAGTATGGATTTCATGAAAAGAACGCTAGGCTTAGATTTCTGGATTTCGTAAAGCTAGAAACAATCTCACCGAGTATAGAATATTACTTAGCCTAGGTTGTCGTGCAATGTCAAGTAGTCACTCTCTCACACATCAATGGATCCCCTCCCCCAAGCTTATCTATAAGCGTGGTGGCACAAAAATATTTACATCCCCATTCTTATATAGCTCCAAAAGCAATGAAGAGAAAGAAGAAAGAAAGAAAGTGAGATGGGATCTTTTATTGAGGATTTTTCCTCTTTTCTCTTTTCTTTTTCTTTTTCTCTCTTTTTTTTTCATTGCAATAAGCAATATATACACAATGATCCCAACTCAGAGAGAGATAATGGTATACAAGAATGTTTTTCTCTCTTTCATTTTTTTTAGAAGAGGGGATTTGGAGCTAGGAATTAATAGCGGGGGAAATGCCATAAAATAGAATCACTAAGGGGAGATTCACCAATGATTTTAAAAGTAGAGAAATGATGTTCAAGATTTGTGGAGAAAGAAATATATATAACTCTCGGCTCACTCTATAAGACATGCACGACAACTTCAGCAGGGTAATCTAATCTACTCAGTTTTGATCACAAAAAAGCTAACTAGTCCAGATATATCATAGCTAACATCATTCAATCATCCTGAAGTGAAGTGTACAATTCATGCATATAGAAGTGATAAAGGAAAAGAAATCAGTACTCCAGATATAAGCATTCAATGCGTGAATCTTGGTGTGTTTTCTGTGGTAGCATACATATGAATATTCAGGCTCAGCTAATAATAAAATTTCATCCATTTTCATGTGGAAAAAGTGTGGGTTACCATTTCTAAATGCAAAGCAAGTCATAGCATATGATATCAGAAATAAAATCTAAGACAAGACAAATATAGCATGCATATAGAATAAGCTAACTCCACGTAGACATCATCACAGAAAATTCATCTCTAGCATGAGATGAAAAAAAAGGAAAGAAGTAAAGATAAAGGAAAAATAGAACTATTTACAATGCGGCACGCAGAGAAATAAGAAAAACGTGATGCATGGTAAAATGAGAAAAAGTGATGGAAATAAGAGAAAATAAGTGCAAAAGCGGAAAGTGGCGTGAAAAACTAAAAATAAAGGTGGCAAAGCGCAAAAAAGAACGTGAGAACTCACTCCCCCAAGCTAAACGGCACAGTGTCCTCAATGTGCAAAGTGTGGCACACCGAAAAGACAAGAAATGTGAGGGGCAAGTGAGGATGCATGCATGAAAAAAATGAAAATAAAAAGAGAGAAAAAAAAGAAATGAAAATATGATGCGGACATGATGCATGCACAGATAGGAGTGATACGAATATAAATGTGTCACCAAAAACTCTCCCTCTCTCCCAAAAAGATATAAAAAAATACGGCGAAATGAGAATCCCAAAATAAGTGAGGGGAGGGGGGTGGACAAATATGCAACGGGACCCAGCAGAAACGGGCAGCGCAACGGCAGGAAAGAATCGATGGCATCAAGGGTGCCTAAGAAGGTGGCGCTGCACCGTCTCCGTCCCGAGGCGGAGGTGGTGGAGGTGGAAGAGGCTGCTGAGCGGGGGTGGGTGTGGTAGTGGCAGCAGGCTGAGTGTGTGTGGGGGTGGGAACCTGCTGGGTGGGTGGGGGTACGCACGGAAGACGCTCCAAGACCTGGGTGAGATAGTAGTGGATCTGGGGGATCAGGTCGAAGCGTCCAGCCATCGTAGAGACGGTGGAGGACAGGGTCCTAAGGTCAGCTCAGAGACCACTCACCGCCAACTCAAGAGCACGAATGCTCTGCAGTACAGTGTCGGGCGGGGGTGGTGCAGAGGGACGCACCGGTCTAGGCTGCGCAGGACGAGGCTGGCGTACGCGTGTGGAGTATGTAACAGGCTCAGCAAGGAAGGGGACAAAAGGTGCCATGCCTGCAAAAGTGGGCCTGGCCTCGGTGTGAGGCCGGGACACCGGCTGGTGAGAGGCGGAGGCAGCGGCAGTGAAGGAAGCGTGCAAAAGTGGCAACGAGGTGGCCAGAGAGGTCTGTGGCACAGAAGTGTGGACAGACGCCACGACGCTCTCAGAGAATACGGCGGCAGTGGAGACAGAGGACTCTCCGCACTCGACAATGGTCGGCGGGCGCTCGGGTGGGGCAGAAGAAATCGGCTCGGCAGACAGAGGGCCAGTGGTGGTAGTGGGTGCGGAGGTGGTGACAGTAGTGACAGCCGCAGAAGTGGTGGAAGTGGGCTCAGCTGAGGTACTCGTGACACTGACAGAGGTGGGGACAGAAGTGTCAGGAGCAGCGGAAACATCTGTTATGGGCTGAGGGGCCACAGGGTCGACGGGGTCGGCAGCAGGCTCGGCAGGGTGTGCAGCAGGGTCTGCGGGGGCAGCGTGGGCAGCGTGGGCAGCATGGGCCTGCTCGGCCTCCTCGGCCTCGAGCACGTAAGCGGCGGGGATGAGGACATCCATCTCTGGGAGCCAGTCAACGTGGGCTGGTGCAATCTGAGTCCGAGCAGGGCTCGGGAGAATCATGTAATCGGCCCCGTAGGGGCCGTGCAACCAGACCCAATGACGCTCACCATGCGGACGAAGCATCTTCATCCGGGCCATGACGTCTATCGACAACGAAGTGGGGCCCGATACTCGCCGCAGGTCGTCAGGCAGGTCCTCGCCCGTCATCATGGTAAGCAAGGTGATCAGGCCGCCGCAGCATATCGGTGAGCGAGCGCCCACCGACACAATGATGCGGTCTAAAAACCAAGCCGTAATGTCGATCACGACGGCTGGGACAAGCTCGTGTCCATCCCTAGATAGAGCTCTGGGACGCGTCATCGCGTAGAGCATGTAAAGCTCTGGCGTAGACATCGTGCCCGGCTCATATCTGGCCAAAAAGGTAGTCGCCATAAGGCGCTGGGCAATACGTAGGCAGGGGTGGACAATGGCCGAGGCCTTGGCCCTACTAGGGTCAAAGGCGGCGTGAAGACCTGTAATCCGGGCCCAAAAGGCACCGGCGTCGAAGGAAGGTGGGGGGATATGGGTGGGGCCGTAACCGTGATCGGCTCCGGGGACAGCGGGCCACGAGAAGAATGCTCTCATCATATCGAGAGTGACCTGGCACTCTTGATCCATGAACCGAAACGAGCATCCCTCGTCGGTCCGGGCGATCGAACTCAAAACCTCAAGTGTCGGGCGGGTGAACGTGTCCGCCGACACCTGAAGGAAGTCGCGCCAACCCACGTTGTCGTACAACGTGAGTATCCCCTCTAGTACCCCCAGGCGTCCAAGGTCAGCGAGGTGTGCAAACCTGGAGGGTACGATCGAGCGCTGGGAGATACGGTCGAAGACGGCGCGGTGTGCGTCGTCTCGGAACGTGATCCCGAGCGGCCCGACCAGTGGAGCCGGTGGTGGTGGCTGTGCGGCGGCGGGGAGTGGCTGTGTGGGCTGTGCGGGCTGTGGGTGCGCTGCAGGCTGTGCGGGGGTGTGCGGGGCCTGCAGGCTGTGCCGGGTGTGTGGGTGAAGGCGGAGGAGAGTCCTCCACCAAGTGGGAGGGGCCGGGCTCGTCCGACCGCTTCCGCTTGGCGGAAGCTCTCGTCGACCGCGGCCGTGTCCGGGGCGGCATATTGGCCCCGAGCGCGCCGAAAAGTGAAAAAAAGTGCGGTGCGTGTAAAAGAATGGAAAGAGTATACCCAAACACGCCACGAGTGCTAAGCAGTGGAAGCGTGCAAAGTCCGCGCCTCCACGAAGTCCTGAGCAGCCCGTAGAAGCTCCCCTGGCCTCCCCTAAGCTCCAATAAGCACCCGGAGGTGATCGGACGGGCGGCCGCCGGCGACGACTCGGGCGAGGCGTCGGCGTGCTCGGCCGGCGGTGGCGGGCCGAGTGGCGGCGGGGCAGAGGCAGTCGGGCGAGTGAGGGGCTGAGCGAAGCGAGATCGGGCGAGGGGAGCTGAGGGGGCGCTGGCGAATTGGGGATTTGCAATTTCGAAAACCGCGCCCCCCTCGCCCCTTATATATAAAAAAGTTACGACTCGGCCGAGTGACGTGGTCACTCGGCCGAGCGAGGCCAATGAAAATTTCCTCCCTGCTATCGCTTCGGCCGAGTGGCTTTACTTCACTCGGCCGAGGCTGGCAAAGCCACTCGGCATGACTCGCCCTAGGAGGGTATCCGTTTTACTCGGCCGAGTGAGAATGTATACTCGGCCGAGTAGCAGTTCTAATGAAATGAGGAAAATAGACAGAGAGTTGGGTACAGCAGACTTCCCTCGTTCGTGAGCGGCTCGGTCGGACGAACTTCTGTACTCGGCCGAGTGACTAGTATGCTCGGCCGAGTGAGCCTTGTATTCTGCTGTTTGTCTTCGTTTTGGCTCTAAACTCCGTCTTTCTTCCTCCAGTCGATTTCATGCTCCTCCTAAGCGTCGAACGCCTTCTTGGGGCGCTCCTCGTCGTCTCGTTCATCCTCCTCATGATGGATCTACCTATCTCCTCTCCTGTCAAGAAAAATAGGACCATTTATCACAAAAATTTTGGGGCGAACGACTCAAAACACTAAAAATTTCTTAAAACGAAAATAAAGAAAAAGTAAAAATAAAGCAAAAACCGTCGGGTTGCCTCCCGACAAGCGCTCGTTTAAGGTCGTGAGCTCTACCCCCTATAATTTTCAATCAATGCGGGATGTTTGGTGCATACGGGATGCACCCATCGAACTTTCCGGGGAGAACGCTTGGATTTGGAAGTTGCGGCGTCGTGTTCTCCCGCGGTGGTCTCTCGTCTCGAATAGTGTTGGGGGGAGGCTCCCCCAAGCTAGCGTTTGCTCCGGTCAACGGCTTAACCGGTGATGCCGGTCTCCGTGCCGGCGGAGCTTTCTTCGGAGACTTTAATTTCGAGAGCTTGCAGAGCTCTCAAATCCTTGCGACATCAGCGTCGCCTTCATCTTCTTCAGCAGAGAGGTCAGGGGAATCATCTTTATTCTCTTCATGGCCTAAGTCCGGGCCTTCTTCAAAATCTTCATCGAAAAGAGCGCCAATCGAGTGAGGAATCGCCTCCTCTATCACCTCATCAAGGAGGTCCATGTAGTCAAGTTCCTCGTGATAAGGCATATGCTTCATAGCCTTAGGAATGTGGAGCTCCACCTCAATGTTTCCAACGTTTAAGGTTAAGGTACCTTCGCGCACGTCGACGATGACTCCGGCGGTGGCGAGGAATGGGCGTCCAAGTATCAATGAGGTGTCTCCCTCCTCCTTAACGTCCATGATCACAAAGTCACATGGCAAGCATATTCCACCTGGGACTTGTAGCGGTATGTCTTCGGCGATCCCCACCGGCCTTGTTATCCGTCCATCGGCTAATTGAATGCGCATGTCGGTGGGTTTCAACTTTGTCCCGGTGTTTAGCCTTAATAACATGGAGAGGGGCATGAGGCTTACACTAGCCCCAAGATCAACCAACGCCTTTTAAAGAGGAACGCCGCCCAAGGTGCAAGGAATCCGAAAACTCCCCGGATCTTTGAATTTCGCCGGCTCCTTTTCTCTCTTAGTAAACCAAGAGCCCTCCTCGGCTAGCATGATCTTCTCCTTCCTCTTTCTCCCCGAAATCAAGTCCTTCAAGAATTTGGCATATGTGGGGATCTCGACGATGGCGTCAAGGAAGGGAATGTTAAGACTAACTCCTCTTAGGTACTCGAGAAATTTTGCTAGCCTTTTTTCCATTTTCGCTCTAGCGAGCCTTTGGGGGAATGGGACCGGTGGCATGAAGCGCCTTTCCTCAATCAATTTCTCCGCTCTAGATTTCTCCTCGTCTCGTGGCTCCTTCTCTTTTTCAACTTCAACTATTGGCTCAATTGGCTCCAAGCTTTCCTCCACGGGCTCCTCGGTAGGAATCATGGCGGGGGTGGTGTCCTTCCCGCCTCTAGTAGTAACGGCAACTACGGCGTTGATGTGGCCGGTGTTGCCCCGTGGGTTTTACTCCGGTTGCGCCGGCAACCGTTGAGTGTTCCGATTGAGTAAAGCCAATTGCTCCGATATTTGAGCCACTACGGTATTAAGGGAGTCTTGCCCCGCCTTCAAGCTAGCATTTACCTTATTTTGCTTGACCATGAACGCCTCCACTCTAGTTTTGAAGTCGGATCGTTGTGGAGCTTGTGGAGGGTTTTGGTTTTGATTCCTCCACCCTTGGTTGTATCCGGGAGGCCTATATGGTGGAACTTGTTGCTTTGGTTGAAAGTTTTGTTGTGGAGGCCCCCTCGGCGGATAGTATTGTGGTTGGGGTGGTGGTGGTCGAGCTTGATTAGGCGGTTGTTGTGGCGGGTTCAAAGCTCCTTCATTGTTGACGTAGGAGAATCCCGGATGATTTCTTGCGGCCGGATTGGACCAATACACTTGGTTCCCCGCAACATATTGTACTTGCTCCAAGGATCCTTCTCCTTGCTCTCCTCCCGAGTACATGGCTTGAGATTGGTCTTGCCAATCACACATTTGGTTCGTCGGCGCGGAGGTGGAAGGGCTTCCTTGGGGCTCCGTGATGAACTTCTCCAATCTCTCCACCACCTTGTGGAGAGAATCAAATTTGCTCGTAAGCTCCGCTACGGCCTTCGCCTCGTAGATGCTAGTTGGCTTTAAGGAGGACATAGAGTGTCCTCGCTCATCGCCCCATTGTTGGTTATTTGAGGCCATCTCCTCAATTAGGGCCGTAGCTTCCTCGGGAGTCTTTGACAAGATTGCACCATTCGCCGCGGCATCAATAATTTGTTTGGTCCCCGGTTGGAGACCGTTGTAGAAGCTATGCACTAACTCCCAATCTTCTATACTGTGGTGCGGGCATTGATGCTGTAAATCCTTAAATCGCTCCCAAGCTTCATAGAGCGTCTCATGTGGTCCTTGCTTGAAGGACATGAGAGCGCTCCGGATCTTCACCGTCTTGGATGGCGGATAGAATTTGTCAATGAATGCATCCGCCAACCCGTCCCAAGAGGTGAAAACTCCGTCAGCCTGCGTCCTCAGCCAATAGAGTGCCTTGTCCTTTAGCGTGAAGGGGAAGAGACGCAGTCTGATGGCATCGATGGGGACCCCCGGCATTTGGAATGTGGCGCACTTCAACAAGAATGATTGGATGTGGTAGTGGGGGTTCTCATGGGCGTTCCCATGAAATGGGTCTTGTTGCATCAAAACCACCAATCCAGTCTTTAGCTCGAAGTTCTTGTCGGCCGCTAACTCCGGCACGGCAATGGATGATGTAGTAGAAGAGGTCTTAGGCCGAAGCCTATCGCGAATAGAAATTATTCTCGCCATCCTTGCCGCCAATTCTTCGGGAGTTTCCGGGTTGGTCATAAACCGCCCTTCCGGATATTGTCTCCTTTCCGCTCTAAGTCTCCGCGCGGTACGTTCGATCTCGGGATCAAATAATAAAGCTTCGGGGTCTGCCGTAGATCTCGTGTACATGCACAGGGAAAAAAAGAGTTTCAAAGAGATGATTAGTACCGTGGAAGGGTTAGGTAAGAATAGTAAAGGAAATAATAATGATAATAATAAAAAATAAAAATAAAAGAAAGAAGTAGCTAGGGTGAAAAAGAATCAAACGCAATCGCCTCCCCGGCAACGGCGCCAAAAACTTGATCGCACCCCGGATACACGTCCCGGAGCGACTGTTGTAGTTTTACCGCAAGCGCACGGTATAGCAGCGAGCGGGTATCGAACACAGGGAGGACGAATGACCGTGCTTGTTCCTAATCAACCTGGCTATTCAAGAGAGATAATTGCCTTGGGCGATCCTGTCACAATCGTCAGACAAATGTGCGAAATATCAATCAAATAAAGAACGCCTAGGGAATGGGGAATCCCCGCTACTCACCGCATTTCATAAAAGTGGTTCTTCGGTATTAAAATTGCTAGAATGGGAATTCGGATGAACTAGTTGCAACTGAATGAAGAACCAAGCTCACGCTCTCGCGCTGTTGCCGGTCTATAGCTTTCCTAGGTTCGGGTCCAATCTCTTGCAAACCCTAGCCTAGGGAAGCTAGCATTAGGATCAACATCATCGTCCAATCGTGCATCGAGCCCAATCTCTTGTAAACTCGGTCCACGATCTAGATTAGGATAGTTCCTACCCGTCCAATCTCTTGCAAACGGGTATCGGCATGGAATTGCACCCGGAAATCCTAGTATCGGTCCAATCTCTTGCAAACCGATACTTCGAAAATCCGACTCCAACCCAATTCGGATTTCTAGGGCTTCCTATCGAATTGGGATCCAATCTCTTGCAAATCCCAATCGATATGAATACCTAGCCATCCGTAGTAAATCGATCCCAATCTAATCTCTAATAACAATCCTAGCTCAATTTCTACCAATTCATCACAATTATGAAATAGGGCTTGTAGGGTTCATCCCCACGCCCCAAGCCGTGGAGACTACTCACAAATCATAGCAATATCACAAATTTGATCAATGAAATAAGCAATAGAATTCATCACAAATATTGAGATAAACAATAAAAATAGAATTTTTAGGGAAGAGAGATGCAAACCAATGGAGTTCTTCAATTGAGCCAACAAAAATCCAAGTTTTTCCTCTTCTCCAATCACAATAATAAAGCTAAAAAGTAATCTAAAAAGCTGCAAAAAATCTAAGAGATGGCTCCTAAAACTAGGGTAAAAACAGGGCTTAAATAGCCCCAAAAATCGTCCAAAAATCCTGACCAAAACGCCCCTGCACAGCCTGTTTTCCGCAAATTTCGCTACAGGCAGCGCATCGCACTCGGCCGAGTGACAAAAGTCGCTCAGCCGAGTGAGGAACCCTGTAATTTTCCAGTAAGTCAGGGCCTTCAGGGGTCTTCACTTCGGGAGCGGCTCGGCCGAGTGCGTTGTCGTCACTCGGCCGATGGCTTCACTGCACTCGAGCGGACGGGATTTACCACTCGGCCGAGTGGGTCTTCTGAAGCTCAGGTGGCCGAAAAACAGTAACTTCAATGTTTTGGAGGGGCTTCGTCTGGGCGCCACTCGGGCGGACGTGGGATCGTCACTCGGCCGATGTGGTCTCCGTCGCTCGGCCGAGTACACATGGAAATCGTGTCTGAACGGGTCGGCCGAGCGGTGTCTCGCTGGTCGGCCGAGTGGCTCCTCCACTCGGCCGAGTGGGACACAAAAAATGCCCAATCTGATTGTTTTGGCCTCCTCGTCGCTCCTGCGACGTCCATTCTTCTTCTGCTCCTCTCCAATAGCAAAATACCCCTCCGGGAGGTCGTCGGTGGCCGTCTAGAGTAAGCGCATCTCGAGATCACTCCAAATCACGCCAAATCACCTGAAGTGCGACAAAAACAACAAATCGTGAAAAGCATCGCAATATCGTCGATATATCGTGAAAAACATGATTTGGGCGATCTAAATGGCATGCAAACATGCGGAAAAAGGTGTAAAATAAGGAGTGATCAGGCTTAAACGAAATATTTTCTTTCGTCTGACTCTCCGTCTGCCCCTATCCAAATTAGACCTCTCTTCACTCTCCTTAAGGTTGTTCGATCTTCGATGGCTCCTAAGAAGCCAATTGGCAAACGAAAAGCTCGTTCTCCATCTCCTTTTGTCGAACATCTTTGGATTATTACCAGAAGAAATCAGACTATGACGATGATCCTTCTTGATGCATCTCATCAGGTGATTCTTACCACATATCGATCGCGAGATCAGCCATCATATTCCACACAGCCACACTCGCAAGGTCAACGTCTGACTCAGACAGCAATCCCTCTTCCTGTCTGCAATAATCAAGAGTGTCAGCCATTTAACGTCAATCTTCTTTTTGCAAAGTTTATCCCAGAGAGATACATCACATTCTCTCACTTCTCTGGATTGTCAGTTTGGGAGTGCTGGGTTATTAGAGATTTGATGAGACACAAAGACCACATTCTTTTATCCAAATCAGGTTCGATTGTTTTATGCAAATCGCGTTAAGGACGAGATCTGTCGCCACGACACCGTGGTTCATGGTGTCCCTATTGTTCTCATGGCTGAGTTATTGGGAGCATTTCTTCACATTATCTCTACTGGCCAACTCCTGAGTGACATCGAGATTGACATGTCAAACCACGACATTCAAAGTGGTTCCACAGCGTCTCTCCTCATCCCTCAAGCCCAGTGACCTCCGTCCCCTATGTTGGATAGCAAATCTCATTCTCAAATCCAACCTAATCCCTAAGACAGGATCAGCTGATTACTTATAAGATGAGTATCACAGATCACTTTATGCTCTCCCTGGAGGGATCCATGTAAATTGGGCACATGTTATACTTGATCGGATGTTGGATACATCTCAGCTCATCTGGCCCACCATTTTTGTTGAGTATTGGACTCCCCGGATTTGGTTTTGGGTGATGAGCAAACATAAATATATCATGAACTAACAATTTATGAGCGCAGTTATGGAGATCGTCGCCAAATTCATGTGAACATCCAAAGCAACGTCTCAAGACTTCTCAAAGCGCGTGATCGCATGCCTAAAGCTTTGTTGAAGCTCAAGGACCTTTATTGAAGTCAAGAATGAAGATTGAAGCTTATGAAGACGGATCGTCAAGGTTTATTTATAGTCTTCTAGCTTCTTTACTTAGAATGTTAAGCCTTGAGTAGGACTTACATTATAATCTTCATTTCGCTCATGTCTTAGAGCTAGGATTATCATAGAAGCCATTAGAAACTTTCCTGAAGCCTATCGCTTCTTCCCTCGGCTTCTAGTGCATGTTAGTTGGTTCAAGAAGAACAACCAACCCACTAGATGACGATCTAGTCGGTCAGCAATTCCTCTTGAACCGACTAGAATGCCTTGCTCATTTCAGTTCATTCCCTGTTGGTCAATTAGTCGGTCAAAGAAGAGTCACCGACCGACTAGATGACGATCTAGTCGGTTAGGAATCCTTCTTGGACCGACTAGTTGAGCTTGCCTCTGAACAGCCTGAGTTACTGTTTCGAGTTAGTCGGTCAAAGAACGTTTGTCGACCGACTAGTTGAGAAACTAGTCGGTCAGCATTTGTTCTTAAACCGACTAATTCATCTTGTAGTCAACCTACTCTATTTCGACTGTTAGTCGGTCAAAGATCATTCACCGACCGACTAGTTGTGAAACTAGTCGGTCGACAAGTCTTCTTAGACCGACTAGTTGTCATCTCCTGTTCTTCGACCTTTTGGCTGTTCAACCGTTAGTCGGTCTACGTTGTATCACCGACCGACTAGTTGATGAACTAGTCGGTCAGTGATCCTTCTTTGACCGACTAGTCTGGTTCAGAATAGAGCCGTTGGGATCTTTTTGAACTCGTTTTTCCTTGCCCCTATAAATAGAATCCTGATTCATTTCTTGAACGGGTGAAGCAATATATTAGAGATATTTTTAGATCTAAAGAGAAGAGCAATCAACTCTATTTCCAAGCTCTCTCTTCTCACAAGAATCTCTCCCTCAAGTTCTTGAGCCCTAAATCCTCAAGAGAGATTCTCTCCATTGTGAGCCATTCAAGCTAGAAGCTTGATTCTAGGTCACCATCTCCACCCTAGGCTTCCATTGCTGGTCATCTTCTTGAAGCTAGGGTTTGGTGCCATCTTCCTCCATCAAAATCCCCCTTGCCCTAATTTGGTAAGAATACTCAAGGCATAGGTATTTTGTTGGTAAGCATTTCATTTCATTTACATTCGTTATTTGAATTGTATACTCTCGGTTGTGAGAGTTTGCGTGATCCCGGGTTGTGGGATTCACGGACATCATTTGTAGTTGGTTTGCACTTGCGAGGTTTTCGCAAGTGGGCATATTGGAAATCTTGAGTTAGGGTTTCTAACTCAAGTATCCAGAGGGGATCCGGGTGGTTGGGACGTAGGATCACCGGGAACAAGTCAGGGAGACTTGGGTGGATCCGAACCCATTAAACCATTTGTTTGCGTTTGCATTTATTCTTGTTGATCATTGTTATTCCACATTGTTGTTTGTTAATTGCATGATAATTAGGAATAACTCTCCCTATTATTTAAAAGTACTATTCACCCCCCTCTAGTACATGTGCAGTAGCTATACAGGGCACTACAATTGGTATCAGAGCCAAGGTTCAAAGCTACACATAGCCAAAGTTCAAAGCTATGACAAACAACGACTACAACGTCTTCAAGAACCGCGATGGAGCTTCTTCAGTTATGGAAGGACTATCCTCAGTCAGGCCTCCACACTTCAACGGTACAAACTATGGGTACTGGAAATGCCAGATGCAAATTTTCCTCCGGAGCGCTTCACTATGGAGAGCCACCATGACGGAGTATGTCGAGCCTTCCGAAGAAGATTTCGCGAAGTGGACTCCCACGGAGGTCTCCGCGGAAGTAGCCAATGCCAAGGCAATGAATGCCTTGAATTGTGCGTTGGAGCCCGAGGACTTCAACAAGATATGCACATGTAAGAGTGCATATCAAATATGGAACCAACTCCTCATATTGCACGAAGGATCGAGTACGGTAAAAGATTCTAAACTCGTCGTTGCTAATAAAGAATTTGAGTTGTTTCATATGGAGCAGGGCGAAACCATAAAGGAATATTACGCTCGCTTCGTGGATATATCAAACGACTTGGAAGCTCTTGGGAAGGTCTATACCCAAAAGGAGAAAGTCGCGAAGATTATCGACGGTCTTCCATCATATTGGGAAAAGCGTACCTTCGCCATCGAGGAAGGTAACGACATGAATAAATATACCGTCATACAACTAATGGGTACCTTGTTGTCTAACGAGGTACGCAAGGATAGTAAGATCCGAATGAAGGAAAAGATGAAAGCGTACTTGAAGCAAGATGAGCCAAAGAAAGAGGCGATTGCCTTCAAGGCCGCTCCATCTACCGATGATGAAGAATCGGAAGACGAATTGGACATGGAATCCATTGCCTGTATGTCAAGGAAGTTCGATCGATTCCTCCGAGAAGGTATATCTTTGAATAAATCTAAAGTTAGTTCGACTAATGCTTCTACTCCCGTGTGTTATAAATGCAACAAGCCAGGACACATCAAACCGGATTGTCCTCTCTACAAACACAATGAAAAGGGGAAAGCATCGAAGTACGACAAGTCGAGAAAGTACAAGAAAGGACTTGTTGGCACATTCACTGACTCCGAGGAGGATTCCTCAAGTGGAGAGTCGGATGTTGGACATGTGGAGAAAGCAAAACTTTGCTTCATGGCTAATGAGGCAAAAGATCGAAAGTCCTCATTCGATGAAAGCGAGGATGAAAGCGAGGATGGTAGCGAGGATGAAAGCGGAGAACCTACTATTGATGAAATGAGGTTAGCAAACCAAGAAATTTGGTCTAAATTTACTAAATTAGTAGATAGATATAATAAGACCAAAGATGAACTTGTTAGCCTCCAAACCTCTCCTAAGTCTACCATCACCAACAATGACACCATTGTTGAGACACTCGCCAATGAGAAAGCAAGTTTGCTTACTCATAATGGCTTGTTGAGAAATGAGGTGAAGTCCCTCAAATCTCAACTTGAGCATGTTCTTGTTGAGGATTCGGATGAACATGTGATAGCGGATTTGACGTCTCAATACTCAACTTTGAGTATTGAGAATAAGAATCTCAAATCACGTGTTTATGCACTCACATCGCAAGTATCCACTTTGGATGATTCTTTGCATTCTCTCAAAGAGAAGTATGAGTGCACGTTAGGCCGTATCAATGATTTCAATAAAGGTAAGGGCCATTTGGATAATATCCTAAATGACTTACTTCCGGCCAAACACCACATTGGCTTGGGGTATAAGATGGGAGACTCATCCAAATCGCCTACCACCTTTGTTAGGCCGACATTCGATGCCTCGACGAGTGGGAGCAAACACCCCATTGGTAGTTCTCCTACCAATAGTGCTTCCACTTCGTACACACCCCAGATTGGAAAGAAACCCACTTTGGGTAGACCTCCAAAGAGGGGTCATGCATTTTTGTACTCATATGCTATGCCACGTAGGAACACACATCCTACTCCACCGGTGCATGCAAATAATGATTTTTATGCTCCGCACCCACGAGCTCGTGCAAACACTCATATGAGACACCCACATGCACGTAATCATGCTCATGCACATCCTAATGCTTATGTTCACACATCTAATCCACATGTGAATGCCTTCTCTCATAATCATCCTCATGCATACACACCTCATGATTATCTACGTATGTATGCTGCACCACATCATGGATCTCATGCTCATCATAATGCTATTGCTAGATCTCATGCTCCTAGGCTACACGCACCACATAGAAATCAACCTTTTGTGCATGCAACCACTAGGAAGAGGATTCCCAAAATTTACACTATTTGGGGTCCCAAGAACACTAGCAATCATGATATGAATGTTTATGTGCAATCCTATATTAATAATGTTATTTTGAATGATGATTATGTTGGAAAGTCAAGTTCCTCTTGGACTTGGTTTCCGAAGGGTTAGTTCCTTTAACTCTTCAATGCTTGGTACCATGAGTTTATGATCATGTTATGGGTACCAAGGCATTTGATTATAAAATTGATTTTGATTACATTAACTCATGAGTTACAATTATTTTAATTTCGTATTTCAAATTTGTTGTCTAACCCATTGGATCCAAAAGGGTTTTTGGATACCAAAATGAAGTTTTCTAGGTTCAAGCCACCGTGGGATACCAACCCTACCAACCCCTCGATTTGCGAAGACTTTCATTCAAACGGAGTTGATGGTGCTTAGGTAATGCACCAATGTAGGGGGAGCTTAATGTTGTAAGTATGATATTACATTTGGTATCCATGAGGGTTGAATGCATGCTTGGTTAGAATCTATTTCTTTACATTGGTATCATTTTTTTCCTCCTAGCATGATAGAATTGTGAATGTCATAAATGCTTTGAAATTCGTATCTATTTTTGGCATGACATGTTTTAAACGTTATTATGATGATTTTCGTATTACTTTTATCACCTTGTCACTTCTCATCGCACACTTCACTTAGTTTTGATGTGCTTTTACTTTATGTTCATTTTCGATCGATATTGTGACATTTGATATTCTATGATGTGCACCACTCTTCTGATGGTTCATTCCTTTGTGCACATTTTATGTATGTCTCTGATATTGATTTCGTCGCTCGACGATTTATTTTGATTCAATAGCTTTAGTTGTATGAAAACATAGAATTGTTTTCCATTCACTAAAATAGCTATAAATGTTGATATTGGAGAGTAAATTCACTTCATCAATAAGTGAATTTACATTTGATATTTTGATGATTTAAGTTTTTGATTTTCGATTATGGTCTCATTGACACGCTTTAATTTTATTCGAATTTTATTTTGGTGTCATATGAAACGTGGTCGTATTCTTAGACTCCCATGCTTAATGAATTATTTGGCCATGATTAATTGTCATTGGCTTCCTCCCGCTCTTTTTGGATTATGCCAAAGGGGGAGAGATATAATAATGGCATGTGCTAAATGATAATTTACCATGAATCTAATTTGATATGTTAGATTCAGGGGGGAGTTAAGATATAAAATGGATTTCAAATCCTAAATTTCAAATATTGGATTTGAATTTTTACTTTCATCGTCTGCTTGATGTATGTGCTTATTATTTCATATGGAACTAATGTGTCATCAATGTAGGAGGAGTAAGTATATTCCATTTAGTTCATTATTTTTTATTATTATTTATGTTGGTTTGTCATCACCAAGAAGGGGGAGAATGTTGAGTATTGGACTCCCCGGATTTGGTTTTGGATGCTGAGCAAACATAAATATATCATGAACTAACAATTTATGAGCGTAGTTATGGAGATCGTCGCCAAATTCATGTGAACATCCAAAGCAACGTCTCAAGACTTCTCAAAGCGCGTGATCGCATGCCTAAAGCTTCGTTGAATATCAAGGACCTTTATTGAAGTCAAGAATGAAGATTGAAGCTTATGAAGACGGATCGTCAAGGTTTATTTATAGTCTTCTAGCTTCTTTACTTAGAATGTTAAGCCTTGAGTAGGACTTACATTATAATCTTCATTTCGCTCATGTCTTAGAGCTAGGATTATCATAGAAGCCATTAGAAACTTTCCCGAAGCCTATCGCTTCTTCCCTCGGCTTCTAGTGCATGTTAGTTGGTTCAAGAAGAACAACCAACCGACTAGATGACGATCTAGTCGGTCGGCAATTCCTCTTGAACCGACTAGAATGCCTTGCTCATTTCAGCTCATTCCCTGTTGGTCAATTAGTCGGTCAAAGAAGAGTCACCGACCGACTAGATGACGATCTAGTCGGTTAGGAATCCTTCTTGGACCGACTAGTTGAGCTTGCCTCTGAACAGCCTGAGTTACTGTTTCGAGTTAGTCGGTCAAATAACATTTGTCGATCGACTAGTTGAGAAACTAGTCGGTCAGCATTTGTTCTTAAACCGACTAATTCATCTTGTAGTCAACCTACTCTATTTCGACTGTTAGTCGGTCAAAGATCATTCACCGACCGACTAGTTGTGAAACTAGTCGGTCGACAAGTCTTCTTAGACCGACTAGTTGTCATCTCCTGTTCTTCGACCTTTTGGCTGTTCAACCGTTAGTCGGTCTACGTTGTATCACCGACCGACTAGTTGATGAACTAGTCGGTCAGTGATCCTTCTTTGACCGACTAGTCTGGTTCAGAATAGAGCCGTTGGGATCTTTTTGAACTCGTTTTTCCTTGCCCCTATAAAAAGAATCCTGATTCATTTCTTGAACGGGTGAAGTAATATATTAGAGATATTTTTAGATCTAAAGAGAAGAACAATCAACTCTATTTTCAAGCTCTCTCTTCTCACAAGAATCTCTCCCTCAAGTTCTTGAGCCCTAAATCCTCAAGAGAGATTCTCTCCATTGTGAGCCATTCAAGCTAGAAGCTTGATTCTAGGTCACCATCTCCACCCTAGGCTTCCATTGCTGGTCATCTTCTTGAAGCTAGGGTTTGGTGCCATCTTCCTCCATCAAAATCCCCCTTGCCCTAATTTGGTAAGAATACTCAAGGCATAGGTATTTTGTTGGTAAGCATTTCATTTCATTTACATTCGTTATTTGAATTGTATACTCTCGGTTGTGAGAGTTTGCGTGATCCCGGGTTGTGGGATTCACGGACATCGTTTGTAGTTAGTTTGCACTTGCGAGGTTTTCGCAAGTGGGCATATTGGAAATCTTGAGTTAGGGTTTCTAACTCAAGTATCCGGAGGGGATCCGGGTGGTTGGGACGTAGGATCACCGGGAACAAGTCAGGGAGACTTGGGTGGATCCGAACCCATTAAACCATTTGTTTGCGTTTGCATTTATTCTTGTTGATCGTTGTTATTCCGCATTGTTGTTTGTTAATTGCACGATAATTAGGAATAACTCTCCCTATTATTTAAAAGTACTATTCACCCCCCCTCTAGTACATGTGCAGTAGCTATACAGGGCACTACAATTGGTATCAGAGCCAAGGTTCAAAGCTATACAGCCAAAGTTCAAAGCTATGACGAACAACGACTACAACGTCTTCAAGAACCGCGATGGAGCTTCTTCAGTTATGGAAGGACTATCCTCAGTCAGGCCTCCACACTTCAACGGTACAAACTATGGGTACTGGAAATGCCGGATGCAAATTTTCCTTCGGAGCGCTTCACTATGGAGAGCCACCATGACGGAGTATGTCGAGCCTTCCGAAGAAGATTTCGCGAAGTGGACTCCCGCGGAGGTCGCCGTGGAAGTAGCCAATGCCAAGGCAATGAATGCCTTGAATTATGCGTTGGAGCCCGAGGACTTCAACAAGATATGCACATGTAAGAGTGCATATCAAATATGGAACCAACTCCTCATATTGCACGAAGGATCGAGTACGATAAAAGATTCTAAACTCGCCGTTGCTAATAAAGAATTTGAGTTGTTTCATATGAAGCAGGGCGAAACCATGAAGGAATATTACGCTCGCTTCGTGGATATATCAAACGACTTGGAAGCTCTTGGGAAGGTCTATACCCAAAAGGAGAAAGTCGCGAAGATTATCGACGGTCTTCCATCATATTAGGAAAAGCGTACCTTTGCCATCGAGGAAGGTAACGACATGAATAAATATACCGTCATACAACTAATGGGTACCTTGTTGTCTTACGAGGTACGCAAGGATAGTAAGATCCGAATGAAGGAAAAGATGAAAGCGTACTTGAAGCAAGATGAGCCAAAGAAAAAGGCGATTGCCTTCAAGGCCGCTCCATCTACCGATGATGAAGAATCGGAAGACGAATTGGACATGGAATCCATTGCCCGTATGGCAAGGAAGTTCGATCGATTCCTCCGAGAAGGTATATCTTTGAATAAATCTAAAGTTAGTTCGACTAATGTTTCTACTCCCGTGTGTTATAAATGCAACAAGCCAGGACACATCAAACTGGATTGTCCTCTCTACAAACACAAGGAAAAGGGGAAAGCATCAAAGTACGACAAGTCGAGAAAGTACAAGAAAGGACTTGTTGGCACATTCACTGACTCCGAGGAGGATTCCTCAAGTGGAGAGTCGGATGTTGGACATGTGGAGAAAGCAAAACTTTGCTTCATGGCTAATGAGGCAAAAGATCGAAAGTCCTCATTCGATGAAAGCGAGGATGAAAGCGAGGATGGTAGCGAGGATGAAAGCGGAGAACCTACTATTGATGAAATGAGGTTAGCAAACCAAGAAATTTGGTCTAAATTTACTAAATTAGTAGATAGATATAATAAGACCAAAGATGAACTTGTTAGCCTCCAAACCTCTCCTAAGTCTACCATCACCAACAATGACACCATTGTTGAGACACTTGCCAATGAGAAAGCAAGTTTGCTTACTCATAATGGCTTGTTGAGAAATGAGGTGAAGTCCCTCAAATCTCAACTTGAGCATGTTCTTGTTGAGGATTCGGATGAACATGTGATAGCGGATTTGACGTCTCAATACTCAACTTTGAGTATTGAGAATAAGAATCTCAAATCACGTGTTTATGCACTCACATCGCAAGTATCCACTTTGGATGATTCTTTGCATTCTCTCAAAGAGAAGTATGAGTGCACGTTAGGCCGTATCAATGATTTCAATAAAGGTAAGGGCCATTTGGATAATATCCTAAATGACTTACATCCGGCCAAACACCACATTGGCTTGGGGTATAAGATGGGAGACTCATCCAAATCGCCTACCACCTTTGTTAGGCAGACATCCGATGCCTCAACGAGTGGGAGCAAACACCCCATTGGTAGTTCTCCTACCAATAGTGCTTCCACTTCGTACACACCCCAGATTGGAAAGAAACCCACTTTGGGTAGACCTCCAAAGAGGGGTCATGCATTTTTGTACTCACATGCTATGCCACGTAGGAACACACATCCTACTCCACCGGTGCATGCAAATAATGATTTTTATGCTCCGCACCCACGAGCTCGTGCAAACACTCATATGAGACACCCACATGCACGTAATCATGCTCATGCACATCCTAATGCTTATGTTCACACATCTAATCCACATGTGAATGCCTTCTCTCATAATCATCCTCATGCATACACACCTCATGATTATCCACGTATGTATGCTACACCACATCATGGATCTCATGCTCATCATAATGCTATTGCTAGATCTCATGCTCCTAGGCCACATACACCACATAGAAATCAACCTTTTGTGCATGCAACCACTAGGAAGAGGATTCCCAAAATTTACACTATTTGGGGTCCCAAGAACACTAGCAATCATGATATGAATGTTTATGTGCAATCCTATATTAATAATGTTATTTTGAATGATGATTATGTTGGAAAGTCAAGTTCCTCTTGGACTTGGTTTCCGAAGGGTTAGTTCCTTTAACTCTTCAATGCTTGGTACCATGAGTTTATGATCATGTTATGGGTACCAAGGCATTTGATTATAAAATTGATTTTGATTACCACTTCTTGTCCTCCACCAGCACAGCTTTGATGTGTCTTATATTATCCTTATTTACTTTAGTGATCTACTATTTAGCATAATGATATGTATGAATTTTGGATGGAGGTGTATTTTGTACATTTGACATCATATAGACATATATATTTCTTATATGAGTGTATTGTTGGAAATGTGCCTTTGGTGTTGATAATTAATCTTATCCTACACTTCCAATATTGAATGATGACTATTATTGTATCCATATGAGATTTTTTGATACAAGCCTACTATGAATGGCTTAATGACAACGCCTTCATTTATAGTGTTATGTTGTTGTTTGTTGTGACTCCTTCCCCACTCCTTTTGGATTATGACAAAGGGAGAGAGAAATGAATATACAACAATAAAATATGAGAGATATGTATGGTTGAAATTTACATAACTATATGAATCTCCTTTCTTGATATGGTTATATGATTCAGGGGGAGTTACTCTTAAAAATGAATTCCAATATAATTAATTGACTTGATGTACTTATTTATGCTTCAACATACTCAATATGTATCATCATATGTTTCATGCCTTTTGTATTTATATATGTTGATTAGCTTTAGTGAATACAATACACAATTCATGTGATACACATATCATTGACAATGCATTGATGATTCATTATTTATATGTTTATCTGGACTAAAATGGTTGGCATTAATGCAGGGAGAGTAAGTATTTTAATTTCAAGTACAAATATTGATTATAATTATGATTGTTTGTCATCATCAAAAAGGGGGAGAATGTTGAATATTGAATCCCCCAATGTGTAGTTTTCATGATAAACAAACATAATCAATTATGACTAATCCACGTGTTTTGTAGTTATGCCGAGCATCATCTATATAGTTAAAGTCATATCATATGAGATGATGACTCAGATAATTAATGCAATGACATCAATCAATGAAGCATGGATATCTAAGAGTGAAAGCAAGGAAGTCAAAGCGTTGAACTCAACAAAGCTCCTTGGTTATTGTTCGCGTGTTTCATAAATGCTTTAAATATTTGTAACCGCAAGCGCACGGTGTCGTGTAGCGTTATACGAGTCGAACTCAGGGAGGCATCGTTGATTACTGATTTCTTTCAATGTTTGAAAGCTACTCAATCAAATAATGGTTGAGATAAGAAATAGGGATAAAATCAAAGGATAAAAGATCTAGGGCTTAGGATATCACCACCATTGAACTAGGGTTAATGTTGGATTAAAAGTTGACCCATTGTTGGATTCATTTGGACTTAGGAGAGGTCGTCTAACATATATATATAAGTTAATCTTAATTAATCTAAGCACATCAAAATTTGGATATAATTAAGTTTTAGAATGGTATCATACTTGAAGTCCATAGACAGATAAACTAAGTCATACTCAAAGAGAGGCTATCCTTCAGTCGCAGCACTGCTGTTCTACACAGCACAGTGCTGATCCAACAAAGTAATCAACAAATATAGACTACAATAAAAAACTAAATCAAAATTAGATTGCAGTGCATGCATTAAGTAAGATATATTGATTAAAGACTACACTGGGATATAAATAAGAACTGGGCTTGTTGGGTATGATATTAGTCATGACCGGTGTACGAAGCATAAAGCTACGACAACAACTACTGATACTAAGCCCAACCCCCTTATGACAGCTTACTATGACTACTACTCTCAGACTCTCTTACCTCACCTCAACCATACTACTTACCATCACAACTTGGCAAGTCTATTCACTCACATATCCCTCATTGGGGCTGCCATTGAGATGGTGATTGGTGAAGTACAAGAGGAGTAAAGGCAAAGAGTGAAGAGGAGCTCTCTCATTAAACCCAGCATAGAGTGGGATGATACCGAGTTGAGCATTGAAATTCGGTCCACTATCATGATCAAGAAAAGGGCTGGGTAGTAATAAGAACTCCTCGGAGATATTGAGAAGATGGGGTGGATCAGAAGAAAATAGTGTGGAGTAAGGTTGCAGTTGTAGGTGCAGTACTAATAACTTTGGTGTCGAAAATAGCTAAGAGTTGGAGGAGGTGGACGGGGAGTGGCATGATAGTAGTACAATGGTTACTAAAGTACTATTGGTTTCTCGACTAGCTAATTGGATGATGAAGGGGGAGCCTTAGGGTTAAGATTAGATGAAGCCATGGATACTATGCCGTCACAAGAATGAGTTCTATATGGGTTTTCATGGAAGATGTAGCCCGAGGAAGAACCAGGAAAAACATATGTAGTCTCAGGTCTCGCAACCTCGCATCCGGTACCGTAATTTTGGTTCTCTCCCATCAACACATCAACACTCGCATCATCATCCATCCTGCAGAGCGGCGTCATGGAACTATCTTTAGTAACATAATAGTATCGCAGATGATTTATTCGAGAAGGACAAAATAGTATCGACTTTGGTAGATATGGGTTTCCTTGCCGAGGAGGCTTCTGCAGCCATTGATAGGTGAAGTATGTTACTCAAAACTTGAAAAAGAGAAAGTCCTTCTAGTTTTTCATAACATATTACACTTATCAATGGATGCAGATGCCTCCTCAGTAAGTAAACCCATATCTACCAAAGTCGATACTGTTTTGTCATTCTCGGATAAATCATCAATGATACTGTTATGTTTCTGAAGATAGTTCCATAACGCCGCTCTGCAGGATGGCAGAGGAAGTGAGTGTTGAAGTGATGATGGAAGAGAACCTAAATCACGGTACCAGATGAGAGGTTGCGAGACCCGAGACTACATACATTCTTCCTGGTTCTTCCTCAGGCTACATCTACCATGAAAACACATAAAGAACTCATTCTTGTGCTGGCATAGTATACATGGCTTCCTATAATCTTAACCCTAAGGCTCCCCCTTCATCATCCGATCGTTTGGTAGAGGAACCATTAGTACTTTATCAACCACTGCACTACTACCATGCCACTCCCCATCCACCTCCTCCAACTACTAATGGTTTTCGTCCCGAAGATAAAGCTACTCCGCATATGGCTGCTACCCTAACCCACACTGTTTCCCTCTGCTCCAACCCATCCCCTCAATATCTCTGCAAAGTTCTTATTACTACCCAACCCTTTTCTTGATCTTGAAATTGGATTGAAATTCAACGTCCATCTCGGAATAATCACATTTCATGCTGGGTTTAATAAGAGAGCTCCTCTTCACTCATTGCCTCTGCTTCTCTTGTACTTCATCGATCACCACCTCAGTGGCAGCCCCAATGAAGGATAAGTGAGTTAGTGTCTTGCCAAGTTGTGATAATGATTAGTATGGTTGAAGTGAGGTAAGAGAGTCTAAGAGTAGTAGTAATAAGCTGGCATGAGGGGGTTGGGCTTAGTATCAGTAGTTGTTGCCATAGCTTTATGCTTTATACACCTGTCATGACTAATATCATACCCAACAAGCCTAGTTCTAATTTATACCCAGTGTAGTCTTTAATCAATACATCTTACTTAATGCATGCACTGCAATCTAATTTTAATCTAGTTTTTTGTTGTAGTCTAGATTTGTTGATTACTTTGTTGGATCAGCACTGCGTTGCATAGAACAATAGTGCTGTGATTGAAGGATATCCTCTCATTGAGTATGAATTCGTTTATCTCCCCATGGACTTCATGTTTGATACCAATCTACAACTTAATTATATCCAAACTTTGATCTATTTGGATTAATTAAGATTACGATTATATAGCATTATCTATCTTTAATCTCTTTCACACACACACACACATCATCTATATGATATATACATACATACATACATACATACATACATACATATATATATATATATATATATCAATGCAGGCAACCCATTGATAGGTTCTACCTCTTGAAAGTCCTTCATGGCTCCTCGGGGTCAGGTTGCTTCTCGGGGTCAGCCTCCAGACCTCGCTTCGGGTTTTCCCCCCCTCCGTCATGCTATGGGGAGAGTAGATCCTTCATGTATCAATGCAGGCAACCCATATCATCGGTGTTCATCGTACTGTCATCAAAGGATTAGAAATGCTACCCATAAAACAGTACCTTCTACTGATGTTGATCAAATTGATAAAACTATTGGCAAATCATCTGCTCATTTGAGGGTGGCAAAATCGGGGCGTGAAGCATGGAGTTCGCTCTTCTCTGTTGGACGTTCAGTTGAGAAACATAGCAAATGCAAATACGTTCCACCACGTGAGATCCCAACTGGTAAGGCTATCCCTTGGATCCCTAAAGAAGCGGTATCTGCTAATGTTGCAAAATGGAGTCGCACTCTTGCTGGTTATGTTGTGGGAGACAAACCATTTTACTCACACCTCCGAGCATGTGTACATCGGTTGTGGCGACCTAAAGGAAAGCTCCAGGTTCACTCCAGGGAAAATGGTTTTTTCTTCTTTGAATTTGAGTTAGAAGAAGATTGCAGCAGAGTTCTCCAAGAAGGGCCTTGGATGTTTGATAAAAGGGTGATAGTACTGCGACGTTGGACTCCAGAACTTATAATGGATAGAGATCTTTTGTCCTCAATTCCAGTATGGGTGAGATTTCCTGACCTTCCATTGAAATTTTGGTCTACAGATTGCATTAGTATTATTGCTAGCTCTGTAGGTAAGCCTTTATTTGTAGATAAGGCTACGGCTTCTGGAGAACGGTACTCTTATGCTAGATGTTTTATGGAAGTTGAGGCAAAGACAAAATTACCTAGCACCGTTGAGACTGCAGTGGAGGAGGAGGGAAATACGATCATTCGAATGGAGTACGAAAACCTACCCCCAAGTTGTTCATCGTGTGAATGTTTTGGACATTCCTCAGCCCAGTGTCCCTTCAAGAAGGTTTGTGTGGAGAAAACTAAATCAACTTCAAATGTGGATGGTAATGTGTTGGTTCCTGAAGCCACAACAGGAGAAGCAACAGGTGAGGGTCAAACAGCTACAAAGAACCCAATTGATGTTGAGTACACTGCAGCAGTTGTTTCTGATGTAGTTTCTTGTATTTTTGAGTATGGTGGTCCGTCTTCTGCACGCCCTACAGAAAATGTCCGTATAGATGACCCTGATAATGTTGGTAATGAAGATGAGGTTGATGGAAACTACGAGGATGAGTGGATGGAGGAGTTTGATGGGGATGCTACTATGAAGAATCAGGAGTGGGAGGAGGAAATGCGCCACTTTGCATCATCATTGAAGTCGATTAAAAAGAAAAATATAGATCTCCCTCGACGAAAAAGTTTAAGAATTCCTAGGAATTCTAAATATTAGGACTCAGACGCTGAGTTGAGATGTTGGATAATTTATGAATTGTTTTCTTTAGAGTTTTTATGTTTGGAGCTTTCTGTAATCCAATATTGTTATTGATGAGTTATATGAATAAAGTTGTTAACCCTTCATATATATATATATATATCACATATAACCCTAAACCGTAAAGCCTTAACCCTGCATATATTTCAATTTAATCTAAAACCAAATGTGCATTGCCCTCTTAAGAATTTATATGGTGTGATAACTGAATTCTCATACTCAGAGAATTATAATCTTTATCCAAATATCACATATAACCCTAAAACTTGTTGGGTATATTCTTTATCATGCTAGTGTTACGTATTATATGCCTATAGATTAACACGGATGCATACACATAAACACATAACACATATCATAAGGGGAATCGTGACAAGAAATTCTTATGTGCTCTGCCCAAATCCGCTCGATATCAGCTGGAATATGGCCCATGTAGGTCATCAAAAAGGCAATCTCCTCCTTTATCTTGTTCACATCTTCCATAACCTGTGTCAAGATTGCATGCACTTGCGCCATTCACGGAACCTTGGTGGACGAGGGAGTCTGTGCGACACTCTCCTGATGTGATGAAGAAGTAACTGACGGTCCTCGTAGTCACGCTTCTCCCTGCCTCGCATCCGGTACTGGTTCTTCCTCCTCCATCCGAGTGTACCCGCAAAGATCACGTCCTTGTCAACCCTAGTGAGCGATGTCGTGGCACTCGAGCCTGCCTAGGACTATGCCTCATCTCTTCGGTAGCCTTATGGACGGCCTCCTGAAAAGAATAGAAAAATATTTATATCCTAGCTCTATGCATTAAAACTGCTTAATATAATGTATACATAATATTATACTAACCGCCAGCGCTCGATTCGTAGCCATCTTCTCGGGATCATTGTACTTTGGGTGGGCCTTAGTAAGTGTCCGCTCCACCAAAGACTCGATACCCATGCGGCCCTACAACCAAAAGAAATAAGTTAGACCCATATTCTAGCATAACAAAATATTTGTTACAAATTTTAATTAAAACATTTTACCTCACGTGCCAACTCATACCCAATCTGGCTGAAGCTCTTCGAGTCGACATGATGCTCATAGCCTCGAGGAGCACTGCGGTTGCGGTGATAATTTTTGAATTTTTCTTTAAAAATTTACAGTATGCAGAAAAACACACATATAAAATATATTAAATTCACAAATATGAAATATACCTACCCTTCAGGAGACTCCCAAAAGAAACAATATCCAAATAACTGCATCGGGTCAGCACTATTGTCCAGACGCCAGTATCGCTCCCAGTCATCTGGGTACCATTCCCAGTACTTCTTTTTCAATTCATTACACCACCAGACAATTGTGTCCTTAATCTTGTTCATGTAGTAGCCCCAGGCCTTCGGATTGTGGTCCAAAATGTAATGCCTCTGTGACAGATAACAAACACATTAAACACATTAAATACATATTAAGAACCTAAAATTAAAAGATAGCTTACTTACATTGATCTCCTACCAACAGGCGACCAAGGACTCGTAGCGTTGATCCTTCCAGTTAAGGCACAAGATGAAGAAATCTGATCATTTTGCTTAGATAGCAAGGTAATGATTAAATTTTACAGACCACTGGCCAATGGGAGCATTGTGGTTCCACTGTATAACGACCCACTGCTTGTTTCTAGGAATCAACACCAAGATTCTCGTCCCACCTCGTCCCACCTTAGGCGGAGGGTATGTGCCTGCGAAAAACCAAATATACTAAATGCATACTTTCGATTGAAATAAATATTTTTACAACATATCCTGTTGTTGAAAGCACTCATCCTTAGCCGCCGTCATCCTCAGAGTAGCTTTGTTTTTTCAAAATCTCAATAACTTCATGCGGCATTTTTAAAACTTCCACCTGCCTCCTATTTGCCTCATCGTTCCTTGCGGCCGTTGGTACGGCAGCACGCTCTATTGTAGGGTCATATGAGATGAACACCACCGGCTCTTTTGGGACCTGCAGTGGGCTAGTCTGAGAAGTGGAGGCGACATGTGACATGGCTGACCTATGAGTATCAATATGAACATCATCTATGCCCTTTTCATCCATACGCCATAAGACAATTGCGAATTCAATTAGTTTAACCAACAGGACTGAACATTTAAACTAGAAATATGTGTACATATTGTCGTGGGTTGTGGGGTATGTGGGGAAGGGGGACATGTCCTGCAGTGCCTGAAGATATATAAAGAATTTTATGCAATTAGTTATCCAAAAATTAAAAGGTCCACATTATACAGACATACTAAAACTACAAAATAAACGTACCTGACCTAGAGGGCGGGGTGATATGTCACATGGGGGAGCCATGTCCTGCACTGCCTGAAAATATTTTGTAAATTTTAGTAATTATTTATCCAAAAAATTATTCCAAACACATTACACGGCAATACTAAAACTACAAAATAAGCATACCTGAAACAGAGGGCCGGTGGGTATGGGGGATCCCTGTAGCCGCTGAAAAACCCTTGGTAAAAACTATCTTTATCTGCACTTCATAATATTTATTAATAAACAGAAAAATTTATGTTTAAATGCTGTAAATATTTGCGTAATTTATATGAAATAAAAGTGATGTAAAAAAATGCAAAAATTCATACTCTTTATTGATTCCAGGCCAAATCATCGTCGAAAATTAAGATTTATACATTTACATGTTTTTAGTGCTTAGTAATGAAAAAAGTTCAACAAGTTGAGGTTGATGTTGAAGCCCGTTGTGCCCGAGTCCAAACGATAGATAAAAGGGCTTTGGTTATTGTGTTTCTTCATCTTATGCACTCCGCTACTACAATACCCGTGCCTGTGATCGCCAAATCGGGTATATCCCCATGCAAAGGTGCAATGTCATCGGTTGTTTCATTATTTGTCTCGATTGAAAAATCGTCCACAACGTCATCAGCTACGAGTACAACATCGTTGTCATCTTCATTGCCCTCTTGAGAACCCATTTCATCCGGTGCATATGCTCCAGGCAGATTTCTAAGAATCATCCAAACAGTGTCAACCATTATATCTTTAACATAAAAACATTGTTTTGCTTGCGAGGCAAACATGAACTTCTCCTGCAGATAGATTTCCTTCGTCAGATTAACGCCAGTGAATCCCAAGTCATCCTTCTTTCCTTGCTCACACCACCGCACCTTAAACATATCATGGCTCATTTCCTTCTGATAGCCATACAAATCTCTACCACGTCTTCAACCTGGCCATAATAGAAGATTTACCCTTCTTTTGGTTGTTGATCTTTGGAACTTGCATGTGACAACTGCAAAAAGGAGGAGAAGATTCCACTATTATGGGTGCATCGGTCCTTCTCGACCTCCATGGTATTAAATCTATATTCATTGATAGAATAACCTCCATAACGATGTACTGTGCCGTCAGGACCTCTGGCATAGTTTTGGATCTCCTCGGATAGCTGTGCACCACTAGCACATTGCTCTGCCACCTTTAAGATAAATAAGAATCGCAGTCATATATGCACGTTCTCGATATTGATTCTATTGAGGGATGTATACCCTTAGTTCATTTGTATTTGATGCAAATGGATTTTAATGGGATTAATTGCATTTGATACAAAATAATTTAAATACGTCGCAGAATGTTTGCGAGCCTATTTATAAAATGCATAGAAATAAAGAGGATTTTTCCACGAAAGTCAGGGAGAAAACCGTGCTCAAATAGGAGTCCAATTGAGCCTAATAAGTCTATTTAAAAGGTGTTTTAAATAGAAATGCCCTAAGAGTAAACATGCCCAAAATTCGTTTTACAAACGGGGCCCTTTCTTTTATAAGAAGGGGATACCCTTCTTTTTTGGGCTGCTGGCCCGGCCTAATTTGGGCCGGGCCACCTGAACTTGCTGGCGCCCGAAAGGGCGCCATCTGCGACCAAAATTTGGGCAGGCACACGCCTAGTTAGGGTCTGGGTGGGTGTGGCCCACTTGTGGGCCCCACCAAGCAGCTTACTTTTTGCTCCAAATGGCGCCTGTGTTTTTGATGAAAACGTGGGTTTTGAGCCATTTTTGAGAAGATGTTTGAGGGGTCAAACGTAGTCAGAATTGAGCCTCGTTTGTTTCTATGCGTTCACCGTTAAGTGCTCATTGATTTGATAGGTTGTATCTCTTGTGAAGCTCAACAGTGAGGGAGGAAAAATTCGCTAAAGATTGCCTTTGTGAAAGGCAAACTTTAGTTGATTTTTCCACTCCAAAACTTTAGTCGTACATCGGATATGATGAGAAGGGGAGTGGTCAGCCGCCGATATAAATAGGGGCCAATTCTCATCCTTGAAACTCGCACCAAGTCTCCAAATCCGAGAAGCTCCCAAAAGTTTTGAGCACGCTCGAATTAAGACTTAAATAAATTATTCCCTCTCTCCCTAATTCTTCCTTACTCCTGATCGGGCTCTAGCAAAGCTACAAAGGAGTTCAGATCGGATCCGAAGTTTTGACGGAGTATCCACTCAAGGTGAAATCTTCTTCGACACGTGGTTGGCTTGGCGACAAGGATGTTGCTCGTCTTGGGCCGCGGTGCAGTTTGGGAAGCGGTTCGGCTCAGAACGAGGTTCGGCTCGGGACGCGGTTCGGCTTGGGAGAAGCGGCGTAGGGCCAAAGAAACGTTACTGAAAACGACGCTTCGTATTCTGCGAAAAAAGTGAAAGATATGCAGTTTAATTGCAAATAGGTATGTAATTAAACATTCATTTATAATTGCAAATATGTTGATATATCTATCCTTAGGGGTTGGTCGGACCCAACCCCATGATAGTAGAGATTCTGGCTAGGGTTGTTCTCATTAGGGCTGTTCTTAAAATAGTTTTTAGATGTTTTTTCGCTGTTTGTTTGATTTCTTCGTCTGACCGACTTAGGCCAGAAGTTGATTTTATGACCCTAAGGACCCAGAAAACCGATCAATGTATCTGAGCTTGTTGATCTTGAGTACGGGTTTCGGGTTATGAGCTGACCCGACTTCATCGCTCTTACTGTACCAAGTCCCGATAACATGGGGATCTTATGATCGGTTGGGCGTTGTCGAGGGGCATGCCGTAAAACAAGTTCGTGAGGGATCTTGTGAGGGGTCTAGGGTGCCATAGATGATGGGGTCTTAACAGTGTTACAATGATATTAGAGCGATACCCATCAGTGGTATCAAAGCCAGGTCTACTTGATCTATAGTTTTTGCAATTATAAAATGTATACGATACAACATGTTTCTCCATCAGATGGAGGTTTTAAAATTAAACTATTGTCGTTCATATGTGATGTTTTGAATTTCGAAAAATTGGTTTTTTGAAAATTAGATCTAATTATAAAATCATGTGATAATTTTAATAGTTAGATCTTTAAAATTATACGATAATTTTGTTGTAACTTAGATTTATGAGATAATTTTAAGTTGCATGCTTAGCTAAATTATTTAGTTGATATTTTTAATGGTAAAATTGTTCTTCTTTATTATGTGATAATACAATGAAAACTTTTAGGATAGCCATTAAAAAATTTAAGGAAATTATATGATAATTGTTTGAAGGACATACTATGATTTAAACTTGTTTAAATACTTAATACATGATTAGGATAGCACCCTAAAATTCATTCCTTATAGTTGATAAGGACATTAATAAAAGTTATTAACGAATCCTAATAATTTCGAATTTTAGGATTCAACTAGTTGATAGGATTAACTAGTTTTAATGAAGCCATATCTAGTCGATGGCACATATATGAATAAAAGTTTCTTTCAATGGACCATAATCCGGTCTAGTGTTTTTCGACTAGTGTTGTGGATCACCCTAGCTCGACTGGGGATAGTGATCCTGGCCTAGCCAAATCCCTGGCCGTGTTCCACTAGATCACAAGGATGCAAATTATGATTATGTGACATCGTCGATTACATCTAGTCCATTACGTTCAAAATCTTTTTTAAAGTTAGCTGTAGCCCTCCTTGCTTTTGGATTTTGCAAACAAGGGATTCCCGTTATAGTTGTTGAGTCAACTCAAGTTGTAACATGGGCCATGTTTTGGGAACCAATTCCATTAAACATGAGATGTAGTTCGACCTAACCCAAACTGTCGCGTCGTGAACATAACCGAGTGCCGGTGTAAGTTAGGATTGGACATGAAGGCAAGGGTCTGACTAGACTAGACGTTATAATTTGTTGAGCCAACTCAAGGTCATAAGTGACTAGGGGTAAAAACCAGTAAGGGAATAACATACGATGTGATTGATGAAGAGTCATCTACCGATTGCAGAGTTACGCAACTTGTTGAGCCAACTCAAGATTGTGAGACTCAGGGTGGTTGGGTCGCTTTCCCACTAAATATTATTATTCGTTCATCTATATGGCTTAATATGATCGCTAAAATAGTGGGAGGATATAGTTGAATAAAAATCCATTTTAACTATATTTAAAAATCATTGAACATATGCTAAATTAGGATAGTTCTATGTTTTACTAGAAGGAATCCAAGATATAATATCCTAAAGGAAAATGTAAACTGGTCAAGATGATTGTTTAAGGAATATCAAGCCAAGATCAAGTTTGATAGTCTAAACCAAGTTCTCACTGATCTTAAAGTGTCCTTCCTAGCACAAGCTTACGGACAATGATTTGCTTGAGCTCTCTGTCCAACGAAATAAAAGCACGCTACATGTCACTCGCCTCTATGAGGGGCGGCTTGAACATAAGCAAGTTTCTTCATACAATTTATTGTGTCAACTCAAGGTAGTATGGAAAATGGGTTTGATCTGCAAGATTCAAAACTTCGATCAAATTATTTGCCTCGAGATTAGTGCAAGAGCAGTGCAAGACCATGTATCCAAATTAGACCTTGAGTTAAGCAATTTGTTGATTCAACTCAAGGTTGTGAAGCTCAAGTGTTTGGATACATGAGGTGCTTGCACAACTAATAATTTTTGTTGGGATAGTATTGTCAAAATATGATTTAGAACGGAGAAGGCATTGAGGAAAGTCGGCATGAGAAAGAAAATTTTGACTGTGATAAGAAAAGGCAAAAATAAGAGGAACTGAAAATGTGACATATTTGATGTCACGATTTCAGGATAATTGTTATACAAAAGGAGAACACATTTTGGCGAATGTCGTCACTTTGCTTCTGAAGCAATGTCGCGGTGTGAATGTTTTGTATACCGATATTGTATAAATATTAATACACAAATACGTAAGTTAGAAACTTTATCTATGGCAAAATAGACTAGGCCGTATTGATGAGAACAGACTTGACAAGTCACATAAAGAGAGTTTTGATCTCTCGTATTATGAGTCGAAAGACACTTATAAGTCTTGTCTCAAAGGTATGATGGCCAAACCTTCTGTAAGACAGTGGGTGAATGAGTTGGAGAACTCACGGTCTTATACATATGGATGTATCCTGACCCAAGTCTAAATCTGTCTAGATATGTTATACTTATTTTATTACGACACATGTTCTTGATGAAACACAAGTCTGATAAAATAAAGTACACAGTGCCAGAAGTATTTGAACTGCTTCGATCAGATTGAAGAGTCGAATACGTAGCTATATAATTCTTAGGTAATAAAAGAAAATGTGATTTTCTCTCAGGTCAAGTCTCTTAGCATATCGGTGTGTTGGAGAGCCTGAATCGCATTTTGTTAGACATGGTGTGATGCATGGAAAGTGACTCTGAGTTACAATCCTCCCTCTGGGTTAAGTCCTAGATAGTAATGCCTAGGTTCTTGATAAGGTACTGTGAGGACCTTATCAATATGATATTTCTTAAATTAATTGTTAGGAAGTTAAAGGATTACTCGAGTCTCGTGAGACGAAAAGTCGAGTAAGACATCATAGTTGATGACGGCCTAGAAAACTTCCAAGATGCCATTCGGAGTAGTGACTCTTAAGAAATGACTTGATGCAATCCAAAAAGGGTCCTTGCATGTAAACGAGGTATAGACTTTGGTTGACGTGCCCAAGGAAAGTGGTTCCTTTGGCTACAAGTGAAACTTCGAGATAGAAGATTAGTGCAGATAGAAGATAGTGAAGTACAAGTTATGCTGGTTGAGAATTATTATCATTAGAACTCCTATAAATGGATTGTGATGAAACTTTCTTGCCAACACATGTGTAAAGATTTATTCGGATTAGACTCGATGTAAATGCTCATGATGACTATGAAAACTAGAGTATTCATGTAAAGCCTGTTTTCTAAATATGATTTAGAACAACAAACTTATATGAATCATCGAGAGAGTTTTCAAGGTCAGTGGGAGCGAATTAAAAGCATGTGAGACATTAAGGAGCCGGAACATATATTTTGACAAAGTGGTCAAGGAATATGACACTTTATTAGAAATTATTATGAACCGTGGAGCTGACCAGTAACTATGTAGGATTATTCTCGTAATGTACGATGAGCTGGATGAGATCCAGGCAAATTAAATATTATGGATTCCAAGTGTACTGGCCACTTTTCTGATGTACGTATTCCGTGTGTATTTTGTTATTGTCTGTATTTTACACTTTGATTTTTATTTGTAGTTTCCCTAACTCAGACGTGTGACCGGATTTTGTGTTCGTGATCCTCTCGAAGGCGCGATCGTTCCGGTATTTTTCTTTTAATTTTTGGATACCAAAGGGCGAAGCTATAAAATCGGATTATCATTATTTATTAATGTTTTATTATTTCCTTTTCCAACTATTAGGTTACGGTTCGAATCTTTCAAAATTAAAGTTTTAAATTAAACTCTTTCAATTAATTTCCCTTCATAACCAACTCCATTCTTTTGAAACAAACTGAACATGTTCTTTTAATTAAAAAGGAAACAAAACCTTTTTGTTTGTTTTCGTTCCTCAATTGAACCCCACTTCCCCAGGCCCCACGAAATCACACGTTGTTCCTTTCCCCCACGTCACCGATCATGCGGATATTTCGCCTCAGAATCCCGTGCATGGGATTTTATCACCCCACGAATCACGTAACCGCCCCTCCCCATGTTCTTCTTCTGTTTCTCTTCTTATTAAACCCCCGGGGCACCACAGCACTCATCGAAAAGACCGCGAGAGCCCACGCCCAGCCTCAGCCGCCTCGCCGCCGACTTCTCACCACCAACACAGTTCCTCCACGCCGCTCCCCTTCCCTCCGACGTCCCTCTACACTACGAGCGCCACCGCCGCCAGCAAACAGTGCCCGTACCCGCTCCAACATCGCGCCTCCGCCCCGCAGCGCTCTCGATCTCGTCTTCCGCCATCTCCTCCTCCCGCCGTTCACGACGACCCCTACCTGGCTTCCCAGCCCGCTGCGCCATTGTCTCAAGGCCTCGCCGCCTTTTTCGACAACCTCCGCAATCCAACCCGTGCCCCATTCGCTTCAGTTGACGCCCGCCTTCCTCCTCTCGTCGCACCACCGGAACGACGTCAGCTCGCAGCCCCAAGCCCAGCGAACGCTGGCTCCAACCTCTCCTCCGGCCTACGCCCTTGCTGCCGCCTCCTCCAGCCACCAACCTCGCATTAATCCACTCTCCGCCACTTCGTTCGCCGCCAGTTCGCCGCCAGTCGCTGCCCAACCATGCCGTGGTCCTCACCTGCAAGTGACGAAGAGGTAACACTACAAACTGTGAGAAAATATTATTCCACATATTTTATTGTAGGTACACAGTTCACTCCATTATATGAAAACAGTAGTTTTTATAGTAAACTATGTTGGTATTACCTTTATATATAACCGAAGGTTAATATGTTATAATGATAGTTGTACAGGTGTAAGTACCAGTAAGTGTTAATACATGTTAGTAACATTAAGTGTAGAGACTGTTAGTAACCCTAACTAACGTACTTGTGTCATCACACGTAACCAACATGTTATTATTTAGTTTGTGTTATTATTATTGCTATTATCATGTGTTAGTAACCCTAATTCACATACTAGTCTGTCATCTTACCGTATAAATATATCTAGTGTTAGTGGCTGAGCATGTTAGTTGTTATAATGTTAACATGTTCCTTAGTTTGACATTAAATCCATTAATACAGAAACCATGCCTCCTCGCTCCTCTGTCAAACATACAGCCTAGCCCCCTACCTCTATCTCCTCTCCTCCATGCAACAACGCTCATACGACCAACAGCCTTCATCTCGCAAACTGAAGGCAACCAAGACCGCCTCGGAGCAACAGCAACGCCGCAGCGGTCACCTCGCCCCTCGCCCAGAAACGCAACGCCAGACCCCCACCTTCCTTCCTTTCGTCCAACGTCTCCCTCCCGCCTGCACACCGCCGAGGTCCACCGTAGTGCCGTCACAGATGAACCCAACTCGCCGCCTCGACCTCGTTTTTGACTCCTCTGAGCAATCCCCGATCCAGATCGCCTCTCCCGTCGTCGAGGCTCCGCTCGAAGGGCCACTCGCCGCCCGATCTCGCCTGCGCCGTCGGATCCGTCGCCTGGAAGTCGCGCCGCCGCCCAGCGCCGCCGATCCGTCGCCCCTGAGCCCAGTTTTGCCATCGCCCGCAACCTTCGCGAGCGCCTCCTCCCTCGTGCACGCGAACGCCGCCGGTGACCTCTTTTCCTCCGTTTGAAGCCCAGCTCCCTGCGGCCTGTCTTCGACCTCTCCTCGAGCTTCCGACACCTCCAACCCAAACACAACAGCAACACAACTCGGGAGTAAGTTCGTGAGATCCTACTTATTATTAACAACATATGATAACATTGCAGTGTGTGTAAGTTTGATAATATAATTATGATATGTAATAAATTATGAGGGTAGTACACTGGTTGGGTTTGTCAGCATACACCTGAATGAGCAGTAAGCTAGCCTATTTGATGTGTAGACTTATGTATATAAACAGTAGATTGATCTTATAAACATCCTATTATGACCTCTATAATATGATTATATCACATGAGTCATTTAAGTTAGATTATTATTGATATAGATAAATGTATGTTGTATCTAAACAGCAATTATACAAGTTAGTTCTAGAATATTTTATTTTAAAATTAGCTTAATATCAGAAATCCGATCTCGCTGATATCTCGCGCTCGCCGTTACGAGATCACATGTACACCCTAAAACCACCAATCAGGCAAGTGTACATTTACAATTTTTTTTAATATCGTCACATTTAAATGCTGAATCAGGAATTGCTAGTTTTGCCCCATGTCATGTTGCATATCATGCTTGTACACTTTTGCTTGAATGGTTATGGATGGAATGCGTTTTGATAGAACATATCGACGAAATAGAATACTTGAAATTGTGAAAATTGTGAATTCGTACGCCCAAGAGGCGAAATCGTGAAATCGTGATGTCGTGAGAGTCGACTAGGCCGGCTCGTGTTCCGGCAAACTTTTGGGTGGGGTTAGGGTTGAACGACTACTAAGCGTATGTAGGGGTCATGTCTTCAAGAACACCACCTATATGGTGGGTTAGTATCAATCACGATTATACCCCCGTGAGGAGAATGACTAACTCATCACGTCTTAAAGGCGGGAACCCTAGGAGCGAATAGAAAACACGGACGTGAAATTACAAATTGCCAAGTCATTACTTTATTTCAAACTGCTTAGAACTGCCATGCTATTTAATGTACACAATACACTTGTCACGCTATTTGCTGTACACACTACACTTTCCATGCTTACTACTGTACACACCACACTTGCTATGTTTACTGCTGTAAGCACCACGCTTGCCATGTTTATTGCTGTACACACACACCTGCCATGCTTGTTGCTGTACACATTACATCTTGCCATGTTCGTTACTTTGTGCACTACACTTCGCCTGCTGACTGCTTTACACACTACACTTGTCAGTGCTCACATATTTCTTACACTGCCATGCTTTAACTATGTAAATTCTATTTTGTCACTCTTATTGCTATGATTTTGAAAACCTTGCCGAGGGTCAAGTTTCTTTTTATCTTCTAAATCTTGCCGAGCGACCTTCGCTGACGTATATTTCCTTGTCTTGTGAAATATACGTCAGGTATTAGACAGGTTTGCGGAAGAGTGTGCTTAGAGACTAAGCAGGTTGACCAGGAGTGCCTTGCCGCTAAGTTCCTTCGCTGAGGAGCAACGTGCCTTCTCATCATCTTTGTAGTTGTTGTTTCTTTCAATTTGTATGGGCTTTATGACCCTCTTTTATTTCTGTCATTGTTGTAAACTCTCTTGAGATTCGAGATTGTAAATAAATTAATTATCTGTGTTATTTGAATTGCATGCAAGAACCTGCAAGTGTTATCACAGACGCGTAATGTGCCTAAACCAAGGAGGAAAAGAAAAAATGTATCTCTTTCTTGTTTTAGGCACATGCGGACCTTCGTCGCGTCCTCGCTCCCAAGTACAATGGGAAGCGGTGCGTGACACCAAGAGACTAAGGAAATTATTTGGATGAGATTCAAATGTGTGATCTAAAATGAACATAGAAACTCCTTAAGTCTATAACTAAAGATGGTTTAGCAGATTCACTTACAAAGGCTCTGCCTCGTAAGGTCTAGAGAGACTTATGTGTAAATGCGCTAAGAGGTATTGATTCGGGGTAAATATTGCATATTTAACACCTTATTTAGCCCCATTTTGCGCATATCTGGTACTTATTTGGTCTCTAGTACAATCGTATTTAGAATACCCTTAATTATTAGAGCAAACTCTCATTCTATGCACAAAACAACAATATACTAAGTATTTGTGCACTTTTTGTATTTTTCGTGCGAAGATCTCGATCTTACGATTCCAATGACTATTTATTTGTATTTTTCTGAGATCTGTGCTAATTACTATAAATTATTGAATGCAGGATACCAATTAAATGGAGAAATACGTCCAAAAGACTAATATAAGGGCCACGTGGCGGCCATCCACACAATCCCTGCCTTATCCGACGGCGTAGCACAACGAACGACGTGGCGATTCGACAACCATCCGATCTCGATCCAACGGTCAGATGCAATTCCCTGAAGCGATGCAGAGCGGGAGACGTGGCTTCCTTTGAGCCAGGCCGTTGGATGATGATCCAACGGATGGTGTTCACCCTGATTCGATCTCGGATTCTCTAGTGAAGCGGGCGCGTGCGGGCGAAGCTCCGATAGCGCTTGCCACATGTCGACAGCACGTCCGATCCCGCCTGGATCGGATGGCTAAGGAGTGCGCCGCTCCATGGGTTTGGGTTTTAAGTGAATTGGGAGCGGGTTTGAACCCGTTAAGCCCCTAAAACCTGCAATACTTCTATTTAAGCGTATTTTCTAGGGTTTTGGGGGTATTCTGGCGTATTTGGGGCTCTAGGAGCCATATTTGGCCGTGAAATTTTAAGGCCATGGAGACAGAGGCGAGAGCTATCATCTAAAGGAGATTTGGGGCTAATTGGAGAGTTTTGGTGATATAATTCCTAACTTTACTCTTCTTTTTGGTGTATTTAGCGCGTATTTTGAGTATTTGAACATGTATTTGTCTATGAATATGGTTACTTTTCTCTCCATGCGTGGCTATTACCTATTTGTGTTGGTCTTGATGTAGTTGGGGCTTTGTATTCTTTGGTTTGATGTCATGAAGCCCTATTTTGCATGTAAAATCGCGTATTTTATTAGTTTCTACTTGTATTATTCAAGTATATTCGTTGTTGATGTACTTGGATTGAATTTGATCTTTGCGGACTTATTCGTGGCATGATCCTTGCGGACATCGCCGTGACCCTTGCAGGCACATGAGCTTATGTTCTTTATGAAACTAATAATTTATTCGATACGTATGGTAATATTTTATGCTCTTTATTGCAATATTTTCCGACGTTTTCATACCCTTGCGGGGTGAAATGTCGTGTTATTTAGGTTAAGTAATTGATTCTGATGTTTTAGATCTTAATTCACACATATACCGTGAGGATGACGTACCGTGAGGATACGTCTATGTGTGCATACCCGGAGGGACCCGAGAGGGCGATGATCCGAGAGGCTCATCTATGAATCTTGATTTTGAACGTTCTGAACCAATTGATTAACCAAGACATCAATTACCATTGATTGCAAACCCCTAAAGAAATCACGACCAACACATCCTCTTGACTTTGGTACCCCAATATCGACTTCACCGTAATTATCGTAGGACTATCTTTTATTATTTTAAACCCTTGACACCATTACTCATATCTCTAATAGGTGGTTGTTTATTATCGTATTAATACTCTTTATAAACTGAAATTTGTGGTTTTGCAGGTTAGTTGTCCCGTGGATACGATACATGGACTCACCTGGATGATTACTTGTTCGGTCTCTTACACTTGGGAGTAGCGCTCACACATTTTGAGGCGAGTCAAGTTTTTGGCACCGTTGCCGGGGATAACAGTACTTGTGATCTACGATTTCAGTTAGTATGGAGTAACATTCGGTGAGATCCTTCCATCTTATAGTTTAGGATTTTTTATTAGTTTTTATTAGTTTTTTTGTTTTGTTATGTCTTTAAAAAAATTCAAAAAAATGGAATACATGAATTTCTATTGCACAAACAATTGGTATGATGCAGAGTACGATGTTGCACACAAGCATAAGATGGAGAAGCTCAAGATCGTTAATTTAATTAGACAGATTGTGGAACTTTCTTTCAGGCCTGGAGGAGGTTCACAGACATAGTATCGAGCTATCCGCAACATCGGTACACAAAGAAAGAGCTTATTGGTCCTTCCTATTTGGATTACGACCACAGCTGCAGGAATTTTTGGGAGCCATGACGCCAACAGAGGCGTGGAAATACATGGAGTCCTTACATGAGAATGATCAGACCATTAACGAGACTTCAGAGTGTGATTCAACGGAGCCTTCATGCCTTGATCAAGGAGAGCAAAGCGTAGACGTACCATTGCAACCCTTGAAAGAGGAAGTTTATTTGCTCATTCAGACATATGAGGCTACATCCCATCAATTCAAAGAAAACTTCCTTGCTCGGAGTCGGCAAATTCAGCAATCCATTGAAAGTCTTACTCTGATTGCCACTTGCTTAGAAGAAAATAATTCTTTTGAAATTCAATTTCAAGAATCTAATATGAGTTCATCTTCTATTGCAAGTATATCGAGCGAGCCATGTCACGATGAAGTCACGAATAGAAATATCAACATGGCAAGAAGTGGGTGCAAAGGAGAGGACGAGCTAGCAATTTTGGATGAACATGAGGAGGAGACAACTAGGGACATGTGTTTAGAGATTATCGCTATGGAGCCCGAACCACTCTTTCCCCCTGTTTTTCCCAAAATCATTTATCCCTCTTCCCATTGATTGAGCATCATACCAAGAGCAGTGCACATTTTTCAGGGAGTAGTCATCAACATTCTTTACTTTATTTTACTTACTTTGATGACTACATTTGAATTATTTTTATGGCAAAGAATTTTAGACTAAATTGGACTGACATAACTCATCTCTTACAGGACATACATAATCACTTTATAGAGATGCTTAGAGTTGTGTTGCTGGGGTCCTATTTAGTTCATGGAGGACGATTGCTAGCCGGGGAGCGCAAGGAACAAGTAGAACAACTTCCTCCACCATTAAAGATATGTGATCCACCATTTGACTACGGTGTGTTCTTTCCATTAGTATAGATTTTATATGCTTTTTAGGATGCTGGCTTTTGAATAAACTCGTACCACTTTCGATATTGAGGACAATGTCCATCTTTAGTTGGGGGAGTGTATGAGGTCTTAGGATTTTTTTTTAAAATAAAGCGAGAGAAAAGAATAATTCACCAATTCTCATCATTTAAAACTCCTTCACATACCACAAATGTGGATGATTATGCATTGATTGAGTTCTAAAAATTGTTTATGGCTTGAATTAATTATTTTTCATTCATGGAATTACTCGTTAATATGCTATTTATGAAAACTTTCAATTGCTATGATTAATATCTCGAAATAGTTTAACTTTATTTCATGCATACTACTGTGAAGCAAAATCTTAAGTATACACGATTTATTAGAACAGTCTTCAAGTTGAAGAGGAATTTGGCCTTTGTTACTAATGTTTATGTTCATATTTATGGGTGTTGAGTTGCTTACAAAAAAGAAAAAAGTGAAAAAGAAAAAAATACATCGCCCCCTTGAGTTCATTAATTAGCCGGGTCTTCGTGTCTCAGGAAGCATTTGAGATTCGCGTCGAAAGATGGATGAATGCGGAGTGTGTTGGATCTGGATCCTAGCCTAGAGGGGGGGGGGGTGAATAGGCTTATAAAAAATTCTCGTGCAACCCACGAGAAATCACACGCAGTTATAGGCACAACCAGAGTAATAAAAAGCAGACACAGAGTACACATCAGATTTACCCTGGTTCGGTCGTCCCAACGACCTACTCCAGCCCCCAAAGCTAATACTAGATTGAATAGTGCAATAGGTACAAAGTCACAAGTTAGAGCACGCTCAGAGCACTCTCTACGCCTCTACACTCGCCAGACTCTCAGTACCCCACACACAGTGTTTCCTCTCACTATCAATCCTAGCAAAGCTTTCTACCAGCTAGTCCCAAACTAGCTGGGTCCCACTTGTCTAGTCCCAACTAGACAAGTCCCAAAATAGTCCACAGAATAGGTAAAAGTTTCCCCACAGAGAACGTTACACTAAGACACAAATAAAAGAGTTTAAGGGTTTAGAAATGCTCAGTTTGTGTCCGTGTAGGCGTCTCTGTCAATCAGCACGTCGACAGCTCCAATCTGACGCAAACGGTGTCTCAATCCGACTCCTGGATGTCAAGATACACACTGGTCTGTGTGTAAAGAAATTCAGTTCAATCCTTTATAATCTGTCGGTCTGTGAGCATAGCAGCTCCTTAAAAATAGCAGTCGGTGCGTGTAGCAATTCAGTTCAATCTTATATCAATTAGGCCTGTGTGTCGAGCAACTTCTGATAATAACTCCTCGCCACGTCACCCTTTAAAACCTGTGCACAGAGTCTCGCAGTTGCCCCGCCACGTCAGCACATCTCCGCAGCGATTTCGTATTCACGCGGTTGCCAAATAATCTCCGCCGTCCGTTGTCTAGGCTTTGCTTCGATCCGCTGCCACGTCAGCCGTGATAGGCTTCTTCTCGGAGACTAGGGCATACAGGGTATCGGGTTCTTCGTCTTCTCCGGCGTTTGTTTCCGCGAGCTTTGAAGACGGTGGCGACAGCGGCACGGCGACTCGAGATCACGAGGGCGATGGTAGCGTCTCCACAGCAACAGGGCAGCGTTCGGTCTTCTCTGACGACGACTTCATGATGAAGAAGAGAGTGGCAGCGACGTTGACGGTGGATGACGACGGCGGCGAGTTCTTCAATGTGATGAGTCGACAGTGCCTCTGACTTCGGCAGTGGATGGTGGCGAGATCGAGAGCTCTGACTATGCGACCCAGTAGCGAGCTCCTTCGATGGCGATGGCAAGGCGGCGAGGCAACGATCTCCGACGGTAAGAGAAGAAGCAACAGGCGATCGCTCTTCTCGGTGACGGCGTCGAGCTGCGGGACTTGCAGGCAGCAGCTACTTCGAAGGAGGCATCGACGGCGAACAATGACGACTGCAGCCTCTCTTTGCTCAGCGAATGGTCGGAGTTCTATGGTGCAGCGATGGTTCTCGTCTCCGACAACGATGAGCTTTGGCGACGAGAACGGTGGCTTTGTTTCAGGGCAGCTTCACGATCAGATGACGACGGCGAACTCAACGTGTCTTCGGCGATGGGCAACAGCAGTTGATAGAGTTCGTCGACTGCGAGCTTTGGCGATGAGAGTGGCAAGACTTCGCTCTTCTTCTCACCGGTGCTCCTTCGACAATGAAGACGGCGGTGAACTTCGTCGGTTTTCTTCTTCTTGAGGCGGTCTCTGGCAGCGGGCTTTAGAGGCGGTGTCTTGGCGGTGACAGCACGCTGAAAAGCTTGACGGCGATGATCACGGTAGTGACGGCGACGTGGGTCGACGAAGGCGTCGGTGTGATGGTCCGCAGCAGCTTCTTGCGTAAGTGATGAAGAGGGTTGGCTTTTTGTAAAAGAGAATTCTCGTGGGATTCTTGAAGTTGCAGCCTCTTCAAACTTTCATAGCCCCCATCACAATTCTTATGTTGCCGAAAAAAAATGTGGCCTCTCTTAGTTTTTGTTGCCGCCCACACAAATATTTTGTATTTGCCGCAAAAAAATAGTAGTACCTCATCTAGGTTTTTATAGGCTATGGCTAGGGTTTTGGGAAGTTGTAGAATGATTAGGAGACGTCCCTATAATCAAGGAATTTGAAACGCCATAGGGATAGGAATAAGAAAAGATTAGGTACTTGAATATGATGTGAAATACGGTTTTTGAATTGGATCTCCATGGCATTTGACTTAATCAAATCAAAAATCAATATTGGATTTGCACCAATTACCAATTGATTTGATCCAATCATCTTTTGGCCAAGTCAAACTTCTTTGTGCACACACACACTCCTTCTCTCCCAATGTGCTATACGAATAGCAATTCCGCCAAAATAGCCTAGATATATTGTTTAGCCAAGCCTGAAACACACTAAGCACACACATTAGATATACCGACACGTTTGTCATCATCAAACCAAGATCCTAGATCGTTGCTTCCAACAATCTCCCCCTTTTGGTGATGACAAACCCATAAAAGATTTGAGCAATAAGGATGGGTGTGTGAAGTGTGGTGAAGGGTGTGATGCAATATGAATTGTGGAATGAGATAGTCAAACATTACAAAGTGTTACGCCTATTTGACCGAGACCCCAAAAGACACGAGCCCAGGAGCCCGCCTACTGGTCGAGAGCCCATCTGCGTCCTCAAGCCCATTCTACAAAAGCCCTATAAGGGATCTTCTCGAATGTCGATCCGATCCGGCCCCGATAACCCGCTGGTCACTCGCCCACTCCTGTGAAAACCGCTCCCCCGGACACGCGACCACTAAATGGCGTTAATGGGGAGGTGCTGGCATGGCGAAGAGAGCGGCGGCGAGAGGGCGGATTGATGGGGCACGATCGAGGGCAGGCGTGGGACGTGGGCCAGGGGCAGTCACACTGGGAGCTCTACAAAAGGACTAGGGAGACGACGAAGAACGGGACCGCATCTCAGGTAACAAAACCTAAGGTACTCCATCAACGACCTGGTTCCCCCATTTCATCTCCTTCCTCCCCCGCTCGCGCCGAGAGACGCCGTTACGATCTCCTCACGAGTCGAACCGTCTCCGCCGGGCCTCCTTTCTCAGATCTCTGTCTGACTTAGGTATCGGAGGGGATTTGGCCGGAACCAAGGTCCGGCCCCCTGACGAGCGTTCTTGTCTACGCAGGTGGACAGCTGATCAACGGGCCGAGGCTCCCCCTCGCCCCTCGCCGACCACGCAACCTGCTGGACGATCGAGGCTTCCCCTCGTCGTCCGATCGCCGAAGCCGAGCGCAACCCATCGAGGCCGAGCGTCTCGACCCGGGCCGAGGCTTCCCCTCACCCCTCGCCGACCACTCAACCTGCTGGACGATCGAGGCTTCCCCTCGTCGTTCGATCGCCGAAGCCGAGCGCAACCCATCGAGGCCGAGCGTCTCGACCCGGGCCGAGGCTTCCCCTCGCCCTTCGCCGAACACGCATCTAGCCGGGCGACTGAGGCTGCCCCTCGTCGTCCTACCTCCGAGGACGTGCTTGTCTGTCCGAGGCCGAGCGTCTCAACCAGGGCCGAGGCTTCCCCTCACCCCTTCAGCACCGATTCGAAGCCCCCCGAGGGACCCAAAGCGGGCCCCTTGACCACGTTGACCGGGTTCTTCACGGTCAACGCTTTGTAGTGAGAAAACACTCTGAAACACAAAGCATGCACAACAAATAGTAAATATAAAAGCATGCTCCCCCTTCTCTCAAGCTCCCCCTTCAACAAGTATTCAAGAATATTTCAAGCTCCCCCTTCAACAAAGCACAAAGCTGTCAAAATCTTTTCTTTCTCCCCCTTTGTAATCACCAAAAGTGGATTAATGAAGTCACAAAAATATCACATGCAAAAATAAATCATTATTAGAAGTAGCGTGCAATTTGCATGAGTATTCCAAATAATAGACAAGTCAAGTTCATAGAATTTCATGCCAAGACTTCTCCACCTTTGTGTAAGTGAAAAGATATAGACAATAAAGTGCAAGAGGAGATTCAATATCAGAAAATCAACTAAAACAATCCACATTTTCCATTTTTCATGAATATCACTAGGATTGATTTTTCCCACCTCATCAAAGATGAGTTCAAGTTACCGAACCCCGAAACATGGCCTAAAAGGACTTTTAAATGTGGGGTGGCATTGCTTGACGAGTTATATACACCAACGCTAATGATTACCCATGTAGCACAAGTTGGATACTCGTGGGTTGTGTTTTAGCCATGAAGTGTATCCATTTTTCATACGGAGCAAATATCGTTTTTTTTTCAATTCTTTTGTGCTCAATTTTAATTCATGGCTAAACACATCATATCCCTTAGAAATTTCAGAAATTAATCATTCCTACATTCACTTTCCATTATCTTTCAAAAGAATCTCCAAAAGCACTAAAAAGTCAAATATCGTGAAAGTGCAAATGTAGGTGCAGAAGTCAAGTTTAAAACTTATGAGACATGTCATGGCTACTAAAAAGAATAACATCATGTTCATGTAGCTACAACAATAATGAATTGACTTCTACAAGGGATATAATTGATCATTCATACAATATCACTCAAGAGATTCAAAAGAGGATTCACTAAGCACACATTTTTTTGATTTTTGATTTTTCAATTTTTTTTTTCAGAAATAAAAACATTAAAAATCATCCATGCAAGCACACAAACCAAAATAAATCAAGCACACAAAAAAAATCTATGAAGGTATGCAATGCAATGCAAAGAGGGATAAAAATTATACCTTCTCGTCGCTTTTTGACGAAGGAGCTAAAAGAATGAAACATTGAGTTTATTGCTCCTCGCCAAAACTCCATCACACCTACATGAAAGGTGTTAAGTGTGACCTTGGAATCCAACAAGGTCCACTAGTGTTAGCCAACATGGTTTTAGGAACCCACACTTGTTTAAACTTGATATTTGTGTTCCTAAATTTACAATAGTATGATGTGTGGCCTACACTATCACAAGTAAAGCACTTTGCATATAAATTCTTCGCAATAGACGGTACATTGTGGAATCTCTTGAATTTTTGCTTTTCAACGTTTTTCAGACCAAAACCAAGTCCTCTTCTATTATTGCCATATAATTGATTCTCTAAAATAGTGTCCAACGATTGTTTTCCCGTAGAGAATTTCTTAATGGCCAATTCAAGATTAGAGACTTTGGTTTTCAACAATTTATTTTCTTCCACAAGCAATGTGCATTTACTTATAAAAGCTCTCTTGTTTTCCTCTTCCTTCTTTCCAAATTCAACCATTTTTCTTTTAAAATCATTATCCAACATGCAGAATTTATCATTAAGCTCTCTAATAACATAGTCTTTTTCAGTTTTGAGCTTAATCTAATCAAGTTTAAGCATGCTAATATTATTCATCAAGGAAGGGCAAGAGAGACAAGGTGCTTCATCATTAAAACTGGATTTTTCCTTTTTCAAAGTATCAATAGTAGAGTCACGAGCAACAATACCAATTTTGAGTTTTTCAATCTCTTTAGACATTTCATATTCAGATTGTTGCATTTCAAAGTTTTCATTTTGGTAGTCATCTATAGTGGATTCAAGCTCTACTATTTTATCTTGCATTTCTTTACAAAGAGTAAGGAGTTCAGTTTTACTACCAGAAGTTACCTCATTGTGTATTCCCATCAATGCCATGCATGAATGGGCTTCGTGTTCCTCCTCCTCGCTCTTAGCTTCGCTATCCATGTCCCAAGTAAGCACCTTGGATTTTCCCTTTTCTTTAGCTATCTGAGCTGTCTCATGTGGGCAATTCCTCATTCGATGTCCTCTTTTCTTGCATTTAAAACAAGTCATTCTATTAGTAGTATTCTGATCATAATTTTGCTTAGAAGACTGAAAAAAGTTAGAGCGATTAAACCTGGGTGCCATTTCTGCTCTTCCTTGCTTGGTCTGGACAAACTTTCTGAAATTTCTGACCATTAGTGCTATGTCATCATCATCATCTTCACTTTCGTCAGCTTTCAGAGCAAGTGGCTTGGTAGCTTTCTCTTTTTCTTCAGGTTTCTCCCTTTTATCAATATTTTGCAATTCAAGCTCGTGGGACATTAGATTACCTATCAAGTCCTCCACCTTCATCTGTGACAGATCTTTCGCTTCTTGGATGGCAGTGACTTTAGGCCTGAAAGAGCTTGGCAGTGCTCTTAATATCTTTCTCACCTGCTCAAGGCTAGAATATGGCTTACCGAGCGAACTAGACTTGTAGACAATGTTGGTGAACCTCGCAAACATTTCTGATATGGTCTCTGACGGTAGCATGCGAAATCCCTCGTATTCCGTGCTCAGAAGTGCAAGTCTAGACTCCTTCACCTGTGACGTTCCCTCATGCGTCACCTCCAAAATATGCCATATTTCCTGCGCAGTTAGACAATGTGAGATACGATTGAATTTAGATTTATCTAATGCACAAATAAGAGCATTCATAGCTTTTGCATTTAAAGAATAAAGCTTCCAATCATTATCATCCCACTTATCATCAGGTTTAGGCATCTCAGTATTTTCAATTTTGATAACAGGTGATTTATATCCTTTTTCAACAATTTGCCAAACTTTATAATCAATAGAAATAAGGTAGATTTTCATACGGTTTTTCCAGTAAGTATAATCTCCTCCATTAAATCTAGGTGGTCGGGAAATAGACTGACCCTCAGCAAAGGCACTATCAATGTGGTCCATGGTCAAACTAGGCTAGATCTACTAAATCTGGCTCTGATACCACTTGTTGGATCTGGATCCTAGCCTAGAGGGGGGGGGTGAATAGGCTTATAAAAAATTCTCGTGCAACCCACGAGAAATCACACGCAGTTAAAAGCACAACCAGAGCAGACACAGAGTACACAGCAGATTTACCCTGGTTCGGTCGTCCCAACGACCTACTCCAGCCCCCAAAGCTAATACTAGATTGAATAGTGCAATAGGTACAAAGTCACAAGTTAGAGCACGCTCAGAGCACCCTTTACGCCTCTACACTCGCCAGACTCTCAGTACCCCACACACAGTGTTTCCTCTCACTATCAATCCTAGCAAAGCTTTCTACCAGCTAGTCCCAAACTAGCTGGGCCCCACTTGTCTAGTCCCAACTAGACAAGTCCCAAAATAGTCTCAGAAAAATAGGTAAAGTTTCCCCTACAGAGAACGTTACACTAAGACACAAATAAAAGAGTTTAAGGGTTTAGAAATGCTCAGTTTGTGTCCGTGTAGGCGTCTCTGTCAATCAGCACGTCGACAGCTCCAATCTGACGCAAACGGTGTCTCAATCCGACTCCTGGATGTCAAGATACACACTGGTCTGTGTGTAAAGAAATTCAGTTCAATCCTTTATAATCTGTCGGTCTGTGAGCATAGCAGCTCCTTAAAAATAGCAGTCGGTGCATGTAGCAATTCAGTTCAATCTTATATCAATTAGGCCTGTGTGTCGAGCAACTTCTGATAATAACTCCTCGCCACATCACCCTTTAAAACCTGTGCACAGAGTCTCGCAGTTGCCCCGCCACGTCAGCACATCTCCGCAGCGATTTCGTATTCACGCGGTTGCCAAATAATCTCCGCTGTCCGTTGTCTAGGCTTTGCTTCGATCCGCTACCACGTCAGCCGTGATAGGCTTCTTCTCGGAGACTAGGGCATACAGGGTATCGGGTTCTTCGTCTTCTCCGGCGTTTGTTTCCGCGAGCTTTGAAGACGGTGGCGACAGCGGCACGGCGACTCGAGATCACGAGGGCGATGGCAGCGTCTCCACAGCAACAGGGCAGCGTTCGGTCTTCTCTGACGGCGACTTCACGATGATGAAGAGAGCGGCAGCGACGTTGACGGTGGATGACGGCGGCGGCGAGTTCTTCAATGTGATGAGTCGACAGTGCCTCCGACTTCGGCAGTGGATGGTGGCGAGATCGAGAGCTCCGACTATGCGACCCAGTAGCGAGCTCCTTCGATGGCGATGGCAAGGCGGCGAGGCAACGATCTCCGACGGTAAGAGAAGCAGCAACAGGCGATCGCTCTTCTCGGTGACGGCGTCGAGCTGCGGGACTTGCAGGCAGCAGCTACTTCGAAGGAGGCATCGGCGGCGAACAATGACGACTGCAGCCTCTCTTTGCTCAGCGAATGGCCGGAGTTCTATGGTGCAGCGATGGTTTTCGTCTCCGACAACGATGAGCTTTGGCGACGAGAACGGTGGCTTTGTTTCAGGGCGGCTTCACGATCAGATGACGACGGCGAACTCAACGTGTCTTCGGCGATGGGCAACGGCAGTTGATAGAGTTCGTCGACGGCGAGCTTTGGCGATGAGAGTGGCAAGACTTCGCTCTTCTTCTCACCGGTGCTCCTTCGACAATGAAGACGGCGGTGAACTTCGTCGGTTTTCTTCTTCTTGAGGCGGTCTCTGGCAGCGGGCTTTGGAGGCGGTGTCTCGGCGGTGACAGCACGCTGAAAAGCTTGACGGCGATGATCACGGTAGTGACGGCGACGTGGGTCGACGAAGGCGTCGGTGTGATGGTCCGCAGCAGCTTCTTGCGTAGGTGATGAAGAGGGTTGGCTTTTTGTAAAAGAGAATTCTCGTGGGATTCTTGAAGTTGCAACCTCTTCAAACTTTCATAGCCCCCTTCACAATTCTTGTGTTGCCGAAAAAAAATGTGGCCTCTCTTAGTTTTTGTTGCCGTCCACACAAATATTTTGTATTTGTCGCAAAAAAATAGTAGTACCTCATCTAGGTTTTTATAGGCTATGGCTAGGGTTTTGGGAAGTTGTAGAATGATTAGGAGACGTCCCTATAATCAAGGAATTTGAAACGCCATAGGGATAGGAATAAGAAAAGATTAGGTACTTGAATATGATGTGAAATACGGTTTTTGAATTGGATCTCCATGGCATTTGACTTAATCAAATCAAAAATCAATATTGGATTTGCACAAATTACCAATTGATTTGATCCAATCATCTTTTGGCCAAGTCAAACTTCTTTGTGCACACACACACACACTCCTTCTCTCCCAATGTGCTATACGAATAGCAATTCCGCCAAAATAGCCTAGATATATTGTTTAGCCAAGCCTGAAACACACTAAGCACACACATTAGATATACCGACACGTTTGTCATCATCAAACCAAGATCCTAGATCGTTGCTTCCAACAGAGTGCATCCAAAAAAGAGAGAAAATAAAACTTAGATGATTCGATTATTAAGTTCGAGGGGCTCTTCTAAGCCTAATGTCCGAAGGTCGTCTGGCCTAAGAATCATTAACTGAAAGCTCGCTACTTGGATCATTTTAAGTCGTCAAAAGAAAAGGGAAAAAAGGAAAAAAAAAGAAATGGTGAATAAACTAAGCAACCTCAATACCCATGATTTGAATGATCTTTTTGAGATGCCAATTCCTTGGAAATAAGAAAACTAGCATATAACGACATGCTATACTTTTCCTTGCGTAAAGCGATACTCACATGTTATTTATTCAAATTAAATTAGAGAAAATATCATGTAATTGATTTTATTCATGGATTGTGTATATTGATGGTCAAAATCATATTGGAAACCATATTATTGAGCCATGCCATAAGCGATTGATATTTTATTAATCATCCGACGTAATCGCTCTTTTTGCTAGGGACTAGCAAATCGCTAGTTGGGGTGTGTGATTCGGGATAAATATTGCATATTTAACACCTCATTTAGCCCCATTTTGTGCATATATGGTACTTATTTGGTCTCTAGTCCAATCGTATTTAGAATACCCTTAATTATTAGAGCAAACTCTCATTCTATGCACAAAACAGAAATATACTGAGTATTTCTGCACTTTTTATATTTTTCGTGCAAAGATCTCGATCTCACGATTCCAATGACTATTTATTTGTATTTTTCTGAGATCTGTGCTAATTACTATGAATTATTGAATCTAGGATACCAATTAAATGGAGAAATACGACCAAAATACTAATATACGGCCACGTGGCAGAAATCCACGCAATCCCCTCCTTATCCGACGGTGCAGCATACGAACGATGCGGCGATTCGATGACCGTCCGATCTGCATCAAACGGTCAGACACAATTCCCTGAAGCGATGCGGAGCGGGCGACGTGGCTTCCTTTGAGCCGTTGGATGATGATCCAACGAATGGTGTTCACCCGGATTCGATCTCGGATTCTCCAGCGAAGCGGGCGTGCGCAGCCGAAGCTCCGATGGCGCTTGCCACGTGTCGACAGCACGTCCGATCCTGCCTGGATCAGACGGCTGAGGAGTGCGCCGCTTTGCGGGTTTGGGTTTTAAGTGAATTGGGAGCGGGTTTGAACCCGTTAAGCCCTTAAAACCTGCAATACTTCAATTTAAGCGTATTTTCTAGGGTTTTGGGGTATTCTGGTGTATTTGGGGCTCTAGGAGCCGTATTTGGCCGTGAAATTAGGAGGCCCTGAAGACAGAGGCCAGAGCTATCATCTGAAGGAGATTTGGGGCTAATTGGAGAGTTTTGGTGATATAATTCCTAACTCTACTATTGTATTTTGCGTATTTAGCGCGTATTTTGAGTATTTGAACATGTTTTTGTCTATGAATATGGTTCCTTTTCTCTCCATGCATGGCTAGTACCTATTTGTGTTGGTCTTGATGTAGTTGGGGCTTTGTATTCTCTGGTTTGATGTCATTACGCCCTATTTTGCATGTAAAATCACGTATTTTATTAGTTTCTACTCGTATTATTCAAGTATATTCGTTGTTGATGTACTTGGATCGAATCTGATCTTTGCGGACTTATTCGTGGCATGATCCTTGCGGACATCGCCGTGACCCTTGCGGGCACATGAGCTTATGTTCTTTATGAAACTAATAATTTATTCGATACGTATGTCGATATTTTATGCTCTTTATTGCTATATTTTCCAACGTTCTCATACCTTGCGTGGTGAAACGTCGTGTTATTTAGGTTAAGCAATTGATTCTGATGTTTTAGATCTTGATTCACACACATACCGTGAGGATGATGTACCGTGAGGATACGTCTATGTGTGTATACCCGGAGGGACCCGAGAGGGCGATGATCTGCGAGGCTTATCTATGAATCTTGATTGCAAACGTTCTGAACCAATTGATTAACCAAGACATCAATTACCATTGATTGCAAACCCTTAACGAAATCATGACCAACACATCCTCTCCACTTTGGTACCCCAATATCGACTTCACTGTAATTATCGTAGGACTTTCTTTTATTATTTTAAACCCTCGACACCATTACTCATATCTCTTATAGGTGGTTGTTTATTATCGTATCGATACTCTTTATAAACTGAAATTTGTGGTTTTGCAGGTTAGTTGTCCCGTGGATACGATACATGGACTCACCAAGATTATTACTTGTTCGATCTCCTACACTTGGGAGTAGCACTCACACATTTTGAGACGAGTCAGATATCGGGATAAATGGGCCTGAGTGCAAGTGAAAGATATTAGGAGATAGGTATGCCCTCAAACTCGAGGCAATTTATCTCTATGTAAGTGTATAAACATCTTGTTCAAATTACAGTAAGCTGTATGATAAGAATTTATCTAAGTTAATAAAAATGTAGTCGACATTAGAACTTAGGTAAAGTCCTAAGACTTAATGCGAGGTTAAACAAGTATCGAAATAAGGATCTAGATCATGGAGAATTGTTTGACCGTTAGTAGCATAAGTCTGAAATCGTTCATGGTCATAGATATTTCGAGAAAAGGATATCAAAATATCGGATAGACCATTGTGTCTTTGTCTTCACCATGGAGTGGCGACGATGATTTCATGGTCGTTCGACTTGGTGAAGTCAGAGACGAGACACATGTGCTCATTTGAGAATGAGTTCACTGAACGACCCAACGAGAGTTATCACATGGTTAACATAACAAATTTGTCAGTGATAACTCTCTGGGATGATAGGCAAGTTGATCCTTAGACTAGAGGTCATTGTACGACCCTGTACGTGAACGGTGTCACTTAGATTTCTGACCTAGCTTCGAGGCAAGGCCTATTGAAAGATCTTTGGTTGGGTGACACTTGAAGCGCGCGAGGAGAGTAATGACCAAGAGAGAATTTGTCTTTCCCGTTATGGGGAGTTAGTGTTGCAGGTGCTGGTTCGGTCTTTAGTGAAAAACTTTGACCAAAGTATGTTGGAAGAAGTCCAACATTATTTGACTAAGGACTACTGGAGACTAACCGGCTTCAAGCTATTGGGGTTGACAGTTTGACAGTACGATAGGCTTGATTAGGCGACATAGTTTTGACGAGGGGACTAAAAATGCGGTATTCATCACAGACACAGTCAGGGTGGTCCCAACAATACTCATGTCAATGAGTTAAACAAATAATAATGATATCGAAACAGAGAACATCTATTGCTCGTGGTCACTGCCGTCTGCCCACCTGTAGTAGTGTCAGGCTGTAGGATCTTACACATAGTGAGACCTTCGTCAATTAATAGGTAGAAATAAGGGAGATAATACATATGATGTATGTGAATTAATTAAGTCGCAACGAGTTTGCGATATAAGACATAAAACCGCAAAGAGATTGCAGATAGCTTCTGAATTCAAGATAAATGATCATGAGTGCAAGTGGAAGACGTTGAGGGATGTATGCCCTCAGTTCATTTGTATTTGATGCAAATAGATTTAATGGGATTAATTGCATTTGAAGCAAAAGAATTTAAATACGTCGCAAAATGTTTGCAAGCCTATTTATAAAATGCGTAGAAATGAAGAGGATTTTTCCACGAAAGTCGGGGAGAAAACCGTGCTCAAATCGGAGTCCAATCGGGCCCAATAAGTCTATTTAAAAGGTGTTTTAAATAGAAATGCCCTAAGAGTAAACATGCCCAAAATTCATTTTACAAACGGGGGGCCACTTTCTTTTATAAGAATGGGATACCCTTCTTTTTTAGGCTGCTGGCCGGCCCAATTTGGGCCGGGCCACTTGAACATGCTGGCGCCCGAAAGGGTGCCAGCTGCGCCCAAATTTTGGGCGAGTGCTGGGCACACAGGCGCGTGCCCAGCACGCACCCAGTTAGGGTATGGGCGGGTGGGGCCCCACCAAGCAGCTTACTTTCTGCTCCAAATGGAGGTTACGTTTTTGATGAAAATGTGGGTTTTGAGCCATTGTTGAGACGATGTTTAAGGGGTCAAACAGAGTTGGAATTGAGCCTTGTTTGTTTCTATGCATTCACCATTCAGTGCTTTTTGATTTGATAGGTTATATCACTTACGAAGCTCAACGATGAGAGAGGAAAAATTCGCTGAAGATTGCCTTTGTGAAAGGCAAACTTTATTTGATTTTTCCACTCCAAAACTTTAGTCCCACATTGGATATGATGAGAAGAGGAGTGGTCAGCTCCCTATATAAATAGGGGCCAATTCTCCTCCTTGAAACTCGCACCAAGTCTCCAAATCCGAGAAGCTCCCAAAAGTTTTGAGTACGCTCGGATTAAGATTTAAATAAAATTTTCCATCTCTCCCTAATTCTTCCTTACTCCTGATCGGGCTCTAGCAAAGCTAAGAAGGAGTTCGGATCGAATCCAAAGTCTTAACGGAGTATCCACTCAAGGTGAAATCTTCTTCGGCACGTGGTTGGCTCGGTGATAAGGGTGTTGCTCGCCTCGGGACGAGGTGCGGTTTGGGACAAGGTGTGGCTCGGGAGAAGCGAAGCATGGCCAAATAAGCATTGCTGAAAACAATGCTTCGTATTCTCTGAAAACGAAGTGAAAGGTATGCAATTTAATTAAACATATGTTTATAATTGCAAATAGGTTGATAGATCTATCCTTAGGGGCTAGTCAGACCCAACCCCGGGATAGTTGAGATTCTGGCTAGGCTTGTTCACTTTAGGGATGTTCTTAAAATAGTTTTAAGATGTTTTTCCACTGCTTGTTTGATTTCTTCGTCCGACCGACTTGGGCCGAAAGTTGATTTTATGGCACTAAGGACCCATAAAACCCATCAGATTCTTTGATAGGTATGGAACTATCATGAAAAATCGGTGCACGTACCTTCAGTTTCAGCCATGAAGTAAATACATTAGAGTGTTACTGTGCAACATTTTTGTTAAAAGTTTTGGTGCGCAATCTGGATTGGACTACTTCCATATGAAGATTGGGGGACAAGTAAAGAATGCTATTATAACTTAGGAATTAAACCACTTACAAAAGCAAATAACTCAGCTTTATTACTTGCGATAGGAGTCAAATATCGATAGATTATTTAGAATATATGAATGAGCTTGGTCACGCTTAATTTTACTAAATCATGTGGCCTCTCCATAATCATTATAGAATATTCCATTTGGAGCTCTTGCCGGACGATTTACCCTTATGTCTACACCCCAAAAATAACGAGATATAAACATCAAGGTCTCGTTTGACATATAATTCTTGAATATTGACCCTTCTGGACGTGCACGATTGTGCACAAGTTGCTTCACGAACCCTAGATACCCGTGGGTCAAAAATATTAAATAGATTCCATATCACGTTTAAATTTGGTTCGAGCAAAATAGAATATTATATGGCATATGCATGCACCTTTCAACTGGGTACATCCACCGATATTGTACCGGCCCAACAATGCATGCCTCCTGTGCCAGGTGCACAGTAAGATGAACCATGATGGTAAAGAATGAAGGCAGGAAATTTGTTTCCATATTACACATTGTAAGGATACCCCCACGACTCTAAATCTTCAGACTCACCAACGTCTATCACCTTCGATGCCTGAAGAACCCATAGAACTGTATCAAAACTTTTGCCAGCTTCCTATCGACATCTGATCTAGCAGATGATATAGCAAGATATGATAATCATGTGTCTTCAATCCAAATATCTTCATCTGATCTACGGGCACGCATCTTGATATATTTGAAGCATATCCATTTGGTGTCTTCAAGGACTTGAGAAACATACAAAGATTATGAATTTCATCTCTTGAAAGGGTGACCCAAGAAGCTGGCATGTCGTACTTGTAATTTTCCTTGTATACGACCTGCATATTCAATTCTTTTAAGTCAGGCCACCAATTTACTCCGTCTTTCGACTTGTTGCTATCTTGCATCAATGTATACAATAGATTTTCAAAATGTTCTTTTTGATGTCCATTATGTCCAGGTTGTGACGTATTTTCAAAGTCCTCCAATATGTCAATTGGCAGAAAATACTGAACTTTGACCAACCACTAGGTAGTATTCAAACATCTGTTGTGTTAGAATCTGTGCGAGACATTCAAGTCGTTCCTCTGTTAGTTTGCCCTTGCAATTGCCCTTTCCTTTTACCTTTGCAATCCACCTTCTAATACCAAGATGGTTATCTTTGCTATATTTGTTCTTTCCAAACTTCACTCTTTGCAAAGGGTGAAGTCCTTCAAATATGTCCTCTCCGCCTAGCTGTTCTGGTGTTTCTCTGCATTTGGCTTTACTATCGAACAACTATCCATGTCTCCTATAACTATGACCTACATGCAACCATCTTCTGTTATGCCAATAGCAAAACTTACGGCTATATTTTAGGAATGTGCCCTCATAACCTGTCATGCAAACCAGGCAAGCCGTCCTACCTTTTGTCGACAAACCAGATAGATTAGCATATGCCGGGAAGTCATTTATCGTCCATAAAACTATAGCACACCTGCAAAAACTTTGCTTTGTCAAGACGTCAAAAGTGCCCACACCTTGTTCCCATAAAAGCTTCAGGTCATCAATTAATGGCGATAGGAAAACATCGATATCATTTCCAGGCAAGTATTTCCTAGGTATCAATAGTGACAGTATCATGCATGGTTGCTTCATACACATATGAGGCGGGAGGTTATACGGGGGCAACAACATGGGCCAATTGGACCAACCAGAGCTCTCCAAACGGATTAAACCCATCGCTTGTGAGACCAAGCCTAAGATTCCTTGACTCCCTTACAAAGTCAGGATAAATACGGTCGATATGCTTCCATGCTTCTCCATCAGTAGGATGCCTTAATTTTCCGTCATCTATGCGATCGGTTACGTGCCATCGCATTTTTCCTGCTGATTCTGTAGACATGAGAAACCTATGCAGCCTTAGTATAATTGGGAAATAACGGAGAACCTTTGTTGTCGGCTGCTTCTTAGTTTGGACTGTAGGACCATCCCTGCTTGAACATGTTTTTTGTTTTACTTGCCACTGGGGCACATGACACGTTAGACATTCATTTATGTCCTTGTTGTCTTTGTAATATAGAATGCAGTCATTAGGGCATGCGTCAATTTTCTTGTAATCGAGCCATAACATATTAACGATTTTGCTCTCTTCATAATGAGTAGATAGAATGCTTTCCTTACCACCGGGAACTAACCCTTCTCAATAAATCCAACAACATCTCAAAATGTGTAATCGCCATTCTGCTCATGAATGATAGCCATGTGAACTCAGTGCATCCTTCGTATAAATCCAATTCATTATCCTCCACTAATTTCATCAAGCGATCAAAGTCAACGAAGTAAAGATCATCATCTGAATGGTTTCTGCTCGGAGCACCAATATCTTCCAGCATTGTAGCTACGCACAATACGCTCTTCTACCCTAAGCATCTCCTTTGTTACGATGCCTTCACCAGGGTAACTCCAAAATTTATAATTGGGGTCAAACCCATAGGAAACCAAATGTACACGAAAAATATACTTATGAAGGATCTCATTATTCTGGCACCTCTTGCAAGGGCAACGGATTTTGCCACTGAACATACGAAGAGGGTTGTCATCAGAGTACGTTATGTATCTTTGGTTTCCAGTCATATTTGGATCCGATATTTCCATAAATGACTTGTCAAAAACCACCCGAATTTGTAATTGACGATGAAATTTACATTCGATATTAACAAAATTTACATGTAAGTGTATCAACCATCTATGTGCCAAAATAAAGTTTTCAATGGGAAATTAACTATTTTGAGAACCATTTAATGGTAGTCGACTCTTTCACAAAAGTAGTCGGTTATCATTGTGATACATAGAGTGTATGTTTTAATATGGCTATGTTATAATTAGTATAAAAGTAATATAAATTCTATTTTTCCTTGATAACGACAATATAACTAAAATAAATTCTATGCTTTAAAAATGATTTCAAAATGATTTGAAAAAAATTTGAATTTGTTTTAAAAATACCCCAACCCTAACACCAATATAGAGAGCTTGGGAAGTAAGAATGCATCAAATAGACATCATTTTAATAATTATTTGATGAAATTTTATTTCTTTTGGCTTATCTTGTTAATCTTCCTAAAAAGCGCGTGCCCGCGCGCGCGCGCGCCCACACACACACACACGCACTTGAAACACTAACCCAACCCCAACCCCAACCCTTGCCCTAACCCCAACCCTAACCCCAACCCTAAACCTAATCATAATAACCCCAACCACAACCCTAAACCTAACCCCAACCCCAGCCTTACACCTAACCCTAACCCTAGCCCTAGCCCTAGCCCTAACCCTAACCTAAAACCCAACCCTAACCCTAGCCCTAACTCTAACCCTAACCCTAACACTAATTGAACCCAGCCCCAGCCCCAGCCCCAGCCCCAGCCCCAGCCCCAATCCCAACCCCAACCTTAATCGAACCCTAACCCAAACCCTTATCCTAAACCCAACCCTAACACTAACATTAACCCTAACCGAACCCTACCCCAGACCCTTTTCCAAAACCCAACCCTAACCTTAACCTTAACCCTAACCCTAACCCTAATCCTAACCCTAACCATAAACACATTGCTATAGCGGGGGGGGGGGGTCAAAGGAGAGGGAGGGGTCAGAGGGGATGACCTCTGGGGGGATTGGGGGAGTAGGAGGGGGGATCAACAGCCGGAGTGGTCGGATGAGAGGGAGGGGTCGGAGGGGGCATCGGCAACCGCGATCGCCCTAGCTCTCGCTCTCCTCCTTCAGATCTGAAGGAGGAGAGGGAAGCTAGGGTGCCGACGGGGGCCGACGCCCCCTCCGACCACTCTAGCTTCCAAAATTAAGGCTAAACCTGTCGAAATTCTGGAAGTAGGAGGTAGAATTATCTCTATTCAGTGGCACTGAAGGAGGTTGACGGCTTCAACGTCGGCAATGATCTACATTGGGGCTCTCTCGCTCTCTCACTATCTCGTAATTCTGTGAAACTGAGCCGGGGGCTCACGTGGGCTCCCCCAATTTAGGTTAAATTTTTTTGAACGGCAACAGACTTTTAGCCAAGGAAATTTCCGTGGCCGTTACTTTTATTTGCCACCGAAATATCCGTGGCTAATTAATTAAGGCCACATAAATATCCCTGGTTAATGATTTAAAGTCATGGTAAATTTCCTATCAAGAGTGTGTGGCGTAAACTTTAATACCACGGGAAAAACCGTGGCCAATAGTTACTATTGGCCACAGAATATTTCGTGGCCTACAATTTCCTACCACAGATTTATTTTTATCGATATTCTATGCCGATAAAGTTTTGGCCACGGACAGCTCCGTGGCTGATAGTTGACTATCGGCCACAAAATTGTCTGTGGTAAATAATCTGTTGGCCAAATTCTTTTGGCCACGGAACCGTTTCCACTGAGTTTTCCATGGCTAATTGGCAACTATCGGCCTTGGATTTGTCTGTGGCTAAATAGTCATGGCTGAAGACCCTTTTTCTACCAGTGCTTGTTCGAACTTAAATGGTACTAATTATCCAAGTATGAATAAAATGTTTTACTTACTTAGATAATTTTCATAGACTTAAAGCAAGGTCATACACCTATCTCAGTACGGTTCTTGGTGAAAAACCTCTGCCATGGTATGTTATAGGAAGTACAACATGGACATACCAAAGACATGAGGATACTAACCATTGCAAGCAGTTAGTATTGACAGTTTACAATACCCTAGGCTATGCAGTGACATAGTTAGGACGAAGGGACTAAAACTGCGATATTTATCGCATGCACAATCAGAGTGATCCTGACGACACTTAAGTCAATGTGTCAATCATGTAATTATGATACTGAAACAGGGACAACACCTGCTGCATGTGGTTATTGTCGTCTAGGGGTTTCGAGCCCAACCTGTAGTAGGATCAGGCTGTAGGTCTCACACCAAGTATGATTTGCGTCTTAGTAATAAGAAGGATATAGGAGGAGTGCACTTGGGTGCATGTGAGTAATTAATGTCACAAAGAGGTTGTGACAATAAAGTCTAAGATAATTAAATGAGAATTAATTGTGTCGCAAAATGTTTGCTATATAAGCATTAAGATAATGTAATGAGGGATTATTGCAAATGATGCAAAAAGATTTAAAATATGTCTTAAAATATTTGCGAGCATATTTTATTTAATAACGACATAGAAAAAGGTTACATAGGTTTCGGTAAAGTTCAGGTCAAAACCCATGCTTAAACGGATCCGAAAACAGCTCAAAAGGAGCTATAAATCTCAAATTACGATTGAAAAGGCCAGAATCCAGCCCAGCCCAGGCGGGTTGGGATAGCCCACACAGCCAGGCATGCGGATCGGGCCCACCCAAGTGGGCGTGCCCTCGCTTGCCAGGCAGGCGCCTGACCCGCCTGCATAAGCGGGCGGGTCAGGGCCCACCTGAGTGAGCAGCACCATTCAATGCTCTTCGATTTGATTTATGATATCGTTTGTGAAGCTTAACGGTGAGAGAGGAATAATTTATTGAAGTTTGGCCTTCGTGAAGGGCAAACTTGCAATTAATTTTCTCCTCATTTAATTTAGTCCCGCATTGCTCGTGAGCTGAGAAAGGGGACTAGCTCTCTATATAAATATGGGCTAAGCATTCCCTTTGAAAATACACCAAGTCTACAATTTTGGGTAGCTCCAAAAATTTTTGAGCACGCCCGAACTAAGACTAAATAATTATTCCCTCCTCCTATAAATTCTTCCGTTCCTTCATTCGTGTCCTAGCAAGACAGCGAGGAGGTTTGGACCGTACCCAAAGTCTTTGACAAGGGTCCTTCTCAAGTGAAACTTTCTTCGACGAGTGGTTGGCTCAGAGACGCGGTGTTGGCTTGCTTTGAGTGGTCAAATGTTAGTTACTGAAAACGACGATTCGTCTTCTGCGAAAACGAAGTAATGAGTATGTCTGTTTTATATATTGTTATGCTTTCATACATGTTACAGTAGTTTAGATCTGTTATAGGGGTTGGTCAGACCCACCCCAAGATAGTAGATTTTCATGGTTAGGGTTTATGTTAATCCTTAGGGCTGTCATTAAAATGTTTAATGATTTTATTCCGCTACATATTTCTGCTTTAGTCGTCCGTCCGACGTAGAACGAGCATAGATTTTATGCCCTGAGGGTCTATCAAAACCCAACATTGGTATCAGAGGCAAATTATTATTATGTGATGATTATTAAAAATTGTTATAACTTAATTTTATGATATAATTTTAAATTGCTAGTTATCATGCTAAAATTTTATGAGATAAAACTTTTAGTTTATTTGTTTAATGGTTATTTCTTTCTTGCTCATTATATGATAATACAAGATAAACCTTTTAGGTTAACCATTAAAAGCTTTCTAAATATTATAATATAATTTTTAGATGGATGTGCTATGATTTAAAATTGTTGCAACCTTTAAATTCCTAATACTTGATTAGGGTAGCCCTCTCAAATAATTATTATTTTGTAACTTAATTGTTGTAATAATAATTTTGAAAAGGCTATGATTTAAATTGTTGCACCTTGAATATTTAAATTCCTAATACATGATTAGGATATCAAACTGTAATAATTCATTATAGTTGATAAGGACCTTAATAAAAGTTATTAATCAATCCTAATAATTTTTTAATTTTAGGATTCAACTAGTTGATAGTATTAACTAGTTTAATAAAGCCATACTAAATTGATGTTACACATTTAAATAATTAGCATTCTTAAAGGATCATGAACCGGTGTCTAGAAAGTTTGTAACGAGAGTTATGGATCACCTCAGTTTAATTGATGGAGGTAAGTGATCCTGGCCTAGCCAAACCTGCCTGGTTGTGTGTTGCTGGACCGCAAGGATGCAAGTTATTTTTATGTGACATCATCTATCACATCTAGTCAAATACGTTTAAAAATCTTCTTTAAGATTAATCGTAGCCTTTCTTGCTTTGGAGTTTGGCAACTATTGGTTCTGTGTTGTAGTTGTTGAGCACACTCAAGATATGAAATGGATACCTTATGGAAACCAACTACTAATTACATTTGATGTAGTCTAGACTTAACCCAAACCGTCGCGTCGTGCATACACCAAGCGCCGGTGCAAGTTAAGCTAGATACGAAAACAAGGGTCTGACTAGACTAGTCATTGTGATTTGGATGAGCACATTCAGGATCATAAGTTGCTAGAGGTAAAAACCATGAAGTCATATATGATATGATTGATGAAGAGTTCATCTACCGACTGCAGAGTCAAATAACTTGTTGAGCACACTCAAGGTTGTGAAACTCAAGGTGGTTGGATCCATCTCCCACTAAATTTAATTTAATTAATGAATTCGTTCATTATTATAGCTTAAATTGATCATTAAAATAATGGGAGACTATAGTTTAATAAAAACCTTTTGAACTATAAGAACACATGCGAATTCTAAAATTCTATTATATGTAGTATGGATCCAGGATTAAAATTTATCATTCAGAAGAACATGCTGAATATAATGATTGGTTAAAGGAATATCAACTCAATTTGATAGACTAAACTATGTTCTTACTGACACCTCCCTTAATAGTGTCCTTCCTAACACTGGCTTAAGGACAATGATTTCCTTGAAGCCCTAGGTCCAACACAATAAAAGCACGCTACTTCTTACTCGCCTCTATGAGATGTATGCTCCAGGGGCAGCTTGAACATACTGATGTTCAAAGTATGTTTTTCTGTACAACTTGTTAAGCACAATCAAAGTTGTAAGGAAAACAATTTCAATCTGCAAGGTTCGAAACTTAGTGCAAACTGTTTGGCTCGAAGATGAGTGCATGAGTAGTGTAAGACCAATATCCAAATCAGATATTGAGTTGAGCAACTTGTTGAGCACACTCAAGGTTGCAAAGCTCAAGTGTTTGGATGCACGAGATGCTTGTACAGCTAATATTTGTGTTGGGATATGTATTGTCTAAATATGATTTAGAAAGAAGAAGGCATTAAAGAAAGTCGGTTAACAAAGAATGGTTTGTCTATAAGAAGAAAAAGCATAGTAGGAGGAACTGAAAATCAGACATCTTTGATGCCACAGTTTCAGAATCATTGTTATACAAAAGAAAGGATTGTCCTACATGTTAGAAAAGGAGCAAGTGTTGTTTCTTGGGCTATAGGAGACGTCAAACACATTTTGGCGAATGTTGACACTTTGCTTCTTAAGCAATGTTTTGTTATGATTATTTTGTATAACGATAATGTATTAAGCGTTAATACATGAATGCGTGAATGCACAAGTTAGTCGTAAAATCTATTTATGGCAAAATAGACTAGGTCGTTCCAAAGAGAAGAGAATTGGCAAGTTACATAAAGAGGGGGCTCTTGACCTCTCGTATTATGTGTCAAAAGACACTTGTGAGTCTTATCTCAACGGTACAATGGCCAAAACCTCCTCTATAAGACAGTGGGAGAATGAGCTGGAGAACTCATGGTCTTGTACATTCGGATGTATCCAGACCTAAGTCTAAATTAGTTAGGATATGGTTTTCTTATTTTATTACGATTACTTAGAATTATTCAAGGTGTGGATATGTGTTCTTTATGAAACACAAGTCTGATCCCTTTGAGCAATTTATAAAGCATAATAATAAAATAGAGAACACAATGGAAAAAGTATTTGAACTACTTCGATCAGTTCAAAGAAGCTAATACTTAGCTATGTAATTCTTTCGTAATTAAAAGAGAATGTGATATTCTCTCAGGCCAACTCTCTTAACACCAAGTTGTGTTGGAGATCATGAATCACACTCTGTTAGACATAATGCAATACATGCGGGACTCTAAGTTACAATCCTCCCTCTAGGGTTAAGCCCCAGATATTAGAATGCCTAGTTTCTTGATAAGGTACTAACAAAGTACATGCCAATGACTCCATATATGATATGGAACAGTGAGAAATCCAACCTTAAAATACATTAAGGTTGGTGGTTTTCATGTGCATGTCAAGTGGCTTATTCTAGACTAACTGAAAGACACATATGTCAGAACTAGTAAATATGATATTCCTCAAATCAATTGTTAGGAAGTCATAGGAGTACTTGAACTCTTGAATTTTCTTGTAAGACAAAGGAGTTGAGTAAAACATCATAGTTGATGATGTCTTAATCAACTTCTAGGATGCCATTCGGAGTATAGACTCTGAGAAATGGCATGATGCAATAAGATCCGAGATGGAATCAATGCACGTAAATAAGGTATGAACTTTAGAAGACGTGCCCAAGGGAATTGACTGCAAGTGAATCTTCAAGTTAGAAGATTAATTCAGATGAAAGGATATAATGTGTGGGTAGTTATGACTGAGTAAGTTATCATCAAGACTCCTATAAATGGATTTTAATATAGCATACTCGTCAAACAACCAAACACAAGCCCATTCTGATTTTACTCATTCAGCACAAAGGTCTGGCACCAGCGCCAAAAACTTGTTCTTCGCATCGGGCTCACACCCAAGGGTGCTAATCACCGCAAGTGCACAGTGGTTACCGTATATAAAGATTGTCGAACTCTGGGGAGGCAGTAGTTTAATGTTTAGCTTGTTGGAAGAGGGAGAATACGTGGTCATGGGGTTATCACGTAGAAATTGATTGTCACGAAAATGGGTTTACGAAATAATAAAAGTCCAAGGCATTTAGGAGTCCCCGCTAGGCATTTCAGTCATGGATGTCAGGTCAAGGAGCCTTTCGTTGAACGTTGAATGAGCGTAGGAGTGTCACATCCAGGGACATGAATGAGTACTTAAATCCCGTTGTCCTACTCGTCTAACGTATTCCCACGTGCAGCTCTTCTTTTGCAATCAGCTTCGCACAGGAATGCGTGCATTACACTTGACACTGGTTCCTGCATCGCGATCCTTATCCACTCGCGTGATCTATGGATTGGGACGCTACACTACGGTTGGTTCTAGCATTCGAGCTACTTTCATAGTCATCGACTAGCAGATCGGCGATTAGTAATCACCCCCAACACTCGAGTCACTCTCGTGATCACAAGCCCTGAAGGCAGCGACTAAGCCCTAATCGGATTCGTGGGGGTTCTCCTTAGAATATGGAGCAACTTTTGCAATCATCCAATTCTAAGGCTAATCCCCCAAAACCCTTGTTCAAACTACCATAGAGCAACCCTAGATTCATCCAACTAAGTTTAACCTAACATCCAATCCCTAGGGTCCTAGGGTTCATCCTTAAGCCCTAGAATCACACTACTCTAGCATCACAATACCAATAGAAATGGAAACAATGAAGAGATTCATCAAAAACATGGCAAACATACTGAAATCAATATTAAAATGCAGAGAATGCAACAACAACCAGTAATCTAATAAACGAAATGAATTTCAATCGTTCACCAATCTTACGATCAAAGAAAATAAACACAAAAAACTCTCCTCTCTCCAAGTGATGGCTCCAAACTCTGTAAAGAAAGCCTAACCTAATCTAAAGAAGCTGTTCACTTATATACAAGACCCCAAAATTCACGGGTTTCCCAAAAATTGGCCCGAAAACCTGTTAAGAAAACCATATTTTGGAGGCTGTCGACGACGTGCTTGACCGAGCAGGGTAGCCGCTCGATCGAGCGCGTCCCTTGTGACACCTGCTGGGTGCTCTGGAGAAGTGATCACTCCATATTTTACACCTTTTTTCTGCATGTTTGCATGTCGTTTTGATTGCTCATATCGTGTTTTTCACGATTATTCGACAATATTACGATGCTTTTCACTATTTTTTGTTTTTGACGTATTTCAGGAAATATGGAGCGATCTGGAGCGAATTTGAGATCAAAGGATTTGCACGCACTTAGGAGTGTCGCCCACGGCTCGTTTGAGGACTTATCAGCGATGGAGGATGACCGGAAGAAGAAGGAAATCAATAGGAGCGACGAGGAGGCGAAAAGAAGGAAGAATGAGCTCAACAGCACACCACTCGGTCGAGTAGAGCACTCACTCGGCCGAGCAAGAAGCCCCACTCTGCCGAACAGAATGGATACGCACACGAAGTTTTTAGCGTATACTCGGCCGAACAAAGGAAGCCCACTCAGCTGAGTGAGAAAGTTCACTCGCCCGAGTGGTACAGGGAATTCGTCCAGAGAAAGGCCCAAGTTACTGGAATTTTCAGAGATCCTGAGGAGGCCCACTCGGCCGAGCATGAATGCTGACTCGGCCGAGTGAAGAAGTCCACTCGGTCGAGCCACCCCCCGAAGACAGACCCCGAAAACCCCGAAGTTAATGTTTTTCTACAGGGTTTGTCACTCGGCCGAGTGACAAGGGTCACTCGGCCGAGTGACCCTCTCCGCCTGCTGTTAGGGTTGCGATTTCTGGGCTGCGCAGGGGCAGTTTGGTCACGATTTTCTGGATGATTTTAGAGGGTATTTAAACGTAGTTTTTGCCCTAGTTTAGGAGAGACTCGAACTATATTTTTAGACTTTCTTTTTGGATTTTGACGGCTACTCTTTTGTGAATTCTCAGCTGGAGATCGTTGGCATCAACATTGGTTTGTCTATTCCTATTAAAAACTTAATTTTTATGCATTATTTCTCTTTTGCAATGAATTGTGTCGCGATTATTGTTATTATTTCTGGGATTTGCATGATGCTAGGTGAGTAGTGCCATCGTTCTAGGGCATGGGGATGAACCCTATGGACCCTATCTCTGAATTGTGATGAATTTGTTGATTTGTTGCTAGAATTGATTAGGGTTAGGTTGTGATTGATTGATTACGGGTAGCTAGGAATTCATATCGATTGGGATTTGCAAGAGATTGGATCCCAATTGATAGGAAGGTCTAGATATTCGATTTGGTTTGATAATTGGATTTCTCTAGATTTTGTTTGCAAGAGATTGGACCGAAGCTAGGATTTTTAATTGTGAATCTATACCAATATTCGTTTGCAAGAGATTGGGCGAATAAGACCTATCATAACCTAGGTTGTAGCTCGAGTTTGCATGAGAGTGGGCTCGAGATACGATTGAACAACGATGTCGTTCTTCACGCTAGTGGCTTAGGCTAGGGTTTGCATGAGAGTGGGCCCTATCCTAGGTTTGCTATAGACCGGCAATAGCGCGAGAGCGTGAGCTTGGTTCTACATTAAGTTGTGACTAGTTCACCTATATCCAAGCTTAGCAACAATGAAATTTACGATTCACAAGGATGAGAGACGGTCCATAGTGGGGATTTCCTATCCCTAGACGCTTTTTATTATATTGATATTTTCTTGATACTTGAACGATTGTGACTATTACACCCAACTATTCTTGTTCTCTTGATAGCTAGGTGATTTGAGTAAGACACGGTCATTTGTCCTCCCTGAGTTCGATACCCGCTCACCGCTACACCGTGAGCTTGCGGTAAAACTACAATTCATTTTTTGGGTATACATCCAAATGCGATCAAGTTTCTGGCGCCGTTGCCGGGGAGGCGACAATGTTTTATTTTCTTTACTTAGTTATTTATTATTTTTATTTTTTTATCTTTTTACTCCTCTATCGTGCTAACAATTCCATCGAAGCTCTATTTTTCTGTGCATGTACATGAGATCTACGTCGAATTCAGAGGATATAATATTTGATCCGGAGATCGAACGTACTGAGAGGAGGATCAGAGCCGAGAAGAGACTCAATATAAAGGACAATTGTATGAACCGATCGGAGACACCGGAAGAATTAGCGGCACGTATGGCGAGGATTATATCTATCAGAGATAGGCTTCGGCCTAAGACTTCTTCCACCACTTCTTCCATCGCTATGCTGGAGTTGGCGATGGATAAGAATTTTGAGCTCAAGACGGGATTAGTGGTCTTAATGCAACAAGACCCATTCCATGGGAACCCCCATGAGAATCCACATTATCACCTTCAGCTATTCTTGTCCAAGTGCACCACCTTTCAAATGTCGGGTGTTTCTGTCGATACTATCCGATTGCGACTCTTCCCCTTTACCCTCAGAGACAAAGCTCTATATTGGTTGAGAACGCAAGCGAAAGGGATATTCACTACTTGGGATGAGTCGGCTAGTGCTTTTGTTGATAAATTCTACCCACCATCCAAAACGGTAAAGATAAGGATCGCATTCATGTCCTTCAAGCAAGGACCGCATGAGACTCTATACGAGGCATGGAAGCGCTTCAAAGACCTTCAGCATCAGTGCCCCCATCACAGCATTGAAGCATGGGAGCTAGTACACAGCTTTTATAATGGACTCCAACCGGGCACTAAGCAAATCATAGATGCAACCGCCAACGGAGCCATCCTATCCAAGACACCGGATGAAGCTACATCCCTATTAGAGGAGATGGCCTCTAATAATCAACAGTGGGGTGACGAGCGAGGGCAATCTTCTACCTCCTTGAAGCCAACAAGCATATATGAGGCCAAGGCCGTAGCAGAGCTTTCCAATAAGTTTGACTCTCTCTCCACAAGGTCATGGAGAGATTAGAGAAGTATATCACCGAGCCGCATGGAACTCCCGCTACATCTACGCCGGGAGGCAATATGAGCGATTGGCAAGACCAATCTCAAGCTATGTTCATAGGAGGAGAGCATGGAGAGGGAACCTTGGAACAAGTGCAATACGTAGCGGGGAACTCCGGTTATTGGGCCAACCCGGCCACGAGGAATCATCCGGGCTTCTCATATGCTAATAACGACGGAGCTCTAAACCCACCACTGCTGCAACAACCTCAAGCTAGGCCTCCACCTCCACAACCTCAATACCAACCGAGGGGGCCGCCACAACAAAAATACCCGCCTAGGCAACAAGCGGGACCATATAGGCCGCCGGGTTATAATCAAGGTTGGAGAGCTCCGAACCCACCACAAGCATAACCGAGATCGGATCATGAAGCTAGGGTGGAGGAATTCATGGCGGAGCAAAGAAAAATAAATGCTAGATTGACGGTGCAACAAGACTCGCTTAATACCGTCGTTGCCCAACTAGGAGAGCAACTTGCGTTGCTTAACAAAAACACCCAACAATTTCCGGCTCAACCGGAGCCCAGTCCACGGAGCAATACCGGCCATATAAATGCGGTGGTGGCGGTCACTACTAGGGGCAGAAAGGATACCACTCCCGCCATGGTCCAAACCAAGGAGCCCGTGGAGGAGATTTTAGACGACAAAGAGCCTGCTATTAAAGAGGAGAGCACAAAAAAGCCGCAAGAAGGTGGAAATTCTGAAATGAAGAAGCCTAATGAGGAGCGCACCTACATGCCACCGGTGCCCTTTCCGCAACGGTTGGCGAGAGCTAAAATTGAGAAGCATCTCGCAAAGTTCCTTGAGTACTTGAGGGGAGTAAGCCTCAACATACCTTTCTTGGATGCTATCGTAGAGATTCCGTCATACGCCAAGTTCTTGAAGGACTTAATTTCGGGGAAGAAAAGAAAGGATAAAATAATGCTGGCCGAGCAAGGAACTTGGTTCCCCCGGAGGGAAAAGGAGCCTACTAAATTCAAGGATCCCGGAAGCTTTCGCATCCCATGCACACTTGGAGGAGTCCCACTACAAAAGGCTTTGGTAGACTTGGGAGCAAGTGTAAGCCTAATACCCTTTAGCATGTTTCGGAAATTAAATACGGGGACCGACTTGAAGCCAACGGACATGAGAATACAACTTGCAGATGGTCGGGTTACTAGTCCGGTAGGGATTGCGGAGGACATACAGCTCCAAGTACCGGGAGGAATATGCTTGCCGTGCGACTTCGTCATTATGGACATCAAAGAGGAGGGAAACACTTCACTTATACTCGGACGCCCCTTCTTAGCCACCGCTGGCGTGATAGTCGACGTGAGAGAGGGTACTTTATCTTTGAATGTTGAAAACATCGAGGTCGAGTTCCATATCCCTAAAGCTATGAAGCATATGTCCTACCAATAGGAGTTGGATTATGTGGACCTCCTTGACGAGGTGAAGGATGAAGCCATTCCACATTCTATTGGCGCTCTACATGATGACGGCCTTGAAGAAGGCCAAACTTCTAGCATTGGAGAAAAGTTGGAGGACCCTCTGGATAGCTCCACGGCCGATGACAAAGAAGACGATGCTGATGTCGCGAGGATTAGTGAGCTATGCAAGCTCTCCATGGCCAACAATTCAAAGAAAGCTCCGCCGGATAAAGGGTCGGCGTCACTGGTGAAGAAGAAGATTGGTACTAGCTCAAGCTTGGGGAACTTGTCTCCCAACACTACCCATGATGAGGGGATGCCGAGGAAGGCCAACGAGTATCAACAACCAAATCCAAGTGGCCTTCCCGGTAAATTTGATGGGCGCATCTCGCATGCGTCCAATATCACACACTAATTGAAAATCATAAGGGGTCGAGCTCATGACCTTAAACGCGTGCTTGTCGGGAGGCAACCCGACGGTTTTATATCATTCTTAGTTGATTTTTATTTTTATTTTAGATTTTTCTCAGTGTTTAGAGTCTAGCGTCTATAAAAATCGTGACAACGGGCTCTATTTTTAAAGACAGGAGATGGAGAACGAGAGATCATTCATATGGAGGATGACTAAGGCAAGGGAGAGCACTCCAGGAATGCGCTCAGGCCCCAAGAGAAGGTAGAGACTGACAGGAGGAAGAAAAACAGAGAATAGAGCAAAAATAGAGAGCTGTGGCAGAAAACAGGATGCCACTCGGCCGAGTGACGGATGTCACTCGGCTGAGCAAAGACTCCACTCGATCGAGTGGAGTACAGATCAGGGAAGATCCTATAGACCAACTCTCTGTTATTTTCTGTGATTTATAGTATAATTTTCCACTCGAGCGAGTGACTTGTCACTCGGCCGAGTGAATCAGATACCCTCCACGCTCTAAATATTGCTAGTGGCCATGCCACTCGACCGAGTGGAACTTGTCCATTCGACCGAGTGGGAAAGGCTACTCGACTGAGTCGTAACTTGTGGGAGATATTTTCGAAAATTTTTTACATAGGTCCACTCGGTCGAGTGAACTCGTCACTCGGCCGAGTCGCAACAATCCTATATAAGGGACGGCGGGCTGCGCAAATTTCGAGATAATCAAAAAAACCCCCCAAATCACCCAGTGCCCGAGCCCATTCCCCTTCTCCCGACCGAATCGACGCATTCCCTCGCCCGAGCCGCCGCTCCGCCGTCGACCGACACTCGTCGCCGGTCGTCGTCGCCACCCCATCGCCCGATCTTCGCCGGCATCGCCTCCCCCGCTGCCGGTCACCCCCCATTTCGCCCCAAATTCGATTTTCTCCCCCATTCTCCCAATCCGTATGCCCATTGCACCCCATATCCCAATTAACTCTTATATACATCTATTATCCCCCTTCTCCCCCATATTTATTGATATTTGTCGATGATTTTATTGTTTACATTTCAGGATAGCTTGGGGGAGCTTGGAGGAGGTTCTGGATGCACTCGGAGCTTCGCGGAGGAGGCGTTTCTTCATACACTTCAGATTTTTCTCTCGCGTCGTGCTCAGGTACACTCGTTCTATTATATAGCGCGTCATATTTTTATTTAAGTGGGCACGACTCGCGGCACACATGCTGCCACGCCTTAGGCCACGCACTCGGGAGCCCGCTTCCAAGCGAAAGAGGTCAGGTGATCCTGGTCCCTCTTCTGCTAGGGAAGACTCCCCACCACCTAGCCCACCCCCACCTACACAGCCGCCTCCTGCCTCTCCCATTCCACCACCTGCACCGCCCGCCACTGCGTTCGATGCGATGGGGATCACGTTACGAGATGACGCCCAGTGCGCCAGATTCGAGCGTATCTCCCATCGCTCAATCGTACCCTCTAGGTTCATGCACCTAGCTGACCTTGACCGCCTAGGGATACTCGAGGGGCTGCTCATGTTGTATGACAACGTGGGATGGCGTGACTTTCTGTCTGTGTCAGCGGACAGTTACATCCGCCCGATGCTAGAGGTCCTTAGTTCCATTGCCCGGACCCCTGGAGGATGCTCCTTTCGACTGATGGATCGAGAGTGCGAGGTCACTCTCGACATGCTTAGAGCATTCTTCAGTGGCCCGCTGTTCCAATCCCAGACCGCGCTTACGCTCCCACGCACATCCCACCCCCGTCGTTCGACACGCACGCCTTTTGGACACGGATCACGGGATCACCACTCGCCTTTGACCCCAGTAGGGCCAAGGCATCTGCCATTCTCCACCTTTGCCTCTGCATTGCACAGCGCCTTATAGAGACCACTTTTCTTGCGAGGTACGAGCCCGGTACACTGTCGACGCCAGAGCTCTACATGCTCTATGCGATGACACGGCCTAGGGTCTTCGATAGGGGTAGTTACGTCCTGGTCCCCGCCGTCGAGATTGATATTGCCAGTTGGTACATCGACCGCATAGTTATTTCTGTCAGTGCTCGGACGCCTATTTGCTACGGCGGTCTGATTACCCTCTTGGCCCTTATGACCGGCATCGACCTACCTGCTGACTTGCTTCGACCACCGGGCCCCACTTCACTTTCGATAGACGTTATGGCCCGGATGAGGATGCTACGTCCTTATGGTCGTTAGCACTGGGTGTGGCTCCACGGTCCTTTCACTGCGGACTACATGGTTCTCCCGAGCCCTGCTCGGACACATATAGGACCCGCAGGCGGAGAGCGGATTCCAGTGGTGGAACTCCTTATCCCCGTCGCATATATGCTAGAGCCTGAGTGTCCTCAGCAGGAGCCCCTCATTCCACCCCAGGACCCCGTGATCCCTCAGCCTGCACTTGCTTCGTCTGCACCTCCCGATACCTCTGTCCACACTTCTGTTAGTGTCGGGAGCACTTTAGCTGAGTCCATCCACACCACCACAACTACTGTGCCCATTTCGATAGATCCCATTTTTGCAGCCAGCCCCGAGCGTCCCCCCACCATAGTTGAGTGCGATGAACCTTCTTTTGCTTCTGCGGTAGAGACCCTTTCCTCATTGTTGTTCTCGACTCCTGGGGAGTCATTTTCTGCACCCTTCTCGATCTCTCCAGTCGCCGACCTCACTGTCTCCACCGTCGCTGTTTACTCCGAGAGCGTCGTGACGTCTGTCCCCACTTCTGTGTCACTGACCTCTATGCCCGCCTCGTCGCTTGCCACCACTGCCGTTTCTGCTGTCGCTCCTTCCTCTTCGACTATTCCTGCATCTCAGCCTCCCACAGAGGCTGAGCGACACTTGGCGAGCACAGTACCTCCTCACCACCCCATAGATGCACCTATCCTTTATGGTGGCCGTGTGAGACAGCCCCGTTCTTCGCCTGTTCGACCCTCTGCTCCACCTCCCCCCGACACCCTTGTTCAGAGCATCCATGCTCTTGAGGGGGCCGTTAGTGGACTCAAAGGGGATTTTAGTGCTCTCTCTGCTACCGTCAATACAGTCCAGACCTGCGTCGCTATACTTCCTAGTATTCAGGCTTGCCTGAATTAGATTCTTGCTCATCTGCCTCTGCCACCCACACCCACCCAGCAGCCACCACGTCTGCCACCACCTTCGCCACAGGACGGTGCTGGTCCACCACCACCTCCCGAGGCACACTGTCACGCCCCGCTTCCCAAAAATGTGGAGGCGAGACGTGAGAAGGTCCGCTCAGACTTGAAGCTACAAAGCCGCAAGTCCGATAAGCGTCAATCAACTTCAAACTGCAGGTCCTTGCAACGCGAAACGAAACAAGATAATAATAATGAAATGAGACAAAAGTAATCTCGGAATATCCACAATAATAAATTTCAACATCACAGAAAAAGCCACCAGGCTAAAAGAAAGGAGTCTAAGGGCCCAAACATGGCCAACAAAATACAACGTACAAAACAAAGGTGCCAAGCACCGACATCCAACAGAAATCCTAAAACAAAAGGAAACTCAACAAGGTCGCTGGTGTCCACAAAACTCCTCCTGTGCAGACATGGACTCAGGCTCAGCGTCAGCAACAACACGTACTCAGCAATGGTTTTTGGCTCAGAGTCTAACATGTGACACCCAAAAGAGCAAGGGGCACATGTCAGCAAGTCTACAAGAGACTTGTGCAAGGAAACTGAAAGTGGAAGTAAGCAACCTAGCAGTTCTAGCATGAATGCAATGACATGGCAGTTAAAGTATGAGTGCAACAAGTAAGGTAAAGTAAAGTAAAGTACGGGCAGGGCATTTAAACATGGCATGGATGACAAGTTATACTAGTAACACTCACTAGTTCAAGACAAGTAAAGTAAGCACCTCGTGCATAGAGATTCCGCCTTTTGGCTAGAGTGGCTGATCGGGCCAACTCCTAAGCTCAAGTGAACGTTTATCCCTACCCCTCAACGTGTATCGAGCCAGGGCCTTACCCCCGAACATGGAATGATCGCTTCTGGATCACGAGCCAGGAAGTGTTTTTAACAAGTATGGCATAGGGGTGCACCTAGCCGGACAAGGAAGTACGAGTACAAGTATTGTAGCGTGTGCTACGAATGCGACATTTAATGCATGGATGACATGGCATGGCAAGTAGTAAAGCGTACAGGTAAGGAAAGTAAACGTGACAGTTTGGTATGCATGATCAACAAGTTTAAAGAGTTGGATCTAGCTTCGTTGTCAAGCTAGACCAATTTAGGTGACAGATCTAGTTTCGTTGTCAAACTAGATCAAGTAGGCGTCTAGCCAGCTATCATTTCACTGACTAGTCTCTTTTACGCTAAAAGCAAGGAAGTGGCCTAAAACATGGCCCTACTCAAGAATTGGCAAGTTTCACTTGCCTGCAAGTACAACGTCTGAGAGACACCGTCCAAGAGAGTCCAAGTCACAAATAACCTACGTGCACAAGTCCACCAGCCTACAGTCCCATATTATTAATCTTGATTAGTGAATTACAAAGCAGTAAAACACAATTTTTAATCTTGAATTAACATGCGATGGTTGTGGTTCCTACGGTGCAGATCTTACCTCAACACGACGCGAGAGCTACTCTGACGTCGGGTAGCGACGTCAGGGGTTGGATTCCTGCAGTGTGCACGGCACGGAACGGCGGGTACTCTGAGATAAAATACGTGTACGAATAAGTTGACGTCGGGCTAGAATAACTAGACAGTCCTAAACATCTAGTGACCCATTTTTAATTGGATTTTCTAATCCAAGATAGGTGACACCTCAGGATTAATGATCACAGATATTATTAATACGATAATATACGTCGCGTAGCTAGTACGACAATTAATCAACAATTGTAAGAACAATCTAGGCTATCACGCTAACTGTACGTCATCTAGACGAGTTTTTAACCCTATAATTACCACTATCATTTATATAACAAGATTACCAATAGATCAAGACCTATTAATAGTTCACAAAAATTATCATCAACTAAACTTAGGGTGTCCAGTGAATGTTTACTAACCGTGAAGAAGAAGGGATCCCACGAACTACTGAGAGCTCGACACGAGTTGGCTACGGCTAGGGAAACGTCGACATGTACGGACAGCGGCTAGGATAGGCTTCGTATCAGCGTGTGGGATGTCGACAACAACCCGGAGGCTGCCGGTCGTCGCTGCCCACGCGAGGGAGACTTGCTGCCGCTGCTGGGCGGAGCATGGGGCAGTACAGCGCCGTGCACCGACTGTCGGCCGTCGTTCGTGTGCTAGAGGACCTGCTGCCGGCGTGATCTTAGCGGGGAACAAGGCCGGGGGAAACAGCTGCATCCGCTCTTGGGGGCGCCGCAGTCGTGATGGGCGGAGCACGGGGCGGTGACGAAGCCGCAAAGCTCTGGAGATCAGAGGGGAGAGGCTAAGCGTCGGATCGAAGGTGGATAGGGTGGCGGAGATGGAGGCTCTGGTCACCGGTGAAGGGTCAGGGGTCGGAGACATGAAGGGCATGGCGCTTGTTGCTGTGTGCGAAAGAATAGAAGGGGGCGGCGCGGTCTGTTTGGCTGCTGCGAAAAATAACCCTAGGGAATAAAAAGGAGAGAGCTCGTTTCTGGCTGCGAGAAAAGAGTTTAGCCCTAGGCTAAACTTTAGAGAATACGGCTGCACGTGGGAGGCTCACTCTAGGGTTAGGTCTAGGGTGGTTGGGGTTTGAAATGTTTTTAAATTACAAAAATCTGTTATTATAACATTTTGAAAAACACAAATACAAGTGTTGTGTGTGAGAGTTAGGCTAGGTATGTGCGTGGGTCTAAATGTGTTGGGCCAAGATTAAAAATGTGGGCTAGGTTAACATTAGGAGATATATTATTATTAACTAATTATTAGGGGATAAAGAACCAAATGAACTTAGGGTTAAACCGATATTAGGTTGAGCTAAAAGAGAAAGTAGGTCAAACGAGGCCCAAAAATTATGAAATAAATACTGGGGTGACCGGGACAACGAGAGAAAGAAGACAGAGGAGACGGATCACAATTCCGATGTCGAGAAATGAAATTAAAAATAAAGAGGTCTAGCGACAAAAGTGAAAATCGTGACGTCTCTTCAAATAAGATCAAATCGTGGGAGAACGACCCGTGAAATGACGTTCCCAGTTAACACCACATTTTATTACTCTCAGAGAGGGTCACAACGGCATATCACACCATAGGGTTCAGATACAGACAACGTCTAAATAAATACGTGCACGAACAAGACAACGTGAACGTAAAGCGTATAAAGGATTCGGAGTCCAAAGGCGACGGTAATTCTAAGTTGGGCACACGCCGGGGTTGGCTTGCTAAGGATGCAACCAAGGTGCTACGGCCCTATCAACTCAACGACACGACTCTCATACTAAGCACAATACCAATCAGGTACTCGAAATTGCTATACGTACAGCCGTATGACGAATAGCGAGTACCGACCGTTACACACACACTGGATGCCTTCCATATTTTTGATGCTGTTTTGCTGATGTTTTAAGCCTACTGATTTTGCACCCCTCCTCCACACACTGGTTTTGTCACTTTTTGGTCTGATCTGTCTATATCTTTCTGGGAGAGAGGGAGTACTTTTTGGGGACACTCATATCTGCACTATTTTGATCTTTGCATGCATCAGCGGCATTATCATATCATTTTCTTTTATTTTTATTTTTTTGTTTTTCCATCATGCATGTATCCTCACCCTCCCCACCCATATTTTGTCTCTCAGTGTGCCACATTTCGCATATTGAGAACACTGTGCACTTTAGCTTGGGGGAGTGAGTTCTCACGCACTTTTTATTTTTGTTGCCTTTTATTTTCCTTTTTCACACATTTCTTATTTCTTCGTTTTTACACTTGCTTTCACCCACTTTTTCGTTTTTTTATCATGCATCACGTTTTTTTAATTTTCTGAGTGTGCTGCATTGTACTGTAGCTTTCTATTTTCTTTTATCCTTATTTCTTTCATCTTTTTACTAGAGATGATTTTTCTGTGATTATGATGACGTGGTGTTAGCTTATCTCTATATGCATACTCTCTTGTCATGCCATAGTTTTTATTTCAGATATCATATGCTATGTCTTGTTTTGCATTTGAAATAGTAACCCGTACTTTCATGTACGAATATGGATGAAATTCTTTTATTAGCTGAATCTGATGATTTTTACTGTATACCCTTCGTAGAAATCACACCAAGCTTCATGCATTGATTGCCTAAATTTGGAGTACTGCTTTCCTTTCTTATATCACTTCTTATTGCATGAAAATTGTACGCTTCACTTTCGGGTTGAATGAATGTATGTTAGGTTGATATAACTGGATTAGTTTACTTTTTGAGATTAAACTGAGTAGATTACATTACTCTGATGAAAGTTGTCGTGCACGTCTTACAGAATGAACCGAGTGTTACATATATTTCTTTCTCCACATATCTTGAGCATTATTTCTATACTTATATTCATTGGTGAATCTCCCTTTAGCGGATCCTATATTGGCATTTCCCCGGCTATTAAAGTCCATGTTCCAATACCCCCAAAATCAAAAAGAAAAAAAAATACATGTAAATCTTTCTATTCTTTTGATTTGGGATCTCAGATGTATATATGCTATGCTTAAAAATGAGAGAAAGAAAAGAAAAGAGAAAAGAAGCTTATACATGATCCCATCTCATACTCTTTCTCTCTTTCTTCCCTCTTTTATTTTTGTTTTCATTGGAGCTTCAATAATGGGGAATGTACTTATTGATTTATCTAATGCCACCACGCTTATAGATAAGCTTGGGGGAGAGGATCCAATGATGTGTGAGAGAGTGACTACTTGACTGTGCATGACAACCTAAGCTAGGTAATTTTCTATAATCGGTGAGATTACTAGAAGTTTTTATGAAACCCAGGAATTGAAACTTAGCATGCATTTCATGAAAACCATATCTTTCTATTCTTATTGCTTCTTATTGTGTGATACATCTTATACTACAAATAGAAAGCATTCAATTGAAAAGTGTGTGATCTATGATTATGTATACCGTTTTAGATGCTTCAGACGATGTTAATTCTAGAATAATTCCATATTTCATACTATTTTGCTATTCTTGGGTGTCTATTTTGAATACATCCATATGATTATGATATCAAGATAAAAATCTTTGGCATGTGTTTTATATTCGCCGTGTGCTCTATGAGTAAGCAAAACCCACGTCCTGAGAAAATAATCTAGCACTTCTCTCTCTTTGTTTTCTTTCCTAGTTCCTTTTTCTTTTTCCCTTTTTCTTTATTTTTTCCATCAAGTTCGCCTTTTACTCATCTTCCTTGGGGAAGAGTAAGAGGTAAGCTTGGGGGATTTTGATCACTCCATATTTTACACCTTTTTTCTGCATGTTTGCATGTCGTTTTGATCGCTCATATCACGTTTTTCACGATTATTCGACAATATTGCGATGCTTTTCACTATTTCTTGTTTTTGTCGTATTTCAGGAAATATGGAGCGATCTGGAGCGAATTTGAGATCAAAGGATTTGCACGCGCTTAGGAGTGTTGCCCACGGCTCGTTCGAGGACTTATCAGAGATGGAGGATGAGCGGAAGAAGAAGGAAATCAATAGGAGCGACGAGGAGGTGAAAAGAAGGAAGAATGAGCTCAACAGCACACCACTCGGTCGAGTAGACCACTCACTCGGCCGAGCAAGAAGCCCCACTCGGTCGAACAGAACGGATACGCACACGAAGTTTTTAGCATATACTTGGCCGAATAAAGGAAGCCCACTCGGCCGAGTGAGAAAGTTCACTCGCCCAAGTGGTACATGGAATTCGTCTAGAGAAAGGCCCAAGTTACTGGAATTTTCAGAGATCCTGAGGAGGCCCACTCGGCCGAGCATGAATGCTGACTCGGCCGAGTGAAGAAGTCCACTCGGCCAAGCCACCCCCCGAAGACAGACCCTGAAAACCCCAAAGTTACTGTTTTCCTACAGGGCTTGTCACTCGGCCGAGTGACAAGGGTCACTCGGTCGAGTGACCCTCTCCGCCCGCTGTTATGGTTGCGATTTCTGGGCTGCGCATGGGCAGTTTGGTCACGATTTTCTGGATGATTTTATAGGGTATTTAAACGTAGTTTTTGCCCTAGTTTAGGAGAGACTCGAAATATATTTTTAGACTTTCTTTTTGGATTTTGACGGCTACTCTTTTGTGAATTCTCAGCTGGAGATCGTTGGCATCAACATTGGTTTGTCTATTCCTATTAAAAACTTAATTTTTATGCATTATTTCTCTTTTGCAATGAATTGTGCCGCGATTATTGTTATTATTTCTGGGATTTGCATGATGCTAGGTGAGTAGTGCCGTCGTTCTAGGGCATGGGGATGAACCCTATGGACCCTATCTCTGAATTGTGATGAATTTATTGATTTGTTGCTAGAATTGATTAGGGTTAGGTTGTGATTGATTGATTACGCGTAGCTAGAAATTTATATCGATTGGGATTTGCAAGAGATTGGATCCCAATTGATAGGAAGGTCTAGATATTCGATTTGGATTGACAATTGGATTTCTCTAGATTTTGTTTGCAAGAGATTGGACCAAAGCTAGGATTTTTAATTGTGAATCTATACCAATATTCATTTGCAAGAGATTGGGCGAATAAGACCTATCATAACCTAGGTTGTAGCTCGAGTTTGCACGAGAGTGGGCTCGAGATACGATTGAACAACGATGTCGTTCTTCACGCTAGCGGCTTAGGCTAGGGTTTGCACGAGAGTGGGCCCTATCCTAGGTTTGCTATAGACCGGCAATAACGAGAGAGCGTGAGCTTGGTTCTACATTAAGTTACGATTAGTTCACCTATATTCAAGCTTAGCAACAACGAAATTTACCATTCACAAGGATGAGAGACGGTCTGTAGTGGGGATTTCCTATCCCTAGACGCTTTTTATTATATTGATATTTTCTTGATACTTGAATGATTGTGACTATTACAGCCAACTATTCTTGTTCTCTTGATAGCTAGGTGATTTGAGTAAGACACGGTCATTTGTCCTCCCTGAGTTCGATACCCGCTCGCCGCTACACCGTGCGCTTGCGGTAAAACTACAATTCATTTTTCGGGTATACATCCGGACGCGATCAAGAAGGGGCCACTCGGTCGAGCGATGTGAGTCGCTCGGTCGAGCGCCATCTTGGGGCTTCAGCTCCTGGCTTAGGTGGAAGGATGTCGCTCGGTCGAGCGACGAAGGCCGCTCGACCGAGCAAATTAGGCAGAGAATTGCTTCTTATTTTAGCTCGCCAGGGAGAGAGGCCGCTCGGTCGAGTGGGGTGGCTGCTCGACCGAGCGAATTAGGCAGAGCGTTTCAAGGCCAATTTGGGGGTCGTCAGTAGAAGGGCCACTTGATCGAGCGAGGTGGGTCGCTCGACAAAGCGGCCCATTGCAAATTTTCCCTTCCTTTACAGGATCTCAGCTCGGTCGAGCATGTGGCACGCTCGACCGAGCGACCTAGAAACTCTTGCTGGCCTCTCTTTCTCTTCCTTTATATTCTCTTCCCTTTGGTCATTCCTTTCTCTTCTTTCTTTGCTCCTTCCTTCCTCAGCTCCTTTAAGTCGTCAAACGTGGCGATGTGAGCTCCGACGTCAGGTATCCGTGTCCATCATCCATTATTGCTCCGAATCGCGCCAAAGTTCCTAAAAATCCACGAAACATCACAAGAATAAAATATATCATGAAAAGCTCGATAGAATATAAAAATGTGAACTTCAAGCGATCAAAATGCTATGGAAATGTGTGACAAAAACATGGAAAATATGGACATATAACATACTCGTCAAATAACCAAACACAAGCTGTAACGGCCAGTATTTATCGATATGTATTTCGTGCAAGTTTTATAGATATATTGAGTTATTGACTTATGACCTAATTATTTATTATTGCTAAAGCCCGTATTGTTCTATAAACCTATTAATTATAATCATATGAGTATCGAAACTTTTAATCAAAATTCAAATGTCTAAAAAAATTCAAATTCAAAATCTTTTTGAAAACTCTCTTATTTTAATCCTAATAAAAAGCAATATACTAATTTAGTAGTATTCTTTTATTAAAATCCCATTACTTCTCTCCTTAATTACTATTCTAAATTCAACCTTCCTTAAATCAATTATTATCAATTCCCTAATAAAAGTATTAAAAACAATTCAATTTTAATTAAAGTTTTTCTCTTTTTTATAACACCCTAACTCTAGGTTTAATCACCCCACACCACCACCTTCTCCCCCTAGCGACACCCGACAACACCCTCGCCCCACCATCTCCGACCACCCACAAAACCCCCGACAACCACCACCTCAGCCTTCATCCGCCACTGACAACCAAAACCCTCAGCCTCCAAGCCCACAACAGCTTTTCCAACCTCCAACCACTCCGACTTCACCCCAAGCCCAAACACTATGGCCTCCATGCCTCCGACAGCCTCCGGCACCTCCATCCACCCCATCGAACGGACATCACCCTCCTCTTGCCTGCAAACCCACCACCTCCTCTTCACTCATCGCTGCTACCACGTTCATCATCGCCCAGATCTATCAAATGCCACCCTCTTCCTCTCCCTTCAACCTCCCTTCCTCTCCAAAGAACCCCAGCCACCCCGCAGTGACCCCACTTTCCTTGCGCCGCCCACAACCCTCCGACAGCCTTCATCGACCTCCAACTACCTCTCCTCCCCGTTGCTAGCGCCACCCCTCAACACCGCACCGCCTTCGCCTCCGAGCCGCGCTACCATGCCTACAGTCGCCATCCTTGCTGTCGCCGTCCAACGCGTAGCCCTACAAAACAATGTATGTTTTCGTAGGAGCAGAATAAAATATATGAGTGCAGTAGGTAGGGGTATAAATATAAACTATAGTATAATATAATATGATGAGTGCAGTATATCATAATGTGAACAGTACATGAACAGTGCCCTATGTTAGTAATAAATATATTTAGGTTGTCATATGATGTTAGTAGGTATATAGTAACATATACCTCTTATGGACAGTATTAGTATATAATGATAATAAGTGTTTAATAAACATCAGTGTTTATAATATCATGTAGTAAAGTTAGAACTTTAAGTTAGCATTTATATTATTATATTAGTATGTTATATTACTGTTATTGCATGTAATAGTATGTTAAATTAAGTTACAGTGAGTTATAATGATAAGTTGTTTTTATAAGTTCATACATTTAAATAAATAAGTTATCTAAGTTAGTTATATAAATATATTAGTTTATATTTGTTAATATATATATGTTAGTATACATTAACTATATGTTAGGTTATAATAATATTTGGATAGCTTAAAACATTTAGATTAATATCACTTTTTACTTATACCACAATCTAATGACGCAGAAAACGTCTGTGCCTCCCATACGAACTCATCGACACCAGAATCATCGAAAACAAGCAAGTGCGCAATTTAATACATGTTTTAAATGTTGTTCGTTTAGACGTTTTTACACCTAACTAGTTCTACATGACATAAACCGTGATATCTTGTACACAAAAATGCCATGAGACACAATGACACTAAAACCCCCTTATATGCACTTTTGTGAATTACTTGACTAGAATCCGCGTGCGTGTGTGTGTGTTTATCATTTAGTAGAATGATAACGTCTTGTTACAACATTAAAAGCAAAACCTACAGAAAGTACAAGAAATACATGAACAGCTTGATAATCATAGAACATGATAGCTGGTTTGACTAAATCATTGACATGTATGGCAATATTTGGCTATTCCCGTGGGCAGGTTGGCTAGTCTGGCTCGTGTCCAGTATATAACTCATGATGGCCAGTTGACTGATTCTGGCTCGTGGTCTAGAAAGTACACGTGGGTGGGGTTGGGTTCGCGGGCACTAGCCGGTAGAAAAAGGGTCACTGTGTGGGGGCACTCGAAGGTGGATTCACTTACTAGCCGTCTAAAGACGTGAACCTTAGATACGCACTTGAACACACTATTGAACAGATTGAATGCTATATCGAACTTGTTTTAACATATAGAACTGCTACAATTCCCTTTTTAATAGACTGTAATGTTTAACTGTTTTTATAGAACTGCCATGTTTTAACTGTTTAAATAGAATTGCCATGTTTCACTAGGACTGCCATGTTTTAACTTATAACTGAACTGCCATGCTAGCGTAATATCTGAAATTGTAATTGCTCATTTATTATAAATGCTTTAACTGCCATGTAAACCATTTGAAAACCTTGACAAGGGTCCTACTCATAACCTTTGCTTGCCAAGGACCCTTACTGACATACTAGGGGTGAGCACGGTTTGCTCAAACCGCCCGAACCGAATCGGACCGAACCAGACCGAGCCAAAAACCAAACCGAACCGCTCTCCATCGGTCTGGTTTGGTCTCAATCGTTGGAAACCGCCACTTATATGGTCTGGTTTGGTTTCACCCTGTCGAAACCACTTAAACCGAACCGAACTGACTCCTAACATATATTATATATTGTGCTGGAAATCTGTTGGGATTTTAACCCTAGTCCCTAGGAACCCTAGCAGGGGGGTGAGCACGGTTTGCTCAAACCGCCCGAATCGCGGTTCCAAACCGAACCAAACCGCTCCAAGGGGTTTAAGCAGATCGCTTAAATTGTCGTTAATTAACCCGGTGTCGGGTTACAAATGCATTTTACTTCAACTGAAGGCATACTACTTCAGTTCTTTAATTGGGAAATCAAATTCTACTTAAAAAACTCAAGTCAGATCATTCTTCCATAAGAATTAGACAATGATATTAATTCTCAGTTTGCTTCAACCACAATTTTCTTTCCTCCCAAGTATCTGATGCATGAGGTTAAAGTCGATGCATGTTCTATAAAGACCCTACAATTTCAACTCATGGCATCCCACAAGGGAAAAAAATCATGAAATTCAGTTCAAATTTGCTGTAAAAACCCTAACATATCTATTGAACATCAACTGTAGTATCATCAACAAATATGCAAGAAATAAAGACACCAACAGCAATACATGAACAACATGAATCCATTGTCGAAAAAAACGCACATGAAGCGGGAACCTAATTTCAGCATTAATTGGAAATCGAGTCGAGCTGACAAAAAGAGTATTGGTTCAGTTTCAAAATCATTGTCAGCAAGATTAATGCTCATGAAAAATGAGCATTTTGAATTCTATGCTAAATGCAGCTTCTAGTTATGTACATAATGAGCATCTTTGGGGCCATCAACATGGTTAGGGGATGGGGGATAAATTCTCTATGTTTTTTTCTTCTACCTCATCTGTGTCGTCATCGGCAAATGATCTGCTTAAAATTAGGTCTATATTTAGCAAAATTGGGTATACGAGGGGATCTTTGTCATCATATGTCTGAACCGCGGTTCCAAACCGAACTAAACTGCTCCAAGCGATTTGTGTCGGCTCACAAACCGTCGGTCTGGCGGTCTGGTTTTGTCTGGCCTGTGAGAAACCGCTACTTATACGGTCTGGTTCGGTTTAGGTCCCAAACCGTCGGTTTGAGACCGTGCTCTCCCCTATGACATACATTTCTATGTTTATATGAAATGTATGTCAGGTCACTAGACATGTTGCATTGAGGATGAGCTGATTGAAGAGACTAACCCGTTGATCCTGGAGTTCTTTCCGCTGTGGACTAGTTGCTAAGATTCACTTGCTGCTACTTAAGTTTCATTTTATGTCATTTTTGTACGGTATGTACCCAATTGTAGAACTCTATTGCTGTTGGCCATGCTTGGGGCTTTATTATTTTTGTGTACTTCTTATCTGGATGTTGGCTTAAATTTTGTAGTTATCTCTGTTGTTCTGAATGCATTGCAAGTTCCTGCATATGGTTTATATTCGCAGACGCTTATTGGGCTTGAGCTTCACCACTCCAACCCAATACGGACCTGCTCGCGTCCTCGCCCCCAAATTTAATGGGAAGCGGGGCGTGATAGATTTTAGTGGTGGCCCATGCAAGTCGTGCATTATGCAAAACTCATAACAATAGAAATACTATCATTAGCCAAAACGTCTAGAATTACCTAGTTTCTTGTCTCAGCATGGTAGTGAGATCCAACACAAGGACTGTAGGAAGATTTAGTTAGACACCCATGCTTGTTAGTTTGACCATCTTGCTAAGATTAAGTTTTTATCATCTTAGGTGTTATCTTAGTGGCCTCCCACCCAGCTCTGACTTTAATTGATTTCAGAGCTTCTTTGCGTATTATATCCAGAAAGTTCGTAGTCAAGCACTCGATTCCTACCTACCCACTTCCTAAGAGAAGGAATATCACGATCGGAAGTGGCGTGGTGAGTGTTACCTTGGAATGCAAATCATGTCCTTTAGTGTTTTACGGGCATGAGCTCTATGCAGACTTCATGGTCCTAGACACACCCAATTTCGATGCCATTCTCGGCATGGACTAGTTAGAGACCTTCTATGCTACTATCGACTATCACAAGAAGAAAGTAATATTTGAGATTCCTGACCATCCGGTGTTCGAATTCATCAGTGGTAGCCGTTCACTCGGACCTATCAGATTTCGGCTCAGCCAAATGAAGTGATCCTCGCATCTATGCAAGTCGAACCGGAGAAGCCTGCAGTTCTTTGAGACTTCGAAGATGTATTTCTGGAAGATATTTCTGGATTGCCGCCTGACCGAGTTCTGGAATTCAGTATTGACCTGATGCCGAATACTCAACCGATCTCGAAGGCACCTTACCGTATGGCTCCAACAGAACTTGAAGAGCTTCAGAAGAAGTTGGACAACCTATTGCAGAAAGGATTCATCCATCCCAACATGTCTCCCTGTGGTGCTCATGTACTACTGGTCAAGAAGAAGGATGGATCGAGGAGTATGTGCAGGAGCTGAACAATGTCACAGTGAAGAACATGTACCCGTTACCTCGCATCGATGACATCTTCAATCAAGTCGATGGATCACAAGTTTTCTCGAAGCTGGACCTTAGGAGTGGATACCATCAGGTGAAGGTCAAGAATGAAGAAATCTTCAAGTCGGCCTTCCGGACCAAGTAAGGACACTACGAGTTCGTTATCATGGCATTCGGTGTGACCAACGCTCCTGAAGTATTCATGAATCTCATGAATCTTATATTCTACGAGTTTCTGGATAAATTCGTAGTAATATTCATTGATGACATATTGGTCTACTCGAAGAGTGAGGAGGAACATGTCGAGCACCTGCGGATTGTTTTGGAGACGCTTCGTCGTCATCAGTTATATGCCAAGTACACTAAGTGCAAATTTTGGCTGGACCGTATCGCGTTCCTTGGACATGTGGTTTCGGGTGATGGTATCTAGGTCGACCCAGAGAAAGTTGCTTCAGTCAAAGATTGGCCTACCCCTCGGTCTGCATCAGACATCAGTAGTTTCCTAGGATTGGCGGGTTACTACCGTCGATTCATCCAGGATTTCTCCAGGATAGCAGAGCCCATGACTCGACTGACGAGGAAGAACGTCAAGTTTGTTTGGTCAGACTCTTGCAAACATGCATTTGAGACTCTGAAGGCGATGCTGATGTCTGCACCAGTTCTTGCTATACCAGATAGGATTGGAGGATTTGAGATCTTCTGTGACACATCAGGCAAGGGCCTTGGATGTGTCCTACATCAGTAAGGCCATGTGGTCGCATATGCGTCATGACAGTTGAAGGTTCACGAGGAGAATTATCCGACTAGCGACTTGGAGCTAGTCGCTGTCATATTTGCCCTGAAGTTTTGGGAGATATTTCTTACTAAGTGAGCAAGCGAAGGCCTTCACTGATCACAAAAGTTTGTGATATATTTTCACTCAAAAGGAGTTGAATATGAGGCAGAACCATGCTTATGGCATATGTAGATCTATTTATATTAATTGAGATGTTTGTAGTGCATATATGTACAATGTGTATTGGCGTGTGCTCATGTATGGACAGGTATGTGCTTAGTTATATGTATCTATATTCATAGTATGAATACGTGTGTCTTATGTATAGTAGTATGGTTATAATATTGTATTATATTACTTGCTCTACAGAATGATATATGTGCGTGTGTTTAAATGTATGCTAGGAGGTATACATGATTGTATGTTGTAAATAAGTATAGATAGATAGATATATATATGTAACATTATACTGGTTTTATGTAAATTACTATGGTTGTGTATACTTGTGTGAACATATAGTATGTATGTCTATGTCTTGTATAGATACGAGATAGGTGTAATAGTGTGAGTATGGATATGTGTGTAAGGTGTAGGCATTTAAAATTTTTTGAATGTGTGCCACTATATGATATATGTATCAGTGTATGTGTGTCAGTGAACACTGCTTTTTTATAATGTATGTATGTCTGGAGTAGAGTGATCTTAGTGTCTAAGTTCGCTCACCCCTAAGTTGGCCCTACTCAAGGTAGTCAGATGATGGACTTGATCTTAAGGTAGGTAGATTGTAGTGGCCCTAGTGCCATATTAGTAGGACATGTCCGTTTTTGTGTATTGTATAGTGTATTGTGTGCATATACATATGTAGTGATATGCATTATGTGATGTGTATAATGTATTGTGTAGTGTGTAAAGTGATTCTACTATTGAGGTGTTATTTGACTGATTATGATTATACTTACGTATTAGTATTGAGTGATGTGTTTATGTGACTTGTAGTACTATATGTATACATATGGTAGTGCATGGTGTATTAGCAATAATATGTGTGTAATTTTGTATTATGATACAGTGTATACGTATTATATATATAAAAGTATGTTTGAGGTACGACATTAATATAGTTAGTTAGTGATGTATGTGTGATTGTTAATATTATTATAGGTATGGCTATTAACTAGTATTAATAGTAGTGTTACTATTGTAATTGATATTAGTATTAGTTACATTAATTGAGTGTTTCTGCATGATGGCATAATTGTTATTTATGGGTGGAGTGTGAGTATAGTAGAGAGTGAGGTGTGTATATGTTGGTAGAGGGAATGTGCGAGCACTATCCTTATTTATTCCACGCATATTAGTTGATAGGAATTTCGAGGACGGAATTTTTCTTAAGGTGGGTAGAATGTAACTGCCAGCATTTATCAATACGTATTTCGTACGTGTTTTACAGATATATTAAGTTATTGACTTATGACCTAATTATTTATTATTGCTAAAGCCCGTATTGTTCTATAAACCTATTAATTATAATCATATGAGCATCTAAATTTTTTAATTCAAAATTCAAATGTCTAAAAAAATTCAAATTCAAATTAAAACTTTCTTATTTTAATCCTAATAAAAAGCTATATACTAATTTAGTGGTATTCTTTAATTAAAATCCCATTATTTCTCCCCCTAATTACTATTCCAAATTCAACCTTCCTTAAATCAATTATTATCAATTCCTTAATAAAATTATTAAAAACAATTCAATTTTAATTAAAGCTTTTCTATTTTTTAACACCCTAACTCTAGGTTTAATCACCTCGCACCACCTCCTTCTCCGCCCAGCGACACCCGACAACACCTACGCCCTGCCATCTCCGACCACCCACAAAACCCCCGACAACCACCACCTTAACCTTCAGCTGCCACCACAGCCTTCAGCTGCCACCACCACCAACAACCAAAACACTCAGCCTCTAAGCCCACAACAGCTTCGCCAACGCCTTACCTCTCCGACTTCACCCCAAGCCCAAACACCGCGGCCTCCACCCCTCTGACAACCTTCGGTACCTCCGTCCACCCCATCGAACGTCCCTCACCCTCCTCTCGCCCGTAAACCCACCTCCTCCCTCTTCACTCGTCGCCGCTGCCCCGTTCATCGTCGCCCAGATCTGCCGAGCGCTGCACTCTTCCTCTCCCCTCGACCTCCCCTCCTCTCCAAAGAACCCCATCCACCCCATAGTGACCCCACTTTCCTTGCGCCACCCACAACCATCCGACAGCCTTCATCAACCTCCACCTCCCTTGCCTCCCCGTTACTAGAGCCGCCCCTCAACACCGCACCGCCTTCGCCTCCGAGCCGCGCTATCATGCCTGAAGTCGCCATCCCCGCTGTCGTCGTCCAATGCGTAGCCCTGCAAAACAATGTAAGTTTGTGTAGGAGCAGAATAAAATATATGAGTGCAGTAGGTAGTGGTATAAATATAAACTATAATGTACTATAATATGATGAGTGCATTATATCATTATATGAACAGTACATGAACAGTGCCCTATGTTAGTAAATAAATATATTTAGGTTGTCATATGATTTTAGTAGGTATACAATAACATATACCTCTTATGGAAAATATTAGTATATAATGATAATAAGTGTTTAATAAACATCAGTGTTTATAATATCTGTAGTAAAGTTAGAACTTTAAGTTAGCATTTATATTATTATATTAGTATGTTGTATTACTGCTATTGCATGTAATAGTATGTTAAATTAAGTTACAGTGAGTTATAATGATAAGTTGTTTTTATAAGTTCATACATTTAAATAAATAAGTTATCTAAGTTAGTTATATAAATATATTAGTTTATATATGTTAATATATATGTTAGTAAACATGAACTATATGTTAGGTTATAATAATATTTGGATAGCTTAAAACATTTAGATTAATATCACTTTTAACTTATACCACAATCTAATGACGCAGAAAACGTCTGTGCCTCCCATACGAACTCATCGAAACCAGAATCATCGAAAACATGCAAGTGCACAATTTAATACATGTTTTAAATGTTGTTCGTTTAGATGTTTTTACACCTAACTAGTTCTACATGACTTAAACCGTGATATCTTGTACACGAAAATGCCATGTGACACAATGACACTAAAACCCACTTATATGCACTTTTGTGAATTGCTTGACTAGAATCCGCGTGCGTGTGTGTGGATATCTTTTAGTAGAATGATAGCGTCTTGTTACGACATGAAATGCAAAACCTGCAGAAAGTACAAGAAATACATGAACAGCTTGATAATCATGGAACATGATAGCCGGTTTGACTAAATCATTAACATGTATGCCAATATTTGGCTATTCCCATGGGCCGGTTGGCTAGTCTGGCTCGTGTCCAGTATATAACTCATGATGGCCGGTTGGCTGATTCTGGCTCGTGGTCCAGAAAGTACACGTGGGTTGGGTTAGGTTTGGGGGCACTAGCCGGTAGTACAAGGATCACCTTGCAGGAGCACTCGAAGGTGGATTCACTCTCTAGCCGTCCAAAGACGTGAACCTTAGACACGCACTTGAACACACTATTGAACAGATTGAAATGCTATATCGAACATGTTTTAACATATAGAACTGCTACAGTTTCCCTTTTTAATATAATTGCTACTATTCACTCGCTGCTGTTTAAGTTTCGTTTTATGTCATTTTTGTAGGGTATGTACCCAATTGTAGAACTCTGTTGTTGTTGGCCATTCTTGGAGCTTTATTATTTTTGTGTACTTCTTATCTGGATGTTGGCTTAAATTTTATAGTTATCTCTGTTGTTCTGAATGCATTGCAAGTTTCTGCATATGGTTTATACTCACAAACGCTTATTGGGTTTGAGCTTCACCGCTCCAACCCATGTGGACCCGTTCGGGTCCTCGCTCCTAAATCTAATAGGAAGTGGTGCATGACACAAGCCCATTCTAATTTTACTCATTTAGCACAATGGCCTGGTTAATACTTTCATAATCAACATTATAAATTAGATTTAGAAAAACTGATTGAAGTAGTATGACCAAGAAGTTCTCAAAGTCAGTGGGAGCTAGCAAGTTGCTTAGTTCCATTTTGGGCTAAGTAAAGTTCCAAGGTTAAAGAACATCTACATGTGACATACAATTAAAGGGGTTTGTTTATATCAGAGATATTGATAATTTGGTGTCATTAATGTGCTGGACAAAATGACACAGAATTGTTGGAATATGCTATAGCTTGACTGGCAAGTATAAAATGATAAACCTAAGATAAATGAGTATATGCTAATCGATTAGCTATACAGAAGAGTAATTACTTGTTGGATGAGATCCAAAGAAATCTTCGTAAGAATTACTGCAGTGTGAAAAAGGGTGTTTGGTATATAGACTCAGCAATACTGCAAAGTAGATACGTTTTAGCAGATCCATTCTCTAGGCTCTGATATATGAACATCAATAGAGACTGATATGTTATAGTAATATGATATACCGAGATAAATAGTCTGAGTGCAAGTGAGAGATGTTGGAAGATATGTGCACTTGATACAATTTATCGGTAGAACATCTTGTTCGAGCTTAAATGGTACTAATTATCCAAGTATGAATAAAATGTTTACATACTTAGATAGCTTAAAGCAAGGTCATACATGTATCTAGATAGAGATCTTGATTATGGAAAGTGTCTGATCGATATGAACTTGAGTCTTAAAGCGTTCATGGTCATAGATGTGCCGAGAAAAGGATATCAGCACATCGGACAGACCATTGTGTCTTTGTCTTAACAAAAACAGTGATGATGATCTCATAATCGTTCGACCTGACGAAGTCGGAGACAAGACACATGTGCTCATTAGAGAATGAGTCCACTGAACGACCCAATAAAGAGTTATTAAATGGTTAACATTAACTAAACTGGCATTGCTAACTCTCTAGTGATGATAGGTAAGTTGGTCCTTAAGGCTTGAGGTCATGGTATAAACATGTGCGTAAATGGTGTCACTTAGATCTATGATCTAGCTTCGAGGCAAGGCATGCTAAAAGGTCTTAGGTTGGGTGATACTTGAAGCATACGAGGTGAGTAGTGATCAAGAGAGGATTCGTCTCTTCTGTTCATAAGAAGTTATTGTCACATGCTCAGTATGGTTCTTGGTGAAAAACCCCGATCGGGGCATGTTGTAGGAAGTACAACATGGATCGAAGGATACAGATCAGTGCAAGCTATTAGGGTTGACAATTTTCCATACCCTAGGCTATGCAGTGACATAGTAAGGCGAAGAGACTAAAACTGCGGTATTCATCACAGGAACAGTCAGAGTGATCCCGACGACACTTAAGTCAATGGGTCAATCACGTAATTATGATACCGAAACAGGGACGACACATGCTGCTCGTGGTCACTGTCGTCTCGGGGTTTCGAGCCCCAACCCGTAGTAGAGTCAGTCTGTAGGGTCTCTCACAGAGTAGGATTTGCGTCTCAGTAATATGAAGGATATATGAGGAGTGCACTCGGGTGCATGCGAATAATTAATGTCATAAAGGGTTTATGATAATAAGTTCTAAGATAATTAAATGTGAATTAATTGTGTCGCAAAAGGTTTGCGAAATAAGCATTAGGATAATGCAATGAGGGATTATTGCATATGACACAAAAGGATTTAAAATATGTCGTAAAATATTTGCGAGCATATTTTATATAATAAAGGCATAGAAAAAGGTTACATGGGTTTTGGGAAAGTCCCGGTCAAAACCCATGTTCAAACTGATCCGAAAACAGCTCAAAAGGAGCAATAAATCTCAAATTACGGTTGAAAAGGCAAGAACTGAGCTTTTGCCCAGTTCTGGTCCAGCCCAGCCCCGGCCCAGCCCACGCGGATTGGGCTAGCCTACACAGCTCAAGCATGCCGGGCTAGCCCACACCGCCCAGGCGGGCAAGCACACCCGCACGGTGTGCCCGACCCGCGGGTGGGCCTGTGAGTGGGGCCAGGGTTTGAGAAACCCTAAATTTTGTACGGTGGCTGTGTTTTTCCAGAAAACGTGATTTTGGGGGTCAAGTTTGAACATTCGTTAGGGGTCAAACGAACTCGAAATTGAACACCATTTTTTCTATGCATCAACTGTTCATTGCTCTTCGATTTGATAAATGATATCGGTTGGGAACCTCAATGTTGAAGGTGGAATAATTTGTTTAAGTTTAGCCTTCGTGAAGGGCAAACTTGCAATTAACTTTCTAATCAATTTAATTTAGTTCCACATTGTTCGTGAGATAAGAAAGGGGGTCGGCTCTCTATATAAGTAGGGGATGAGCCTTCCCATTGAAAATACACTAAATCTTCGATTTCGGAGAGCTCCAAAAAGTTTTGAGCATGCCCAAACTATGAATAAATAATTATTCCCTCATACTATAACTTCTTCCGTTCCTCCGTGCGTGTCCTAGCAAGACGGCGAGGAGGTTTAGATCGGATCCAAAGTCTTTGACGTGGGTCCTTCTCAAGTGAAACTTTCTTCGGTTAGTCGTTGGCTTGGAGGCGCGGTGTCGGCTCACTTCGGATGGTCAAAGATTAGTTACTGAAAATGACGATTCGTCTTATGTAAAAATGAAGTAACAGGTATGTTTATTTTTTATATTGTTATGCATTTATATAGGTTACCGTAGTTTAGATCTGTCTTAGGGGTTGGTCAGACGCACCCCAAGGCAGTAGAATTTCTTGGTTAGGGTTTATGTTAATCCTTAGGGCTGTCATTAAATTATTCAATGATTTTATTCCACTGCATATTTTTGCTTCAGTCGTCCGTCCGATATAGGACGAGCATCGGTTTTATGCCTTGAGGGTCTATCAAAACCCAACAGCAGCCTGTCGACATACTAAGAGCCGCATGGATTTTGCCAGACGCATGGATGTATGTGGAAAAGTTTTAGTTGATTCAGGACGCTAGAGCGTGGTGAGATTCGAAGGAAGACCGACTACATCAGCCGATCACATAGGAGACCTTCAAGGTAATCTTCAATGCCCAGTTCTTCTCACCAAAGGTAAAGAAGGAGCTTTTAGGCGTAGTTCGTAAACCTGAGGTAGAGTTCCATGACAGTCAAAAAATACAATGCTGAGTTTTTTAGACTCAGTAGATGCGTATTCGACACATGGAGTTTACCTGTACTACGTTTGAATATTGTTAACAAATTTTTTTGAAGATTTACGAAGTATATAGTAGCCGATCTATTGGATAGAGTGCAGAGTTTACAGGAAGGCCTCAACATCAAGATCTAGGAGCAACTGGTTGGATTCAAGTTGAAGACCCATATTGAGGTACTTTCAGCCACTTGAGACTACGAGTACATTCAGCAGAAGGCAACGTGAGAGAAACAAACTGCTGCACCTCAGAGGCAACTACCTCCACCTCCTCACTGATAGGTACTCCGGCCAGTGCGACAGACACACTTTAAGAGATCAGCCCAACCACAGCCATATCGACCACAATAGCAATGAGATCAGGTTATCTGCCACTACGACGGTAAATTGTGGCACACTAGAGCAAACAGTCAATACCTTCTGCACTAGTGTCTCATCTATGGAGCTAGCTACCATGTTGCCAGAGACTGTCCATTAAGGGCATGTTCTTTTGTAGGAAAGTAAAATTGGGAAAGTTGAGGGAGTGTGGAATCTGATGAGAGAGAAATTGATGTGTAGTGTGTTCTTTTGGTGGAAAGTGTGGTTGGATTGTGGAGTTGGAAAGTTGGGGTGGGTCCCATTCCGTGTAGTGTGTTCCCAATGCAACTCAACAGGAGCACGTGTGAAGCCGCGGTGAATCCTTCGAGCAAGTTTCGAAAATGGGGGAGAATGGGTGAAAGTTAGGGTTTTGTGTGCGGGCGAAATCGAGGAAGATGGGGGAGAGATCGATGGAGAGATGGATAGGGAGAGGGGGGAGATCGATTGGGGTCGGTTTAGGGGAAGAACGAGGTTAGGCGAAAGCGGGGGAGTCGAAACGGTGATCTGGAATTCGAAATCAGGCGAGGGCGGAACGAACGGGCGGGGGCGGCTGTTTATAGGAATTTAAGTCGAACCGATCGGGTGAGTTTTCACCCGATCGGTTGACTTTTAGGTCTAGATTTTCAGCTGAAGAAATGCTACAGGCGAACCGGTCGGTTGATAACTCACCTGATCGGTTGGCCGCTCCACAAATTTTCCCGAGAGTTCGGTACAGCTCACCCGGTCTATCACCTGGTCATGCTTTTTATCAACCGATCGGTTGATTATTTCTCAAAAATTCCCGAGACTTCGGCCCATTTCACCCGGTCTGCCAACCGGTCTTGCATATATTCACCCGATCGATTGACCAATTTCCAAAAATTCCCGAGACTTCAGCCCAGTTTACCTGGTCTCTCACCCGGTCTCACATGCCTTCACCCGATCGGTTCGTTGAGCAACAGATACGGCCGGCAGCTGATACATCCCAACCGATCGGTTGAGTTGTCAACCGATCGGTTGGGGCCTTGTTTTCTGCAAAAGTGCACAAACGGCCTTAGTCCCTCAACGGAAATTCTTGACGGCTGGAATTATTTATTAAAAATAGATGAAATAAAGTTAAAAATAGTCCTAAAAAAAGAAATAAAAGTTCAAAACATGGGTTGCCTCCCATGAAGCGCTTTTGTTTAACGTCGTTAGCTTGACGCCCGTTAATGATGTTCAAGGTGGCTGATACGGGTGATGCCCAAAGTCTGGCATCGCTTCATCTCCAGGGCTGGTAGCTTTTGGTGTAGCCCGTGGCGACAAGAAAACTTTCTCGACCACTCTCCCATTGTCGACGGGGTCCGGGGGCTTCTCCTTCATATCGGCGTCCTCTGCCACTCGTTTAAGGACCCGGATATCTCCTCCGGTGAGTCCCATGGGCTCTTTGCCTTTTCTCCTTGTGGGAGGAGCTTTTAGAAATCCGGGAGGGATCATATGTCGGGCGACCGCCTCATCAGCAATTTCTTTCTTTGGTGAGCCAACTTGCTCTCCAAGATCTCCCACGTGGTCGGGGGGATTTCTCGAGAGAATTTCCCAGGAGCTTGCCCCCGCAGCCCTCTCTTCTTCCAGCTCCAGCGCATTGATACTAGGATCATCCGGAGGATCGGGGTGCTTCATTGATAACCCTAAGTTGAATTCGACTTTTTCTTGACCGACGTTGAGGGAAAGCTTCCCATTCTTCGCGTCTATCAAAACTCCGGCGGTTGCCATAAAGGGCCATCCAAGGATAATAGGGGTGTGCTTATCTTCGGGCATGTCCATCACCACAAAATCAACTGGTACTTGTACTCCACTCACATCAACGGGGAGGTCATGTACTACTCCCACCGGGTACTTGAACGAACGGTCAGCAAGCTGTAATGTCATGCCGGTGGGCTCCAAGTCTCCTATTCCTATCCTCTTGTATAGCGATAGGGGCATTAAGCTGACGCTCGCTCCTAGATCGACGAGCGCCCTCTAGATTCGCACTTCCCTAATAGAGCAAGGGATGGAGAAACTTCCTGGGTCTTTGAGCTTGGGCAGAATTGCGCGCTGAATGAGGGCGCTGCACTCCGCCGTTAATACGACCTTCTCCTTTCTCGATCTTCTTGTCACCAAGTTGTAGGATCTAAATAAGGCCTAGAGGGGGGGTGAATAGGCCTTTGACCAAATTATCGCAAGATAAAAATTAAGCCTAGTTTACAGCATGCAGTTTAGGAATCAGACAATCAAAGCATTCACAGAAGACACAGAATTTAATGTGGTTCGGTCCCCATGACCTACGTCCACCCCAATGAGCAATCACTTATACTGTTTCTTTAAGAAGTTACAATCTCCCTTAGATTGGTGCCCCAACACCAACCTGTCAGACCAACTCAAGCTCACCAAAGCCAAAAAGAAACATACAAGTATCACTCCCCAACCCAACTTGCCCCAACAAGTTTGGTTCCCAGAGTCCCAAATAACGGAAGAAATTATATTACAGAAATGCTGATCAAAACATTAATAACTTCACAAATAACAAAGATCAAGAGTTTAGAAAGCTCATTTGTGAAGATCTCACTGGTTGTCGTCTTTCAGCACATCAGTAGCTTCGCAACGCTTCTTACGGAATGATGATCGGATATCCGTAGAAGAAGTAGTCGCTGTCCCCGTGGAGGTAGTCGGTAAAAGTTCCTCACTCAAAATGATCTCATTTGCTACACAGGAGGAACTAGCTGCTCAACTTGCTATCACTGCATCGGGGATGAAGTCACGGTCGCAACGCTTCTTACGGAACTCAATTTGGATCTCTAGAACTCCACTTATTGATGAAATGGTGAAGAGTGTGCATTGGTATTTATAGAAATGAGTTAACGGGTCTGTGTCACTGTTCCAACGAACCCAAACCCGCAAAAAACACGTTTAAAACATGCTTAACGGGTTGGGTTTAAAATCCGCTGTCGGCAGCGATCTGGATCGTCGGATCGAGCGGGATTCGACGACAGCACGCCACGTGGACGTCAAAACTCGTGCGTTGACGCCCGCCTCCGCTGACCCGGACCCGCTGTGTCGGCAACCGTCTGATCTTCGAGTGGACGGCTAAGATGGTGCCATGTCGACGTGGATTCGACACAGCTGCGCCCGCCTTTTGCGACTGGGTTCGATGGGTAGGTGGCCGTTGGATCGAGATCGGGCGGTGGACAAGCGGCCACGTCGCCCCGCTTTGAGCGACCGTCAGATGCGAAATGAACGGCCAGGATGATGCCACGTCGGCTGATCTGAAGCTGTGATTGAAGCGTATATGTGAACAGTACCGTATGCCGTATTTGCTGAGTATGTTCACTGTATTCTTGCGTATTTGAGCATCAAATAAATCCCAAAAATTCTGAAATAATTCTCAAAAATCTCATAGCTTCATATTGACATGTGAGAATTTTTTCACCTCATTTCACCTCTTGTAGAAAAAGTTTCTTCTTTGTATACTCAGTTTTTCTCGTATTTCCCCGTATTTAAACTTCAAACATTCTCCATAAATCCTGAGAAAAATCTCATGCTATTTATAGCCTATGATTAACTCTAGAATAGAGTTTCATAGCTATACTCCATTGTTTGATCAGCTTGTGTAATTCCAAATGAAGTTTCAGCTCCGTATTTCAACGTACTTGAGCAATCATGACTATAGGGACCTGTGACACACTCAACAAACATATTAGAACAGTTCAGTAGGGTTTGTTATCATCAAACATAGATTCGGATGCTGTTTCCAACAATCTCCCCCTTTTGATGAGAACAAACCAAACATTAAGATTACTTTGATAAATGTGTTGTGTGAAGTGTGTGAAGCATGAATATGAGCATGAATGGCAAAATGATATGCTCCCCCTATTGACATGCTCCCCCTAGTGGCAAAATGATATGCTCCCCCTATTGACATGCTCCTCCTAGCTCTGACATGCTCAATCTTAATATTTCTCTCCCCCTTTGTTTTCATCAAAAAATGTATGAAATAGCATATGAGGAATGGAAAATTGAACATTATAAAGCAAAACAAACAGGCAAGACATCGATGACCACAATGAATAAATAAGCAATAAGCACTAAGTCATAACTTCCATAATTCATCTCCGTGCTCAAGTGTGATGATCAAATGTTTAGAAATATGGAGAGGAAATAAGGAATACAGCCTGTCATATCCATCTTTTCAACTGAATATATGAACATCAAAGATTGAGTTTCCCCTTCTCATGTAGTATGAGTTCAAGTTACCAATTCCAAACATGACCAATAAGGATTTTTAAATGTGAAATGGCATTGCTTGACGGACTTAACACCAACGCTAAAAAATGACATTTATAGCATAAGTTGGATGTCCGAGGGTAGTATCAAGGACATGGGGCGTATCCATTTTTCATACGAAGCTTTGTGTATATATTTTGAAGACACTCGTCTTGTTATTATTATTTTTAATACACGTATATATATTTTGATGAGAGCTTTTCTTTTTACCCATGCCTTGAAACATCATATCCCATTAAGACATAAATTAGTCCACCAACAACCACTTTTCTTATTCAATATTTCAAATCCATATCAAAAACATTTTGATCTGTATAAGTGTGATTGGAAGATGAAAAACGTTAGTTACTCATTAATGAATATGACCTAATTAAGCATGTAGTCTTTGAATGCAAGCATTGTTAAGAATATAATATTCAAAATCCATAAGACATATGTTTTGCATTTAAAGCTGTTTCTGATGAAAAGTGCAAAATGAGGAGATAGACAATTCACTTTCCCTTTCTTTTTATATTTTTCTTTTTCATTTTTTTTATTTTTCTTTTTGTAGCACACCACACAAAAACAATAAAAGCACACCAAATAATATTTTCACTCTAAAGATGATCAATAATGCCCAGTTCTAGATGTAGACGACAAAAGCGATCTTCTGACAAAGGTTTTGTAAAGATATCTGCCAACTGAGAATCAGTAGAAATATACTCAATGGATACATCCTCTTTTGCCAAATGATCTCTAAGAAAATGATGTCTTACGTCTATGTGTTTTGTCCGAGAGTGATGAACAGGATTGTTAGAAAGATCTATAGCACTCTTACTATCACATCGTAATGGAACTTTTCTAAGATCCAAGCCGTAGTCAGACAGGGTTTGCATCATCCAAAGTACTTGGGCACAGCAACTGCCAAGGGCAATATACTCAGCTTCAGTAGTGGACAAAGCAACACTGTTCTGCTTACGACTAGACCAAGAAACCAATGAATGTCCTAGCATAAAACAAGTTCCACTAGTGCTCTTTCTATCAATCATACTACCAGCATAATCAGCATCAGCAAATCCAATTAAATCAAATAAACCACATGAAGGATACCAAAGGCCTAAAGATGGTGTGTGAATCAAATACCTAAAGATACTTTTTATGGTAATTAAGTGTGACTCTTTTGGACAAGCTTGAAAACGTGCACACAAACAAACAGAAAACATGATGTCTGGTCTAGATGCAGTTAAATAGAGTAAGGACCCAATCATACCTCGATAAAGCTTTTGGTCCACATCTATACCTTTGTCATCCTTTTCAAGCTTCGTTGTCGGACTCATTGGAGTTCGCATTGGCTTTGCATTTTCCATCCCAAATTTCTTCAACAGTTCTTTTATGTACTTGGTTTGGGAAACATATATGCCATCTCCAGTTTGTCTTACTTGAAAGCCCAAAAAATATTTCAACTCTCCGACCAGACTCATCTCAAATTGATCCTGCATAACCTTTTCAAACTTTTGGCATAAAAGATCATTAGTAGCACCGTAAATAATATCGTCCACATAAATCTGAACAATAAGAAAATGATCCTGTTCATGCAAGATAAACAAAGTGTTGTCTGCACTACCCTTTTTAAAGTTATTTTCCAAAAGATATGAACTGAGACGGTCGTACCAAGCTCTGGGAGCTTGCTTCAGACCATACAAAGCCTTTTGCAACTTGTAAACGTGATTTGGAAAACTATGACTTTCAAAACCAGGGGGTTGTTCAACAAAAACATCTTCTTTCAAATAACCATTTAAAAATGCACTTTTCACATCCATTTGCTTCAATTTAAAACCTTTAAAACTTGCAAAAGCCAGCATATTCTAATGGCTTCTAATCTAGCAACGGGTGCAAAAGTTTCATCACAATCAATTCCCTCAATCTGGTTATATCCTTTGGCCACTAATCTTGCCTTATTTCTGATTACATTTCCAGATTCATCAAGTTTGTTTTTGAAAATCCATTTAGTGCCAACAATTGGGTAATTATCAGGTCGGGGCACTAATGTCCAAACATTATTTATATCAAACTGATTAATCTCATCATGCATGGCCATAACCCAACTTTCATCAGTTAAAGCGATTTCAACGTTCTTGGGTTCAATTTCAGAAATGAAGTCACCATGAATGCATAAGGCACACAAGTTATTGAAAGTGGATCGAGTGCGTATACCTTCCGTAGGAGTCCCCATGATCAGCTCAGGTGGATGATGTGGATTGAACCTGAGCTCTCCTCTTTTCAGTCTATTTCCTTGTGGTACTTCTGGTTCAGCTTCCTTTTGGCCTTCAGATGGTTCAGCTATGTTTTCAGGCTCTGTAGTTTCCTTGTCTCCATCTACAGCTTCAGTTTCCCTGCAATTTAAAGGATCTATTTCAGCTTCATCAAATTTCACATTAATTGACTCAACAACAGTTAAGGTTCGTTTATTGTAGATCCTGTATGCTTTTCTCCTTGATGAATATCCTACGAACACTCCTTCGTCTGATTTGGATTCAAATGTTCCCAGCTGATCTCCTGTGTTTAAAATGAAACACCTGCATCCAAATACTCTGAAATATGAAATGTTAGGAGTCTTGCCATGCCACAGTTCATAGGATGTTTTATTCATTAAAGGTCTAAGCATAACCCTGTTGCAGACATAACAGGTTGTATTCACTGCTTCGGCCCAAAAATACATAGGAAGAGAATAATCATTAAGCATGCTTCTTGCCATCTCTTTTAAAGTTTGATTCTTTCTTTCGACCACCCCGTTTTGTTGATGTGTTCTAGGAGAAGAAAATTCATGTAAGATCCCATTTTCCAAACAGAAGTTTTCAAAAACAGAGTTTTCAAATTCACCACCGTGATCACTTCTAATTTTCATAATTGAAAGATTTTTCTCATTTGAAACTTGATTACAAAAATTTTGGAAATTTTCAAAGGAATCCGATTTCTTGGCTAAGAAGTAAACCCATGTATATAGAAAAATCATCGATCAAAACAAAACAAAATCTCTTCCCATTGAGGCTAGCAACATCGGTAGGCCCAAACAAATCCATATGAATCAATTCTAGGACTCGTGAAGTGGTAACTTCTCGAATTCCCGTAAAAGTGGATCTAGTTTGCTTACCTTTTGTGCATGCAACACACAACTTACCATTCTCGTACTGTTGATGTGGCAAGCCTCAGACCAGGTTTTTATTCTCCAGCTTATGTAGCAACTTCATGCTGGCATGTGATAGTCTCCGGTGCCATAGTATAGCCTCCTCCTCCCTGCCAATCAAACATTTAGCAATTGTCATTTCTTCAATCATTATTGTATAAACATTATTTTTCCTATTGGCTATGAAGAGGGTATTACCTGTGACCGAGTCATAAATTTTACAAATTTTCTCATCAAAAAGTACTTTCATACCTTTGTCACAGAGTTGGCTTATGGAGATGAGGTTGTGTTTGAGATTTTCAACCCAGAGGACGTCAGAAATTTTAAAAGTATTGTTGCCAATAATACCTTTACCCATTACCTTGCACTTGCCGTTGTCCCCTAATGTAACACTTCCTCCTTCTTGCTTCACGAGGCTAAGGAACTTGTCGCTGTTCCCTGTCATGTGTCTTGAGCAGCCTGAATCCAAATACCACTCACACAGTTGTTCCTTAGCCACGCTGAGTCCCTACACATAAGAAGAACAAGGTATGTGTGACCTGGGTAGCCAAATAGGTCCACAATGGTTAGTCATAGTACCTTTCGGAACCCATACTTGTTTGAACTTCATGTTTTGGTTCTTATAACGACAATTTCTATATAAATGCTCAAAAGAACCACAGGTATAACATTTGGCGTTCCGTTTCTTTTTCTTGATGTAATGATTTTTCTTTATCATGTTTTCATTATAAACATTTCCAAATCCTAGTCCTTGTTTATTGTTTTTGATTGACTGGTATCCAAGAATGATGTCTAGTGATTTCCTTCCTACACCAAATTTTCTGATACTCAGTTCTAAATCAGAGACTTTGGATTTCAAAAAGATGTTTTCATTTACAAGTATGACACTTTTATTTATAAAACTCTTTCTAACATTATCTTCATTTTTAGAGAGAGTTTCTATGCTTTTATTTAGGCCAACAATCTTTTCATTACCATTCTTAATTTCTAGCTTTAATGAAGCACAAGTCTGACAAGGTATAGCTTCAGTAATACTAGATTTTCCTTTGAGTTTTTCAATGGTAATTTTGAGCGATGCAATTTCATTTTTCAACTTTATTTCATTTTGCAAAACATTATAATTTTCCTGCTGTAGTTGGAAATTCATTTCTTTATAATTTTCTATAGAGGATTCAAGAAGTAATTTCTGAATTCATGTTTTCACAAATGTTCATTAATTCTGGTAAAGAAAATTCATCTCTTACCGTGTTCGTGTCGCTTTCACCTATTAGGCAAAGTGATGATTCCCCTACCTCGTCTTGTGGTTCGTCTTCGTCGTCATCGTCCCATGTTACCGCAAATGATTTCCCTTTGCCTTCGGATGACGCGTTCTTTGTTGGACAGTTTTTCATGAAATGTCCAAATTTCTTACAGTTGAAACATTGAACACTTTTAGTAGTATTCTGTTCAGATGAGGAATTCAAAGGATTAAACTTATTAAAACGATTGAACCTTTTTGCCATTTCAGATTTTCCGGCAGGAGTTCTGATGAAGCGTTGGAATCCTCTGACCATCAGTGCATGTTCCTCGTCGAGATCTTCTTTGTCACTTTCTTCGGCTTTGAGAGCGATGGTCTTTAAAGGTTTAGCCTCACCTTTCTCTCTTGTCTCGACGGTTTTGAGTTCCAGCTCATGGGATAACAGATTCCCAATCAGATCATCCAGCTTCAGCTTAGTGAGATCTCTCGCTTCTTGGATGGCCGTCACTTTAGGCCGGAAGGAACTAGGAAGCGCTCTTAGGATTTTCCGAATGAGGTCGATGCTGTCGTAAGACTTTCCCAAGGCTTTTGAGTTGTATACGATGTCGGTGAAGCGAGTGTACATGTCCTTGATGGATTCTCCTGGTAGCATGTGGAAACCATCGTACTCTGAGCTCAGCAGCGCTAATCTGGACTCCTTCACCTGAGAGAATCCTTCGTGAGTGACTTCGAGAGTGTTCCAGATTTCCTGCGCAGTAAGACAATGAGATATATGGTTAAACTCAGTTCTGTCAAGTGCACAGATAATTGCATTCATAGCTTTACCATTCAGAGCATAAAGTTTGTTATCGTTATCATCCCATTTATCTTCTGGTTTTGGTACATCAATATCTTCAATTTTGATTGTAGGTGGTGATAGCCTTTAGCAACAATTTTCCAAATTTCAAGATCTGAAGAGACTAGGAAAATTTTCATCCTAGCTTTCCAGTAAGCAAAATCAGTCCCATTAAATTTGGGTGGTCTAACTGTAGACTGTCCTTCAGCAAATGCTGAATCATATGTATTCATTATGAACTAGACTCAAATGGCCAGGCCTGGTGCTTTGATACCACTTGTAGGATCTAAATAAGGCCTAGAGGGGGGGGGGGGGGTGAATAGGCCTTTGACCAAATTATCGCAAGATAAAAATTAAGCCTAGTTTACAGCATGCAGTTTAGGAATCAGACAATCAAAGCATTCACAGAAGACACAGAATTTAACGTGGTTCGGTCCCCATGACCTACGTCCACCCCAATGAGCAATCACTTATACTGTTTCTTTAAGAAGTTACAATCTCCCTTAGATTGGTGCCCCAACACCAACCTGTCAGACCAACTCAAGGTCACCAAAGCCAAAAAGAAACATACAAGTATCACTCCCCAACCCAACTTGCCCCAACAAGTTTGGTTCCCAGAGTCCCAAATAACGGAAGAAATTATATTACAGAAATGCTGATCAAAACATTAATAACTTCACAAATAACAAAGATCAAGAGTTTAGAAAGCTCATTTGTGAAGATCTCTCTGGTTGTCGTCTTTCAGCACATCAGTAGCTTCGCAACGCTTCTTACGGAATGATGATCGGATATCCGTAGAAGAAGTAGTCGCTGTCCCCATGGAGGTAGTCGGTAAAAGTTTCTCACTCAAAATGATCTCATTTGCTGCACAGGAGGAACTAGCTGCTCAACTTGCTATCACTGCGTCGGGGATGAAGTCACGGTCGCAGCGCTTCTTACGGAACTCAATTTGGATCTCTAGAACTCCACTTATTGATGAAATGGTGAAGAGTGTGCATTGGTATTTATAGAAATGAGTTAACAGGTCTGTGTCACTGTTCCAACGAACCCAAACCCGCAAAAAACACGTTTAAAACAGGCTTAACGGGTCGGGTTTAAAATCCGCTGTCGGCAGCGATCTTGACCGTCGGATCGAGCGGGATTCGACGACAGCACGCCACGTGGACGTCAAAACTCGTGCGTTGACGCCCGCCTCCGCTGACCCGGACCCGCTATGTCGGCAACCGTCCGATCTTTGAGTGGACGACTAAGATGGCGCCACGTCGATGTGGATTCGACGCAGCTGCGCCCGCCTTTTGCGACTGGGTCCGATGGGTAGGTGGCCGTTGGATCGAGATCGGGCGGTGGACAAGCGGCCACGTCGCCCCACTTTGAGCGACCGTCAGATGCGAAATGAACGGCCAGGATGATGCCACGTCGGCTGATCTGAAGCTGTGATTGAAGCGTATATGTGAACAGTACCGTATGCCGTATTTACTGAGTATTTTCACTGTATTCTTGCGTATTTGAGCATCAAATAAATCCCAAAAATTCTGAAATATTTCTCAAAAATCTCATAGCTTCATATTGACATGTGAGAATTTTTTCACCTCATTTCACCTCTTGTAGAAAAAGTTTCTTCTTTGTATACTCAGTATTTTCTCGTATTTCCCCGTATTTAAACTTCAAACATTCTCCATAAATCCTGAGAAAAATCTCATGCTATTTATAGCCTATGATTAACTCTAGAATAGAGTTTCATAGCTATACTCCATTGTTTGATCAGCTTGTGTAATTCCAAATGAAGTTTCAGCTCCGTATATCAACGTACTTGAGCAATCATGACTATAGGGACATGTGACACACTCAACAAACATAATAGAACAGTTCAGTAGGGTTTGTTATAATCAAACATAGATTCGGATGCTGTTTCCAACACAAGTCCTTTAGAAATTTGGCGTATGAGGGAATTGTCTCGATGGCTTCAAGGAAGGGGATTTGTAGGCTCAGATCTTTCACCATGGCAAAGAATTTACCATACTTCTCATCAATCTTGGCTTGGGCAAGCCGTTGTGAAAAAGGCACAACGGGCTTGAACACTCTGAGGTTCCCTTCCTCATCCTTTTTCTTCTCCTCTCCATGGACTCCCTCCGGAGTAGTTGGCTTTGGCGACGAAGCACCGTCATCATTTAATTTATCAATTGGTCGTTCCATGACCAACGGTGCTTCCGGTCCTTTGGGGGGCACTCTCGTGGGTATTTGCGTTCCGCTCCTCAAGACGATGGAGGACACGTTCTCATGCTCATGTGTGAGTGCCAAGGTCCGATTTACCCCCCTCGGGTTCACCTCAGGCTGTGGCGATAATAGGTTCTGCGGCCTCTGAAGGTTCGCCACTTGCAACCCCAGCTGGGTCACCTGATCAGTGAGGACTCTCTGTTCCATCTCCAGCTTCAGATTTATCTTCTCCTGGTTGGCGATGTATTGAGTCAAAAGGGACTCAACCGAAGAGGTGGCCCTCTGCTGGCCATATTTCTGCTGGATGGGCTGCTGATTTCTTCGAGCATACTGCTGATACTGTTGTGGAGGTTGTTGCTGCTGAAATTGTTGCTGCTGAAACTGCTGCTGGGGCCTAGCCGGCTGATATATCTGTTGTTGTTGCTGCTGAGTCGACTGCTGATATGGCGCACGGTAACTAAGGTTGGGATGATTCCGGTTGTTAGGAGAGTAGGCCGGATTGGAGTTGGTTCGTGGTGGAAAAGGCGCATTCCCCGTAGGATTGTAAAATAATGCGCTCGCCTGATCCAACGGTGGTGAGATATCACCACCGTCGAATTCTCCAAAAACTTCGGATTCCACCGCAGCAATCTGTTGTGTACAGGCGCCACCGGTGCCTACCATCAATGCAGAGATCTGGGTCGACAGCAAGTCAAACTTGCTTGACAATTTGTCGACATCCTCGACCCTATGGATGCCCCCAGATCTAGGTGTGCCTCTCTCGTCACACCACCGCTCATTGTTAGATGCCATATTTTCCAGAATCTATCCGGCATCTTCTTCGCTTCTTGACATAAAGGACCCTCCAGCCGCGGCATCCATGGAAGATTTCAAATCGTCCCTCAACCCATTATAGAACAGATTTATGATCTGCCACTTGGGGAGCTCATGGTGGGGACATCTTCGTTGCATCTCCTTGTATCTGGTCTAGGCTTTGTGCAGAGACTCGTGGCTGGCCTGGGAGAAGGAGGAGATCTCACTCCTCAGCTTCATGGTCTTCCCCGGAGGAAAGAACTTCGTCAGGAAAGCATTTGAGAGCTTCTCCCAGGTGTTGAATGTATTCGGGTCCTTCCCCCTAAGCACAGCTTGTCCTTATCTCACAGAGAGAAGGGGAACAGCTTCAGTCGGATCGCCTCAGTTGTGACACCGTTTATCCGAAAGATGTCACATTTCTCCAAGAAGGAGTCCAAATGCTCAATGGGGCTCTCCATGGGTGCACCCGAAAATTGATTCTGCTGGATCCACGTCACCAAAGACGGATTAAGCTCAAAAGTTTGTGCCGTAATAGTTGGAGGAAGGATGGCGGAGGTGGACTCGATGGATGGCATCGATTACTCCAGCAGGGACTTCTGAGGCGGGGTGTTCTCCCCCATGGTTTCAGGATCCTCTCTTCTTCGCTTCTCGGCGGCCAAACGCCTTAGGGTGGCGTTTATCTTTGGATCAACGGGGATCAAGTCGTCGAGGCTTCTTGAACTCCTGCGCATGAAAAACAACAAACACCCGTGAAGCAAAAAGTGGGAAAGAAACAGATAAGATAAAAAATAAAAATAAAAATAAGAAGATAAAAAGGAAAAAGAAGAATGCGAAAATTATCGTGAGGTAGGGAAGAGAGCTAGACACTAGGGTTCATGAAATCCTAAAATAACAAGCATGTTGCCTCCCCAGCAACGGCGCCATAAAGCTTGACGTCCCCCGCTTATGCGTGTTTTTGATGTGTGCAATGATATGATTGGGGGCGTGAGATTTAAATATTTGTAACCACAAGTGTACGGTGTTGTAATGTGGCTTGGGGGTCGAACTCAGGGAGGCGTGGATGTGCTTGTGTTAAAGAGGATCAAATTCACCCCATGGGCGAGCTAGCTCGAATCGAATGATGGGTTGTCACGGTAAATGGAATGCAAGGTATAGACGATATAAAGGAAAAACCCGGTACTTTGGTTTCCACCCTATCGTGTGATTCTCGCCGATACGGCCTACGGTTAGGATAACGATCGGAATTAGGGTCTAATGGTGAGACGTTGGCTCTGAAAGTGGTACCAGCATCCCATGGGCCTGATATTCCGGTCGGTGCCCAGGATGATACGCCGGACTTCCCGGGTTCGGTCAGTGGGCACTCCCGTGTCCATTAACACTGACCGACTCCGGGAGCACTAAGATCGCAACGGTAACTCCCAACGTCTCATCCTGCCACTCCCGCACGCTAGGATTCGACGTCTACGCTAAGGACGTGAGCTATGGCTAGGGAGTCAACCGCCAAGTTTATTCCCCCTTGGCCCAACGGTCAAAGGCGGTCTTTTTCCCACCGATGATACTAAAACACCCCGCGTAACCGTTAGATTCCTAATCCCTATCGATTTCCTAGTCCTATGGACGCATCGGGAAGAACCCACGAAGGGGTTTCCACCAAAATCCCAGATTAGGGAACTACTCACACATATTTAGTAAAAAGCGATCTAAATAGAAATCGACCGTAAAACTCATGATCAGGCGATTGAAAAGCAGTAAGAACAATGCTAATAACACTATATTAAAGTTTGACAAAGATCGGAAAACTTACAAATATCTGAAAAATTACAGCCGTCAAGAAAGAGAAAAAACAGTAAAAATTAACAACTCTGTTTCTGGAAAACCTAGGGGTCCTATATATAGAATACGAAATCACCAGATCGGGTGAAAAGTCACCCGATCGGGTGACCTACTTCGTTTCTTCGACAGCGCAGAATAGGATTCCATCCGGTCACCACGGCACGGTTGGTTGAAGGTTGAAGTTGATCGGTTGGATCTTCGTGCCGTCGGGTGAACCGGTCGGTTGATCTCTCCGTGTTGTGGCTTTGGAGAATCGGCTACAGATGAACCGATCGGGTGAAAGTCATCCGATCGGTTGGCATTCAGCATCAGAATTCCAGAGAGTTGGGGCGTTTGAACCGGTCACTGAACCGACTGTGTGACTTCTTGGCCGCTCCAACTTGTGTCTGGGTGGTGCACGCGTGCATCACCCGATCGGTTGGAAGTGACCAACCAGTCAGGTGAGGGGCTGAAAGATGCGATCTTCGTCATTTGACCCCCTGGATCACGCGTGACTCCTCCCGTTGCTCTGGGGACTCATGATATCGTCGTTTTATGTCCCATATGCCAGAAAACTCCTGCAAAATACGAAAAACACGGAAAAGTGAAAGAAAAAAAGAAAACACGAGAAAACGAATATAAAACAGCGGTAAATAACGGAAAAACACGGAAGAAAACGTGCGCAAATATATGAAATATAAACTCGCGTCACCCTCCGATGTCGATTTTCAGGCGAGACTCGCCTCTGCATCAGCGAGCGCCACAAACTATCGCCTCATCGACAGGCCGACCTAGGACAGCTACACCAAGTAAAAACTACAGATCAAGACCGTCCACCAAAAATGATGCGAGGAGCTGCGAGTAAGCTTACATGCTGGCTGACAAGCACTACAAAGGCTACGACTCTATCGCCCTTCACTCCATCCAGCATGGATCGTTTTTGGGGCAAGCAAGAGTTCTCAGCCAACCAGTCCATGACCCCGTAGTCTATGAAGACAGACTCCTATCCCACAGGGAACCAAGAGCCGAGCAATCCATCGCCCGACTATGGAAGGTTGGCCTCGGTCGATCGGAAGATGCCCAAAGACCTCTCGTAGTCTACAGGGAGCGAGCCTGGGTAGTCCAAGGAATGACCGCCCCAGGGCCACTTGTCCTCGACCTGCTGGGAACACATGTGGGACGCATGGACCTTGGGAGCCTTGGCCCCCTCACCAGAGGCTGGGACCTAAGCCTTCTTCCCCTTGGCTCTCCCTCGCCCCGGTGACGAGCGATCCCTCGCCCTCTTTGCGGCCTCCCTAGATGGACCCTTGCTAGCCTATGAAGCCCAAACTCGGTATTTCGGCCAAACCTCCAAGACGTGATCCCCCTCCTTGGGCTGGGCTCAAGAAGGGCGACCGACAGAGCGCGTGGGGAAGAACCAGGGGCAAACCCACCTAGCAACATGGGGGTAAGAGAGCAAGTAAGAAACGGTGAAAAATACGAACCAGATAAGTGGAGACTCACTGAGGGACCACACGCTCTTCCTCAGAACATTATCTTGGAAGAGGAACTTGATGTGTCGCTCAACATGGGGGACCATAGATAGCTTGCTAACCGCCTCGAGCTTCGCATCGGTAAGACTCTCCAGCATGAGGGTCAAGGAGCATGGGCTACCCCAACACACTGGAAAGTTTTCCTCCTCGAGGAGGGTCACAAATACATATTCCTCCTTCCCATGCTTCAAGGAGGATGACAGTCCGACGCCAAATTCCTCCCCCTCCGAGCGGTGATGTAAACCCAAACGCCCAACTTATGATGGCTCAGACAATAGAAATGGTTGAAAAGGGGGAGAGTCGGCTCCACCCCATGAAGTGAGCACAGCACAAGGAACCCCACTAAAGACCCAACGGAGTTGGGGCTAAACTGGCACAGGGCGAGCCCAAAGGCCCTCAAGAACACGGCCACGAAGGGATGAAGGGGGAACCGAATCCCGAACGCAAAATTCTTCAAGTACACCCCGACCTCACAATCGTTGGGGAATCAAATCCTCTCGTTCATCTGGGGGGGCCCTGACACGATGAGGGGGAAGAAGGTACCTAGCCTGGAGCGGCCCAGCAGAGGTGGCGCTAACCACCGATGACCGCTCAATCACCGCCGAAGGCACGCCAGAAGGGTCGCCCCGGCCATATGGATCTCGTGGCCTGCATCAGGATGAGTGAAGGCCATGGTGGCAGAGCCCACCAAAGATCCCCCTATGCCGCCAACGGCGGCCGCCGACTAGCTTGCCCCTAAGGCGGAGGAAGAGGACGACGACAAAGACATGGCATAGCACTGCAAAAATAGTTGGTGAATGAGAAAGCAAGAGAAGAGAGAATAGTGTTGGAAGGGCAGGACCTTCACTCAAAAGGTAACCACCACCTTATATGGCCTACTCTGAAACCCCTTGCATCATCATCGATTGTTCGTGAGCACACACGCGTTAGCATCCTAGAAGAGGCTACTCATCAAGTCCCGCACCAGAAAGTCGGGAAGATCACTAGCATCTAGTGCCATGATGACTTTCATTCAATGTGTTGCCTCGACTAACGCGCCTGTCAAATCCAAGTGTATCACATCCCTCAGACCGAATCGCCTAAACCGAACGGCCCGAGCAATGGGGGCAATTGATATGACCCACGAATGGGCCGAAGAAAGATGGGCCGGCCCCATGACCAAGAAGTTGAACTGGGACCAAGCCCAAATGGCCCCATGAGCAGGACCGGGGCATCACGGCCCAGTACCACCACCCAGTCCACCATTGGCCTTCCTCACTTCGAGGAAACCGCTCCCCAGATCACATCTACCTTGATCACCACTGAAGGGACGATCAATGCGGGCAGGCACGAAGGGCGAGATGGCAGGACGCCATAAAGACGTTGACATGCAGACTCCTACAAGAGGGCGAAAAGACAAAATGCCAAGGGATCGAATCCTGAATACTTAGATCTCAGGTACTCCACCTCTCAAGACCTTTTCTTCCACCTTATATTTCTCCTCCATAGCTCGGTCCGAGGACTTGTGTATTGGTCTCTCCGTGAACCGTACCCGATCCCACCAAGCATCCTTCAGACAAGTGCTGACTTAGGAAACGAATGGGACTTGGTCGAAACCAAGGTCTGACCCTCCTGATGAGATCTCTCGTCTGTGCAAATCCAATGAGCTGCCAACCAGCCGAAGCCACCCTTCGGCGCTCCATCGCTCGGGTCCGAACGCTCCCAAGCCCCAGGCCCGACCGACCGATCGCCCCAGAAAGCTGTCGTTCTGTCGAAGCTACCCTTTGGCATATCGACGCATGGATCTGCATGTTTCTACCCCCAACAAATGCTCAGACAATCGACCGCGGAGGCCACACGTGACCCCACGTGACCACGACGACCCTAAGACCTTCAACCTATCAACAATGCTAAGAAAACACACCGAAACAAGATAATTTTTAGAAAAAGGTTCTTTGTTTTAATTTGTTGCAACTTGAATTTTTTAAATACCTTATACGTGATTAGGATATCACCCTAAAATTCATTATAGTTGATAAGGACCTTAATAAAAGTTAATAAATAATCCTAATATTTTTTGAATTTTAGGATTCAATTAGTTGATAGGGTTAACTAGTTTAATAAAGCCATATTAAGTCGATGTTACACATATAAATAATTAGTATCCTTTAAGGATCATGAACCGGTGTCTAGCATTTTTGTGACTAGTGTTGTGGATCATCTCAGCTCGACTGGGGATAGTGATCCTGGCTAGCCAAATCCCTTAGCCGTGTTCTGCTGGACCACAAGGATGCAAATTGAAACCATCGATTACGTCTAATCTAATACGTCAAAAATATTATTCAAGATTAGCTGTAGCCCTCCTTGTTTTAGAGGTTGGCAACTATAAGTTCCGTGTTGTAGTTGTTGAACACACTCAAGCGATGGCATGGATACCTTATGGAAACCAACTTCTTAATACATGTGATGTAGTCTAGACTTAACCCAAACCGTCGCGTGGTGCATACACCGAGCACCGGCGTAAGTTAGACTAGACACGAAAACAAGGGTTCGACTAGACTAGTCGTTGTAATTTGGATGAGCACACTCATGATCGTAAGTGTCTAGGGATAAAAAATGATAAGGGAATCACATATGATGTGATTGATGAAGAGTCATCTACTAATCATAGAGTTAAGCAATTTTTTGAGCACGCTCAAGGTTGTGAAGTCAAGGTGGTTGGGTCCCTTTCTAACTAATTTTAATTTAATTATTAAAATCATTCATTGTTATGGCTTAAAATGATCGCTAAAATAGTGGGAGGATATAGTTAGATAAAAATCATTCTATCTATAAAATTGAACCTATGCTAAACTAAGGTATTTACATGTTTACCGGATGGAATCCAAATCATAATATCCTAAGAGTATATGCTAAATGGTCAAGAAGATTGATTGAGGAATATAAACACAAATTCTATTTGATAGACTAAACTATGTTCTCACCGATATTAAAGTGTCCTTCTTAACACTTGTTTTAAGGACAATGACTTCGTTGAATCCCTATACCCAATACAATTCAATCTGCAAGAAGTGGAACTTCATGCAAACTGTTAGGCTAGAAGATGAGTGCATGAGCTGTGCAAGATTATGTATCCCAATCGGATCTTGAGACGAGCAGCTTGTTGAGCACACTCAAGGTTGTAAAGCTCAAGTGTTTGGATACATGAAATGCTTGCACAACTAAAATTTGTGTTGGGATGCATAATGTCTAAATGTGATTTAGAAATAAGAAGGCACTAAGAAAAATTCAATGCGAAAGAAAGTTTTATCTATCATAAGAAAAGGCAAAAGTAGAAGGACCTGAAACTGTGACATATTTGATGTCACAGTTTCAGGATAATTGTATAGAAAAGGAATAGATTGTCCTACGTGTTGGAAAAGGAGAAAGTGTTGTTTCTTAGACCATAGAGGACGTCCAACACATTTTGGCGAATGTCGTCTCCTTGCTTCTGAAGCATTGTTTCCGTGTGAGTAATTTGTATAACGATATTGTATTAGGTGTTAATACATGAATGCGCAAGTTATAGAAAAATTATCTATGGAAAAATAGACTAGGCCTTAACGAAGAGAACAGACTTGACAAGTCACATAAAGAGAGGGATCTTGACCTCTCGTATAATGAGTTAAAAGACACTTATGAGTCTTTTCTCAAAGGTATGATGAAAAAAAACTCCTTTCATAAGACAGTGTGAGAATGAGTTGGAGAACTTGTGGTCTCGTACTTACGGATTTTTCTGGTCCCAAGTCTAAATTAGCATAGATATGTTATGCTTATTTTATTACGATATGTGTTCTTGATGAATCACAAGTCTGGTAAAATAGATAACACAATGATAGAAGTATTTGAACTACTTCGATCAAATTGAAGAGAAGAATAGTTAGCTATGTAATTCTTGTGTAATTAAAAGAAAATGAGATTTTCTCTCAATTCTCTCAACACATCGGTGTGTTGGAGAGCATGAATCACACTCTGTTAGACATTGCGATACATGGCAAGTGACTCTGAGTTACAATCCTCCTTCTGGGATAAGCCCTAGATAATAATGCCTAAGTTCTTGATAAGGTCTATGAGGACCTTATCAATATGATATTCCTCAAATTAATCGTTAGGAAGTCACATGATTACTCGAGCCTCGTGAGACAAAATAGTCGAGTAAACAATCATAGTTGATGATGGCATAGACAACTTCCAAGATGCCATTCGGAGTAGTGACTCTAAGAAATGGGTTGATGCAATTTGAAAAAGGTCATTGCACGTAAATAAGGTATGGACCTTAGAAGACGTGCACAAGGAAAGTGTTCCTTTGGGCGGCAATCTTCAAGACAGAAAATTAGTGCAGATGAAAAATGGTGAAGTACAAGTTATGCTGGTTGAGAATAGTTGTCATCAGAACTCTTATAAATGGATTGTGATGAAACTTTCTCGCCAGCAGTTGTGTACAGATCTATTCGGATTAGATTCGATGTAAATGCTCAAGATGACCATGAAAACTGTAGTATACATGTATAGTTTGTTTTCTAAATATGATTTAGAAGAACGAACTTAAATGAATCATCTAGAGAGTTTTCAAGGTCAGTGGGAGTGAATAAAAGGCCTACGAGGCATCAAGGATCTGGAACAAATGTTTTTACAAAGTGGTCAAAGAGTTTAACACTTTATCAGAAATGATTATGAACCGTGTGATTCATGGTAAATATTACATATTTAGCCCCCCATTTAGCCCCATTTTGTGCACATATGGTACTTATTTGGCCTCTAATATGCTCATATTTTGAATACCCTTAACTATTAGAGCAAACTCTCATTTTGTGCACAAAATAGCAATAAACTGAGTATTTCTGCTTTTATTTTATTTTTTTCATGAGAAGATCTCAATCTCACGATTCCAACGACTATTTATTTGTATTTTTCTGAGATCTGTGCTAATTACTATGAATGTTTGAATGCAGAATACCAATTAAATGGAGAAATACGGGGGAAATACGGCCGAAATAAACACGTACATGTATGCATCTCATCGGGCGGGCCACGTGGCTGAATCTGGACCACCCGTCATCTCTGACATCCCCTAGTTTGTCACAATATGTAAAGTCAGACAGGGATACCAGGATTAAAATTTGTAACCGCAAGCACACGGTGTTGTAATGTGGCTTGGGGGTCAAACACAAGGAGGCGTGTGAGGTGCTTGTTATCAAACATGAACCGGATCACCCTGTGGGTGAGCTAGCCCTATCGCTTGGTGGGCTGTCATGATATGAAACTACAGAAAGGTATAAGATATAAAAAGTAACCCAGGACTTTGGTTTCCACCCTATTATGAGTTCTCTCTATTACGATCGACACATAGGAATACGATCAGATTCTAGGGTTTAGTGGTGAGACGTTGCCTCTAATAGCGATACCTAGCGTCCCATGGGACCGATATTTCGGTCGATGCCAGGATGAAGCGCTAGGTCTACCTGGGTTCGGATGGTGAGCATTCCCATGTCCAACACCGACCGACTCTAGGAGCACTAAGCTCGCTACGATTGCTCCCGACATTTCATCCTACCGTTCCCACGCGCTAAGAATCAATGCTACGCTAGAGGTGTGAACTGTGGCTAGAGGATCAAACTCCCGTTTTATTTCCCCTTGGCCCGACGGTCAAAGGCGGTCTTTCTCCCTCCGGTGACAATAAAACACCCCACGTAACCGTCTAAATCCCTATATCCTATCGAAACCCTAATCCTATGGTCGTTCTAGGGAGAACCCACAAGGGGCTTCCACCAATGTCCCAGATTAGGAAACTACTCACTAAACATTGCAAATGATTCAATGCAACAAATTTCGGCCATCAAAATTATAATCAGGCAATAATTAGAGAAGCAAACAATAGTATTAACGCAATATTAAAGTATCAAAGCGATCGGAGAACTTACAAAACAAAATAAATTAGTAGCAGCCAAAATCCCAAAAAACTGTTAAAACTAGGGATTCTCGTTTCTGGGAAACCTAGGGGTTTATATACACTTTGGTATGATGCCAAGGAATATTCCCACAAGAAGACAAAAATTAAGCATCCAATCGATCGGTTGAAACATCAACCGATCGGTTGGGACGACCATTTGACCGGGCTTCAGCTTCTGAGATACTTCACCCTATCACTAAACCGATCGTGTGAAGTCGTTTGGCTCTTGAGCTTGGGAAAATCGGCTACAGGTGAACCGATCGGTTGACAAGTCAACCGATCGGTTGGAATTCGGCTCAAAAAACAAAGAGGACTGTGGCATCCAACAGATCGTATAACCGATCGATTGGGCTCTTCTTCATAGGTTGCTCCTCCTCGGGTCAGATACATATGCAGGAACCGATCAGGTGGGTCTGTTCACCTGATCAGTTGAGGGCTGATACATGGTATACTTTAACGTTTGGCCCTTAGGATCTCGTGTGGCACCTCCCGTTGCTCCGGGAACTCATGATATTTGCTTTATATATCCCCTGCGCTGGCAATCTCCTACAATAGCACACAAACACAAAGAAAGTGAAAAGAAACTAAAAATCACAAAAGAATAGATACGAAACAACGAAAAACAACGGAAAATCATAGAGAAGACGTGCGTGAATATATAAAATATAAACACACGTCAAAATACCCCGAGCTGAACCATTCCTCATCCTCGAGGAAGACGAGTGAGAGAAGGAGCTCGGAGGGAAAAATTGAAAGGAAGAAATAGAGAAAGAAAGAAAAATCCTAGACCACCCATCAGAGCCCACGAAAACTAACTCACCACACTAAGTAAGCATGCGATAAACACATCACTAAACCCAGGAATATGAGTCCATACAAGTGTCATGGGTTCACACGGTGAAGCATGAGTGAGTGAGGTCGTGAGCTAGCAGACGATGTAACTATCTAAATTGTGCAATAAAGCTCCATATACACATACCCAAGGAATGACCCAAATATCGATTCAATTCGAATTAGCATTGAATAATAGATCAAGCATGCATGAGAGTAGAGTAGGAATAGAAAACATATCATATGTCGGAGACTCTACCGCTAGGAACTAGGGATTCACCACACGATAGCCTAGATGATTGCTAGAAAATTCATATTCCAAGCATGTTCGAAATCGAAGGGGGTTGAGTAGATGTGGAGTAGAGCACTTAGTGCAAATTCTCGCCTTCCCTTTATTCATGGCGGTAGGAGTGATATTCACATCATGAATTTTTTTTGGGTTTTGGGTATTTGTATTTTTTTTTGGATTTTTGATATACATATTTTTTCTTTCTTTTCTCTCTTTTTTGAATTTTTCTTCTCTTTTTCCTCTTTTTTGAAAGTGGGATAATGAAAAGTGTGCACTCCCCCAAATGGAAGAACGATGCACGACGAGTGGATCTGCACCAAGTAAAACAAAAAAGAATACGAATTCTAAACACTTGGCAAAAGAAAAAATTTCGCATATCAGAACATAAGCAAATGGGTTATCCTAGTCCTATTGGTAGAGTCCCGACACATGCGATATGAAGCGTAATATATATATCTATATTATAAAATAGGGATGTTATCATGAGTTATTGGATAAGAGATGGATAAGAGATATTGGATAAGAGTTGAGAAATTGGGTATAAATGAAGGATGTTATTAAGAGAAATTGGATAAGATAAGAGAAATTGGATAAGGGAAGAGAAATTGAGTTTGAAATTTTAAGTTTGAAACACAATTTTAGGGGGAATTAAATTTTAGGGGGAAAGAAAACAAACCAGCTCTCAAAAAACCCCCCCACTGCCTCTCAAAAAACCCCCGCTACCTCTCCTCCTTTCTCCTCCCTCCTCTCCTCCCCCATTCCGCTCATATCGGACACCGCCCCCTGCTTCCTCTCCTCCCTTCTCCTCCCTCCTCCCAAAAAACCCCCGATGCCACTCTTCCCTTCTCCTCCCTCCTCTCATCCCCCATTCCACTCATATCGGTCACCGCCCCCAAATCGAGTTAGGTTCGGGTCCGGACCCGCCGACGCCTGACCGAAGGGCCCGATTAGTGCCTCCCGCCACCCACGATGGCTGATCCGCTCGAGTCAGGTTGCCAATGCCGCCGCCGGTGAAGTCATCCGCAAGTACTTCCGCCATTCCTTCGATGTCCTCGACAAGGACGATCTCAGTCAGTAACCCCTCTTCTTTTTAACTCTGCAAAAATTGCTTATTTTTAGTGATTGCTGGTTAAAGATGCCAGCTTTAAATACAGATGTTTTTAAGTCTCTTTTCTAAATTTGCTTTACTTGAACAATCGTCGGTAATCAGTTCCTTGAATTTGCTTTACTTTCTGAAAGGTGTTAGCTTCTGGCTTCTTATTACTTATTCTTCTCCTAATTCCAGAAAAAGCACGTGGAGCTTCAAGATTCACGGGCTAAGATCAAGGTATCATGAAGGTTTTAGGGTTTATCAGAAAAATTCATTTGTCTATAAGGCACCTCAAATTTGATTTTTTGTTTATTATTAGGAACTGATGAATCACAAGAGTCGTCTCCTCTTACCAATACACCAATATAATCAAAGAATTTCAATTTTTAATACAAATTTATTAAGATATTAAGGTCCAATTTGATTTGGTCATCTACTTGATTATCTGAGAGTTTTCTTGCATTTATTTCAGAGAAAGGGGAGTATTCAGCCTATATGAGAAAGGATCCAGGTGACAGACAGTCAAGCAAAACTGACCATTATCCCCATTTATCAACATTGCAATATCACACAGGTCACTAAAATCCATATTTCTATTTAGCATCAATAGAAATCTTTTATGCTTTAATAAAATCCTTGCACTCCAGTTGTTTGATTGAATGCTTCATGTGGTCCCTTTTTTTCTACTTCATGTACTTGACCATTTGGAGAAATGCTTGAATGAAGCAAACTTTTTTTCAATTCAAAGTAGGTTTTTCCAAATGGCCAACTTTCAGAAAGCTTAGAAGTTCATGAGGCAAGTTTACACTTTGCACCCTGATTCTAAATTTACTCCCACAGTGATTATTGATGGCATATTGTTATCAGTTTGGGGGGAAATAATTAACGTTGAAGTCCCATTACATGCAAAACTTACCCTTGCCCCCCATAACTGTATTGCAATCTCACACAGGCTTGGTCTAATTTTTTCGATAAATCGTTGTTTTCTTAGTGTAGTTTGTCTTACATATTACTTGCGGTCTTACATATTACTTGCGTCTCCAAGCAATAATTAAAATAACATGGATGTTTGTTGATTTCCTGAGTTGATATTCCATTTGGACATTGGTTTGTTTCTAATGTATTTTGGCCGGTAACTATAGCTGAGACCATCAAATGCTGGATATGGATACCTTTTTATAAATAGATATATATGCCCAGATCTAAAGGAAATATTTGTGTATCTACTAAAGGGGTATTATATGTTTTGTGTCAATTCAGGAAAATTGGGCTTGGAAAGGAGGATCATCTAAAAAGGGATGCATTTTTCAAATCCGAAGTAATGCAGTTCAATTCTCACAAAATTGGGTTTGGGTTTTATTACTGAAAACTTATTGTTGCAGTTGGAATAATGTAAGCTTTCCTTAAACCTAATCCTCAATGCATTTGCTAAATTCATCTTAGCTGGGAATGAGCTGGAAGTTAATAATGTTTTGCGGTTTTCTTCCAACTTTATAAATTTTGTGGTGAAATGATTCGATTAGTGCTGCTGGAGTATGAGCATCAGTTGAGCTTTTAACACATGGTTTACTATGGGTGATTTGAAAATTTCCATCTTTATGTTTTTTGTTTGAAAGTATGCTATCAAATTAAATTTTCTTTTTGTAATACCGGAATCAATCTTATTAAATATCAATAACACTTCTTGGCGAGTAAAGCAGATTAAATTCGTTGCAGTATTTTTAGTTTTTAAATAAGTATAGTTTGTTTCTTCCTTTCAAATTTTCAGATTCTCGCATTAATAATGTCAAGTGCCCTCCCAACGAGTCAAACCTTAGGATTAATTTGAATGTGGTACTCTATTGTATTCTCTTTTATTAACGTACAATGTGCATATGAAACTAGATGCTTATGTCATTTTGGAACCTGCACTTTTATTTTATTGAACCTGAACCAGTAACTGAACGTATTACATTTCTCCATGGATTCAATGGCATGCATTTTTTCATGCTATGCATTTTTTTCAAGGTCCACTTTTGAAGCAGTTTGAGCTACCATTTCTCTTTGTCGTATTTTCGTTTGTCTTTCTGCCGAAAAATTATTTATCGACTCGAAGATATGATTGAGAAGTTGATTTAAAAAAGGATTTTTTTGGTGAATCTTGGTATTTTGGTTAGTGAAGTAAAAAAAATTTCTTTGATTTATGGATGTGCTTGAGAATTCTAATATGCACTTTATAACCAAGAAAGACGAGCACTTTGAACCAATGTTAATTTAGAAAAGAGATTAAAGATTATAAATGCAAAAATGCTCAATATTATTCTCTAGGAATTTATCTGTAGTGTTTGAGGGTTGAAGTTAATTTGCTCTCTTAAAATTTTCGTTATCTCGCTGACTTAGCTTAGAAATCGGAGGGGATATGATGGATCCAAATATGGAGCTCTTCGATTAGTTCTTCAAACGAGTGGAATTGGATCCAGATGGGAGGATCAATGGGGTTGATGCCTTGCCTTCTTCCCATGATCAAATTTTGCCCAAACAAATCCTCACTCAGGTTCATCATTTTTACTTTCTTTCTTGAATTTTTTCGTTGCTAATGGGGTTTCTAAAAGACATCGGCCTTTGCAATTGTGGGGTTGTCCCCTGTAATCTTTGCAATCTTGAATTTTTTCATCATTTTCACCATTCACTTCATTTTTGGCTCGATCATTTTGGCTCACATTGTTATGCAGGTTTGATCATTGTTTTACTGGTTTGATGTATTACCCACATTGTTATACATGTTTGATGTATGGGAGAGTGATCCAAAAATCACATTGTTATACAGGTTTGATGTATTGCTCACATTGTTATACAGGTTTCATCTTACTTTCTAACATTGTTATACAGGTAAGTATACAGGTTTGATATATTACTCTCATTGTTATAAAAAGAGAGATTTGATGTATTACTCACATTGTTGTACAGTTTGGATCATTTTTCAGTGAAACCTGGCTTGAGAACATGGCGTTCTGTTAATTATATGGCAGAATATGGTATTAAGCTTCTTAGCAAAACCAAAATTTCAAAATTAACATAAGCTAAATTAACATATAGTCCTGATATAGTATTTAGCTTGAGTGTTACTTTTGGCAGGATATAGTATATGGTTACCTGAAGCTAAATACTATGTGAAGTTAACAGAAGCTAAATACTATATCCTACCATACAAATCTATGCAAAATCATAAAATAAATACTATATATATCCTGCCATATATCCTGCCATATAAATACTATTTATTTCCTGCCATATAAATACTATTTAGATCCTACCATATATCCTGCCATATATCCTTCCAAAACAAAAGGAAAGTATTTAAATCTATTTACATCCTGCCATATATATATATAGTATCTCAGCAAAAGTACAGGTGTTTGGTGTTGATATCACTTATTTAGCTTGAGTGCTACTTTTGGCAGGAAATAGTATATACAAGTGACATTAATAGAATCTAAATACTATATCCTACCATATAAATCTCTGCAAAATTACAGAACAAATACTATTTATTTCATGCCATATAAATACTATTTATTTCATGCCATATAAATACTTTTTATTTCCTACCATATATCCTGCCAAAACAAAAAGAAATTGCTTAAATCTATTTACATCCTGCCATATAAAAACCATATCTTACCAAAATTACAGGTGTTCTGTCTATACTCAATTGTTTATTAACTTGCCATATATTGCACCCTTATTATTATGTCTATTAAAATGTTTTTTTGTCAGGATATACTTAATTGCTTAGACAGAACACCAAACCTCAATTGTTTAAAACCAACACCTCTAAGCAAAGAAATTCTTAGCATTTCGGTGAAAACTGGCTTGAGAGTATGTTGTTCTGTTAATTATATGGCAGGATATGACATTTAGCTTCTTAGCAAAACCAAAATTTCAAAATTAACAGAAGCTAAATTAACACATACTCCTGATATAGTATTTAGCTTGGGTGCTACTTTTGGCAAGATATAGTATATGGTTACCTGAAGCTAAATATTAAGTGAAGTTAACAGAAACTAAATACTATATATTACCATATAAATCTATGCAAAATCGCAGAACAAATACTATATATATATATATATCCTGACATATATCCTGCCATATAAATACTATTTATATCCTACCATATATCTTGAATATTTATTTTAGTTTTATGGTTTTGGTCATACGCTCCCCCCACCCACAACCCAATTTAAAAATCTTTATTTTTAACATGAATATCAATATGGTTTAGTTGTAGCATACGTGCATGTTGAGCATTGTCTATGGTTTAGTTTTTACTGAGTTTTATTTCTTCCAGGTATAAAAGCGAAGAAATATTGATTCAAGCATGCGAGAGCCATCGGGGATAAAAAAATTGAGGCCAAAATGCAGAAACATGAGGTACCTTCTCATTATAGTTGTAGTTGCTTTACACATTGAAAGTGTCACTAAAAATGGAGCAATTTTACTTTCTAATTGATGTTTGAGGAGGGTTCTTAAACAACATCTTCTGTAAGTTCTATAAAAATATGGCATTCTAAGGAGTTGAAGCAATTATATATTGAAGATTATTTACTGTAAGTTCTGTAACAACATCTTCTGTAAGAGTATATGCTGAAGATTATATGCAGAAAATATGGCATTCTAACAACATCTTCTGTAAGTTCTGTAAATTCATGTGCTAATTGGGTATTTGTATACTGAAGAGACTTGAAGAAATTACACCACATGTCTGCCTTCCACATAGAGATGTCATTTCTGCATGCACAAAAGCTAAAAAAAGTTGATTCTCAAAGATAATTAAACGGGCCTCAATTTTGCATTGAAATTTGCATTATGACATAAATAAAAAATGGTTAAATCCAGCGGTAGTAGTAATCCATGGGGACGTAGTTTCAAAGTTAAATGGTTACAGATGTGTGACTTGCCTTTTCAAAGGACTCTTCATCTCAAGAATCCATTAAACGATTACAAGCCTATTAAAATTAGCAGGGATTGTCAGGTGCCATATAATAAGATATACCTAGGGAATTTGTTTGGTTAAACAATTGAATAATGTTTTATATGCTATTGCTTTTACTAGGAGCTACCTACTGGCATCGGTGAAGCTCTATGTAGGTTGTTCGATGGAGAAGACATCATGGGGAAACCGAAAAGGTGCTGATAGAACATATTCATTCGGCCATTTGTTCTCACTCAATTCCACTTTCAAATGTTAATGATATGGATTCATGCATGACCAATTCTTTTATGGATGATGGTTTTCTGAAGAGACCTTGCAGAACCTCTCAAGTTCATTTTGAAGACAAATATGGTACACTTCCTGAACTCTCATCTCATATGAGATGGGCTGGTTCAACAATGTTACATCCATCTCTACTGTACCAACATTTTAAGCATGAAGAAAACTTTCATAATGTAATGCTGGGGACTTCACCTATGCTTTCTTTTAATCAAAACTCATATTCCTATGTGGAATCAGAAAGAAATTTATGTACGAAACAACCATATCTCCACAAAAGTCTAAATAACAGACAATGGGCCAGAAATGAATTTCTGCAGTCAACTAAGAAAGATGCACCTTCTGAAGAAAACCTGTTAGAACTTCAAATATGAATTATTTTATTTAAAAAATTGGTTTTTGGGCTTTTGTCAATTATATTTCATTCTCTTGCAATAAAATTTAAAGATTGGGATTTGACAAAATTTATTTAACAAAATTGGTGAAGTGCTCTAATTATATATTTGTCAAATATAATCAAATATATTTGTCATGGACTGGGATTATATATTTGTCAAATTAACAGAGCATGAAAATATATTTGACAAAATTGGGATTTGTCAAAATAACCATCTAATGAAAAAATTGGGACTTGGTAATTGGGATTTGCCAAAATACCCATACTTGGCAATTAACAGAACATGAAATATATTTGACAAAATCCCACATGTAAAGGTGTTTGATTATATTTCATGCTCTCTTTGCAATTAACAGAGATTTTGACTTGGTAAAACGCTTCCTCCAGCGTTCGTCGAATCTGGCAATTCTTACGACGAACCAGTCAAGAAGCCGACGACGACTGAACCATGCCAAGCATGTGCAGATGATGAGAATATCATGTACTGTGAATGTGGGTGGGTTGAGATTGCATATGTGTAATATTGACAAATCTAACAACTGAGAATGAGAAATTGTGAATGAGAATATAATTCAATTTGTTCGATGGGATTTTGTTGTTAGCATTCAATTGCTTTCTTCCTACTCACATGATTTATTTTGTCATTAGCAGGTGAGATTTTGTTATTTTTTGTCATTTCAATTGAGATTTTGTCATTAGATGGTTGAAATAACAGATTCATATGTGGGATTTTGTTGTTAGCTTTCATGCATTGATTTATAAGTGGGTTAGAGATTGCAGATGAGTATTTTGCTCTCAATTTTCTCTCTCAAATCCCTCTCTCAAATCCCAAACTCAGTTATATCTCAAATCCCATTTATTGTCTCTCTTAAATTCACCTATTTTAAGTGGAATGTCTATGGTTTGCATATGTTGTAACTTTCAGTTGTTAATATTTAAAGTTGTTAATATTTAAACTTACTACTGAAGTAGAAAAAAAGTAGGATTTTGAAATTTTTTGATAACATTTAAAAATTTTGCAGCTGTTCTTTATGCTATATTATCCTTTTGAGCTATTTTTGAAAAGTAGGATTCCGTATTTTTGAGCCATTTTTGAAATTTTACAGGATGATGATGATGAGATGGTCGGAGTATGCATTTGCTTCACAAACTACAAATGTAATGAGTCTGAGTTAATGTATTCAGACTTTTATCATGCTTTTTATGTGATGTGCTTGCTCATAAAAGTATGAAAATAAGGAGATATCATATCTTCTATCATGCTTTTTGGGTTTTTTCTTGGGTTAAATTTCAAGTCTTTTCTTAACAACCCCTCTTTAGTTCTCTCGCTCTTTTTTTCATGTCGATGTTTAGTGAAATAGAGCACATATGCCCTATTCTGTCTACAGATTTGCATTAGTATGTAGAACTTATATCACATCCTTTTTTTGTGATTAGATAGTGGGATAATTGCTTTAGTGATTAGTTAATGGGATATATCACATCCTGTTATTGTCAAATGTACTGGTGGATTCCCCCTAACCAGAGGACTTGAACCTGGGGCTGGAGCATCCCATAATCCACCCATACCCCCCAACTAATTCCCCATGCCTTTTCTGGCATTTACACTATGTAGTTGATGCTTCTAATAGTTGATTCACTCATTTTTCAGGGCTGCATAGTAAGATTTTTTTGGAGGCCTTCTGAAGAGAACAATGTTCAACATTAGTTACAGAGTAAGCTTTTGCCTGATCTCCTTATTAAACCAACTTAGTTTTTTTTGGTATTTTTGGATATGGATCTTTACCATCTTATTTGATGTTAATTCCACAAATGTGATATTTGATCCAAGTCCCTACTAATGTTGTGCACATCTATTGGTTGGGGGAGTATTTTATGGTCTAAAGCCCAGATACGGTACTCATAATAGTTCAAACCCACATTGTTACGGACTTACAATCATGGGTGGGGGACTAACATCAAACTGTGTTAATTGTTATGAACGTCTACCCAGTGGAAATACCGTTTTCGATATTTGACATTAATCTCATCTCTTATGATGTTTCCTGCTCTTTAATTTTCAGTCCTCTAATTGATCAACCTCATTGATTGGTATGCCTATTCTTATCTTCATTTTGCTACCAGGTCCTTTCATTATAAAATTAGTCACTATTTCACAAATTTTAGTTTTTTGTGGGTTATGTAATACCTTAGTTATTCAATGTACTGTTTCCATAGCATTGAATACTTTCAATTCATTGGTCAAACCCGATAATTGGTTGTATTTCTTTGGACTTTGTTTGACATATTTGTTGGAATTTGTCAGCAAAATGCGTAATATGATAAAGGGAAGTAAACATGAGGAGGCAGATTCGATTTTTGATAAGATTGTTTTCAGTAAGGTAAGTAAAAAATTCCATATAACAGTTCTCTGTTCTGTGTGAAGTTTCTAGCCACTGGTCCTCTATGTATGTTCTTTATTTAGCATTTTTAGCTTTATCATGGCTTATCCAGGTTAAAACAAGGACTTGGTGGCAGCGCCTTATCATTCAATGTAAGATATGGAGATGACATATATTGTGTTTTGACCAATTGTATAGTTTCCTTATGAATGTGAGGGTATTTTACATATTGGTCACCTTGCTTAACATATGTGGCTGTCACCTGCAATTTACATATTAAAGAGGTTAACATATTCCCTTCCATATTATTACAGAGTTTTAGTTTCAGCTTCAGCATCTCCATTGGCATGTGCAGCAGATACAAGGACACAAAATAACTACACAGTAAAAAATGAAGATGACATCAATAGGAAGAAGAGCACATTTGATTCATGTGCTTGGTCACATTGTTTGTGAATACATGTACTTGCTGATGATTCTTGCCATCATTGTATTGTTAGAGTCCTTGGTGTGTGGATAAATAACTTAATTTTTCTTCTTTTTACCGTATGTAATCAAGGTTGATCATGATGCACATGGCGTAGACACTCCAGAAGCTGTTAATCCTTCTTAATCCTACTAAATTGAACGCAAGGCAATGCGATGCAAGTTTTACTGTAACGCTCAATTGTCAGTGTTTAGTACAAGTTAGGTCGATGTCCATACCAAGTGGTCTGCATATTAAATTCTATGGTTTCTTATTTTTTTTGATATCATGTACTGATTTCTTTTTTATAATGCATCCACCACCTTAATCTGAAAATTGATATGTATTATACAACGATTAACAACATTACAGGAAACAACATTCTTGATTATTTGTCGTCAATGCGTGCTAATTTCTTTATGCATGACCAATTCAAAATGCTGGTGTCTTAAATTTGTATTAAAATTGGGTTCATAATATGATTATTTTTCAGTTGCAGTGATCTGTGAGGGTCCCAATTCAAATTGAAGGAACTTGACTTTGCGAAGTAAGCAATCTCTGAAATGCAGCTAGGGAATAGAGAATGTGGTGCCGATCTCTTCAATGATGAATACTCTGGTAGTTGTTCTGTGATGTGATGTGAATGTTGAAAGTAAATTTCAGAGTTTTAGTATTTGTGTTTTAAGTATTTTTCTAAAGCACTTGGTTTTTTTAATGTGGAATTTTTTTGTAACTTCTGTGTTAGCACTGATTGCTTTTTGTGTTTGGGGTATGTGCTTTGTTGTGTGTTGTGTGTGCTTCTTTCGGGCCTAATTATCATGATCATATGAGACTGTGATGTGAATAATGAAGAAGTTGTTTTGTATTATTTGAAGGGATTTGCTCAGAGGATATATGGTGGTCAACTAGGGTACAGTGTGCAGGCTTTGTCTCCCATGCATTATCATGACTTGAATAGAATCGAGCAACAATCCCATTTGGTAAGCTTATGCTTAGTCCTTTTTGAGAGAGTAGAGGCATGGTTTTCTTGATCATTATGGACAAGGGCCTTCTAAGCTTAGGAAAACTACTTTATACTTGGCATGTTTTCAAGAAAAAAAACAGATAGTTGTGCATGTTTCCAAAAAGCTAGAGCAATGATTTTCAGACTAGGTGTTTGCTAACTTGAACTATGATGTTGATTAATGGGATCTGGAAGCATTGCAGTTTTGGATTGATGGCCACTACTTTATCTCACAATTACATCAATGAGCTCCCCTATTCTTGCACAACACATCCTATAAATAATAATGCGAACCACTCAGCAGAATGAAGAAACTACTCAATGACCTGGATTTTCGGTAGGAGACACTCCACCAATTAGGAACTCTGGGAATAATGCCTATAATCATGTGAAGTGCAAGGTTATAAGGGAGGTGATGTCCAGAATTTCTAGGATTGAAGCTGGTTATAGGCAATGTCTCAATAGAACCTACCCACTTAAGACTATTTTGTGTTATGGCTGGAGAAGTGATTCAAATTACAGGCATGGAGAATCATACGGAATCAACTCCAGATTTTTTTCGTAGGGAATGAAACCTCAAGACCAAGATAAGATAAAACAAGTAATAATGTGACAACCGAGCTAAGTAGCACATTGATACACAAGCAGCTGAGTAGCATTGGGTGACTTCCAGGTTTCCAATCTTGGGCAATTTATTGAAATCAGAATTTGGTCTGAGAAATATCCGATAAAGTTTTCACAGAACTAGAGAACTCAACCACTGGTTCTTATGGAGAATAAGCATGAAGATGATCAATAAATTAAACTTATCAAATTAAACATATCTTTTTATGGAAAAATTGTCATTGCTGTTTTGTTATGTATGAAGATCATATTTTTTTATCGTCACCCTTTTTTATCGTTTTGTTTAATTGTAAAAACAATCTTCATTGCATTGCAAGAGCGAAAATTGTTGGAACGGATGTTATGATTTACCATTTTCTACTATGATCTCTTCATATGACATGTTTCTTTCTTGGGACTACAAATTTAAAATTGGACAAATCCAATATTTTGCCCATTTAGCTTAAGCTTGATTGAACCGTAATGCATATACACTTTGGTTATATATATATCAAAATAAATTCCTTTCTATGTATCTCTCTCGATTGTGCTCTCAACATGTATACTTATCAAATAGCATCAATCAATGATGACATGTTCTCAGTGTATCTCATTAAACAAAAGTTGGAACTGCCATATTTATAATTCAATTGCATAGAAGCACATCAGGATGAAGCAGGAGAGTACAAAAGTTTTGATTTTTGGTTGATTCGTGTCATGAAATCTTGCAGTGTCATTTGGAATTTTGTGAAATCTTGCAGGTAGGCGGAGCGATGTTAGAGGTCAAGCTCAAGGGCACACAGTAGCAAGTTTGTTTAGTACATATGAATGTGGCAAACAAATTATAAATTTGTTTTCAAGTTTGTTTAGTAGCTTTTGGTGTGTGAATTTGAATCGAAATAAATATTGGGGGGACTAAAAATTTTGGCGTGGGCTAACATTTTTATTTAGAATTAAATAAATAATTTCGGAACTAAATTCTATGGTGGAGACCTAAATTTTGGTGAACTAAGATTTTGAGGGGGTCATAATAATTATTGCGCTTTAATTATTTCTGTTCGCTTAAAATTAGGGTGTCTAATATTTTGATGGGGTGATATTTAAATGATCTGTGCCCTTGGGCACAGGTATATACTAGTATATATATATTTCATGCATAAAGAAGCACACAGTAGAGGCATATACCGCATATTCGAAATTGAAGCATAATAGTCTAGGGGTCAACCAAGGATAGGCACATAAAACAAAATCACAACGTAGAAGCACTCCAACTAGCTAGTCACAACACACAACTCATACAAAAGCAAAGTGAACCCACGGGGTATGAAATGCAATAGGACTCGGCTTCCTAGGGTTAGTGAAAATGATTATCGTGTCTAAGCTAAGTGTGTGTGGTTCTGTGGCAGTTCATCATGGAGGGTCATCTCTAGGAGAGGGAGAATAAAAAGAAGGAAAGAAAAAGAAAAATACGATGAAAAAGACTCAAAAATAACGAGAAAAAGACACAATTGACGCACAAAGTGCGACTCCCCCAAGTTGAACGTTGCATTGCCCTCAATGCAATAGAAGTAAAAGTGGGAGGGCAACGATAGATGGGAGAAAAGTACGCACCGACAAAGAAAAGGGAAAAACAAGAAACACACACAAAATGAAATATAGAAATAAAGAAAATAAACACTCAAACCAACTATATAAAACACATGCACCTGAACACACAAAACAAACACACATCAAACAAGACACGACAACGATCACAGAAAATAGATTTCCCCCAAGCTGATCATGACAATGCTAGAAAGAAGATATGATCAAGATGAAGTAGAACAACTGTCCAGGGAGAAAATTAGAGAAAGGAAAATCAAGGTGTAGGAGAGGCAGTCTCCTCGTCCTCCTCGGAAGAGAGTGGAGGGGTGTGGGAGGGAGAGGTGATGGGCGTGCGAAGAAGTGGGGAAGGAGGTGGAGATGGTGGATGGATGGGCTCAGTGGGGATGTGGACGATGGGTATGTTGGATATGGACGACATGAATACACCCATGAGGGGATGTATGAGGGTATACGGACCTCAGATGTCGCGTGCACGAAAGCGTGCGCGAAGGGAACCTTTTCTCGTGTGAAAAGGACCACTCGATAAGTGGAAAAAGTCACTTTATAAGTGCATAAAGGCACTTGATAAGTGAATGAAGAAGAGGATAAGTAAATGTGCTAATGTAGGCTAATAAGCTTATATTTAGTTATTTCCTACAATAGCTACCCCTAAAGCCTATAAATAGGACCCAAGGGTAAGGAATTTACACTAATCTAACCATGTCATTAGTTTGCATAAGGCAACTTGTGTTCTTCTTCTCCCTTCCATTAAAATCCTCTTCTAAATAGAGATTTAGGCGGTGAAACGCTGCTTCGATCCTCTGTGACGAAGTACTGACCGTTGTGGCGAATCTGAGGGCGAAGTTCAGAGATTACGGTGCCGCGTACGCAAGCGTAAGTCTCTACTCTTCATTCGATCCTAACGTCGTTGTTTTGACAGGATCCAACATTGGTATCAGAGCCATACGTGTTCGCCCCGGTCTAACCGTCGCCCCGGTCTCACCGATGAACGCGGCGTTGTCTCTTTCACGAATGAGTATCCTACCATTATGGATATGGTAGGAACGCATCGTGATGGGGAGAACGCAATAGTTGTTCTTTTCACGTTAGGGTCTTCTGCCATTACGGATATGGCAGGAACTCTCCGTGACGGGAAGAACTTACCGTTCATCTCGCCAAACTCGCGCTCCTCATTGATGCTGAGTCTCCATTCAATTGAGAATGTGAACTCTCTTCATGTAGAGCGTGAAGTTTGCGGCCTTGAAAACACGTTCTCTTAATTTTTTGGCACACGGCCATTGAAGCAAAACCGTTTTCTCGACGAACGGGTGCTTCATCAGAGAAGACGATGGTGGTTATTCTCAACGGAGAAGATGACATTTTTGGTGCATGATCACCATGGCGATATGGGCTATGTAGGCAATGCATCCCCCTTCCCCATGCGGAGGGGGTTGACTACGGCCAATAACTACCATGGACACCCCTCCGGTGGGGGGTGTGCGGCCAACCCCATGCAAGGGGGAGGCCGGCCATGGCCATATGGGCCAAAGCTGGCCATGGCCAAGGGGACATGGCCAGGCCAGGGCCAGGCCGGCTCTGGCCGGCCTCGGCCAGGGCCAGGGCCAGGGCCAGGGGCCGGCCCTGGCTGGCCCTGGCCTCAGGCCAGGGCCTGGCCGGCCCTGGCCGGGGGCCACGGCCCTGCCGGCCCTGGCAGAGGCCAGGGTCGGTGCCCTGGCCTCAGGCCAGGCCAGGGGCCTGGCCGGCCCTGGCAGAGGCCAGGGCCACGGTCATTGTCGACCCTTGGCCTCGGCCAGGGCCAAGCCCCGGTTGGCCCTATTTTTCATGGGGAAGGGGGGGCTTGCATGACCGGGAGGGGGTGGCTTGCATGGCCGGTCTCTACGGAGCCGACGGCAGTTGTCTGCGGCAAACTTCTCCTGTAGGGGGGAAGCGCTTGGATCCATACGGGAGTCGGCGGCGGTGGCTTGCAGAAAACTCCCCTCAAAGGGTGTTCGGCCTTGGCCAAGTTGCGATGGCAACTCTCACTTTGGAAGGAAGAAAAAGTCGGCCTTGGCACGGCTACGACACGACCCCGGCAATGGCCGGGGAATTGTCGAAATATTTCGGCTATGTCACCCTGTAATGGGGTGTAGGCCCTGCAAAATACGTTTGCAAAATGCTTTTGAAAAATACGTTTTCAAAATACTGCAAAATACGTTTGCAAAAATACGTTTGAAAAATACGTTTTCAAAATACGTTTTTTCAAAAACGCTTTTCCGCTGCAAAGTACTATAAGAGTACTATCATTTGATAAGTGAGGGGGAAATATTGAAAGTTGTTCTAGATGGTGATTGGAATCGTAGAGACCTTTCCGATTCAAGAGCAACATCTTCAATATTTTTCGAAAGTAACTTATCAAATATAATAATATCATTCCAAGTGGGATTTTTTTCCAAGTGGGAGTGATATTAAACTAGTCTGAAATTTCACATTCGATTGATTCAGTATCTCAATGGATCATGATTCGACCAGTGGTCTTTTGGACTAGTTTGTGGGACACCTCAGCCTTATTATATTCATTGGTTACTTATTATATTCATTCTTCATGTGAGCCTTTACGAAATACAGGTGGAAAAAAATGTCAGTACGGTGTCCAACGTGAAAAGCAGGGGAGATTGAAAAAGACAAAAGAGAAGTATCCATGTGGCAGTAGAGAGAACACAGAGATCAACATGAATCAAAAAGATAGAGACAAAGTGGAAGAGAACGGGTAAGAATTTTGATACGAAATTTGATTTTGAGAATAAAATATATGAGAAGTGTTAAAAAAAATCCAAATTCCAGGGATCAAATTAGGTACAAAACAGAGAACAGAGAAAAAATTTTAAAATTGGCATGCTACGAAATTTGGTAGCCTGCCAAAAATAAATAGTAACCAAAAAATTATAGAAAAATTCACAAAAATCAAAAATAAATGAATATACTCATAAATCAAATTCTGATGCACTAATAATGCCGAGATTTCTTCTAAGCTTGAGAAAAGTTTCTTCCTTCAAAGGCTTAGTCAAAATATCGGCAACTTGATGTTCAGTAGAAATAAATTTTAAAATAATATCACCTTTCTGAATATGATCATCTAAAAAATGATGACTTACATCAATATGTTTAGTGCGTGAATGATGAACTGGATTTTTAGACAAATTAATAGCACTAGTGTTATCACACATTATAGGACATGTGGAACAATTAATACCATAGTCTGAAATCGTTTGTTTCATCCATAAAATTTGAGCACATGCTAAACCGACGGCAATATATTCTGCCTCGGTTGTAGATAATGAAACAGAGTTTTGCTTTTTGCTAAACCAGGAAACTAAGGCATGTCCTAAAAAGTGACATGTACCACTAGTACTTTCGCGGTCTGATTTGCAACCAGCAAAATCTGCATCACTATATGATAATAAATCAAATGTGTTTGTTTTAGGATAAAATAAACCAAAATCAGAAGTATACTTAACAAATCTAATAATCCGTTTTACGGCAGTTAGATGTGAAACTTTAGGATTTGCCTGAAATCGTGCACATAAACATACTGAAAACATAATATATGGTCTACTTGCAGTTAGATAAAGTAAGGAGCCAATCATACCTCTGCATAGATGTTGATCAACACTCTTACCATTTAAATCTTTGTCGAGGGAAGTAGATGTACTCATCGGAGTACCTTTTTTTGCAGAACTTTCTAAACCAAAGCGTTTGATGAGTTCTTTAGAGTACTTGCTTTGGTGGATGAATATTCCTTCCTTCATTTGTTTGATTTGAAGACCGAGGAAGTAATTTAGTTCACCCATGTGACTCATCTCAAATTCTTTCTGCATAATTTTAGAGAAATCTTGACAAAGAGATTCGTTAGTAGAACCAAAAATAATATCATCAACATATATTTGAATAATGATAATATCAGAATTTATGTTTTTAATAAATAAAGTAGAATCTATTTTACCAATAGAATATCCTGAATTTAAAACATAACTTTTAAGTCTTTCATACCAAGCACGAGGTGCTTGCTTGAGACCGTATAAAGCCTTTTTCAATTTAAAAACATGATTTTCAAAATTTTCATGAATAAAACCTGGAGGTTGTTCCACATAAACTTCTTCTTTAAGAAAACCATTTAGAAAAGCACTTTTCACATCCATTTGAAAAATTTTAAAATCTTTAAAACAAGCGAATGATAATAACATTCTAATAGATTCAAGATGAGCAACTGGTGCATAGGTTTCATCATAATCAATACTTCTTCTTGATTATAACCTTGTGCAACCAATCGTGCCTTGTTTTTAATTACCTGACCAGATTCATCCAATTTATTTTTGAATACCCACTTGGTACCAATAATTGAATGATCTGATGGTCTGGGAACTAATTCCCAAACATCATTCCGTTGAAATTGGTTGAGTTCTTCCTGCATAACCATAATCCATGAACTGTCTTCACATGCATCTTTGATGTTCTTTGGTTCAATGGTTGAGAGAAATGCACAATGTGCCATTTGATCTATTTGGCGACGAGTTCTCACTCCATCTGTAATATTTCCAATGATTAATTCTGATGGATGATTTGGAACTTGTGCAAATGCCTTAGGAAGATCTGCATTATCTGAAATAGACTCAACAGAATGTTTAGTAGCATCAATTTCATCAAGTTTTATATTATCTAAAGAATTAGAAAGAGGTAATATATTCTCTTCATCATCAATGATGGGAGAATTAGATGAGGGATTCTCATCAAATGTGACATGAAGTGATTCTTCAACTGTTGAAGTTCTTTTGTTGTATACTCTGTAGGCTTTGCTACGTGTTGAGTATCCAACAAAAATACCTTCATCAGATTTAGAATCAAATTTGTCAAGTGCATCTTTAGTATTAAGAATAAAACATTTACATCCAAATACTCTAAAATATGATACACGAGGAATACGATTAAAGAATAATTCAAAACAAGTTTTATTAAGTAATGACCTAATAAGAACTTTATTCATAATGTAACAAGCAGTTGCTACAGCATCTGCCCAAAAATATTTTGGTAGATTACTATCACAAAGCATTGTTCTTGCACATTCTTGTAAAGTTCTATTTTTCCTTTCTACTACTCCATTCTGAGGAGGAGCGCGAGGAAAAGAAAAATTGTGAGTAATGCCATTTTCATTACAAAACTTGGTAAATGATTCATTTTCAAATTCTCCCCCATGATCACTACGAATAGTAATAATGTTAGAGGATTTGATTTTTTGAATCTTTTTACAAAATACTGAAAACTCTTCAAAAGCATCATTCTTGTTTTGTAAGAATATAATCCAAGTGTATCTAGAATAATCATCAACAATGACAAATGCATATATACTTCTATTCAAAGAAGCTACTCTTGAAGGACCAAATAAATCTAGGTGTAGGAGTTCTAATGGTCTCTTTGTTGAGATAACGTTCTTTGATTTAAAAGAAGATTCGTGCATTTTTCCTTGTTGACAAGCATCACAGAAATGTTTGTGTTTGAAAGAAATATTTGGCATTCCATTAACTAACTTGTGTTTTGAAATACGTGCTAGATTTTTGAAATTATTGTGTCCAAAGCGTTTATGCCATAAAAGAGTATCATCTGACGTAATCATTAAACAAAGATTATGAATGGTAACAGACATGCATAAGATATATATGTTATTCTTACGCTTAGCACGAAATAAGATAGATGACATATCTGAATCATAAATGATGCAAACATTTTGTTCAAAAACTATTTTGTAATTTTTATCGCATAACTGACTAATTGAAAGTAAGTTGTGTTTCAAACCATCAACCAGGAGAACATTTTCGATGATAGGCTGATTTGTATTACCAACTGTTCCAGTGCCTATGATTTTGCCTTTGTTGTTGTCACCAAAAGTAACTATGCCTCCTTGTTTGTACTTGACGGTTGAAAGTAGTTTGACATTTCTTGTCATAAGTTTTGAACATCCACTATCCAAAATCCATCTTTCCTTTTTAGGTACCTGAAAGATAAAACATTAAGCATTGGTACCCCTTTTTGAGGGTCCTTGGGATTAGATTTTTGGAAGCCAAACCCAAGTGGAGTTTGGCTTTCTAAGATAATCACTAAAATAAACAATCGAATGCATATAATGAGAAATATAACTATTTCTAACTTTTAAACATGAATCCTTAGGAACCCATATATTAATTGTAGTAGGTTTCCTAGGAAATGTTTTTGAAATGTTGGTAACATTTCTTTGTGAAGAAGAAGTAGGAATGTTTACTTTCTTCGTGTAAATAAATGCATGATTCTTCTTTTGTGGTTTAACAAAAGTTGTTTTACCACAAGAGGAAGAAGTGTTATAAGTCTTGGGTACATCCTTTTTAGAATATCACAATCCTTGTCTATGATTTGTTGGATATTGAATTTTAAGCAAATCATCGAGATTAGTCTTTCCTTTGTTAAATTTATTAACATTGGATGTCATTTCTTCGTATTTCATCTTTAGTGAAGAAATACTTTTATCCATTTCGGATATTTGTGTATGTAGTTCTAGATTCTTAGTTTTGAGAATATCATTCTCTTTACTAAGATCCAAATTTTGAGAAGATGTATTCTCAATATGTATGGAATTTGGTGTAGTGTTTTTAGAAGAGGATAATTCTTGATATTTAATAAGGAGATCATCATTATTCTGTTTCAATGATTTATGTTGACTATTCAATTTTTTGAAACGAGAATAAAGATCTTTTAATGCATCAAGTAATTCTTCGTTATTAAAAGAACTTACCTCATCTTCATCTTCTTGTGCCATAAAGCACATGTTGGCATTTTCATTTAGATCATCATCTTCATCATCTGAAGAATCATCCCATGTTGCTGCAAATGCCTTTTTCATTTTGTCAAACCTCCTTTCTCTTCTGAATTGATCATTGTTGGAAGTTTTGAACTTTGCTTTGAGAAGTGGACAGTCTTTCTTTTTATGTCCTGGCTTATTGCAATTAAAGCAAAGAGAAGAATCAGTGTTCTTAGATTTAAAATTATTATACTTACCTTTCTGAAAGAATTTTCTGAAGTTTTTGGCAAAAAATGCCATATCATCATCTGAATCTTCATTATCTGATGTTGCGTTGAAGGCAAGTACTTTCTTCTTTTGATCTGATTCTTCTTTCTCATCTTGTAGTGTAACTTCATGGGCCATTAAGTTACCAATAAGATCTTCCATAGATAATGTGGAAAGATCATTGGCTTCCTCAATAGCGGTGATCTTTGGACGCCATACTGGAGTTAAAGCTTTAAGAATTTTGCGAACCTGTTCAAGAGAAGTGTAAGTTTTTCCAAGAGCATTTAAAGAATTTATAATATTAGTAAACCTGGTGTTCATTTCTCCAATTGTCTCCTGGTCCTTCATCTTGAATAACTCGAATTTGTGAACCAAAACGGAAATCTTAGTTTCATTCACTTTACTGGTTCCTTCATGAGTTACCTCAAGTATATGCCAAATCTCCTTAGCACTTTTGGCCTGAGATACTCGATTAAACTCATGTTTATACATAGCACAAAATAAAGCATTCATGGCCTTTGAGTTGTTGGTTTTTGCAGCTTTGTCGTTGGCGGTCCAATCAGCAACAGGAGTTGTTGGCTTTTCGTATCCTGTCTCTACGATGTCACAAATCTCATAATGCATACTTTGGAGATGAATCTCCATTCGTATTTTCCAATATGAGTAATTTGAACCATCAAATAGAGGAGGACGAGATTGAGAGTGCCCTTCAGGATGCTGATTGTAGTTGTGTGGAACGGCGTTCATGTTTGATGCTAAGGAACTTGCTGCTATCTTAACCTTTCTCTGATACCAAATGTAATTTTAGCTTGTAAGGATCAATACACTAGAGGGGGGGTGGATAGTGTATATTTAAAAAATGTCGCAAATAAAATGTTAGTAATATTTGCAAAGATGGCACAGAAATAAAAAGACAAGTACTGAAATTAAATCAATCGCAAACACAGAGATTTATCCTGGTTCGGATCCTTGTGATCCTACTCCAGTCCTCTACTCCCTGTAGAGATTTTCAATCCACTAAAATCACTTGCCCCGCAAGCACGAACTTACAAAAATGGCGACACTCCCCGTGTCCCAAACTTTGTACAATCTCTAAACAGAGATTCAAACCTGTTAAATAATGAAATAGAAAAAACACCTATAGCCTTGTTATAAATTTCAGAGAATGAATTTCAAGGATGGTGTTTAGAAGATGAACTTCAAGATGTAAAAGATATGTAATGAAGAGCAACACTTGAAGTTCTCTGGTTCATAAAAGAAGAGAGAGATCTATTGATTTCTTCTTGCAATTATGAACACAAACAACTTTCCAAAAAGTGATGTTGAAAATCCAAGTTCTTCCGTTCTTAAACGAAGAAAGAAATCTAATGATTTCTTCTTACAAATAAGAAAAGAACAACTAATGGCAGAATTACTTAAGAAAATTAATGGCTTGCTTTCAACAAAATCAGAATAAAGAAGAGGAAAGTGTGTGGAAAATGAGAGGGGGTACCCCTCCTTTTATAGGTTTTAGAAACGGTTGTGAACGGCTCTAAAAGAGACGTTGCACAACGTTCAGAAACTGAAAGGAACGTTGGAGAACGGTCAGAAACTGTGCTGGAAAATTTCAGTCCCAAAAGCATTTTGGCAGGCTAGGAAAATTCGTAGCCTGCTAATTTTGAAACGATAACAAACGGTCACAAAATTTTGGTGACGTGGAATAGACTACGGATAGATCCTTGTCTGAAAGTATCAAGTCAAAATATAACTGTTTTGGTAGACTAGGAAAAATCCTAGTATGCTAATTCTGAAAAATACGAATTTTGACTTAGGATCAAATGAGTTAGGAGATGATGTAGATTTGAGCTTTAGGGATATATGATATGATATAACCAAGGCCCTGAAGCTATCTAAAAAGTAAAAATTACATCATTCTGTAGATACGTGTTTCACATGTAATCTTGAGTAGCAAGGCTGTTTTTGCAGAGTCTCCTTGTACTTTGATCATATGAGTGATGTAAATGAATTTGCGTTGTAGCTGTACATCTGCATAGATAGAGTTAGTAACATAAAATATATTGATTTCTCACATCAAAACCTTATGGAAGAGAGGATGAAAAATACCAAGTTCCAACATTCTCCCCCTCTTTGATGATGACAAATAATGAAGTATAAAATGTGAGTTAACAAGTGTTAATAAGTTTTTAATGAGTGTTGATATGTTATGTGATATTACTGATGTTACTCCCCCTGAGTATATTCATATAGATTCCCCCTGAATATATGCATATTTCTCCCCCTTTGTCATCCACAAAAAGTGGAAAAGATAAATTGGCAAGCTACGATTTTTGGTAGCAGGCCAAATGAGAAAACGGAGGAAATTTGAAAAAATAACAGAAACAGAGTACTAAGAAGAGCATATAAGTAACAAAAGGAACTAACATTTAAGTAAACAGCGATCAGAAAGGCGAAGTACACAAAATAACCATCTTATATATTACTAAAACAACTTAGTAAAGACCAAGCCCAGTACATATCACGCATCCTAGAGACCAACATACAAAAACTGCCGAGTACATAAAACAGCCATACACAGACTGCCTAGGACAGAAAACAGCCATGATAAACTTAGAACAAAAATAACCGACAGACTAAGCAACCAAGATAAGACAGAACCAGCGACATAACCAACATGGATCATAGTAAAAACAACCGGGAATCATGGAAACTAACCAAACGACATATTGTGAGGCAAAGGCACTAGTGAAGCAAAGAGAGCCGAAATGCATAGGAAACAACAAGGCAGGCATGGATTTGAGGCGACCAAAATGAAACAGTGAAATCAACGAGAATGATAGGACGAGGAACCCGGGGAGGAGTGATGGGTGCGGGTGCGACGGGAAGGGAGGATATTTTCGGAGTCCAGCGAAGAGCGAAGGGAAGATTGTTCCACTTGGATTTGTTCAAGGACGGTAGAGTGATGACTGAGAACTTCGTCATATTTACTCATTTGGATTTGAATACCAGCGAAGCCATCAGTGACTTGGGAAGACAGACGATGAAGTAAAACCGCATTTGTCTCGCGAGAGGGGCTAACACCATCCTTAGAAGCGTGAACCTTCTTGCCGCAGCGGGATAGTGAAGAGCCTGGAAAAGAAGCGATCTCTGGCGACCGTCGAACGAAAGCGATCGGAAATGGGAGGAGATGTTGGTTCGGCCATGGGAAATCTGAGAGAAGAAATGATAGAGAAGGAAGAAAGAGAAACAGAGAATGGGAAATAGAGAAGAGGATGTGAAAGAAATAAATAGAAGAAAGGGGAGACCGATCGGTTTCCATGGGAGAAGTGGGAACGGTTGTTAAAACTGAAGAAGTTAGAACAACAGAAAGAATTTCAAAAACAGAAACTGAACAGCTGGGGAGAGAAAGAGGTGCTAGAAGTTGCTGCGAAAAATACCCGTGGGTTGTAAAATACCCGTTGGCAGCATATAAACAAATATTAAAGAAAGAACTAGCATTAACTATGGAAACAAACAAAATAAAGAGGGGGAAGTTCCTAGGCGTATGGGAAATTGAAGAGTAAATTGGTCAAAGTGATTTCCAATGCAAAAGAAATGGCAGGCCGAAATGAAAAGAGTGGTTGAGTCTTGGAAGAAAGGACAAAAAATAAAAAGGAGTTGTCATTCCAAGATAGGAGAACCAATGAAGAGGTGAGAGAGAAAAAATAATAAAATTTGTGTTGTCAGTGCTTTGTCCAAACGAATGCCAAAAGAAAGTAAGTGTTGAGACATGCTTTATCTCAAATTGGTGTTGTCAGAATGTATCTCAAGAGATATCCCAATAAGAATAATAAAAAAGAAAGAAGATAGACCAAAGAAAACTTTGACCAAATGAATTAAAAAATGGTGAGTGCATGGTCCAAGACAAAAAAATTGTTGACCACGAATAAAAGTTCTCAAGAAGTCTACATGGTATGAGTTTCTTCACTCTAACCAATGAGAACCTGATTTAATTATGTATTATTGCGATAAATCACACATTGGTTACTTATTATATTCATTCTTCATGTGAGCCTTTACGAAATACAGGTGGAAAAAAAATGTCAGTACGGTGTCCAACGTGAAAAGCAGGGGAGATTGAAAAAGACAAAAGAGAAGTGTCCATGTGGCAGTAGAGAGAACACAGAGATCAGCATGAATCAAAAAGATAGAGACAAAGTGGAAGAGAACGGGTAAGAATTTTGATACGAAATTTGATTTTGAGAATAAAATATATGAGAAGTGTTAAAAAATCCAAATTCCAGGGATCAAATTAGGTACAAAACGGAGAACAGAAAAAAATTTTAAAATTGGCATGCTACGAAATTTGGTAGCCGGCCAAAAATAAATAGTAACCAAAAAAATATAGAAAAATTCACAAAAATCAAATATAAATGAATATACTCATAAATCAAATTCTGATGAACTAATAATGCCCAGATTTCTTCTAAGTTTGAGAAAAGTTTTTTCCTTCAAAGGCTTAGTCAAAATATCGGCACCTTGATGTTCAGTAGAAATAAATTTTAAAATAATATCACCTTTCTGAACATGATCATCTAAAAAATGATGACGTACATCAATATGTTTAGTGTGTGAATGATGAACTGGATTTTTAGACAAATTAATAGCACTAGTATTATCACACATTATAGGACATGTGGAACAATTAATACCATAGTCTGAAATAGTTTGTTTCATCCATAAAATTTGAGCACATGCTAAACCGGTGGCAATATATTCTGCCTCGGTTGTTGATAATGAAACAGAGTTTTGCTTTTTGCTAAACCAGGAAACTAAGGCATGTCCTAAAAAGTGACATGTACCACTAGTACTTTTGCGGTCTGATTTGCAACCAGCAAAATCTGCATCACTATATGATAATAAATCAAATGTGTTTGTTTTAGGATAAAATAAACCAAAATCAGAAGTATACTTAACATATCTAATAATCTGTTTTACGGCAGTTAGATGTGAAACTTTAAGATTTGCCTGAAATCGTGCACATAAACATACTGAAAACATAATATCTGGTCTACTTGCAGTTAGATAAAGTAAGGAGCCAATCATACCTCTGTATAGACGTTGATCAACACTCTTACCATTTAAATCTTTGTCGAGGGAAGTAGATGTACTCATCGGAGTACGTTTTTCTACAGAACTTTCTAAACCAAAGCGTTTGATGAGTTCTTTAGAGTACTTGCTTTGGTGGATGAATATTCCTTCCTTCATTTGTTTGATTTGAAGATCGAGGAAGTAATTTAGTTCACCCATGTGACTCATCTCAAATTCTTTCTGCATAATTTTAGAGAAATCTTGACAAAGAGATTCGTTAGTAGAACCAAAAATAATATCATCAACATATATTTGAATAATGATAATATCAGAATTTATGTTTTTAATAAATAAAGTAGAATCTATTTTACCAATAGAATATCCTGAATTTAAAAGATAACTTTTAAGTCTTTCATACCAAGCACGAGGTGCTTGTTTGAGACCATATAAAGCCTTTTTCAATTTAAAAACATGATTTTCAAAATTTTCATGAATAAAACCTGGAGGTTGTTCCACATAAACTTCTTCTTTAAGAAAACCATTTAGAAAAGTACTTTTCACATCCATTTGAAAAAGTTTAAAATCTTTAAAACAAGCGAATGATAATAACATTCTAATAGATTCAAGACGAGCAACTGGTGCATAGGTTTCATCATAATTAATACCTTCTTCTTGATTATAACCTTTTGCAACCAATCGTGCCTTGTTTCTAATTACCTGACCAGATTCATCCAATTTATTTTTGAATACACACTTGGTACCAATAATTGAATGATCTGATGGTCTGGGAACTAATTCCCAAACATCATTCCGTTGAAATTGGTTGAGTTCTTCCTGCATAGCCATAATCGATGAACTGTCTTCACATGCATCTTTGATGTTCTTTGGTTCAATGGTTGAGAGAAATGCACAATGTGCCATTTGATCTATTTGGCGATGAGTTCTCACTCCATCTGTAATATTTCCAATGATTAGTTCTAATGGATGATTTGGAACTTGTGCAAATGCCTTAGGAAGATCTGCATTATCTGAAATAGACTCAACAGAATGTTTAGTAGCATCAATTTCATCAAGTTTTATATTATCTAAAGAATTAGAAAGAGGTAATATATTCTCTTCATCATCAATGATGGGAGAATTAGATGAGGGATTCTCATCAAATGTGACATGAAGTGATTCTTCAACTGTTGAAGTTCTTTTGTTGTATACTCTGTAGGCTTTGCTACGTGTTGAGTATCCAACAAACATACCTTCATCAGATTTAGAATCAAATTTGTCAAGTGCATCTTTAGTATTAAGAATAAAACATTTACATCCAAATACTTTAAAATATGATACACGAGAAATACGATTAAAGAATAATTCAAAACAAGTTTTATTAAGTAATGGCCTAATAAAAACTTTATTCATAATGTAACAAGCAGTTGCTACAGCATCTGCCCAAAAATATTTTGGTAGATTACTATCACAAAGCATTGTTCTTGCACATTCTTGTAAAGTTCTATTTTTCCTTTCTACTACTCCATTCTGAGGAGGAGCGCGAGGAAAAGAAAAATTGTGAGTAATGCCATTTTCATTACAAAACTTGGTAAATGATTCATTTTCAAATTCTCCCCCATGATCACTACGAATAGTAATAATGTTAGAGGATTTGATTTTTTGTATCTTTTTACAAAATACTGAAAACTCTTCAAAAGCATCATTCTTGTTTTGTAAGAATATAACCCAAGTGTATCTAGAATAATCATCAACAATGACAAATGCATATCTACTTCTATTCAAAGAAGCTACTCTTGAAGGACCAAATAAATCTAGGTGTAGGAGTTCTAATGGTCTCTTTGTTGAGATAACGTCCTTTGATTTAAAAGAAGATTCGTGCATTTTTCCTTGTTGACAAGCATCACAGAAATGTTTGTGTTTGAAAGAAATATTTGGCATTCCATTAACTAACTTGTGTTTTGAAATACATGCTAGATTTTTGAAATTAGTGTGTCCAAAGCGTTTATGCCATAAAAGAGTATCATCTGACGTAATCATTAAACAATGATTATGAATGGTAACAGACATGCATAAGATATATATGTTATTCTTACGCTTACCACGAAATAAGATAGACGACATATCTGAATCATAAATGATGCAATCATTTTGTTCAAAAACTATTTTGTAATTTTTATCGCATAACTGACTAATGGAAAGTAAGTTGTGTTTCAAACCATCAACCAGGAGAATATTTTCGATGATAGGCTGATTTGTATTACCAACTGTTCCAGTGCCTATGATTTTACCTTTGTTGTTGTCACCAAAAGTAACTGTGCCTCCTTGTTTGTACTTGACCGTTGAAAGTAGTTTGAAATTTCCTGTCATATGTTTTGAACATCCACTATCCAAAATCCATCTTTCCTTTTTAGGTACCTGAAAGATAAAACATTAAGCATTGGTACCCCTTTTTGAGGGTCCTTGGGATTAGATTTTTGGAAGCCAAACCCAAGTGGAGTTTGGCTTTCTAAGATAATCACTAGAATAAACAATAGAATGCATATAATGAGAAATATAACTATTTCTAACTTTTAAACATGAATCCTTAGGAACCCATATATTAATTGTAGTAGGTTTCCTAGGAAATGTTTTTGAAATGTTGGTAACATTTCTTTGTGAAGAAGAAGTAGGAATGTTTACTTTCTTCGTGTAAATAAATGCATGATTCTTCTTTTGTGGTTTAACAAAAGTTGTTTATGTTGGATATGGATGACGTTTGTACACCCTTGTAGGGGATGTACGAGGGAACACGGACCTCGAACGTCGCACACACAAAGTCGTGTGCAAAGGGAATCTGTTCCCTTGCGGAGAGGATCTCTAGATTAATGGGAAAGTCGCATTATATGTGCATAAGTGCATGCGACATATGGCTAATAAAGGGGTAATATCTTAAGCTTATGTTGTACCATGCATATGGTACAACTTAAGCTTATAATGTGCCATGTACGATGGTACACCTTAGTTAAATTGTTCCAAAGGAACAATTACTCCTAAAACAACTACCTTGGGGGCTATAAATAAGACCCAAGGGTTAGCCATTTCCTTACACTTTTGCATGGCATTTCTTGCATGCATTTCATTCTAGCGAAGCTCTGCCGAAATCCTTCCTCTCTCTTTATCCAAGTTCTTAATCTAAAAGTAGAGATTTAGATTGTGGATTTAGTAGCCTTACTCCGTTCGTGAGAAGACTCGATCCGTCGTGGCGAATCCGAAGGCAAAGTTCCGAGACTACCGTGTCGCATACGCAAGCGTAAGTCTCAACTTTATTTATCGATCCTAACTCTGTTTTGACAGGATCCAACATTGGTATCAGAGCCATACGGGTTCGCCCCGGTCAAACCGCCGCCCCGTCGAAACTATGAACGAGTCGTTGTCTTTTTCACGAATGGGTCTCCTACCATTACGGATATGGTAGGAACGCTTCGTGACGGAGAGAACGCAGCGGTTGTTCTTTTCACATTAGGGTCTCCTATCATTACGGATATGGTAGGAACTCTCTGTGACGGGAAGAACCGACCGTTCATGTAGTATGTTATTTTTCATTTTTGGCACACGGCCATTAGAAAATAACTACTTTCTCGACGAACGGGTGCTTCATCGACGAACGGGTGCTTCATCGAGGAAGATGATGGTAGTTATCTCCATCGGAGAAGATGAATTTTAGTGCATGTGCGCCATGGCCAAATGGGCTATGAAGGCCATGCACCCCCCTCCCCATGCGGAGGGGGTTGGCTACGGCCAATAACCACCACGGCCACCCTTCCGGTGGGGTGTGCGGCAACCCCATTCAAAGGGGGTGGCCGGCCATGGCCAAAGGGGCCATGGCCGGCCAATGCCAAATGGCGTTGGCCATAACCGGCCATGGCCAAGCCATGGCCGGCCATGGCCAGGCCGGCAGGGGCCGGCCACGGCCAGGCCGGCAATAGCCGGCCTCGGCCACGGCCTGCCGGCCTGGCCGACCCTGGCAGTGGCCAGGGCCGGCCTGCAGGCCCTGGCAGTGGCCAGGGCATGGCCGGCCCTGGCCGGCCTCGGCCAGGGCAGAGGCCCTGGCCGAGGGGCCAGGGCCCCTGGCCGGCCAGGGCAGAGGCCCTGGCCGAGGGGCCAGGGCCCCTGGCCGGCCAGGGCAGAGGCCTTGGCCGGCCCTTGGCCAGCCTCGGCCAGGGCAGAGGCCCTGGCCGGGGGAAATTTCAGACCATTAACATTGGTCGACCAATTTGGGTGTTTTGGTCGACCAATTCGGCAAAAAGGCCTTGGTCGAATATGAACGTGCAAACTAGCCCATACGGGGTGTCTAAAGGCTCTACTCCTTGAAGATTAGCCATAGTGCTCTACTTCATGCGAGATTAGCCGTAGTGCTCTACTCCTTGAAGATTAGCTGTAATGATCTACTTCATGCGAGATTAGCCATGTCATTGTGCTCTACTCTACGGAGATTAGCCAATGAACTTATAACGTTGTGCTCTACTCTACGGAGATTAGCCAATGTATTTTCAAATTTTTTTGAAAAAGGTGTTTTCAAATAGGTTATGTCCCGTCCTTAATCGGGATAGCGCAATTTAGAATTCCAAGTCCTACTACGATCCGGCCATGGTTATCTAACCCATGGGTGTGTAGAACAGGTCTCGTGGCTTGGCAATTGTTGCGCTAAAATTCTTTGCGCAAACTCTCACCTATTCCATTTTGAAAGATATGTTTTTCAAAAGTATTTTTCCGCTGCCGGTACCATACGGGTATCATTTCTGATTTCTTTTTACTTGAGATAAGTAAGAGGGATACTTTGAAAGTTACTTCTAGATGGTAGTTGGGAATGTAGTGAACTTCTCGATTCTAGAGTAACATTTCAGGGCATCCAAGGAACTTATCAAGTGTTTAAAGAATCGAAACTTTATGCATAGAATTTTGATCGTGTTTTTCATTTTCTTTGCAGTTTTTTGATTCGAATATGTCTACCGCTTCTAAGAACATTGTCGCAGAGCTTAACAAAGGTGAAAAGCTCAATGGCGACAATTATAAACTTTGGTCAATAAAAATCCAATATGTTTTGGAAGAGCAAGATGTGCTTGAAACACTCCAAAACATAATGGAAGAACCTAAGTTGGGCAATACGGCCCAACACAAGAGGGACCGAGAAGCTTATGAGACTTGGACTCGAAAGAACAAAATAGCACGTATTACGTTACTGTCCGCAATAGACAATGACATAATGCGTCTATTTCAGGAATTCGTCCTAGCCAAAGACATATGGTCTGAGCTAGAAATAAAGTTTGGTGGAACTTCGGTTACCAAACTCCGCTCCTTAAATATTCAATTTGATTCGTACAAGATGCGGCGAGATCATTCTATGAAAAAGCATCTCCGCTACATGGCGAATCTCTTATCTGAATTGAAGGATGCGGGTGTTATGCTGTCTGACGAACAACAGATCCAAGCAGTCATTCGTTCACTCCCAGATAGCTGGGATAACATGAAAATGCACCTCACTCATAATGAGTGCATTAAAACTTTAAGCGATGTAACAAAACACCTCGAACTCGAGGAAGAGCGGATTCAAGCCGCAAAACCTAGTGCAGAAGTGCACATGGCCACTAGTTCCTCACATGGAGGAAATAAGCGGAAGAATAAACGCTTAAGATTTGTGAACGAACGAAAGCAGGAACCGGAAACCTCAAAGAAGACTAAGATCAAAAAGTGGCAAAAGAATGTGCACTCAAAGAAGAAAAACTTGAAGAAGATCAAGTGCTTTAAGTGCAACAAGTACGGTCACTTCGCCCGTACATGTACGGATGGAAGTGATAAGGTAACTTGTAGGGCTAGTTACATATGTGTTTCTAGTTCCGTGTTTCTTGCTGAATCTAACTATTTTTGGTTGATTGATTCAGGGGCCACAGAACACGTAGCGAAGGACAGAAGGTTCTTCGTAGAGTATCGAAAGATAACTCAAGGAACAAAGTGGATATACGTCGGCAACAACACTCGTGTTGAAGTCAAAGGCGTCGGAACATGCAAGCTAGTTCTCGACAACGGCCGGACTTTATTATTGCACGACGTCCTCTTTGCTCCAGATATTAGAAGGAATATCGTATCCGTGGTCATGTTAATGTCTTTAGATTATGAATGGAGGCTCTATAAACAAAAGGTTGACCTTGTTTGTAATAGTTCTTTAATTGGGTCGGGTAATGTTTGTAATGGATTAATTGTTTTAAACACAATGTATGATGATTCTTCTTCTATTAATGAAATTTTCCATTTGACAAATGCTTCTAACTCTGAATCTGAGATCATTTGTTGGCATGCAAGACTTGGTCATATTGGACCAACTAGAATGGATAGACTTGCCAAAAGTGGCTTGCTATCTAATGTTTCAAAAGTTTAAATGTCAACTTGCAAACATTGTCTTGTAGGGAAAACTTGTCGCAAGCCATTTGGAACTGGCACAAGGGCCGAAGTTTCATTACAGCTTATCCATTCGGACATTTGCGGTCCAATGAATGTTAAGACAAGACGCGGGAAGTCCTATTTCATCACATTCATTGATGACTTCACCCGTTTCGGTCATATTTATTTGATTTCCCACAAACATGAAGCTTTATCTTGCTTCAAAAACTATATGAGTTTAGTGGAAAATCAACTAGATCGCAAGGTAAAGGTCTTGTGAACCGATCGGGGTGGAGAATATCAATCAACGAGTTTTAAGGAACTCTGTGATGAAAAAGGCATAGTTCATCAAATAACTATGCCTTATACTCCGCAACAAAACGGTGTTGCGGAAAGAAGAAATAGGACATTGATGGAAATGGTCCGATCAATGATGTCTCAGGCAAATTTGCCCATCACCTTTTGGGGTGATGCATTATTGACGGCAGCATTCATCTTAAACCGTGTACCCTCGAAGTCGGTAAGTTATACTCCTTATGAGTTGTGGAACAATAGAACTCCCGACTTAAGCATTCTAAAACTTTGGGGTTGTGCCTCTTATGCACATTTATCCTCTCACAAATATGGCAAACTTGGGCCACGTGGGAGGAAGTGTATCTTCATCCGATACGCTGAAAACTCCAAAGGATATGTTTTCGTCGGTCAAGAGGACAATGTGGGTCTTATAGAATTCGAATCGAGGGATGTTGTCTTCTTGGAAAACGAGTTTCCAAGACAGGGTGAGATAAGTCAAGACTTATCCTTATTTGAGACTTGGGATCAAGAAGGATCGGAACGTTCGAGTGGGAGAATTCTTGGTGAAGAATAAAATACGTTTCAAACTTCACCAATGGATAATACGAACGATACCAATCCTATTCCGAGTGGGAGTGATATTATTCCAAGTGGGAGTAATGTCATTCCAAGTGGGAGTGATCAAACTCAAGCAAGACGTAGTAATCGAACGAGGCTAACACCTCTGAGATTTGAGGATGAATTTCCTCAAACATTCATGACATTACTACAAGATGATGACGAACCTGCAAATTTCAAACAGGCCGTCACATGCCCTGCTAAAGATAAATGGATAGCGGCGATGGAAGAAGAACTTCAATCCATGAAAACAAACCAAGTCTGGGACTTGGTTGATTTACCTAAGGGACGTAGAGCCATTGGGAACAAGTGGGTTCTCAAAATCAAGCATAAGGCTGATGGCTCCATCGAGAAATATAAAGCTCGCCTTGTTGCGAAAGGTTTCATGCAACAGGAAGGAATAGACTACGAAGAGACTTTCTCTCCTGTCATGCGTTTTACCTCCATTCGCTTAATTCTGGCAATGGTGGCTTGTTTGGACCTCGAGTTACATCAGATGGATGTAAAGACTGCTTTTCTTAACGGAGAACTAGATGAGGAGATCTACATGGAACAACCAAACGGGTTTGTACAAGAAGAAAACAAACATAAGGTTTGTAAACTTCGTAAATCCATATATGGTCATAAACAATCCTCAAGGCAGTGGTATATGCGCTTTCAAGAAGTCGTTTTGTCGTATGGTTTCTCCATGCTCGACGAGGACAACTGCGTATACATTAAGAGGATTAAGAACAAGTATGTAATTATGTCTCTTTATGTAGATGACATACTTATAGCCGGAAATGATAAGCGTCTTATCATGGATATCAAAGCTTGGCTTTCATCCGTCTTTGAAATGAAAGACATGGGTGAAGCTGCATATATCCTTGGGGTTAAGATCTCAAGAAATCGTTCCAAGAAACTTCTTTCTCTCTCTCAAGAGACATATATAAAGAAAGTTTTAGAACGGTTTAATATGCAGGACTGCAAGCCAATTGATACTCCAATAAGCAAAGGCGAGGGTCTATGTTTGGAAATGTGTCCCAAAGATCCAAAAGAAAAGAAAGCTATGGAAAAGGTTCCATACTCCAGTGCTGTCGGGAGTCTGATGTACGCCATGATGTGTACCAGACCGGACATTTGCTATGATGTTGGTATGGTAAGCCGTTACCAATCCAACCCAGGACAGGCACACTGGAAAGCGGTGAAGAGGATATTAAGGTACCTCAAAGGGATTGCAGACTATGCGTTGTGCTATCAAGGCAATACCTTGAGACTCGAAGGCTATACCGATGCTGATTGGGCAGGTGATCTCGACGAGCGAAGATCTACCTCAGGCTTTGTTTTCTTGCTCGGGAATGGTGCAATATCCTGGAGCAGCAAGAAGCAAACCTGCATCGCCCTATCAACCATGGAAGCCGAATTCGTAGCATTCAGCATGGCGGTCCAAGAAGCTGTTTGGCTTAGGAAATTCTTAGACATGCTGACGGATGCCACTGACTCAAGCACTGTTCCTATATACAGTGATAGTCAAGCTTCGATTGCCTATGTCAAAGATCCTAAATTTCATTGTAAGACCAAACACATTGATATTCGATTCAAGTTTGCGAATGACTATGACAAACGGAAGGAAGTAGACATAGGATACATATCCACGCATGAGATGATAGTGGATCCCCTTACTAAGGCGATCCCCAGAGATGTGTTCTACAAACACTTATCATCTATGGGAATGCGTAGGTGCTGAGCTGTATCTTGTAATATTTCCCATGTCTATAGAAGATCAAAGTTTAATAAAAGAAAGAAGTTCTTTTATATATTGCATACAAGTTTCTTACAAATGATTTTATACATTTGTGTTTAAGTCTCAGCTATTTTATTGTGTGTATGTCGGACAGATTAAGGTTGGCTCTCTCACATGAGCAACCGCCTTATCTTATCAGATGGATAAGATAGAGATGAGACTAGTTTAAAGTCAAAATCATTAGACAAATGATTTAGAGTCGTGACTTAAACAAGATAGTCAAATGAAAGATCTGCATCATATGGATGCTTACAAAAGATCTGAGATCTGTATCACAAGGATATTTGAAAAAGATCTCATAGGATTTTTTAAATCCTATCTGTCTTATGCAGGATGAGAGTCCGGGAATATTTCATGAGTAGTAAGGGGACTCAAAAGATAGACACTGTGGTGTCTGATCTTTCATCCGTACAACATCATTAAGACATACTCTCCCTAGGAAAGGAGTGATGTTGTAATACGTGTTCATACCACGTATGCATTTCGACCACTGAGTTAATAGCAATAGTGTTTGCTATTATGTGAGACTCAAAGGCCATACGGGTCTTAACTCTTACACTCAAGGACCCCAATTGGTTCCTTTAGATTTGACGAGATGATCGCTATCTTAGCGTGTTGCTAATGGGCTATGATAATTCGGCTCGGCGGGGCACGTTAGAAAAGCGAATCAAGTCAAGATCAGAAGGTTCGTAAGAAGAGGAAGATTGATTTCATATTCGCATTTGGACTTTAATGATTCAAAGATGGCCAGCCAATTGTAATCCAGATGGGATTCAATTGTTGAATATAAAGTATAAGAAATGTGAAGAAATAATCTAGGGTAAAGCATGCGTTGAACTACTCAACTTTGCACCTTCGAGGTCGTTGTGTATCTCTAACAAGTGCACAACAACAGACTCTACGCGCATGACGGTCGCACTGTCTATTTCTCGGTATGATAGATGAAAGAACTAAGAGAAAGACGTTCTCTTACAATCCCCTCAAGTGTGAGTGGGAGATGTTGGATATGGATGACGTTTGTACACCCTTGTAGGGGATGTACGAGGGAACACGGACCTCGAACGTCGCACACACAAAGTCGTGTGCAAAGGGAATCTGTTCCCTTGCGGAGAGGATCTCTAGATTAATGGGAAAGTCACATTATATATGCATAAGTGCATGCGACATATGGCTAATAAAGGGGTAATATCTTAAGCTTATGTTGTACCATGCATATGGTACAACTTAAGCTTATAATGTGCCATGTACGATGGTACACCTTAGTTAAATTGTTCCAAAGGAACAATTACTCCTAAAATAACTACCTTGGGGGCTATAAATAAGACCCAAGGGTTAGCCATTTCCTTACACTTTTGCATGGCATTTATTGCATGCATTTCATTCTAGCGAAGCTCTGCCGAAATCCTTCCTCTCTCTTTATCCAAGTTCTTAATCTAAAAGTAGAGATTTAGATTGTGGATTTAGTAGCCTTACTCCGTTCGTGAGACGACTCGATCCGTCGTGGCGAATCCGAAGGCAAAGTTCCGACACTACCGTGCCGCATACGCAAGCGTAAGTCTCAACTTTATTTATCGATCCTAACTCTGTTTTGACAGGATCCAACAGTTTTACCACAAGAGGAAGAAGTGTTATAAGTCTTGGGTACATCCTTTTTAGAATATCCCAATCCTTGTCTATGATTTGCTGGATATTGAATTTTAAGCAAATCATCGAGATTAGTCTTTCCTTTGTTAAATTTATTAACATTGGATGTCATTTCTTCGTATTTCATCTTTAGTGAAGAAATACTTTTATCCATTTCGGATATTTGTGTATGTAGTTCTAGATTCTTAGTTTTGAGAATATCATTCTCTTTACTAAGATCCAAATTTTGAGAAGATGTATTCTCAATATGTATGGAATTTGATGCAGTGTTTTTAGAAGAGGATAATTCTTGATATTTAATAAGGAGATCATCATTATTCCATTTCAATGATTTATGTTGACTATTCAATTTTTTGAAACGAGAATAAAGATCTTTTAATGCATCAAGTAATTCTTCGTTATTAAAAGAACTTACCTCATCTTCATCTTCTTGTGCCATAAAGCACATGTTGGTATTTTCATTTAGATCATCATCTTCATCATCTGAAGAATCATCCCATGTTGCTGCAAATGCCTTTTTCATTTTGTCAAACCTCCTTTCTCTTCTGGATTGATCATTGTTGGAAGTTTTGAACTTTGCTTTGAGAAGTGGACAGTCTTTCTTTTTATGTCCTGGCTTATTGCAATTAAAGCAAAGAGAAGAATCAGTATTCTTAGATTTAAAATTATTATACTTACCTTTCTGAAAGAATTTTCTGAAGTTTTTGGCAAAAAATGTCATATCATCATCTGAATCTTCATTATCTAATGTTGCGTTGAAGGCAAGTACTTTCTTCTTTTGATCTGATTCTTCTTTCTCATCTTGTAGTGTAACTTCATGGGCCATTAAGTTACCAATAAGATCTTCCATAGATAATGTGGAAAGATCATTGGCTTCCTCAATAGCGGTGATCTTTGGACGCCATACTGGAGTTAAAGCTTTAAGAATTTTGCGAACCTGTTCAAGAGAAGTGTAAGTTTTTCCAAGAGCATTTAAAGAATTTATAATATTAGTAAACCTGGTGTTCATTTCTCCAATTGTCTCTTGGTCCTTCATCTTGAATAACTCGAATTTGTGAACCAAAACGGAAATCTTAGTTTCCTTCACTTTACTGGTTCCTTCATGAGTTACCTCAAGTATATGCCAAATCTCCTTAGCACTTTTGGCCTGAGATACTCGATTAAACTCATGTTTATACATAGCACAAAATAAAGCATTCATGGCCTTTGAGTTGTTGGTTTTTGCAGCTTTGTCGTTGGCGGTCCAATCAGCAACAGGAGTTGTTGGCTTTTCGTATCCTGTCTCTACGATGTCACAAATCTCATAATGCATACTTTGGAGATGAATCTCCATTCGTATTTTCCAATATGAGTAATTTGAACCATCAAATAGAGGAGGACGAGATTGAGAGTGCCCTTCAGGATGCTGATTGTAGTTGTGTGGAACGGCGTTCATGTTTGATGCTAAGGAACTTGCTGCCATCTTAACCTTTCTCTGATACCAAATGTAATTTTAGCTTGTAAGGATCAATACACTAGAGGGGGGGTGAATAGTGTATATTTAAAAAATGTCGCAAATAAAATGTTAGTAATATTTGCAAAGATGGCACAGAAATAAAAAGACAAGTACTGAAATTAAATCAACTAAAATCAACTAAACACAGAGATTTATCCTGGTTAGGATCCTTGTGATCCTACTCCAGTCCTCTACTCCCTGTAGAGATTTTCAATCCACTAAAATCACTTGCCCCGCAAGCACGAACTTACAAAAATGGCGACACTCCCCGTGTCCCAAACTTTGTACAATCTCTAAACAGAGATTCAAACCTGTTAAATAATGAAATAGCAAAAACACCTATAGCCTTGTTATAAATTTCAGAGAATCAATTTCAAGGATGGTGTTTAGAAGATGAACTTCAAGATGTAAAAGATATGTAATGAAGAGCAACACTTGAAGTTCTCTGGTTCATAAAAGAAGAGAGAGATCTATTGATTTCTTCTTGCAATTATGAACACAAACAACTTTCCAAAAAGTGATGTTGAAAATCCAAGTTCTTACGTTCTTAAACGAAGAAAGAAATCTAATGATTTCTTCTTACAAATAAGAAAAGAACAACTAATGGCAGAATTACTTAACAAAATTAATGGCTTGCTTTCAACAAAATCAGAATAAAGAAGAGGAAAGTGTGTGGAAAATGAGAGGGGGTACCCCACCTTTTATAGGTTTTAGAAACGGTTGTGAACGGCTCTAAAAGAGACGTTGCACAACGTTCAGAAACTGAAAGGAACGTTGGAGAACGGTCAGAAACTGTCTGGAAAACTTCAGTCCCAAAAGCATTTTGGTAGGCTAGGAAAATTCGTAGCCTGCTAATTTTGAAACGGTAACAAACGGTCACAAAATTTTGGTGACGTGGAATAGACAACGGATAGATCCTTGTCTGAAAGTATAAAGTCAAAATATAACTGTTTTGGTAGGCTAGGAAAAATCCTAGTATGCTAATTCTAAAAAATACGAATTTTGACTTAGGATCAAATGAGTTAGGAGATGATGTAGATTTGAGCTTTAGGGATATATGATATGATATAACCAAGGCCCTGAAGCTATCTAAAAAGTAAAAATTAAATCATTCCGTAGATACGTGTTTCACACGTAATCTTGAGTAGCAAGGCTGTTTTTGCAGAGTCTCCTTGTACTTTGATCATATGCGTGATGTAAATGAATTTGCGTTGTAGTTGTACATCTGCATAGATAGAGTTAGTAACATGAAATATATTGATTTGTCACATCAAAACCTTATGGAAGAGAGGATTTAAAATACCAAGTTTCAACAATTCTATTCCATACGGGAATGATGATCCAAGTTGGAGCAATTCTAACGACATTCCAAGTGGGAGTGATATTAGAATCGATCTAAATTTGAGTCAACAAGGACTTGAAGAATCTCAAATACGACGTAGTAGTCGTACAAGGTTAGCTCCTCTAAGATTTGAGGATGAATTCCCGCAAACCTTTATGACTTTACTACAAGAAGATGACGAGCCTGCTACTTTCAAACAGGCCGTATCATGCCCTGCAAAAGGCAAATGGATGGAAGCGATGGAGGAGGAATTAGAATCCATGAAAGTTAACCAAGTCTGGGACTTGGTTGACTTACCCAGAGGACGTAGAGCTATTGGGAACAAATGGGTTATCAAAATAAAGCATAAGGCTGATGGCTCTATAGACAGATATAAAGCTCGCCTTGTTGCGAAAGGTTTTACACAACAGGAAGGGATAGACTACGAAGAGACCTTCTCACCTGTTGTTCGTTTTACCTCGATTTGCCTGATTCTGGCTATTGTAGCTTGCTTAGACCTCGAATTACATCAGATGGATGTAAAGACTGCCTTTCTCAATGGAGAATTGGACGAGGAGATCTATATGGAACAACCAACAGGGTTTGTAAAAGAAGGAAACAAACATAAGGTTTGTAAACTTCGAAAGTCCATATATGGTCTTAAACAATCCTCGAGACAATGGTATATACGATTTCAAGAAGTTGTCTTATCAAATGGTTTTTCCATGCTTGATGAAGATAACTGTGTATATATCAAGAGGATTAAAAGCAAGCATGTTATTATGTCTCTATATGTAGATGACATTTTAATAGCCGGAAATGACAAGGGCTTTGTGATGGATATCAAGGCTTTGTGATGAAGGTTTGTAAACTTCGAAAGTCCATATATGGTCTTAAACAATCCTCGAGGCAATGGTATATATGATTTCAAGAAGTTGTCTTATCAAATGGTTTTTCCATGCTTAATGAAGATAACTGTGTATATATCAAGAGGATTAAAAGCAAGCATGTTATTATGTCTCTATATGTAGATGACATTTTAATAGCCGGAAATGAAAAGGGCTTTGTGATGGATATCAAGGCTTGGCTTTCATCAGTTTTTGAGATGAAAGATATGGGAGAAGCTGCATATATCCTTGGAGTTAAGATTTCAAGGAATCGTTTGAAGAAACTTCTTTCTCTTTCACAAGAGACTTATATAAAGAAGGTTCTAGAACGTTTTAATATGCAGGACTGCAAGTCCATTGATACTCCTATAAGAAAATGCGATAATTTATGTCTGAAATCATGTCCAAAGAACCAAAAGGAAAAGGAAATTATGGAAAAAGTTCCATATTCCAGTGCAGTTGGTAGTCTAATGTACGCTATAATGTGTACAAGACCGGACATCTGTTTTGCCGTTGGAATGGTAAGTCGTTACCAATCCAATCCAGGGCAAGTACACTGGAAAGTTGTTAAGAGGATAATGCGGTATCTTAAAGGAACTGCGGACTATGCTTTATGCTATCAAGGAGATGCCTTGAGGCTCGAAGGCTACACTGATGCTGATTGGGCGGGTGATCTCGATGAGCGACGATCGACCTCAGGATATGTTTTTCTACTCGGATCTGGTGCAATATCATGGAGTAGCAAGAAACAATCCTGCATCGCACTTTCAACTATGGAAGCCGAGCTTGTAGCATTTAGCATGGCAGTCCAAGAGGCTGTTTGGCTTAGGAAATTCTTAGACAGGCTAATTAATGCAAGTGACTCAAGTGCTATACCAATACACAGTGACAGTCAAGCATCTATAGCCTATGTCAAAGATCCAAAATTCCATTGTAAGACCAAACACATAGATATCCGCTACAAATTTGCAAAAGACTATGATAAGACCAAGAAGGTAGACATAAGGTACATATCTACGCATGAGATGATAGCGGATCCGCTTACGAAGGCGATCCCCAGAGATGTGTTTTACAAACTCTTATCATCTCAAGGATTGCGTAAGAGCTGAGTTGTACAAATGTAAATTCCCATGTCTGTAAAAGATCAAATTTAATAAAAGAATAAGTTCTTTTTCAACATTGCATATGAGTTTCTAGAAAATGTTTGTGTACATTTTAAAATCTCAGCTATATTTTCTAGTATGTCGGACAGATTGAGGTTGGCTCTCTCACATGAGCAACCGCCTTTATTATATCAGACGGATAAAATAAAGATGAGACATGTTTAAAGTCAAAATCGTCAGACGGATGATTTAGAGTCATGACTTAAACAAAATGGTCGTATGAAAGATCTGCATCATATGGATGCTTACAAAAGATCTAAGAGGATTCTTAAATCCTATTTGTCTTATGCGGGATGTGAGTCCAGAAGATTATTTGAGTAGTAAAAGGGACTCAAAGTCAGACATTGTGGTGTCTGATCATCATCCTTACAACATCATTAAGACATACGCTCCCTGGGAAAGGAGTCATGTTGTAATACGTATTCATACTACGTATGCATTTTGACCATTGGGTTAGAATAGTAATTGTGTTTACTATTATGTGAGACCCAAAGACCACATGGGTCTTAACTTATTACCCTTATGGACTCTAATTGGTTCCTTTAGGTTTGACTGGGTGATTACTATCTTAGCATGTTGCTTATGGACAATGGTCAATTCGGTCCGGCGGGGCATGTTAGAAAAGCAAGTCAAGTCAAGATCGAAAGGATTGCAAGAAGAGGAAGATTAATTTCATATTCACATTTAGACTTTAGAGATTCAAAGCTGGCCAGCCAATTGTAATCCAGATGGGATTCAATTGTTGAATATAAAGTATAAGAAATGTGAAGAAATAATCTAGGGTAAAGCATGCGTTAATCTACTCAACTTTGCACCTCGAGGAGTGTTGTGTATCTCTAACAAGTGCACAAACAGCGGACTCTATGCACATGACGGTCACACGGCCTATTTCTCGGTATGATAAACAGAAGAGTTAAAGGAAAAGATGTTTCCTTACAATCCCCTCAAGTGTGAGTGGGAGATGTTGGATATGGACGACATGAATACACCCATGAGGGGATGTATGAGGGTATACGGACCTCAGATGTCGCGTGCACGAAAGCGTACGCGAAGGGAACCTTTTCTCGTGTGAAAAGGACCACTCGATAAGTGGGAAAAGTCACTTTATAAGTGCATAAAGGCACTTGATAAGTGAATGAAGAAGAGGATAAGTAAATGTGCTAATATAGGCTAATAAGCTTATATTTAGTTATTTCCTACAATAACTACACCTAAAGCCTATAAATAGGACCCAAGGGTAAGGCATTTACACTAATCTAACCATGCCATAAGTTTGCATAAGGCAACTTGTGTTTTTCTTCTCCCTTCCATTAAAATCCTCTTCTAAATAGAGATTTAGGCGGTGAAACGCTGCTTCGATCCTCCGTGACAAAGTACTGACCGTTGTGGCAAATCCGAGGGCGAAGTTCAGAGATTATGGTGCCACGTATGCAAGCGTAAGTCTCTACTCTTCATTCAATCCTAACGTCGTTGTTTTGACAGGATCCAACAGGGTGGGGTGTTGGTGGTGAAGGAGGATGGTAATGATACGGTGACCGATAAGGTGGGGGTGTGTAAAGATTTCGCACGCACAGCTAACTTCTTGCGGCGTGAGTAGGCGGTAGTGATAGATGTGAAGGGTGGAGGGAGTGAAGGATCAATGGTGGTGGTGGTGGTGGGAGGAGGGGGTGATCATCGAGGGGGGTGATGGAGGGGGTGATGGGGGTGGAGATGGGGGTGGAGTAGTTGGTGGGGGACCGTGAATGTGTGTAAGAAGGCAGAGAATGGCGGCGACGTTTCGCTCGAGTGCGAGGAAACATGGATGTGAAAGGAAAGAAGTGGATGGGTCCGAGGAGGTCGAGGAAGATGCGCCAGCGTGTAGAGCAGCCAACTCAGCCTCAAGAGGAGGCGAGCAGAGGTGGCCTGTCGGATAGCAGAAGTGGTGCCGGCGGTAGTGGTCGTGCCGGCACCAAAGGCTAGGCCAAAGACGGCCGTAGTAAGTGCCTCAGAAGAGACATGGATATCACCTAGGGTAGTGACACTAGGTCCAGCCCCGGGGTCCTCTCTGAATGCAGGGATGTCCTGCTCGCCTAAGTGGACGGCAGGGGAAGGTGGTCGAGGTGCGTCAGGAAGAGGAAACTGTAGATGTAACCCCCTACAAACTCAGGATCAGGAGGAAACGACAATCTGCCTCAAGGTGAATAGACATGTGGCCCAGATTTGGGAGAATGGTATATGGTGCAGGGGGTGGCCATAGTAAAAAAGCAAACCGACCGTTGCCTCGCGGTCGGATCATATGGGTGTGCCTCAGGACATCAAGATCTAGATATGTAGATCCTGGGGCACGCGGCAAACCGGGGGGATCACGATGTTGAATGGAGGGTGTAAGGCAATGAGAGTAATAAGGCCGTCGCAGCAATATTTACCCTTGTTTGCGTGGCTAATATCAATGAGCTTTTGAATTAGCCACGCAGCGGCGTTAATGCATACGCGCGGGGCCTCGAAGGTAATCCCATCAACACCGGGAATAAAGGGGAAAGTCATCGTCCAAAGGATGTACAAGTCTAGGATGGTCACGGTACCGGACTCATCCATAGGAAAGAAAGCGCTCAATATGATACTGTGGGCGAGACGGAAGACAGGGTGGATGATGGAAGAGGCCTTGGCCTTGCATCTAGGAAAATGATCGTGGAGAGTGAGGCTTCCCCAAAAGTGGTCGAAATCAAAGTCGTCATGAAATTCATAGGGGAGGAGGCTGCCTTCTAGATTAGGGAAACCTAAAATATCATTGGTTGTGGTCACAGTGACACAGAAGTTTCGGTTTCGGAGGCGAAAATCAATATTGAACCCCCTCTCAGTTTTGATGCAGATAGAAATTCTAGGGTGAGAGAGGGGTAGGATCGTGCATGGGAGTGTAAACAACCTAGCCAACCTAAGTTTGCAAAAAGGGACTCGACTCCAAAGAAAACCCCGAGATCGAGTAGGGTTTGATTGTGTGCAAATTTGGTGGCTAAGTGAGATCTTCGGTCGAGTCATGAATAGAAGTCTTTGTGTTCCTAACTCATGAAACGAACTCCCTAGGGTCCCATCAGTGGGTCCACCACAGGTATGATAGGCTAGGATGGGGGTTGGGTAGGCGGTGGAGGAGGAGCACGTCCACGTATGGAACGTGTGGATTTGTGTCTCTTGCGAGACGGCTCCTCTTCCTCCATGATGCGCTTACCCTTATCCTTATCCTTAGTCATGATTGTGTGGAGATTTAGTGTATATGCAAGATTATATGAGTGTGCATACAACCAATAAGAAGGAAGCAAAGTAATAATACTTGGGCAAAATAAAAAATCAAGCTACGGAGCGAGTGTACCCAGTAATGAAGCAAGTCCAAGCTCCCAAAAGATCCCACGCTTTATGTTGGAGGGATTTGGAGAACCGTCGCACGCTATTCCAACGAGAACAAATTTTTCGAAAATTTTGGGGGTTAGGGCTAGTGTTCGGGCGATTTGTGGATCGAACATGGTTGACTGAGGGTTCGAAAGGTCGGAGAGTGGTGGAGGAAGTGGGGAAAAACGATTTGAGGAGTGGAGGAAGTAGTAGAGGAGATCGTGCGGGAAAGAGGCGAAACCACCGTTCGAATCAAAATTCTGGAAGTCGGGTGAATGAAATCAGGTGAGGGGTAGGATATATATAGGGTTAGGAGAACCAATCGGGTGAGAGTCCACCCGATCGGTTGGGTCATTTTCGAAAAATTCACTGTTGGATAGCAGCTACAGGTGAACCGATTAGGTGAGATTTCACCCGATCGGTTGACTGCTCCCCAAAATTCCCGAGACTTCTGTCATCGTCACCCGGTCAGCGACCCGATCGCCGCTTCTGTCAACCGATCGGTTGAACTTTCACCAAAAATTCCCAAGGCCTCTGTCATCTCCACCTGATCTGCCACCCGATCGTTGCTTCTGTCAACTGATCGGTTTGCTCGTGTGTTGAAGTTGGGCACTTACTGATACTGACCACCCGATCGGTTCATGCATGAACCGATCGGGTGGGGCCAATTCCTGTACAAATACAAAAAATTCATCTAAGTATCCCAACGAAGATCCCCATAGTGGTATTTATTCGCAAAAACAAGTAAACTAATCCTATAAAAACAGACAAAAGTTCAGAGCATGGGTTGCCTCCCATGAAGCGCTGCAGACTCGAGTCCTTCACCATTTCAAAGAATTTTCCGTACTTTTCATATATCTTTGCTTTGGGAAGCCTATGTGGGAATGGCACAGTAGGCTTGAAGACCCTTGAGTTGTCGCCCTCATCTTTCTTCTTCTCTTTAGAAACTCCCTTCGAAGTCACGGGGTTTGACGTCGAGGCTCCATTGCCATTTACTTCTAGGTTTGGTCTCTCATTGACCAATGGAGCTTCAGGTCCTTTCACGGCCTCCCACGCCGGAATCTGTGTACCACTCATCAAGACTATCGCGGAGACATTTGCTTGACCTTGCGCCAAGGCTAGTGTTTGATTGGGTCCCCTTGGGTTCACTTCTGGATGCCCCGACAGTAGCCCTTGTGCCTTCTGAAGATTGGCCACTTGCAACCCCAGCTGGGTTACTCGATCGGCCAAAGATTTCTGTCCAATCTGCAACTGTAGGGTGATCTTCTCCTGATTTGATATATACTAAGTAAGGAGGTTTTTGATAGGAGAGACCACCCGTTGTTGATTGTATTGTTGCTGCTGGGGCGGGGCTACTGATTTCTAGGGGGTATTTCTGATATATCTGCTACTGAGGTGGAGGGGGCTGATATAGCTGCTGCTACTGCTGAGGTTGCTGATATGGTGCCCTGTAGCTAAAGTTTAGGTGGTTCCCGTTGTTTGGAGAATATGCAGGATTTGAGCTTGCCCTCGGTGGATAGGGTGCATTCCCCGTAGGGTTGTAGAATAGTGCACTCGCATGATCCACCGGTGTCGAGATATCTCCACCATCAAATTCTCCCATTGGTTCAGTTTCAACCGCTACTACATGCTGAGTGTTGGCGCCACCGGCCCCTACCATAAATGCTGAGATATGGGTGGAAAGCAAATCAAATTTGCTAGACAGCTTGTCAACTTCTTTCACCCGGTGCATTCCTCCGGATTTTGGTGTGGCTCGTTCGTCGCTCCACCTTTCATTATTCGATGCCATATTTTCCAGAATGTTTTCGGCATCTACTTTGTTTCATGCCATGAAGGACCCTCCCACCGCGGTATCCATTGAGGACTTTAAGTCATCCCTCAGCCCATTGTAAAACAAGTTTATAATCTGCCAGTGAGGGAGCTCATGGTGAGGGCATTTTCGTTGCATTTCCTTAAACCTCATCCATGCTTCTTGCAATGATTCATGGCTGGCCTGGGAGAAGGAGGAGATCTCGCTCCTCAGCTTCATTGTCTTCCCCGGGGGAAAGAACTTGTTAAGGAATGCATTTGAAAGCTTCTCCCAGGTTGTAAATGTATTGGGGTCCTTCCCCTTCAGCCATTGTTTTGCTTTGTCCTGCAGAGAGAATGAAAACAATCTCAACTGGATAGCTTCGGTTGACACGCCATTGATTCTGAAAGTCACGCACTTCTCCAGAATTAAGTCCAGATGCTCGATTGGGTTCTCCATAGGAGCCCCAGAAAACTGGTCCTGCTGGATCCAAGCCACTAGCGATGGCTTCAGCTTGAAATTTCCGGTCGTGATGGCCGGAGGTCTAATGCTGGACGTGGACACAGTGGACGACATTGAGTACTCAAGCAAGGACTTCTGGGGAGTGATATTTTCTCCCATGGCTGCAATCTCTTCCCTTCTTCTTCTCTCAGCATTTAGACGCCTCACAGTTGCATTAATCACAGGATCTATAGGAACGAAGTCATCAGGACTTCTTGAGTTCCTGCGCATCAAAAATCAGATATACATGTGAAGCGTGTATGGTATAACGCCAAATAAAAAAACAGAAAATAGTGAATAAAGAATAAAAATAAAAGTAAAGAATGTGAAAATTATCACAAGGTAGGGATGTGAACTAGTCTCGATGGTTACTGGGTCCTAACTGAAACAAGCACGTTACCTCCCCAGCAACGGCACCATAAAGCTTGACGTCCCCTAGTTTGTGCACAATATGTAAAGTCAGACGGGGATACCAGGATTAAAATTTTTAACCACAAGTGCATGGTGTTCTAGTGTGGCTTGGGGTCTAACACGGGGAGGCGTGTAAGGTGCTTGTTATCAAACAGGAACCGGATCACCCGGTGGGTGAGCTAGCCCTATCGCTTGGTGGGTTGTCACGATATGAAACTACAGAAAGGTATAAGATATAAAAAGTAACCCAGGACTTTGGTTTCAACCCTATCATGAGTTCTCTCTGTTACGATCGATGTATATGAATACGATCAGATTCTAGGGTTTAGTGGTGAGACGTTGCCTCTAATAGCGGTACCTAGCATCCCATGGGCCCGATATTCCGGTCGATGCCCAGGATGATGCGCTAGGTCTACCTAGGTTCGAACGGTGGGCATTCCTATGTCCAACACCGACCGACTCCAGGAGCATTAAGCTCGCAACGATTGCTCCCGACATTTCATCATGTCGTTCCCACGCGCTAAGAATCAATGTTACGCTAGAGGTGTGAACTGTGGCTAGAGGATCAAACTCTCAAACTCCCGTTTTATTTCCCCTTGGCCTTTCGGTCAAAGACGGTCTTTCTCCCTCTAGTGACAATAAAACACCCCACGTAACCGTCTAAATCCCTATATCCTATCGAAACCCTAATCCTATGGTCGTTCTATGGAGAACCCACGAAGGGGCTTCCACCAATGTCCCAGATTAGGAAACTACTCACTAAACATTGCAAATGATTCAATGCAACAAATTTCGGCCATCAAAATTATAATCAGGCAATAATTAGAGAAGCAAACAATAGTATTAACGCAATATTAAAGAATCAAAGCGATCGGAGAACTTACAAAACAAAATAAATTAGAAGCAGCCAAAATCCCTAAAAAACTGTTAAAAACTGGGGATTCTCGTTTCTGGGAAACCTAGGGGTTTATATACACTTTGCAAGATGCCAGGGAATATTCCCATAAGAAGACAAAAATTAAGCGTCCAACCGATTGGTTGAAACATCAACCGATCGGTTGAGACGACCGTTTAACTGGGCTTCAGCTTCTAAGATACTTCACCCGATCACTGAACCGATTGGGTGAAGTCGTTCGGCTCTTGAGCTTGGGAAGATCGGCTATAAGTGAACTGATCGGTTGACAAGCCTACCGATCGGTTGGAATTTGGCAGAGAGGACTGTGACATCCAACCGATCGCAGAACCGATCGGTTGGGCTCTTCTTCATAGCTTGCTCCTCGTCGGGTCAGATACATGTGCACGAACCGATCGGGTGGGTCTGTCCACCTGATCGATTGAGGGCTGATACATGGTATACTTTGACGTTTGGCCCTTATGATCTCATGTGGCACCTCCCGTTGCTCCTGGGACTCATGATATTTGCTTTATATGTCCACTATGCTGGCAATATCCTGTAAAAGCACACAAACACAAAGAAAGTGAAAAGAAACTAAAAATCACAAAAGAATAGATATGAAACAACGGAAAACAAAGGAAAATCACGGAGAAGACGTGTGTGAATATATAAAATATAAACGCACGTCGGTCTCATCTAACTGACCGGATCGACCTCGACGCAAATAGCGACGCGGCGGTTTACAAACCGTTGGATTCGAATCCAATGGCCCCGCTTGAATTTGCTTGATCTACACATAAAAGCGGCTTCGTTCTCTTGCGGGGCGACGTGGCAAGATCATGCATGTTCATCCTTTGAACGGATGGCAGGTGTTGCTCCCGCTCTCAACGAAGCAGAGCGGGCGATTAAAGGATGCGTGGCAGCCATCCACCGTCTCCTGCTCAGATCCAATGGGTGCTAGCGAGGGCGACGCTGCCTAATTTCATCCATTCCATCGCAAATGAACGGCCACGATCATCTCCGAGCCGAACTCGGAGCGACCAAGCGAATAAGGCGACATACATATCCTACAGGACACTTGGCACGATCTACGCTGTTTCCTTTTTGATCCAATGGTCGTGAATTCTCCCGATTCGAATTTTGAAACACATATACAGTGGGGCGATGTGGCAGCATCTTGATCGTCCATCTTTTGAGCCGACGGCATGGATTCACTCCGAGAGGGATTCGGATACGAAAGCAAAGCGGGGCGACGTGGCTTCATCCATGCTGTTGCTTCGAGATCGGACGGCACCTATTCAACCCGAGCTCGGTTCGAAGAGCGAAGCGGATGCAGGCGTGAACGAGCAAGGATCCGATCCGCGAAGCCATGTGGCGCCTCCTCATTCAACCCCGCCTTGATCTGACGGTCGAGATTTGCTCCGATCGTGGGTAACGGATCCGAGAGGGTTTTGAAGCAGATTTGAGCATATTTTTCGGATCTGCAACCGACATTAAAACCCTATAAATACCCTAGTATTCCAGAGAGTATTCAACAACAGTTTTGAGCATATTTTGAGCGTATTGGAGGGGCTACAGAGCATATTTTCGTGAGATTTTCTGGGGCTTTGGAAACAGAGATCAGAGGCTCTTGCAGAAGAATTTCAGAGGCTTTTTGAAGAGTTTTGGTGATAGAAATCTCGACTTTACTCTTGTATTTCACGTATTTAGCATGTATTTTGACCTTTTGATCATGTATTTGCTATCGAAACTGAGTTTTCTTCTCTCTATGCATGGCTAATGCTCTTATGTGTTAGTTGTGATGTAGTTAGGGCTATGTGATCGTTGATTTTGTTATCTTTTGGCCCTATAGGCATGGTATAATCACGTATTTCATCGATTTCTATGTATAATCTAATTGAGTATGTTAATCGGAGACGTGAGCATGCTTACTTGAATATGATCTGAGTAAGACTTATTCGTGATGCGATCCGAGAGGATGTATCGTGACCCGAGAGGGTATTTGTGCATACTTTCTTTATGAAATCGACGTTATACGTGATTACTTTTTGGCACTTTTGTTTACGCGTTTTATCGCCGTTCCTTCCAACGTTCTCATACCCTAGCCTGATGAGACGTTGAGTTATAGAAAAGATATTCAAAATCATCGATTACAAAACCTTTAACGAAATCACAACCGACACATGCTCCTCTTATTGGTTCTTTAAATCGACTCTCTGTACTTGTTAATTTCGCATTTACTTAAAATCATCATCACAATTATCACACCATCGAAAGTTAGTTATTTCTCATCGTTTTATTAATCTTTAGAAACTGATTCTTTTGGTTTACAGGTCGACTGTCCCATGGAGTCGATACCTGACTCTCCAGGTTTACAACTTGATCGATCTCCTGCACTTGGGAGTAATGCTCACACATTTTGAGAAGAGTCAAGTTTTTGGTGCCGTTGCCGGGGACATCGGTATTTGTGATCCATATTTTCAGTGTCTCTCGAGGAATATTCGAAGAGATCTTTCCATCTTTTACTTTTGGATTTCTATTTGCTTTCTATTACATAAAAACACAAAAATATATAAAATCATAAAAACAAAAACATCTTTTTCTGCTCGTTTATGTGGCATAGATCTCATACTTCACATAGATTAGTACGAACAGAAAATATGACTAATAATAATGAAGCACACATTACACCACCTGCACAAGAAAGGCCTTTATTGGAAATTTATATGCCATCCAGGGTGGTGTCTGATTCATGAATAATTCTACCTGCAAATGATCATAATTTTAATCTGAAGCCAGGTGTAATTCAGCTCTTACCATCTTACCATGGCATTGAAAATGATAACCCTTATTTACATGTCAGAAATTTTGAAGAAGTATGCTCGACACAGTTGGATGGAAAAATTAGCTCTGATTCTGTTTATCTTAAATTATTTCCATTCTCTCTGAAAGATAAAGCAAAACATTAGTTTAATTCTTTGCCACCTAGATCTATCTCTACTTGGTTACAATTGCAAACAGAGTTTCTAAAAAAATCTTTTCTTTACAGATGACCCATGCCTTGAAGCGACAGATCATGTCCTTTTCGCAGAAGGAGAGGGAGTCATACGACCAAGCATGTGAGAGATTCAAGGACCTTCTGATCGCTTGCCCACACCATAGATACAACAAAGGCAGTGCAATTGGATTCTTTTACGATAGACTGTAGCCGCAAACTAGGCAATACATGGAGATGATGTGCAACGATGAGTTCTTTCAGAAAACTCCTATGGAGGCATGGGATTACATGGAGACCTTAGCAGAGCATGCGAGGAGATAGGAGTCTACTTCAGAGTTTGACAGATCAGAGCCACTTCCACCGTCTAAAGGAGGCATGCACTCATTGAATCCAGACGATGCAATAAGAGTGCAGGTGGATGCATTACTGATGCAGAGGCTACAAGGCCTAGACTTGAGATCAGCAAAAGCAGTCGAAGCTGGGCCGTTTTGTGCCATTTGTGAGCAGCCCACTCATGACATGTCTGTTTGCCCCACGATTCCTGCTATGAAAGAGACTATAAGGAACCCACAAACTGAAGTGAATTGGATGTCCAATCAGGGGGTAAATTCGAACACTATCAACTCGTCCTGGAAGAATCACCCAAATTTGAGATGGGGACCACATTAGCTGACGCAACAGACGACCACTCCTTACCAGCATCCAAATCATGCGAGCAATCAAGGGAAGAAGGAGTAGAGCACTGATATCACTACCGTACTTCAGCAAATGATGCAGATGCAGAATCAACAACAACATCAGCTTCAACAACAATTTCAGCAGCTTAACGAAAACTTTTCTAAAATTGCTGCATCTTTAGAAAAAGGTACTTTACCAGCTCAATCTGTTGCAAATCCTAATATAAATTCCTCTTCTTTTTCAGGTACAACGTAAAACCATGCAAGGTGGTGACTACTTTCCGTAGCGAAAAAGAGATAGAAAAGCCAGAACCTCCTAGGCATGAACAAATAGTCGAGGAGAAAGAGGATGAGCATGTACCACATAAGCTACAAGAGAAGGAGAAAAACTTGGAAAAAGAGGAGGTCAAAGAAAAGGAGCCTGAACCATATACACCTCTAGCTCCATTTCCACAGAGGCTAGCACCACCTTCAATAGATAAGTATCAGAAAGAAATTAGGGACATCTTTAAACAGGTAAAAATTAATATTCCCTTGCTTGATGAGATAAACCAAGTGCCTGCCTATGCTAAATTCTTAAAGGACTTATGCACTGTGAAACAGACGCTTAATGTCAAAAAGAAAGCTTTCCTCACGCAATAGGTAAGTGACATAGTTCAACATAACACTCCACCCAAATATAAAGATCCAGGCTCGCCCACTATTCCATGCACTATAGGAACTAAGAGCTTTGGAAATGCTTTACTTGATTTGGGTTCTAGTGTGAATATTTTGCCTTACTCTGTTTTCTTGAACCTAGGTTTGGGAGAGCTGAAACCAACGCCAGTGGTGCTACAATTAGCAGATAGTTCAATAAAAGTTCTAAGAGGTTGCGTGGAAGATGTTTTGGTTCAGGTGGACGAGTTCTACTACCCCGTGGATTTCATCGTCCTAGACATACATGGACCACCTTCTGGTAATATCACTCCTGTCATTTTGAGACGCCCATTCTTAGCTACATGCAACGCCGTAATCAATTGTAGGGATGGACAGTTAAAGAAAACGTTTGGTAACATGAAGCTTGAATTAAATATCTTTAAATCATGTAAGTTGCCAATAGATGTTGAAAGTGTTGAAGTGGTATGCTTTATTGAAAATTTGATTGAAGACTATTTTGAGGCTAAGTATGAATGTGACTCTAATTATATTGATTATAATTTTTATGATATTAATGAGTCTTATTTTTTGTAGGGCACTCATGAAAAATCAAGGGAAGCAAGGGCACCGAGATTTGAACCATTGCAGGCTGGACTGCCACCATAACTACCCTCTGACGTGGAGCATCCAAAGCTCGAGCTGAAGCCATTGCCAGACTACTTGAAGTATGCATTCCTTGGAAAAGATGAGACTTTCCCCGTGGTAATATCTTCCAAACTTACACTTGAACAAGAACACTCATTGCTTGATGTGCTTAGGGAACATAAAGGGGCCATTGGATGGCCCATTGCAGACATCAAAGGTATAAATCCCTTAACTTGTACACATCACATTTATCTTGAGGATGATGCAAAACCTACACGTGAAATGCAACGTCGGTTAAACCCGACATTAAAAGAAGTGGTAAAAGGTGAGGTTCTTAAATTACTTGATGCTGGAATTATTTATCCTATCTATGATAGCAAGCGGGTTAGTCCAACTCAAGTTGTGCCTAAGAAATCTGGTTTAACTATGGTTAAAAATGAAAATAATGAACTCATACATATGCGAACCACCACTGGATGGAGAATGTGTATTGATTATAGGAAGCTTAATTCAAAAACAAGAAAAGACCACTTTCCTTTACCTTTCCTAGATCAAATTTTAGAGAGAGTGGCTGGTAATGAATATTATTGTTTTCTAGATGGCAACTCAGGTTATTATCAAATAGAGATTGCTCTAGAGGACCAAGACAAAACCACTTTCACTTGTCCCTTTGGAACTTTCGCATTTAGGAGGATGCCATTTGATCTATGCAATGCACATGCTACTTTTCAACGTTTCATGTTAAGCATATTTAGTGATATGGTTGAAAAGATAGTAGAAGTATTTATGGATGATTTCTCTGTATATGGCACTTCTTTTGAAAATTGTTTATCTAACTTGGCCCTTGTTTTGTGCAGGTGTAAAGAGAAGAACCTGCTACTTAATTGGGAAAAGTGCCACTTCATGACTACGAAAGGTTTGGTACTTGGTCACTTAGTTTCTAAAGCAGGTATTCAGGTGGACAGGGTGAAAGTTGAAGTAATAGAGAAGTTGTCAATGCCAAAAAGCGTCAGAGATATTTGTTCCTTCTTGGGTCATGCAGGATTCTATAGACGCTTCATAAAGGATTTCAGCGCTATCTCTCGACCTCTTTGCAATTTATTAACTTCAAATACCGAATTTATTTGGACGCAAGAGTGTCAAAATTCTTTTGAAAAATTGAAATCCTTACTTGTCTCATCGCCTATTTTGCAGGTTCCAGACTGGACTCTTCCTTTCGAGATTATGTGCGACGCGAGTGATTACGCAGTGGGGGCGGTTCTTGGGTAAAAGAAGGAAAAATTTCCTTATGTGATCTACTACGCAAGTAAAACCATGAACGATGCTCAAATAAATTACACAACAACGGAAAAGGAATTACTTGCGGTGGTATATGCATTGGACAAATTCAGGAGCTACATTTTGGGATCACCTATCGTCGTCTATACGGACCACTCTGCACTCAAATATTTATTATCTAAACAGGATGCAAAGCCTAGACTTATACGATGGATTCTTATTTTGCAGGAGTTCAACATCGTGATACGAAACAAAAAGGGAGTGGAGAATCATGTTGCAGACCACCTCTCTAGATTGATGGTAGGCATAGAGTCATCAGATACACCGTTGAGAGATTCCTTCCCCAATGAGCAACTTTTCGCCGTCTCTACTCTACCATGGTATGCGGACATAGTAAATTATTTGGTGACAGGTAGAACTCCATCACATTGGTCCTCTCTTGATTTTAAACGTTGCAAACATTAGGTAAAATCTTTCTACTTCGACGATCCTTATCTTTTTAAATATTATGGAGACCAAATTGTGAGACGATGTATACCCGACCATGAGATTAGTAGCATTTTACAATTTTGCCATGATGGGATATGTGGAGGACATTTTTCTGCTCAAAAAACTGTTGCAAAAATTTTACAAAGTGTATTTTTCTGGCCCACCATGTTTAAAGATGCATATGCTTATTGTAAATCATGTATGTGCTGTCAACAGTTGGGGGAATCACAAAAAGAAATATGATGCCATTAAATCCCATGTTAGAAATAGAAATATTTGATTGTTGGGGGGTTGATTTTATGGGACTTTTCCGCCTTCACTTGGTTATGTTTTCATACTCCTTGCAATTGATTATGTTTCTAAATGGGTGGAGGCTATTCCTTGCAGGTCTAATGACGCATCCATCGTGCTAAAGTTCTTGAAAGAAAATATTTTCGCGCACATTGGAGTGCCAAAGGCCATTATTAACGATGGAGGTTCCCACTTTTTCAATAGGCTCTTCGTAAATTTAACGAAAATGTGTGGGGCAACGCTTAAAGTATCAACTCTATACCATCCCCAAACGAATGGACAAGCTAAACTTGCAAACAGAGAAATCAAGAATATCCTTCAGAAAACGGTGAATCCCACGCGCAAAGATTGGAGTCTTCGCTTGCCGGAAGCCTTATGGGCCTACAGGATGGCATAAAAACTATCCTAGGGATGTCTCCTTCCCGTTTGGTTTATGGGAAAAATTTCCATCTCCTCGTTGAATTAGAGCATAAATCTTATTGGGCTATTAAAACTTTAAATTTGCTTGATGAATCATCGAATGATTCTCGTAAATTGCAGATCTTGGAGCTTGAGGAGCTACGGAGGGATGCATATGAAAATGCAAAATTGGCAAAGGAACGAATGAAAGCTGTGCATGACAAGACGATCATACGGAAGGAATTCAAGCTTGGGGACAAAGTTCTTCTTTATAATTCACGATTGCAAATATTTCCAGGGAAGCTACGTTCCAAATGGTCATGCCCATTTCATGTCAAACAAGTTTTTCCACACTGAGCGGTAATTGTGGTGAATGAAAAGGATGGAAGCGAGTTCAAAGTTAATGGACAATGACTGAAACACGTTCAAGAACTTTGGACCAAGGACACGACCATGGAGCTTATGGACCCACCTTCGGATGCCACTTAAACCGTGTGTTCTTTCCTTACTCAGTAGTAGTAGATTTTCTTTTCTTTATTTTGCACTTTTTAGGAATTTTGCCTCTAGTATGCTCTTTTCAACATTCAGGACAATGTTTGTCTTTAAGTTGGGGAGAGTGTAGTAGATTTTTTTGTTAGAATTTTTATTATCTTAGCTTTTCTATATAAAAAAGAATAAATCACTATCACTCATCTTATAAACATCATTTAAGCCCTCTTAAAGTGTCACTTTATCGGATGTTTATGCATTAATGACATTCTCAAAATTGTTTATGGTTTTAAATCATTGTTTTTCTCTTCATGGAATTAACCACTAATATGCCCCTTATGAAAAGTTTCAAATTTCGTGATTAATATCTTGAAATGGTTTGAATTAATTCCATGCAAGTCGTTGTGATGTATAAGTTTAAAGTGGACACGATTGATAGGAATAATTTTCTTTTTGAAGAGGAATGTGGCCATGAATATGTGCTAAAATGTGAGTCTAATGAATGGATGTGAGTTGCCTTACAAAATTGAAAAAAAATGAGAAAAATAATAAAGTGCATCGTTCCGTTGAGTTTATCAAGCAGATGGGTCTTCGTGCCTCAGGAAGCATTGGAGATTCGCGTCGAAAGATGGATGTATGGGAGTGCACTCACAAAAAAGTGAGAGAATAAAACTTAGATGATTCGAGTTATTAAGTTCGAGGGGCTCTTCTAAGCCTAATGCCCAAAGGTCGTCTGATCTAGGAGTCATTAACTGAAAGCTCGATACATGGATCATTCTAAGTCAAAAAGAAGGAAAAAAAATGGCAAACTCAACACCCACGAATTAGACGATCTTTAAATATTGCCGATTCCTTGAAAAATTAGAAAGTTATGAATTGACGTTGTGTTATACTTTTTATCCATGCAAAACGATGCTTGTATGTTATGTATTTAAACTGGATTAGAGAAAATGACATGGATTTGAACTCATTCATAATTACGTATATTCATGGTAAATATTATGATGGAAAGTACATTATTGAGCCAAGCCTTAGACAATTGGAAGGATTTAATACTTTTCTAACCATCCGATTTAGTCGCTCTTTTTGCTAGAGACTAGCAAAACACTAGTTAGGGGTGTGATTCATGGTAAATATTACATATTTAGCCCCTCATTTAGCCCCATTTTGTGCACATATGATACTTATTTGGCCTCTAATATGATCATATTTTGAATACCCTTAACTATTAGAGCAAACTCTCATTTTATGCACAAAATAGCAATAAACTGAGTATTTCTACTTTTTTTTTATATTTTCATGAGAAGATCTCAATCTCACGATTCCAACGACTATTTATTTGTATTTTATGAGATCTGTGCTAATTACTATGAATTTTTGAATGCGAGAAATTTGGGGAAAATACAACCGAAATATGCACGTACACTTACGCATCTCATCGGGCGGGTCACATGGCCGAATCTGGACCACCCGTCGTCTCATCCAACGGACAGGATCGACCCCGACGTAAGCAGCGACACGACGCTCTACAAACCGTTAGATTCGAATCCAACGTTCCCGCTCAAATTTGCCTGATCTACACGTAGAAGCGGCTTCGTTCTCTTGCGGGGTGACATGGCGAGATCACGCAAGTTCATCCTTTGAACGGACGGCTGGTGTTTCTCCCGCACCCAGCGAAGCAGAGCGGGCGATTAAAGGATGCGTGGCAGCCATCCACCGTTTCCCGCTCAGATCCAACGGGTGCTTGCGAGGGTGATGCGGCCAAATTTCATTTGTTTGATCGCAAATGAACGGTCACGATCATCTCCGAGTCGAACTCGGAGCGACCAAGAGAAGAAGGCGACAAACATATCCCGCAAGACACGTGGCGCGATCTACGCCATTTCCTGCTTGATCCAACGGTCATGAATTCGCCCGATTCAAATTTCAAAACACATATACAGCGGAGCGACGTGGCGGCATCTTGATCGTCCATCTTTTGAGCCGACGGCCTGGATTCACTCTGAGAGGGATTCGGATACGAAAGCGAAGCGGGGCGACGTGGCTTCATACACGCCGTTGCTTCGAGATCGGACGGCACTTATTCAACCCGAGCTGGGTTCAAAGAGCGGAGCGGATGCAGGTAGAACGAGCAAGGATCCGATCCGCGAAGCCACGTGGTGCCTCCTCATTCAATCCTTCCTCGATCTGACGGTCGAGATTTGCTCCGATCAGGGTAGCGGATCAGAGTGGGTTTTGAACCAGATTTGAGCGTATTTTTCAGATCCACGACCGACACTAAAACCCTATAAATACCCTAGTATCCAGAGAGTATTCAACAATAGTTTTGAGCGTATTTTGAGTGTATTGGAGGGGCTACAGAGCGTATTTTCGTGAGATTTTCTGGAGCTTTGGAAACAGAGATCAGAGGCTCTTGCATAATAATTTCAGAGGCTTTTTAAAGAGTTTTGATGATAGAAATCTCAACTTTACTCTTGTATTTCACGTATTTAGCATGTATTTTTACCTTTTCATCATGTATTTGCTAATGAAACTGAGTTTTCTTCTCTCCATGCGTGGCTAGTGCCCTCATGTATTGGTTGTGAGGTAGTTAGGGCTATGTGATCGTTGATTTTGTTATCTTTTCGCCCTATATGCATGTTATAATCACGTATTTCATCGATTTCCACGTATAATCTAATTGAGTATGTTAATCAGAGACGTGTGCATGCTTAATTGAATATGATCTGAGTAAGACTTATTCGTGATGCGATCCGAGAGGATGTATCATGACACGAGAGGATATTTGTGCGTACTTTCTTTATGAAAGCGACGTTATATGTGATTACTTTTTGGCACTTTTGTTTACGCGTTTTATCGACATACCTTCCGATGTTCTCATACCCTAGCCGAATGAGACGTTGAGTTATAGAAAAGCTATTCAAAATCATCGATTACAAAACCCTTAACGAAATCACAACCGATACATGCTCCTCTTATTGGTTCTTTATATCGACTCTTCGTACTTGTTAATTTCTCGTTTACTTAAAATCATCACCATAATTATCTCACCATCAAAAGGTGGTTGTTTCTTGTCGTTTTATTAATCTTTAGAAACTTATTCTTTTGGTTTATAGGTCGATTGTCCCGTGGATTCGATACCTGACTCTCTTGGTCTACTACTTGATCGATCTCCTACACTTGGGAATATCACTCACACATTTTGAGACGAGTCACCGTGCACATGACCAGTGATTATATTGGAGGATTCTCGTAAGGTACGTAAAGGATATTGTTTTAAGTCTCAAGTGAGAATGATGAGCTGGATGAGATACATGCAAGTCAAATGTTATGGATTCCAAAAGACTAAGGAAACGATTTGGATGAGATTCAAATCTGTGATTTAGAAGGAACCTAGAACACCTTAAGTCCATACAGAAGACGGTTTAGCAGATTCACTCACGAAGGATCTACCACAAGAAGTCTAGGGAAACTTATGTGTAAAAATGGTATAAGATACCGAGATAAATGGGCCTTAGTGCAAGTGGGAGATGTTGAGAGATTTGTATGCCCTCAAGGCAATTTATTTCTGTGTGTGTGTGTACAAACATCTTGTTCAAAATAACAGTAAGATGTTTGGTAAGTATTTACCTAAGTTAATAATAATGTAGTCTACATTAGAACTTAGGTAAAGTCCTGAGACTTAATGCGAGGTCAAACAAGTATCGAGATGAGGGTTCAATCATATAGAATTGTTTGACCGTTTGTAGCATAGGTCTAAAATCGTTTATGGTCATAGATGTTTCGAGAAAAGGATATCGAAATATCATATAGACCATTGTGTCTTTGTCTTCACCATGGAGTGATGACGATGAGCTCATGATCGTTCGACTTACGAAGTCAGAGACGAGACACATGTGCTCATTGGAGAAGGAGTTCACTGAATGACCCAACGAGAGTTATCGCATGGTTACCATAACTAATCTGTTAATGATAACTCTCAGTGATGATTGGCAATTTGGTCCTTAGACTTGAGGTCATTGTACGAACCTGTACGTGAACAGTGTCACTTAGATCTCTGACCTAGCTTCGAGGCAAGGCCAGTCGAAAGGTCTTTGGTTGGGTGACACTTGAAGTGTGCAAGGAGAGTAATGACCAAGAGAGGATTCGTCTCTTCCATTTATGGAAAGTTAGTGTTGCACGTGTTGGTTTGGTCTTTAGTGAAAACTTTGGCCAAAGTATGTTGGAAGAAGTCCATCATTGATAGATCAAAGAGCGATGGAGACTAACCAAGTTCAAGCTATTGGGGTTGACAATAGACCATACCCTTGGCTTGACTAGGCGACATAGTTTTGACGAAGGGACTAAATCTATGGCATTCATTACGGACACCGTCAGGGTGGTCCTGACAATACTCATGTCTATGAGTTAACCACATAATGATGATACCAAAACAGGGATGGCACCTGCTGTTCGTGGTCATTGCCATCTAGGGTTTCGATCCCACCTGTAGTAGGGACATGCTGTAGTGTCTCACACAGAGTGAAACCTTCATCAAGTAGTAGGAAGTCTTTAGGGAGATTATACATCGGATGTATGGAAATTAATTGTGTCGCAAAAGGTTTGCGATGTATACTAAAGATGTGGGTTTAATTGCATTTGATGCAAAGGGTTTTAAATACGTCATGAAATATTTGCGAGCCTATTTATAAACATAAAGGCATAGAAAATGATTATAAGGAAGTCGGGAACGTCCCGGTGAAAATCTAGGCTCAAACGGCTTCAAAACCCGACTTAAATGGCCCCGGAAACAAGAATTAAGCCCAAAAGGAATAATGCGGGTCGAGCGTGCACCTTTTGGGTCGAGCACAGTCGACCCGCTAACTGGACCCATGCCCGCTAGGCATGCACGAGTGCAGCATGTGCCCACGACAGGCGGGCGCTGTACGGGCCCCCCCAGCAGGCACGTGCTCAGAAAAACAGCAGCCGACGTACATGAGAGCATGAAACCCTAGGCGTAGGCCCCACCTCGCTGGGAGCGTGCAGCGTTTGAGTCATCGTTTGAGGGGTCAAATGGTGTCGGTATTAAGCCTTGTTTGTTTCTATGTGTTCACTGTTCAATGCTCTTCAATTTGATATATGATATCGCTTTCGAAGCTCAATGGTGTGGGAGGAAAAATTCGCGAAAAATTGGCCTTCGTGGAAGGAAAAATTTAGGTAATTTTTTGCCTCCAACCTTTAGTCCCACTTCGGATATAGAGAAAAGGGGAAGGTCAGTCGCCTATATAAATAGGAGCCAATCCCCCTCCTTGAAACCTGCACCAAGCTCCAGATCAAAGTAGCTTGATTAAACGTGAGCAAGCTCGGATATAAGCTTAATTAATATTCCAACTTTCTCCCTTATTCTACCTTGCTCCTGATCGGGCTCTAGCAAAGTTACGAAGGAGTTCGGATCAGATCTGAGGTCTTGACAGAGGATCCACGCAATGTGAAACTTTTTGGAGCGTGTGGTTGGCTCGGTGACAAGGGTGTTACTCGCCTTGGGACGCGGTTCGGCTCGGGATGCGATTTGACTCGGGTGAAGCAGCTTATCCCCAACATGGGGCATCGCTTCGGGGATAAAGACAGGTTGCTGAAAACGACGCTTCGCACGGTAGCGAAGTGACATGTATGTAGTTTAATATACATGCGTTTATAATTGCAATAGGTCGATAGATCTATCTTTAAGGGTTGGTCGGTCCCAACCCCGGGATAGTAGAGATTCTGGCTAGGGTTAATTCTTTAGGACTGTTCTTAAAATTGTTTTAAGATGTTTTCCGTTGCTTTATTTGATTTCTTCGTCCGTCCGACTTAGGCCAGACGTCGATTTTATTGCCATAAAGACCTAGAAACCGCTTCACCAATGACGTAAAGAATATGGAAAATGTTGAAAGAGAGGAGATCGGAATAATCGATAAAGCATTCGGGATAACATTGAGTGTGTTCAAAAAAGCAAACTTGGATTTGGCTTTGGAAGTGATGAAGCAATCGGAGAAACGAGGGGGACGAGCGACGTGAGAAGTGGATGACATGGTCGAGAGCTCTGGGTTGAGGAAGAAAGAGATGTGGAAACTAAAAATAAGGTTGAATGAAAAATGAAAGAGAGCTTATCCCTTTAAATAAAGAAGGAACGGTTGGAAAAACCGAAGTAGCAAAAACCGAATGGGTGCCATGATAGAAGTAGTTGGAGAAACTAAAGAGGTTGAAGAAACTGCTAAGTTTGAAACGTGAAGAAAGAAGATACAAAAGATACAAGGTTGTAAAAAATCTATAACGATATAAGATGAGGTGACTAATACAGAATAAAGAATAGATATAACCAACATAACCCCGTTTTAAATAAATAGAAGTAATAAACAAAATTATAGATATGAACTGGAATGGTCAAAAAAATAATGATGAAAAGAATTTGAAATGACAAGTCATGGAAGAGAATTAAGTGGTTATGACTGTGGTCGTGAGTGGGTGGAAAGCTATCCTCTAGAGAAAAAGAAATGGACATGTGGCAAGAAATGACAAAACCAAGGGGGAAATGAGAAGACAATCACCAACTCCCCCAAAAAAATATCCATCAGAACTAAAAACAAAAACGAAAAATAAGAAATGAACAAATAAATTTAATTAAAGAATAAATAATTTGAAAAAGAAGCAAATCATTTATCAAGACAAGAAAAGACTATTTGAGTAATAAAAGAAAAGATTTTAATAAAGCCGAAGAAAACATAAAAAGAAGTGGCAAAGATGATGTTTTAACAATTAGTCGACTAACCAATTTTGATAATCGGCTAATTGTATATAATTGTTGAAAAAATAATTAAAAATCTTATTAAAACCAAAACAAATTAACATTATATATTTAAAATTCTGATTCACTGACTATGCCTAAATCTCGTCTAAGTTTAATCAAAGAATCTTCTTTCAAAGGTTTAGTTAAGATATCAGCAATCTGATATTTAGTAAAAATGAATTTTAATACAATATCACCTTTTTGAACATGAGCATCCAAAACATGGTGACGACTGTCAACATATTTGGTGCGAGAATGATGAACATGATTTTTAGAAAGGCTAATTGCACTAGTGTTATCATACATAATGGGACATGTGGAACACTAAATGTCATAATCTGAGATAGTTTGTTTCATCCATAAAATCTGAGAACATGCTAAACCAGTGGCAATATATTCTGCCTCCGTGGTTAATAATGAAACAGAATTTTGCTTTTTACTGAACCATAAGACCAAAGCATGCCCAAGAAAATGACATGTGCCACTAATGCTTTTGCAATTTGATTTGCAACCAGCAAAATTTGCATTGCTATATGATAATAAATCATATGTGCTAGTTTTAGGGTAGAATAAACCAAAATCAGAAGTACATTTTACATATCTAATTATCCTTTTCACGGCAGTGAGATGTGATAATTTAGGATTAGCCTGAAAACGTGCACCTAAACATACGAAAAATATAATATCTGGTCTACTAGCAGCAAGATATAGTAGAGAACCAATCATACCTCTAGAAAGATGTTGATCGACACTCTTACCATTTATATCCTTGTCAAGAGATGTAGACGTACTTATGGGAGTGCGCTTTTCTGCAGAATTTTCTAGTCCAATGACTTGATAATTTCTTTTGAATATTTGCTTTGGTGGATGAAAATACCTTCTCTCATTTGTTTGATTTGAATACCAAGGAAGTAGTTAAGTTCACACATGTGACTCATTTCGAATTCCTTCTGCATAAGTTTAGAGAAATATTGACAAAGAGAATCGTTAGTAGAACCAAATATAATATCATCAAAATATATTTGAATAATAATAATGTCAGAATCTATATGTTTAACAAAAAGTGTAGAATCAATATTACCAATTGAATAACATGAATTCAATAGAAAACTTCTAAGTCTTTCATACCAAGCATGAGGTTCTAACTTAAACCATATAAAGCCTTTTTTAATTTGAAAACATGGTTTTCCACTGTTTCATGATGGAATCCTAGTGGTTGTTCAACATAGACTTCTTCTTTAAGAAATCCATTGAGAAAAGCACTTTTGACATCCATCTGAAACAACTTAAAATCTCTATAATATGCAAAGATAATAACATCCTAATAGATTCAAGACGAGCAACTGGTGCATAGGTTTCATCATAATCAATACCTTTTTCTTGATTATAACCTTGTGCGACCAATCGTGCATTGTTTCTAAATTCCTGTCCAGATTCATCCAACTTATTTTTGAATACCCATTTGTTACCAATAACTGGATGATCTAATGGTCTGGGTACTAATTCCCAAACATTGTTCCTCTAAAATTGATTGAGTTCTTCCTGCATAGCAATAATCCATGAACTATCTTCACATGCTTCGTTGATGTTCTATGGTTCAATGGTAACCACGAGTTCTCATACCATCTGAAATATCTCCAATTATCAAGTCTGGTGTATGCTTGTGAACTTGTGTATATGCCTTAGAAAGATCTGCATTATCTGAAATAGACTTAACAGAGGGTTTAGTAGCATCATCATCATCAAGTTTAATATTATTAAATGAATCAGATAAAGGTAATAATTTCTCATTAACATCATTAATAGAAGAAATAGAAGAGGGGGTCTCATCAAAATTGATATGTAATGATTCTTCAATTGATGAAGTTCTTTTGTTGTAACCCTATAGGCTTACTACATGTTGAGTAACCAACAAAATCCCCGTCATCAGATTTTGAATCAAACTTGTCAAGTGCATCTCTAGTGTTAAGAATAAAACATTTACATCCAAGCACACAAAAATATGATACACGAGGAATGTGATCAAAGAGTAATTCAAAACAAGTTTTGTTAAACAATGGTCTTATGAGAACTCTATTCAAGATATAACATGCAATTGCAACAGCTTCTGCCCAAAAATATTTTGGTAAGTTATTATCACAAAGCATTGTTTTAGCACATTACTGAAGAGTTCTATTTTTCCTTTCTACTACTCCATTTTGTAGTGCGGCTCTAGGAAAGAAGAAATTATGCGTTATACCATTATTATCACAAAACTTGGAAAAAGATTCATTTCCAAATTCTTCCGCATGATCACTGCGAATAGTAATAATGGCTAAAGATTTGATCTTTTGAATCTTTCTACAAAATATAGAAATTTCTTCAAAAGCATCATTATTATGTTGTAAGAATATAACCCATGTGTATTGCAAATAATCATCAACAATGACAAATGCATATCTACTTTTATTCAAAGAAGTTACTCTTAAAGGACCAAATAAATCCAAGTGAAAAGTTCTAATGGTCTCTTTGTTGAGATAATGTCCTTTGATTTAATAGAAGATTTATGCATTTTTCCTTGTTAACAAGCATCACAGAAGTGTTTGTGTGTGAATGAAATGTTTGGCATTCCATTAACTAATTTGTGTTTTGAAATACGTACAAAGTTTTTGAAATTAGTGTGTCTAAAATGTTTGTGCCATAAGAGTGTGTTGTCTGATGAAGCCATCAAACAGTGATTGCGAGTGGCAATCGACATGCATAGGATATAAATATTATTCCTATGCTTGCCACGAAATAAAATAAACGACATATCAGAATTATAAACAATATGATCATGTTGTTCAAACATAATTTTAAAATTCTTATCACACAACTGATTGATAGATAGTAAATTGTGATTTAAACCATCAACCAAGAGTATGTTCTCAATGTTAGGCTGATCCAGATTTTCAACTGTTCCAATACCAATAATATTTCCTTTATTGTTGTCTCCTAAGGTTACTGTGCCCCCATCTTTGAATTGAACGGTTGAAAGCAAGTTGATATTACCAGTCATATGTTTAGAACATCAGCTATCTAAGATCCATTTTTCTTTTTCGGATACTTGAAAGATAACCAATAAACCTCGGTACCCTTTGTTTTTGGGTCCTTGGGATTAGATCTTAGGAAGCCAAACCCAAGTATAATTTGGCTTTCTTATGTAGTTACTAGAAAGAACAATAGATTGCATATAGACAGAAATATATAAGTTTCTATCATATGAACAAGAATTCTTAGGAACCCATATACAAAGTGCATTAGGTTTCCTATGATATGTATTCGAAACATTTCTAATGTTTGAAATGTTTCTTTGTGGAGAAGAAGCAATATTATTTTCTTTCTTCGTGTAGATGAATGCATGATTTTTCTTATGTGGCCTAACAAATATTGTTTTCCCACTAGATGAAGATGTGTTATAAGCTTTGGATATATTCTTATGAGAATTGCCCAATCCTTGTCTATGAGTTGCTGGATACTGAAATTGAAGCAAATCATTGAGATTATTCTTACCTTTGTTAAATTTATTAACATTAGCAGACATCTCATCATATTTCATCTTAAGTGATGAAACACTATTATCCATTTCAGATAGATGTGCATGCAATCATTGATTCTTAATTTTGAGAATTTCATTCTCTTTATTCAGATTCAAAATTTGAGAAGACATGGATTCTTTTTCAGTGTTGATTGCATCAAATGAAGTGCATTTAGATGAAAGTTCTTGATATTCAAGAATAAGAGCATCGTTGCTTTGTTTCAAAGACTTGTGTTATGCATTCAATCTCTTGAAACGTAAAAAATAAATAATTAAATGCATCTAATAATTCTTCATTATCAAGAGAACTTACATTGTTTTCCTCATTTTGTGCCATAAAGCACATGTGAGCACTTTCTTCATTTGATTGTTCATTGTTGTCTTCTTCATCTGAAGATGAATCCCAAGATGCGGCGATGCCCTTTTTAATTCTATCGAACTTTCTTTCTTTCATAGAAGGATCATTGTTGTTGAGGTTCTTATATTTTGATTTGAGAAGTGGACAATCCTTCTTGATATGTACGGGCCTGTTACAATTGAAACAAAGAGTAGCATCAGAATTCTTAGATTTAAAATTGTTGTACTTACCTCTTCTCATGAACTTCTTGAAATTCCTAGTGATGAGAACAATGTCGTCGTCATCCACATCGAAATCTTCATTATCTGATGAAGCATTAAAGTCAAGTACTTTCTTCTTATTCTGATCTGATTCCTCTTTTCGATCTAGCAATTGAACTTCATAAGCCATTAGATTTCCAATAAGACTTTCCACTGAAAGCATTGAAAGATCGTTGGCTTTTTCAATTGCGGTAGTCTTTCTTCCCCAATCCATAGCCAAAGTACGAAGAATCTTGCGAACTTGTTCAATTTGAGTGTATGTCTTCCCGAGAGCAATTAAAGAGTTTACGATGTCGGTGAATCATGCAAACATCTCTTTAATTGTCTCGTTGTCCTTCATCTTAAATAGTTCAAACATATGGACCAAAACAGAAATTTTATTCTCTTTAACTTTATTTGTGCCTTCATGTGTTACCTCAAAAGTATGACATATTTCTTATGTAGAAATGGACTCAGATACTATATTAAATTCATTCTTATCCATGGCATAAAAAGTGCGTTCATGTCTTTTGAGTTGTTGGTTACAGCAGTCTTGTCGATAGAAGTCTATTGAGCATAAGGAGTGGATGGCTTCTTAGTCTCCAAACTATTCCATAACTCGTAGTCAATGCTCTGGAGACACTACTACAAAAAGTACCTTTAATAGCACACATTTAATAGCGCTTGTCAATTATAAGCGCTGTTAATTAGAGGCACATATAATAGACAGCGCTTCTTTTTGCAAGCGCTGTTAAAGGTCGGATAATAGACAGCGTTTCTTTCTGTAAGCGCTGTTAAAGGTCAGATAATAGAAAACGCTTCTTTTTGCAAGCGCTATTTATTAGAAGCACAGATTATACACAACGCTTCTTTCTACTAACGCTATTAAATGTTAGATGATAGACAGCGCTTCTTTTCAAAAGCGCCGTTAAAAGTTTCTTTTACAAGCGCTGTTAAAGCCCGTGCGATCATTTTTCTCCTATATTAAACTAGGGCGCCCCCTTCTCCTTCAGTCTAGGCTTCCTCCCCCTGCGTAAGTGCTCCGTCGAGCCTGAAGCGATTCGGTGATCCGTTCGCCTACTGCTACCACTACACCATCGCTCCGACTAGCCTGTCTCGCGTCACGACGATATTCATTTCTTCGGCCATTCCTTTCGTTTGGGGCTAGCCTGTCTTCAAAATTTTCATCTCTCTCTTCAAAATTAAGAGGTACTGGTTTTAGGGTTTCGTATCTTTCTTCAAAATTTTCATGGAAAAAGATCTCTTCGTTTCTTGTTAGGTTGGGGAACGGACGAGGCAACGATCATCGAGATTCTGGGGCATCATTCGTCGTTCCAGTGCCTCCACATACGGTAGGTGTATGATGATGACAAATGGGTGAATGTCTCCGTTCCAGCCCTCGTATCTAACAGCCCTCTCTCTGGCATCTCTCCGGCGTCGCTCTGCAATCGGTGCCACTTTCTTTCCATCGCTCTCTCAGACTCTCTCTCTTGTGCCGCTGGAACCGGTGAGTTTATTTGTTTGATGTTTGGATTTTGTGGGGGTTTGATGCGGTTTTTAGCTGGCTTAGGGTTCGGATTGATTATTGATGGCAGTGCGTATGTGCTTTTGCCTAAGAAGAAAACTAAGGACTTTTACTGGTTCTTTTCTCTGCAAATGATTTTACAGCATAGTCATGTTTTGCATCTTTTGACCCTGTATCCATTTTGATTCTGGCATAAATAAAGTTTCTATGGTTCCAATTAGATGGAATTATCTAGAAATCTTGATTTGTTAGATCCAAGTGTTTAACATTTCTCGGTTAGTGATCAAATACAAGTACATCACCTATTTCCACTAGTTATTAGACAAATGGCTCATAACAGAGACAACAGATTCTACTTATTGTTTATATTAGAGATGGTTCACACTAGTTTATTATTGGTGCTTGGTATCAACAAATTTACAATGGCCTTTGAGAAATATGTGAGAATCCATAAGGAATTTGAAAAAATATATTCCAGCATAATTGTAGGAGATGCTACTTCTGATAAGATTGTTGCTGATATTCTGCTAATTGGATCTTTTACATTGTTACACCATGGCCAACTTCAGCTCAAAGAGGACGGTTATATGGATCAACAAGGGAATGTACTAGTAAGTATCCTGATAATTGAAGTAAATGGTTGTTATAGTGCCTTGTGTGTTGCAAGCAGTCACTAATGATATTCTTATATGTATCCTGATAATTTATACCATGAAGCTTTTTATATGTATTCAAAATTGTCTCTTCAGACTTGTTATCGTATCCAAGACAACATTCATAGTGATCTAACTGTCCATTAACGGGGGGTAGTTTAAAGAGAATTTTGAGAAACATTTTTGGTATTTTTGAGGAATTTTAAAAGTTCGTTGCATTTTAGAAATAACCAGTAAAAAAATTTATGGTTTGTTACATAATCTTAGCCTATTGCCAGTTCATACTTTTGATATAATCACATATCATTTTGGCGATTGTATCATAGAACATCGAATAACAGTTTCCTTTATTTCATTTGATATTAAATAACAGTTTCCTTTAACTACTGATTGCTGCTCAAAATGTACTTGATCAATTACCATTCATTTGCGTACTTATTGGAAGAATTCCATATTCTATTTCATAGAATTCTCTGTGTATTGATATTTAATTATGCCTTAATACAAGTGAGCATTGGACATAGTAATTGCTCGGGCTGCTCGTAGACAAAATTTCTCTTTTCTTTTTTTATTAGTAATATAAGTGAGCCTTATGTTCAGATTTTATTGTTCACTGCTTATCAATATCTTTACATCTTGAATTTTTTGTTTTAGATGCAAGATTTAGTTACATTAGGGAAATCTCAACACTTTCCCAAAAAAGAAACTAAATTTGAGCTTTACTATCATTGTGTATTGTACTCTTAACTTTTTTAGTTACTATTTTCATGTCAATAACCATAGTGTATTGAAGTAGATCTGTATCATACTATGGAGAAAACAAATTGCAATGGAACCAACAGTCATCTATAATACAACATACAGGAAAAATGAAAAGGAAACAAGCATGTAATTATCATTTCTATATAAGCCTTTACTCATCATTTGCCAGGGCTTTGATTGTCATCAAACAATATTTATAATAAACATCTATGAGAAGTATTGTTTCATGGATGCATGCATCTATAAGTTTGCTCATGATCTGTCTCTTTCTTCGATCTTTTGTATGATTCATAATTCATTATTGCCAACTAATCAAATAGTGCCATAATAGTTGCATCAAACATAGTTATGGATGTTGTATTTCTGCTGATACATAGTTTAACTAAGTAACAGTTTTACAATAAATTCGAAGTTATTTATTTGCTACATTTATAAGCCTATGAAGAAATTTAGCAGTTTTGCCTGTACATAGATAATTATTGGTTTATACAAAACTTTGCACTTCCAATTGCAGTGGAACATTTAGGCCTTAGCTAATGTACTAAATCAAGTCCATATGGTAATGTCTAAAGTTAAATGGATTGTAAATTTTCTGTGTGTGTGTCATATGGTTCAACAGTGTTGCATACTTTTTCCTTACTGTTGGTACATCCCTTTTTTCTTTTCCCCCCAAAAAAAATCCATGAACATGAAGTGTGCTGCCCTTTGTGTCTTTGTCAATGAGACAATTTACCACATTTGGATACTATTATATGAATTTACTTTGACTTAATTTGAATTAAGAACATCATATTTACTTTGACTATCTCATCTTTCTATTTATTTATCTTGGATCTCAACTATTTTTTACTGGGCACTGTTAATTCTTTGTTTGAACTTTGTTTGAACTGACAGTTGCATTTCCCTTATTGACATAGTATGAGATACAGAATATGATAAGCATCCCTCATACTTACAACTACATGATATGCAAATCCTTTCTTTGAGCTGACAAATTGCATGATTTGGAATCTGCAAATTTTTCTTTCGCACCTAGCGCCATTATTACAACATGTGGAAAATGGGGGTTCCTTGTATGTACTTTTGTATGATCCTTCATGAAGCTTCTCAAAGCTAGACCATGCTTACATCCCTACATGTTAGACCGTCAGACAATCCATGCAACTCTACTGGCCTGCAGTGTAGTAAAGATGGAGAAAATTATTACCCTCCATTACATAACTAACAACTGGAGTCTACTTCTGTGTTTCTTGTTCAGAATTGTTACATGCAGGTGACCGTAAGGCATCTGGCTACATAGAATTTGTATTGATATTTGCCTCATCATTAAAATTTTTGAGTATACACTGTCGCATATCCTGGTGAATCTGGAGGTCTATAATGCTTTCATAAGTCTAAGCTCCTCTAATTTTACCATAAATCCTATATGCGTTGTCCCATTATATGCCCTGTTTTTGAAATGGAGTGAAATTGGCTCTATCATATAGATGGCTAAATGGAAGTAGAATTTCTGGTGATACAAATAGATGGTAGGCATTCCCGCCTACATTCCATTATTTCTGAGTCTGACAAGATGTTAGGCATTCCAGCCTTAACCCCAAATATTGAGTTGTTTTAGTTCATATACTCACTGGACTCTTTGCCCTTGATAACTATAAAAGAATAAAGAAACACTTCTGCTATCTTTATAATCCATATACATTCAGTGCTGAGGTGTGGACTTAAACTTACACTTATGGAGATTCACTTCATGTCGGTAACGTCTTTCCAAACAACAAAAGAGTCACTTCATGTCAGTAATGTCTTTCCAAACAACAAACACATGACCTATTGTTTCTACATTCTGATCCATATTTCCAATTATGCATTTTTTTTATTTTTTTGAGATTATCTAAATTCACATTTTAATACCCAGGTCCTTTTATTTGTGGTAGCCCAATTTTTATTAAGTGAACACCATACTAATTTTAGTGGGATATGATTGGCTTTCCTGCTGGCCTTTTGTGTGTATCAAAGGTGAATGGGGTTACTTTAGCTAATCATATAATCTTACATGTTCAATTTTAGATTATTCCATTCTCTAAATGAATGTTCCCTGTAACAGATCTTTTTAACATGTTCATCTAGATATGCATTATGACCCTATTTTAAATAATTATGCTATTTCTTTTCCACTGCGACTAATAATGATTAATTGATTTTGAAGATCCTTCGTTAAAAGTGTAATTATTTTTAATTTTTTTATTGATGCATTATAGAACCATATGTCATATCTCTGAACTCTAAAGGCTAAAGAATTATAGTTAGACATTTCTTTTAGCAGCATATGCATATTTTATGATGTTTGTATATATACTCCCAAACAATTTTAATTAGACATTTCTTTTTTGCTCTTCTTGTAGCGCCAAGATCTTTATAAATCAAAGCAAGTGAGAGACAAGCAAATTGCTCGGATACTGGGAAATGTGTGTCATGGATTCTCCTTCCCGGTGACTTTTTCAACTTTAAATTCCTTGGTTGTGTTGTCATACCAGTTTATGCACAAATGCTTAGCCTTAACCCCAAATATCCAAACCCAGTTAAGCTCAAAGGCCTTCATTCACAGCTTAAAAAATGCACTATGCAGACATAAACTGACCCTTTTCGATTGCTGAGAGGGGAATCTATAATTTGTTCTGGAGATTCATATGTGCTGAATCTCATGTGAAATGGTAAAAGATCCTCCCCTACCAATTATTTATAAATTATTTGTCTGCAGGCACCTACAATAGCTGCAGCCGCTTATTTGAGATTGGCTGGAAGGCCTCCAGTGCTCCCTTCCAATAACCTTTCATATTCAGAGAACTTCTTGCATATGTTGGATTCACTGTAAGTTGTATAACTCTCCTTCGTCTTTGTATGTGAATACCACTTTTCTCCTCTTTAGGGCATTGATCATCTTCTCTAGATTATATTTGATTATATTTTCATTAGACATCAGACGTCATTTCTGATTTCACATTCTGTAAATTCCAGGGGCAACAGGGAGTACAAACCCAATCCTCAGCTTGCCCGTGTACTGGACATTCTTTTTATCGTGCATGCAGAACATGAAATGAACTGCTCTACAGCTGCTGCAAGGCATCTGGCTTCAAGGTATACAAGCTGGTTAAGAACTCCAAATCAGGCAATGCTGGCAACATTACGTCTCATTTCTTATAACCACTGTCTTGTCTCTGATATTCTATTGGCAGTGGCGTAGATGTATTCACTGCTCTTGCTGGAGCTGTTGGTGCTTTATATGGGCCCCTCCATGGTGGGGCAAACGAGGTACCATATTAGATGTTTGACCTTGTAATACATATTTAGTTTCATTAATTGAGCCATGTATAAGGGATCAAGTGATTTGAGTTGATTGCTATGTCACGGAAAGTGGTTAGCTGGGGGGAAGTGGTTACCTGAAAGTTAATGCAAAATGCTGTCACAGATACGGCCCATATAACCTCTTGATGGATTGGAATTCTGATTATAGGTTGGAAACGACTCAAGGTACATCTTTGCTTGTTATGAGTTTTTAACTTGTAAGCATGTTGGATCTAGGTGGCCGTTGCACTAGAGAAAGCCGCATTGTCAGACGAGTACTTCGTACAAAGGAAGCTATATCCTAATGTTGATTTCTACTCTGGCTTAATCTACATGTATGTCTTAGAACTATTGGAAAAATATTTCTATTTCCTCTATTAGATGCATTATGAATCTATCAATTTCTAACCAGGGCAATGGGATTTCCAACGAAGTTCTTTCCTGTTCTATTTGCAATCCCTCGTATGGCTGGATATTTAGCACACTGGCGAGAGTCACTTGATGATCCCGATACGAAGATCATGAGAGCACAACAGGTTAGAGTTGTGTTGGTTATTTTACCGATATGAAGATCATGATCCTGATACAAAGATAATGTAGACTAAAGAATTAGTTAGACTTTTCTTTTAGCAGGATATGCATATTTTATGATGTTTGTATTTAACACTCCCAAACAATTTTAAATAGACATTTCTTTTTTGATCCTCTTGTAGGGCCAAGATCTTTATAAATCAAAGCAAGTGAGAGACAATCAAATTGCTCGATACTGGGAAAGGTGTGTTATGGATTCTCCTTCCCGCTGACTTTTCAACTTTAAATTCCTTGGTCGTGTTGTCTTACCAGTTTATGCACAAATGCTTATCCTTAACCCCAAATATCCAAACCCAGTTAAGCTCAAAGGCCTTCATTCACAGCTTAAAAAAAAGCACTATGCAGACAAACTGATGCTTTTCGGTTGCATTCTCGCCATCTCGCCATCTTTAATGCACTATGCCCAAATATCCAAAGCTAGCATTCTCGCCATCTCAGGTATTTTTGCTCCTGTCAAGCCGAGAGCTTAAGCTGTTAATTTGCCCAAATGCTAAGACTAGCTATTGTGTCCACATGTGGTGTTAATGGGCTTTGTTGAGGGATACAGAGTCGGTGGAGGGCCACTGGGAGAGGGGCTTGACGTAATTTACCCAGGGGGAGCGTTCGACCCATTGGGACTTGCTGATGACCCTGAGGCATTTGCAGAGTTGAAGGTGAAGGAGATCAAGAACGGCCGGCTGGCAATGTTCTCCGTGTTTGGATTCTTCGTGCATGCGATCGTCACAGGCAAGGGACAAAAATGGGTTTATCGTCGCTGCAGTCGCAAACACTTTCGGTTTCATGGATGTCTTCCTTTAGCTCTACCTCTATGTTGGGTTGAAAACAAATGCATTAGTGAGTTGTTTCAGAATCAATAGTTGCAATTTGTCGGGAAATGTGTTGTTCAAGGAGTGATTTAATGGATACAGATAATGACTGATAAGTTTTGTATGCGATAATGTTTCTTATTTGTATTACGGATCATCTTTCAATATCAATGCACATTGTCTAATTTATGTGATTGTTGAATAAAAGCAATTTAATTTGATTGTTTCTTGTAATGATTGTTTCTTGTAATTTAATGTTATTGGTGGTTTATTTAAGCATTTTGAACATTAAATAGATCTATTTAAATATAAAACGTAGGGAGAAACAATAAAATGAATTGAAACATGCATTGTCTATCTGGGACCTTTAACAACGCTTGTTTAGTACCAGCGCTGTCTATGGTGGACCTTTAATAGCGCTTGTACTAAAAAAACGCTGTCTAAGGTCCCAATAGACAGCGCTTGGGGCCTTTAACAGCGCTTGCACTAACAAGCGTTGTGAAAGGTCCACCTTTAACAGCGCATGTTAGTGCAAGCGCTGTTAAAGGGTGGCCTTTAACAGCGCTTGCACAAACAAGCACTGTTAAAGGGGGGCCTTTAACAGCGCTTGGGGCCTTTAACAGCGCTTGCACTAACAAGCGTTGTGAAAGGTCCACCTTTAACAGAGCATGTTAGTGAAAGCGATGTTAAAGGCCCCCCTGTAACAGCGCTTGCACAAACAAGCGATGTTAAATGGGGGCCTTTAACAGCGCTTGCTAGTGCAAGCGCTGTTAAAGGCCCCCCTTTAACAGCGCTTGTTTGTGCAAGCGCTGTTAAAAGGGGGGCCTTTAACCCCCCTTTAACAGCGCTTGCACTAACAAGCACTGTTAAAGACCCCCCCCCCCCCTTTAACAGCGCTTGCACAAACAAGCGCTATTAAAGGCCCCCCTTTAACAGCGCTTGTAAAGCGCTGTTGAAACCAGCCACCCCTTTAGCAGCGGCGAGATAGACAGCGCTTGTAAAGCGCTATTAAAGACCTTATTTAAGCGCTGTTAAAGGTCCATTTTGAAGTAGTGAGATGTATTATCATCCTTTTCTTCCAGTAAGAGTAATTCGAACCATCGAATAGTGGAGGACAAACTGTGGAGTGACCTTCTGGAAATTGTGATGAATTGTTCGTCAGATAGGTGTATGCCATCTTAGCCTTGCTTTGATACCAAATGTAGGATCATCTGGCATAACGAATACATTAGTGGTGGGTGAATAGTGTATATCACGACGAAATTGCAAAATTAAAAGTTAATTAAAAAATTGCAATAAGGGTGCGGAAGTAAATAAACACAATCCAGAGAATGGTAAACACAAACACCAAGATTTATCCTGGTTCGGATCCTTGTGATCATACGTCCAGTCCTCTACCCCGTAGAGATTTTCAATCCACTATAACACTTGCACCCCGCAAGTAACAACATACAAACATGGCGACACTCCCTGTGCCCCAAACTTTATACAATCTATACACTAAGAGATCCAACAATAAAGAAAGAAATGAAACAACACCTAAAGCCTTGATGTGAATTTCAATTAGAATCACAAGGAAAGGGTGTAAAGGAAATTTCAAGGTTTCTTAATATGTAATGGAAGAAACACTTTTGAAAATTTCAGTTTTCAAATGGAGAGAAGACTCAAGTTTTCTTCTCCCAAGAAAACAAAGAACTCCCTCTTGAAGGCAATGAAATAAAATTTCTGAAGGAGAAAGAGAAAATCAAAGTTCTATTTGAATGAAGAAGGGTCTTTACTGTTTTTGAGTCTCAGTTCTATTCTTTGAAAAAAAATAACAGTACTTCCACATTTAAGAACAAAATCAGAAATTTTTGAGAAGAAAAAAATTGGAATGAATGCCTTTAATGAGAAGAGGTTCTCATTCATTTATATGCTGTCAAAGGAAGTTACAACGGATGGTTTTCAACAGCCATAAATTGCCTCCCACGGGCAGGAAAGGTCAGTTGCGAAAAACGGGCAAAAACAAAGTTAGTTGACTAATGATAACTGTTAGTCGACTAATTCAGAAATGACAGAATTTCGACCGTAGAAGTTAAGAATTTGGAGGGAAGGACATGATCAACAATTGTCAACGTTAAATATGATGGAAAAAGTCTAGGTTGAACGCACATGAAGGAAGAATCCTAGTCATCTAAGATAAGTCAACATCAGGCTTTGAAAATCTATAAAATGTAAAAATACTTGGATTACATAAAAGCCATAGGTATGAGCAATGTGAAGCATGACTTCTTCTTGATTTGATAAGCTTTTGTGTACACGGCTTTATCAACTGATTACTTTCATGACGTGGATCTGAAAAGCCAGTATCTGCAAAAAAGAGTTAGTAACAGTAATATATTTGTCACATCAAAACCATATGGAATATAAAATGGAAATATTAAATTCCAACACATAGCAGTTAGCATGTTGTCGGTGAATCTAGCTATGTACTCGATCGGTCCTTCTGATCTGCTTCCACTGGCAAACTTGAACCTCAGGTGGTTCAAATTCTTGAACACTGCTCTCCTACGTTTGCAATCGATCATGACATGAAAGGTCCTAAGCCAATCCATCCCGAACACTACGTCGAAGCTGGGCATCTCGATTACGAAGAAGTTGTCATAGAGCTCTCGCCTGTAAATCACGATGGGATAATCTAGATATCAGGTGGTGGTCTTCAGTATCCCGTTATCGGTCCGATCAAATAGGAACACTATATTGGTTGACAAAAATGGGCCACCATGAAGCAATGGGAAGCTCTCGAATCGAACAACCTAAGAGTGGGTCTACTAGCTATCAACATAAAGCCTACGATTCGGAAGACTAAATCTAAGCACATACAGAAGATAACATATCGAGTCAAATGCAAACTATAAATTCATACATGTGATGCAATGGCCAGTAGCTTCTTCCTCCTCTACAGTCATTTTAAACGTCTGGTGCCTCAGGGGTAAGGCCTGAGGTCTCGCTGATGGGCTCCTCTTCGGTGCCGTGGGGTCCACGCCAAATGTTTCCTACTGGTACCATAATTGGTGCAGACGTATATACTGGGGCTGCTAGCCTCGGTCCCTTAGGGCCTGTTCTTTTGGCCAAAAGCGGGGGAGAGAAACCTCAAAAATAACTATTCATTAACTATTCATAAGATTCCTCAACCGAGCTTTTTAGTGTGTGTTCTTTTGAGGTTTTGAGAATAGGGAAAACAAGTCGACGTGGATGGTGACAGTGGGAATCCGAGCATGCGTTTGTGGCCTGCGCGATTTGGGGGGATTACACAAGAATCACCAACAAAGGTGGGGCCCGCTCTCTTCTCCAACCAATCAGAGAAGCCAATTGATTTTTTTTTCTTTGATTTGCTGCTACGAGTGATTCTGCTGCTGCGTGTAAACAATTCGAACGAATTTTTATAAGAAAATTTTATTTTAAAGAATATAATTTAGGGGGGTAATCTTACCTAGGTTCACCACACCACACAATCCAACTTTCCAACTCCAACTTTCTTCAACGTGTACAAGCAACGATCTTCTTCTCAATTGGGTAACCTCGCCCCTTAGCTCAATTTTTATTTTGCCCTAAATATTTCATTTTGCTCGTTTGCCATGTTAGTGTGTATTCGTCATATTTTGCATACACACACACACACACACACACACACACACACACACACACACACACACACACACACACATACACACACACATGACTCTTGCACAATGCCTCCTCGCCGTGCTAATCCACCGACGCCAGCTCTTCCAACCCTAGGCCCACCCGTCGCGCTCGTCGCACACAACCCCCCACTCAATCCACCAACACCAATTCATTTACCACCCCGCGCACCACTTCCCCCGTTTACATTGGCGATGCCGAATTCGAGGTGTCATTCCAGGACGACGACCAATCCGACCGGTTCATGGCCATGCTCCTCCTAGCTGGAAATGGTGGTCGGGCAACTCAGGAGTCCGTCGAGCATGACCTACCCATCCTTCAAAGCCTCATTCGTCACATTCGCACTGACCCACCCGATGTCTCCGAGCTTCACAATTCACCCCCCACCACTCCTGGTCCTCAGCAAAGGCCCCCATCACCACCCCCAGAGGGTGGTGCCTCTGCTTGATACTTTCCCATCCAGATTTTGCCTCCCCCTATTTTTAGTGCCCATCTGTCTTTGTGGGGCCCTGCTTTACCACTTCTGGGGGGGACCCATTCACGTGTCGTGTCCCTTCCTTTTTATTTTCTTTTTTTTATTTCCATTCTTTTCTTTTATTGACCACCCCCCTTGCATATCTCTGCATTTTCACGATCACATCATCTTGCTAGCACTGTCTCGTCTAGCTTGGGGGAAGTCAACTTCTTCTGTGTGCTGTCGTGCTTTGTCTTTCTTTATGTACTTGTTTATTTGTCATGTTGTGTGCTTTTCTTTCTTTTATTTATTTTTATTTTCTGTTTTTATGTCGTGTGTTGTGCTTTTTATTTTTATTCGTATTTTCAGTCTCGTTTGTGTGAGTTTCTTTTCTTTCGTGTGTTTTTGTGTCTGTGTGTATTCCCTCCCATATTCATTGCCCTCCCGTATTTAATTATATTGCATTGAGGGCAATGCAAATTTCAGCTTGGGGGAGTCGCACTTCGTGCGTCATTTGTTTCTTTTTCTCCGTTATTTGAGTCGTTTTCTCCATCTTTTCCTTTTCCTTTTTCTTTTCTTCTTTTTATCTCTTTCTCCTAGAGATGAACCCTATGATGAATTGCCACAAAATCACACACACCTAGCATGGCATCGATAATCACACTCACTAGCCCTAGGATATCGAGTCCTCTTGCATTTCATGCATCGTGGATCCACTTAGCTTTTTGTGTGGTGTGCTTCTACTTTGTGATTTTACTTTATATACCTGTCCAGGAATGACCCCTAGATTATCATGCTTCGATTTGAATATGCGGTATTTATTTCTCCTGTCTGCTTCCGCATGCTTTATATATATCGTGTACTTCATTTCGCATGTGTCTGGATTCCACAATTAAGGACTAGGATAACCCATTTAGCCCATGCTCTAATTAGCGAGAGTAGTTTCCTTTGCCCAAGTGTTTAGAATCCGATTTCTTTTTTTGTTTTACTTGGTGCAAATCCCCTCGTCGTGTACCGTTCTCCCACTTGGGAGAGTACACATGTATATATCCAAAGACCCAAAAATCCAAAAAAAGAGAAAAGAAAAGAAAAACCCAAAAAGAAGAGAAAAGAAAAAGAAGAAAAAAATTTGTATAGCCAAAAAGCCAAAAAAAATACAAATACCCAAAAGCAAAAAAATTCACGTGTGAATATTTTCCTACTTGCCGAGAATAAAGGGAAGGTGAGAATTTGCACCGAGTGTCCTACTCCACATCATCTCAACCCCCATCGGTTTCGAAAACACTTGGCTTAGGAAATTTTTAGCTATTATCTTGGCTATAGTGTGGTGATTTCCTTAACCCTAGTTGTGGAGTCCCTGACGCATGATATGTTTCGATTCTCTCTCTATTCTCATGCATGCTTGAACTACTTATATATTCACCGCTTTATTCAATTCGAATCAATATTTGGGTCATTTCCTGGATGTGTGTATATCGAGCTTTATCGCACATCGTAGATAGTGACACCGTCTGCTAGCACACGACCACACTCACTCGCGCTTCACCGCGTGGGCCCACGGCACTTGTCTGGCTCATATTCCTTGGTTTAGTGATGTGATTTGGTGTTTTCTTGCTTGGTGTGTCGTTTTTGATTTTGTTGGCCCTGACGGGCGATCTAGGATATAAAGTTTTCCTTTTCTCTCTTTCTTTCTATTTTCTCCCTTCGAGCACCTACTCTCACTGGTCTTCCTCGCGGAGGAGGAAGAGTTCAGCTTGGGGGATTTTGACGTGCGTTTATATTTACTATATTTGCGCACGTTTTCTTCCGTGTTTCCGTTATTTACCACCGTCTTATATTCGTTTTCTCGTGTTTTCTTGTTTTCTTTCACTTTTCCGTGTTTTTCGTATTTTGCAAGAGTTATCTGTTATAGGGGACATAAAACGACGATATCATGAGTCCCCGGAGCAACGGGAGGAGTCACGCGTGATCCAGGGGGTCAAACGACGAAGATCGCATCTTTCAGCCCCTCACCCGACCGGTTGGTCACTTCCAACCGATCGGGTGATGCACGCGTGCACCACCCGGACACAAGTTGGAGCGGCCAAGAAGTCACCCGGTCGGTTCAGTGACCGGTTCAAACGCCCCAACTCTCTGGAATTCTGACGTTGAATGCCAACCGATCGGGTGACTTTCACCCGATCGGTTCACCTGTAGCCGATTCTCCGAAGCCACGACACGGAGAGATCAACCGACCGGTTCACCCGACGGCACGAAGATCCAACCGACAAACTTCAACCTTCAACCGACCGTGCCGTGGTGACCGGGTGGAATCCTATTCTGCGCTGCCGAAGAAACGAAGCAGGTCACCCGATCGGGTGACTTTTCACCCGATCGGGTGATTTTGTATTCTATATATAGGACCCCTAGGTTTTCCAGAAACAGAGTTGTTATTTTTTACTGTTTTTTCTCTTTCTTGACGGCTGTAATTTTTCAGATATTTGTAAGTTTTCTGATCTTTGTCAAACTTTAATATAGTGTTATTAGCATTGTTCTTACTGCTTTTCAATCGCCTGATCATGAGTTTTATAGTCGATTTCTATTTAGATCGCTTTTTACTAAATATGTGTGAGTAGTTCCCTAATCTGGGAGTTTGGTGGAAACCCCTTCGTGGGTTCTTCCCGATGCGTCCATAGGACTAGGAAATCGATAGGGATTAGGAATCTAACGGTTACGCGGGGTGTTTTATTGTCATCGGCGGAAAAAAGACCGCCTTTGACCGTTGGGCCAAGGGGGAATAAACTTGGCGGTTGACTCCCTAGCCATAGCTCACGCCCTTAGCGTAGACGTCGAATCCTAGCGCACCGGAGCGGCAGGATGAGACGTTGGGAGTTATCGTTGCGAGCTTAGTGCTCCCGGAGTCAGTCAGTGTTAATGGACACGGGAGTGCCCACTGACCGAACCCGGGAAGTCCGGCGTATCATCCTGGGCACCGACCGGAATATCGGGCACATGAGACGCTGGTACCACTTTCAGAGCCAACGTCTCACCATTAGACCCTAATTCCGATCGTTATCCTAACCGTAGGCCGTATCGGCGACAATCGCACAATAGGGTGGAAACCAAAGTCCCGGGTTTTTCCTTTATATCGTCTATACCTTGCATTCCATTTACCGTGACAACCCATCATTCGATTCGAGCTAGCTCGCCCATGGGGTGAATTTGATCCTCTTTAACACAAGCACATCCACGCCTCCCTGAGTTCGACCCCCAATCCACACTACAACACCGTGCGCTTACGGTTACAAATATTTAAATCTCACGCTCCCAATCATATCATTGCACATATCAAAAGCACGCATAAGCGGGGGACGTCAGAGGGGATCGTCGAGGAGGAGGTCCAGGATGCCGAGGTGTGTGTAAGGTCGATGGAGACCAGTATATCTGAGCTTACTGCAGACGTCAAGAGGCTGGATGTTGAGAGGGCCTTGGCGCTGGCCGATAAGTCCCAGGCCGTGGAGAGGGCTACCAAAATGGCATCCAGGGAGGCCGAGGATGAGGCCAGGATCTAGGAGCTTGAGGAGCTACTGGGGGTAGAGGAGGAGAAGGAGGGTGCCCTCGCAGCCAAGCTTGCCAAGGCTTCTCGTGCAAATGAGGCGGAGAAGGTGGAGAAGTCAAGGCTCTAGGGTCAGGTAGCTGTCCTCGAGGCCTGGGTCAGGGAGCTGGGGAAGATGGACCTTACCCGAATTGCGTAGGAGGCGGTGAAGGAGTATTCCGAGACCTTCGTCGTCCCTGGGATGTTCAGGGCATTTGAGGAGGGGCTCCTCCAGTACCGGCGAGAGACGAGCGCACATTCTGAAGCTCGGGGTTTGTGTTCGAGAGGCTTGAGATGGTTCCTGGCGAGGGCAAAGAGGACGCCGATGTCGTCTATCCAAAAGGTGCTCTTGAGGTGGTTGCGGTCACCCAGCCCAAAGCGGGAGCTTATGCTTTTCGTGGTGTTTTTTCTTTCTTTGTAAACGACCTCCTTTTGTAATGGGAATCCACTTTTTGTAATGGGAATCGATGATTGTCCAGTACTTGTTGTTTATTTGTTGCTATGCCCCCCTTCCTTAATCTTGGTTGTGCTCCAGCCGTCGTACGAACAGGTTTTGGGAAAACAGACAATCTTCAGCCGAACGTTTTGCTCGAGGTTTGTCGAATGGTCGGCACGACTGGGGAGTTGTCCCCGGCCTGGAGATCAATGCACGGTCGATCTGCTGGGGGAGTGGTCCCAGCCTTACGGTCAATGTGGGGTCGGTCTGCTGGGGGGTTGCTCCCATCCTTATGGCCTATGTCGGGTCGGTCGGCCTGCTGGCAGAGCCTCACTAGGCTTACGGCCGAACGAATGATCGGCCTACTGGGGGAGTTGCCCCAGCCTTACGGTCGATGCATGGTCGGCCTGCTAGGGAAGTTGCCCCAAGCCTTACGGTCGACCGGTCGGTTGGTTGGCCAGCTAAGGGAGCTACACCAGTCTTACGGTCGATCGAATGATCTGCCTTCTAGGAGAGTTGCCCCCAGCCTTATGGTCGATGCATGGTCGACCAGGTGGGGTTGTTGCCCCCAGCCTTACGGTAATAGCTTGTTCGGCCAGCTGGAGGAGCTACCCCCAGGCTTACAGTCGATTGAATGATCGGCCTGCTGGGGGAGTTGCCCCCAGCCTTACGGTTGACACATGGTTGGCTTGCTAGGAGAGTTGCCCCCAGCCTTAAAGTCAGCAGGTCGGTCGGCCAGCTGGGGGAGTTATTCCCATTCTTGCGGTCGACTGAACGATCATCCCACCGGGGGAGTTGCCCCAGCCTCATAGTGGATCGAGTGATCGACCCGCTTAGAGGGTTCCCCCAGCCTTACGGTCGATCGGGTGATCGGCCCGCTGGGGGAGTTGCCCCAAGCCTTACGGTCGATCGAATGATCGGTCTGCTGGGGGAGTTGCCCCAGCCTTACGTCCACATCCTTTTAATCATGCGGGGTTCATGACGCCCAGGTGAAAAAAGGGAGGCCCCTTCTTTTCTTTATTTAGAACATTTTCTGGTTTTGGTACAATGCTTCAGATGGGGTCCATACATTCTTCGCCTCACTGGTAGTATTTACGCAAGTGCTCTACGTTCCAGGTACAGTGAGTGCTGTACATTCTAGGGTCGAGAGCCGATAAGTCGATGGGCCGAGGAATTCAGTGATCCTATATGGCCCGTCCCATTTTGCGGCGAGCTTTCCCTTGTGAGCAATCTCTGGGTTAAATATGGCTTTCCTCAGGACAAGATCAAATGGGTAGAAGCATCTTCCCTTGACCCGTGAGTTGTATTAGCGGGCCATTCATTGCTTCTGTCAGATGACGGAGGCAAGAGACCGGTCGCACTGGTCGTCCATGAGCTCAAGATTGATATCTAGGCCCTTATAATTCCTCTCTATAGGAAGATGTATGCCCTTGAGGCATTTATCCTGAGTTAAACATCTTTTTCTAATGATGGCACGGTAAAAATTGTCCTAGTATAAATTCTTTGAATTATATACTTAGATAATATCCTTAGAATTAAAGTGAGGTCATTACATATCTAGATGTAGATCTAGATTGTGGAAAGTAAATGCCCGATAAAGAACTTAAGTCTTAAACATTTCAGGATCATAGATGTGTCGAGAATAGGATATCGGTACATCGGATAAACCATTATGTCTTTGTCTTGCTTTAAGGGTAATGATGATCTCATAGTCATTCGGCCTAGCAAAGTCGGAGACAAGGCACATGTGCTCATTGAAGAATGAGTTCACTGAACGACAAACTTAGAGTTATTGAATGGTTAATCTTTAACTAAACTGTCAATAATAACTCTAGAGTGATGAATGGCAAGCTGGTCCTTACGATCTGAAGTCATTTGTACAAACTTGTTCAAGAATAGTGTCACTTAGACCTATGACCTAGCTTCGAGCCTAGGCCTGCTGTAAAGTTTTAGGTTGGGTGACACCTGTAGCATATGCGGTAAGTAGATGACTAAGATGTGATTCGTCTCTTCCGTTAAAGGGAAGTTAGTGTCACAGGCTCAGTACGGTCTTTGTGATAATCCTCGGCCGAGATGCGTTGTAGAAGTACACCATGTATATAACAAAGACCGATGTATACTGACCAATGCTGACTGGTGGGGTTGACGGTTAACCATACCCTAGGCCATGCAGCGACACAGTCATGACAAAGAGACTAAAACTGCGGTATTCATAGCTGACACAGTCAGAGTGATCCCGACAAAACTTTAGTCAATGGGTCAATCACGTAAGTATGATTCTGAAATAGGGATGACAACTACTGCTCGTGGTTACTATCATCTAGGGACTTCGAGTCCCAACCTGTAGTAGGGTCAGGCTGTAGGGTCTCACACCGAGTAGTATTCACGTCTTAGTAATAGGAAGAACGTTAAGAGGAATGCATTTGGTGTAATGGAATAATTAAGCGCAAAAATAAGTTGTGAGAGTAAAGCAAAAGAATTTTAGTAGTTGGGAATGAAGAGGATTTCCCTAGGAATCCACAGGAAGAAACAGTGTTGTAATCGGAGCTCAAACGAGTCCAGAAACACGAAAATAGCAGAAAAGCGCTAAAGTGGGTCAGACCCACTTTGGCGAGCCAAACCCACAAAGCGAAGCGGGGCCCACACGCTTAGCAGGCGAGCCCACCCATAAAGAGCGGGGCATGCCCGTTAAGCAGGCAGGTGCGCCCACTAAGCTAAGCAGGGCCGACCCGCTTAGCGGGCCTGGCACCCGCTGTGGCCCAGCGGGGAGCCCGCCCGCTCCTGGCACAGCAGGCGCGGCCTGCTGAGGGGGCCGGGCGATCGCTGTGCCTAGTTGTGGGCACCCACCCACAGTGGAGGTGGGCATGGCCGCTAGGCCTAGTGGGCGTGCCTACGGGCTAGGGCCCCCCATTGGCTGTTTTCTAGGGTTTTTGAAACCCTTGACGACGGCTACACGCTACGACTTTTTGCTCTACTTTGAGCAATTGTTTGAGTGGTCAAACGAAGTCGAAATTCGTCGCCGTTTTCTCCTACGCGTTCATCATTTGAAGCTCTTCGAAATGATATGTTGTATCGTCTCTAAAGCTCAATGGGGAGGGAGATTTAATTGGTTGAAGTTAGGCCTTTGAAAAAGGCTTACTAACTTAATTAAATCCATCTTTCACTAATTAGTCCCACATTGCTTGTGCGACGAGCATGGGGTATGTCTCCCTATATAAATATGGGTGCACACCCTTTGGAAAATTTTGCACTAAGTCTCCGATTCGAGAAGCTCCTAATTTTTGAGCACGCTCGATCGATGACTTAACTATTCCTCCTCTCTCTTCCTATCCTGCACTCGAGTCCTAGCAAGACGACGAGGAGGTTTGGATCTGATCCAGAAGTCTCTGATGTGGATCTTCTTAAGTGAAATCTTCTTCGGCAAGTGTTTGGGTCTGAGGTAGGTGTCAGCTCGCTTCGGGTGGATCGAATCGAGGGTGCAATGTGGCTCAGCTTCGAAGAGCGAAAGAAGGTGGTGTAGTACATCTTGCCTGCTCCAAGGCAAGATTCTGGGTATGTCATTTAGTAGCTTTCTAGACTAGTTTTAATTATGTTGCAGTAGTATAGATCCCTCTTGGGGGTGGTAAGATCCACCTCAAGTCGGCATAGATCTTGGCTAATGATCTTGGCTATGTTTTTTATGCTTCTGTAGTCCGTCCGACTTAGGACGGGCATAGATCTGAGCCCTAAGGGTCTGCGAAAACCCTTCAGTGGTATCAAAGCTTCTAGGTATGCATGATGATCTTAGACTGCGATATTTTTAAAATTATGAATGCTTACTAAATGCATATATAGATTTTGACTTTATGCGATGTCGTTAGAATGCACCCGTTGTTGTAAAATGTTTTTTAAAATTGTTTTAAAAGCATGGAAATTTTTTTAAAGAGATATTTTAATTTTATGCGATGAAGTTAAAATAAGACTCTTATGATGAGATGCTTGTAATGATCATTTTATGTGATAAAGTCCTCTTAGCAAGCGTTCTAATGTTTCGTAATGAATTTAAATACAAATGTTGTAATAAAAAATTATTTGTTAATTTTTATGAAACCAATATTTTATTAGATAAAATGTTTAAGTTTTAAAATCATATCTTTTTATTTAAATGTTAAATTTTAAAGATAGCATGTTAATTATTTATTCGATAAATGTTTTAACATGATGTTCCATTTAACTTTTTAATGGTTGAACCCTAATTTTATGCGATAATGATTAGCGTTGTTTATGTTTAATAGCATGATGTATAATTTGATTATTCATGAACCCTTTTAGGTTAGACATTAATTCTTTAAAAATTTATAAGATGAATTTTTTATTATTGTGACAAGCAATGTTTTAATGAATCTCTACAACCTTTACACCTAATTCCTGATTAGGGTAGTACTCTTTAATGACGATTATTATTTTAATCGTTTCAATAATAATTTTCATTAAATGACTACACTTTAAAAGTGTTGAAATTGATTTATTAAAATCCTAATGATGATTAGGGTAGCACGTTGAACATATGCACCTTATAGTTGATAAGGACTTAATAAAAGGTATTAACGAATCCTAATAAATTTTGAATTTTAAGGATTCCACTAATTGATAGGATTAATTAGTGTTAGTAAAATCTTTTTAGTTTACGGCATGTATATATAAATGATAAGTGTCATTCAATGGATCATGATACTGGTCAATGTGATTGGCTAAGTTTGTTGAGTCACCCTAGCTGGACTGAGGGTAAGTGATCCTGGCTTAGTCAATTTCCTGGCCATGTCCACTGGACCGCAATGTCAAAAATCATGATTATATGACACCCTGAAACTATACCTAAGTCTAATACGTTAATAATCTTTTTCAAGATAAAACGTAGCCCTCCTTGTTTTAGGGGTTGGCAACTATAGGACCCGTGTTCCAGTTGTTGAGCTACACTCAAGCTGTGACATGGTAATCTTGTAGAAACCAACTTCTTAAATACATATGATTCAGTTTAGACTTGACCCAAACCTTCGTGTCGTGAATACACCGAGCACCGGCGTAAGTTAAGCTAGACACGAAAACAAGGGCCTGACTAGGCTAGACATTATGATTTGGATGAGCGACACCCATGATCATAAATGGCTAGGGGTACAATAGACAGGGAGTCATATGTGATATGATTCATGAAGAGTTCATGTGCCGACTACAGAGTCTAACAACTTGTTGAGCTACACTCAAGGTTGATAGACTCAGGGTAGTCGGATCCCTCTCCCACAAATATTTTATTATAATAAATTGTTTATTATTGTGGCTTTAATTCTTAAAATCAGTGGGAGAATATAGTTTTAGTAAAAACCGATTAAACTATACAAAGAACATATGCTAATTTGATATATATTAAAATGCAGTATGGAGTCGGGACCCAAGTTCATTATTGAGAAGAACGTGCTAGATGGAACCAACTACAAAGATTGGCTAAGGAACATTAAGTTGGTCCTCTCGCTGATCGGGATTAGCTATGTACTGACTGAGGATGCTCGAAGAAGCCTATCGCGGATGCCACCCACGAGGAGAAGGAGGCTTATAGGCAGCATCAGAGGGATGCAGAGAAGGCTATGTGCCTTACTTTGGCTTCTATAACCAACGACCTGCAAAGGAAGCATGAACATATGGATGTTCAAAGTATGCTTCTGAATGCAGATGAGTTATATTGCAAGCGGTCAAGAGCTGCTAGGTTTGAAGCCACCTGCAACCTCTGGGGAACTAAGATGGAGACGGGCCCTGTGCAAGATCATGTTATAAAGATGATCGGGTACATAGAAGATGCTGCCCAGTTAGGTTTTGTCCTCGAAAATGAAATGAGCGTGGACATTATCTTGAAGTCTTTAACCCCCGACTTCAAACAATTCATTACTGGTTTCATCATGAATAGTACTAAAACGGATCTTCCTGGTCTCCTGAACATGCTTAGGCAGTTCGAGGAGATCAAGAAGAAGCCGATTGTGTTGGTTGTTGGCTCTGCTTCTTTTGGCCAGTCGAAAGGCAAAGGTAAGAAGAGGTCGGTCCCACAACTAACTAAGGTGAAGAATGGGAAGAAGAAGAAAGGGGCTCCGTCAAAGTCCGATTGTTTCCACTGCAATAAGTCAGGCCATTGGAAGAGGAACTGTAAGGTTTACCTTGCAGAGAAGAAGAGGCATGCTGATGCAATTACCTCAGGTACAAATTTTTACTCAAGAGCATAAAATTTCCATTAAGCTTTGATAAATGGTATGAGATCTATTATACATTTGACAGTGATTTTTGAATTCTAGGGCTGACTAGGACAAGCTGACTAGGACAAACCGGTTGATAGAAAGAGGGCCAGGATTTAATCTTGGATGATGAACGGTTGGGATTAAAAATTGAGATAAAGGGGAAGCAAGTCTGTCCAATGTCTATTTTCGAGTTTTTGTGGGTCCCATTTTTTTCGTAACCTGCCATTTGACTTGGAAAAGCAAGTTTGCTTTTGGGGGAGAGCAAGGGGATTTTTTGGGGATAGCAACAGCCATTTGATAAAATGCAAAGGGGAATTCTATCAACCAAAGGACCAAGCTGCCGCATTTAACCAAAGGACCAAGCTGCCACATTTAATTCTATCAGCACGAGGGAGGCGGGCACGAGAAATTGCTAGGTCTCTTCTGGCATTTAATTGCTAGGTCTCCTCAAATGGTAAACCCCCCCTTTCATCTTCTCCACGCAAAGGGCCAAGCTGCCGCACAGCCTGCCTCCTTTCCCCCACGGCCACCTTTAGTGCCTTCATTCCCCATATTTACAAAATCTTTTTAGCGCCTTCATCGTCTTGAAGTTTTGTAACAGATTTTGTACACCATCTCTGATTACAGGTATATAATCTTGAAGTGTTTGGGGTGCGCTCCGGCCACCTCCTTCACCGCCGGTGACCTGCACCAGCCCCCCTCCATTGTCGCGCAGCCATCTTCCTCCACGCCAGCCTCCCCTCTTCACAAGCCCGGCGCAAAATCCCCCTCGAACGGCAGCCTGCTCCATCTTTTGGCAGGCGAGGTTGGCCGGAGAGCACCAACATCACATTTGAAGAGACGCATTCACAAGCACGAGACAGTAGTGTACTGTGCAAATTTCTTTGTTTTTTTTCTTTGATTGCTCGATTTTTGAGGTTTTGTGTGTGAGGATTTTCAGATCTGAGAAATTTTTAATGGGAACATCGATTTGTTTACTTTCCTTTCCTTTTCTTTCTCTCTCCTCCATTTCCTGTGCACAAAACGAGCTCGGGGAAGCCCTGGCTCAGACATTTGCGGAAGATTTCTTTACCAAATTAATTCTAAACACTAAAGCATAATTTTATTTGTTTTTTGCATACTAATAAAATCTATGGTTCCCTGGGCAATATATGAAACAGGCACAAAACGGTATTCCTTTCCTTTCCTTTGCATTTTAATTTTGGAGGGGAATATATGAAACAGTGAGAGATGAGAATATGTTTGTTTTTTGCACGCATTTTTTTCCGTTTACATATGTACTGCTCAAAACAAAATTTTACCTTTTAAAATTTCATGGAACCGGAGCCCCTCAGATTTACACAGCTCGCATGGAACACTCATACAAGGGGGAGGATCCACCCGAGCATGATGAGGTTCAAGCGAAGGCGGTCGTCTGATCGTGGTCGCTGTTGACCCCAGCGAGAAGAGCCTTGGTGCCTCGACAACGTCGTGGCCAAGCCTCAGCCCGTCCAAGGGTGACAGTTCCAAGGACACCGTCCTCCTCTACGCCCGCCTCCCTCGCGTCATGTATCCGTCAATTAATGGCACCGGTAAGCCGCGGGGCAGTTTAGTAATTTCCCAGTCCCATCTCCGTCAGTGGAATTTTTGCTAATTAGTTTGGAGTTTCCCAGGCTATCTGTTTTCGGCGGACGTATTGGTCAGCATGGATCAATACGGCGCAGAGGTGGCGGATACGGTGACGGAGAAAGCCCAGAGATTTTGCGCAAATTACCCATATGTACAGTACAGTATGAGCCCAATGTAAATCGTTAATATTGTAAAACTAAACTGGATTATTAATCGCCGTTAAATTGGGGGTTTTTAGGTGAATGTTGAATCAAAGGTGAAAACTGGAGATGCTCGAGAAGTGATCTGCGGGACGCTGGAGAAAGTTCATGCTGATATGCTGGTGATTAGAAGCCATTGTAATGGTCTAATTATGAGGAAATTAATAAAATTTACTATTGCACTTGGATGTTAGGAGATCAATGTTTTGATGTGAGTTTGAAATGTAAAATTTTGAATTACAGGGCATTTTTGGGAAGCGTGAGCAACCATTGCGCGCAGAATGTGAAATGCCTGATCGTCAAACGGCATAAACAGTAATAGTAATTGGGATGTAATTTGTGATATAGCATGTAGTGGCTTGCAAATGTATCTTTTTTATTCTGATGGATGAGACTTTGGGCGTGTGGTTGTCCCAAAATTGATGAGAGTTTTGTATTTTCTTTCTTTTTTGGTGAAAAAGGTTGAATTTTGGATGATGTGGTTGTTTTGTTTTTGTGTAATGCCTTCATTTTTTTCTCTCAAGTCACATTATCTCATCAATTTTCTTGATGTTTTCAATCAAATTTCCATTTTGATGGAGGCACATCCACCTGTAGATGACACACTCCGATCAGGTCTCCATCCTCAGTCCTCCTCTAATTTCCGTGACCTCCTTAAAATCCAACATGACGATTCCAGCTATTACCAGAGCATCAGCACTGTTACCCTAGCCATTGTCCTCGAGGCCGAGAAGAACACCACCAACTCCTCCTCATCCTCTGCCCACAGCAAAAGAAACCATGTCGACGTCCAGGGTTTTCGTATTAATCATTTTGGGGGTGATGACCATGATGATGATAGCTCATGATGATGATGATGATGATTCATGGTGTTTTTCTTCTTTTTGCCCCTTTTATGCTTAAGAGTTTCATTTTAGGGTTGAAGAAGCACTTTGATAATACCTAAGATTTGTTGCTGTTAATTTGATGAGTTGGGAAATATGGTTGTATTCCCATAATTTTTATTGCATGAACATATTCTCACTTATTTAGAAAAAATAAAAGTAAGAAGAGTTGGAGAACTGGACTCAACTCAAATATGGGTTTTTTTGGGAGATTGATAGCTGATGGTTTAAACGGAGCAACATTTAATTTTACATATTGCTTTCATTTTAAGAGGAATATTTGGTTAGATATATAAATCATCATTGTTCTTCAAAGCCAAAGGCGCCCCGTGAAAATTTTTTACGCTAATTTGTTGTTCCGTGCCAAAGACGCGGACGCCAAATTTGTGGTTCGACGTCGAATTTGTTGTTCCACGCCGAACACGCCTGCGTCGAAGGTGCCCGTGCTGCTAAATATTTTAAGCTAATTTATTGTTTTGTTAAATTTTGGCTATGGAAATAATTTTTCGGGGAACAAAGATTTCACGGGGGAAATGTTAAATGAATCGTGCCCGCGGGCACGGGAGATACTAATATATTTACCAAGACATCTGTATAATGTCTACAGGTGCTTAAGGCGAAGCAAGGGATGGAAGAAGTTCAGTTCACGGTCAGCATCGGAGTAATCGTTGCTGCTGGGGTCGTATGTGAACTTCAGGAGATAACAAGAAGAAGAAGTCGGCACTTTTTTATTATTTGAATAAATGTGTCGATTATTTTGTTTCAAAAACAATGATCGAGTGATTGTCACTCAATGTTTATTTGATGTTGAACAAGTTTCAATCATTGTGAATGAATTAGTTGGCCAATTTCCGTGGAAGATAGGTCATACATAAATGATTTGTTGTATAATCGTTTAAACTTTTACCCTAAGTGGAATATGTATGGACATACTAAATTTTCGTTGGGAATGAAGTGGTTTGGCCCGTGCCGGGTGCGTCCGCGCCGAATTGCGTCCGATTTTTTGTGCACTAAATTGTTGTTATTTTAATTTTTGAAAGAGAATATTATATGTCCCAAAATTTTGGAGGGAACAATGATTTTTTGGAGAACAAAAATTTTGCGGGGGAAAATCTTAATTGAATATGTAATTGTTTTATTTTTTGAAGGAGAATATTATATGTCCCAAAATTTTGGAGGGAGCAATGATTTTTTTGGGAACAACAATTTTGCGTGGGAAACTCTTAGTTGAACCGTGCCCGTGGGCACGGGTTATGACTAGTCTATTATACAATTGAGGACTTTTTTGGAATTGGTTTGCTGACTAGGACAAGCTGACTAGGACAAAATGGTTGATAGAAAGACGGCTGAGATTTAATCTTGATGAATCAACAGTTAGGATGAATGTTTGAGAAAATTTGGGAGAATACATTTGAATTTTGGAAGAGAAAACCCTAACCTTAGCACAAATTTCTGAACACCATCTGATCACATGGATCACTAATTTGGCTATCACTCGGATTGCTCAAGTGGCTTTCAATCCCACCGAACGTTGGTGGGTAATTATTAGGGGTAGCTCACGTGGCTTTCAATTCCGCCAAACGTTGAGGGGTTAACTTTTGGGGGGCAAGCACAAATTTTGAAATGAGGGATCAAACTTTTGAGGGCACAACTCAGGCATCTTCATCTTTTCAAGCGCCAGACATCTCATCCCCACACTCTCCCCTTTTCTTTCCAAACTCCAGAACTCCCTATATACATGTTAGCAGAGTTACTGTTTGACTACCTAGTGTAGGAATAAGCATTTGTAATGACTATATCTGGTTGAATTATAGTGTGATGTGATCGGGATAGCTACTGGTCTGGCTAGAGTTATATTTATAGTTAGAAAGTCCGAGGACAGACTTTATTCTAAGGTGGGGAGGATGTAACGGTCGCTTTCCGATCGTACTTTGTTTGTGCACGTGCTTTTGACCATGCACGTACTTATGTTAGACTTTGTTTGTTTGTGAACACTTTGGTGTGATATGTCGTTGTGAACGTCTCTGAGAGTATTAAATTGTGGCACTAATTTGGAACCACATTTCACGGGTCGTTCTCCCACGATTTGATCTTATTCGAAGAGACGTCGCGGTTCTCACTTTTGACGTGAGGCGTTTCTATTTTTAGTTTCGTCCCTCGATGTCGAAATTGAGAACCGTCTTCTTAGTTTTCTTTCTTTCGTCGTCACGATCACCCCAATATTTATTTTACAATTTATGGATTTCATTTGACCTATTTTACTTTTCTGGCCAAGTTTTAAATATTTTTAAATACCAAGTTTTAAAGTATTTTCGACCCAATATAATTTCTATTAGATTATAACTCTTCAAAATATTTTTGACCCAAATCCTAGCCCCTTGGCCGCACCCCTATAGCTAGAGATATAGTGTGGGTGATATTTTGGGTTTAAAATGGATTAAAAAGTAATTTTAATTCAAATTAAACCCTAGACTTGGTCAAACCCATCTACACTATATATAGGAGGCTTAGGATACCCTATTTTCTCAAGAAATCAACCCTAGCCGCTCCCACAACTCAAATTCCCACTTGCGACGTTCGTCGCAACCGCTCCCCCGCAGCCACCCGTGCCCGACCGAGAGCTCCTCTCGGTCTGACCGAGAGCTCTCGCCCGCACCGCCGCTCCGCCTGCACGTTGCAACTTGCAACGTTGCAATGTGCACCGCCCCGCACCGACCGAGAACTCCTCTCGGTCTGACCGAGAGCATCGCCCGCATCCCGATCTGCAGCGCTCCGCTGCAGCAGCCCGCTTTGCACGGCCCGCATCCACCTGCTACGACCGACCCGTTCTCCCGCATCGTCCGCTCCCCTGCTTCATTGCAACCCCCGCTCGCCGCAGCCCGCATCCGCAAGCGCCCGACCGATGAAATCCCTCGCACCGACCCGCGGTGACCGAGAGCCCCCGCTCTGCACCGCATCCCCGCTCGTTGCAACCCCCGCCCGCTGTGTCCGACCGAGAGATTTTCTCGCAGCGGCCCGTGTCTTACCGAGTGACGTTCGTCGCAACGTCTCAACTCTCGCACCGCTTGCCACCGTGGGCCCCCCAAGTTCTCCTGAGGTGTTGTGGGTCCCCCATTAGCCCCTACCACTACGGTGGGTCCCACCTAGGTGTCTCCTCTTCGTGGATTTGCCGTTTACGACGTTGCGATACGTCGTAGCCCGTCGTCGCACGTTCTAGCGTTGGAATCTTGGTTCGTTGTTCTGGTTGCTGCCCAGACTATTCGAGTAAGGAAGCTAATCTGGAATTTGGACTTGGAGCGCGTTCTTATATTCCAACCCCTGGCGTCGCTACCCGACGCCAGTGTAGCTTCCGCGTCGTGTTAAGGTAACGATCTGCACCCTTAGGACCCCCAACCTATTGCCTGTTAATCAAGACTAAAATTGACGTTTTTAAATTGTTTTAAATTCACTAATCAAGATTAATAATATGGGACTGTAGGCCGGTGGACTTGTGCATGAAGGTTATTTGTGACTTTGGACTCTTTTGGACGGTGTTTCTCAGACGTTTAACTTGCAGGCAAGTGAAACTTGCCAACTTTTGCTTAGGGCCATGTTTTAGGCCACTTCCTTGTCTTTAGCGTAAAAGAGACTAGACAGTGAAATGATAGCTGTCTAGACGCAACTTTAAGGTCTAGCTTGATAACGAAGCTAGATCTATCACCCTGCCATGTCATTCATGCATTGTTATCTGTCACGTTTAAATTCCTTATCTGTACACACTTAAACTGTTATCTGCCATGTATTGCATCTTACATGTCATCCAAGTTGAATGTTGCATTCGTAGCACACGCTACAAAATACTTGTACTTCCTTGTTCAGGCTAGGTGCACCCTATGCCATATTGAAAAACACTTCCTGGCTCGTGATCCAGAAGCGAGCATTTTGTGTTCGGGGGTAAGGCCATGGCTCGATACACGTGGAGGGGTAGGGATAAGAGATCACTTGAGCTTAGGAGTTGGCCCGATCCGCCACTCTATTTAAAAGGCGTAATCTCTGTGCACGACGTGCTTACTAGACTTGTCCTTGTGTTTGTTCTTGCAAAACTTGATATCCATGCCATGATTTAAATGCCAATTGCCATGTCATGCTCGTACTTTACTTTACTAGTTGCACTCATGCTATATCTTCCATGTCATTGCATCATGCTAGAACTGCTAGGTTGTTTACTTCTACTTTCAGTTTCCTTGCACAAGTATCTTGTAGACTTGCTGACATGTGCCCCTTGCTCTTTTGGGTGTCACATGTTAGACCCTGAGCCAGAGACCGTTGCTGAGTACTTGGTATTTGCTGACGCTGAGCCTGAGCCCATGTCTATCCGGAGGAGTTCGTGGTTACCGGTGACCATTCTTAGCGACCTTGTTGAGCTTTCTTTTTGTTTTAGGATTGCTGTTAGCTGTCGGTGCGTGACACCTTTACTTTGTACTTTGTACTTTTGTTGGCCATGTTTGGACCTTTAGACTCTTTTTCTTTTCAGCCTGGTGGCTTTTTCTGCGATGTTGGAACTTATTTTATGGATATTCTGACATTTCTTGTTGTCTCATTTCCTTTATTATTATCTTTGTTTCGTATCACAATTGCAAGGACCTGCCATTTAAAGTTAATTGACGCTTATCCGACTTGCAGCTTTGCAGCTTCAAGTCTGTGCGGACCTACTCACGTCTCGCCTCCATATTTTTGGGAAGCAGGGCGTGACAGGTTTTGTTGGTGGCCCATGCAGGTCCGTCTTACAACTGCGAATTATCGGAACAACGATAATAACTATGGAATATCCATTAAATAAATTGCAACATCCGAGTCATAAGCCTTGAGCCTAGTCGTTTTTCTATGTCACTAGGTGGTAAGAAGACTTAGTTAGACGTCTGTGCTTGTTAGTTAGAGGTCCCTGATTGTTAGTTAGACTCCCTGCTAGGAATTGATTTAAATCGTCTTAGGAGTTACCTTAGTGGTTCTTGTCTAACTCTGACCATACTAGACTTCTAGAATTTCTTTAGTCGTTCGCTTGGGTTCATCGATTTCGGGTCAAGCTGAACGCATTCCATTACAGTCTTGTTCCTTAGGAAGTCGTAGCGCCAAGTTTCCTAATCTTTAGTTGGTCGACCGTAGGAGTTTCCCCGTAGATTTTCCCAGGTCATATCCTAGGCGTATGTATGTTTTGATCATCCTACCATTTTCCTTGCCCCGATTCACGAGATCGCCTCTTGACGAGCGTCACCAATGTTCGAATCGCTCCGTTACAAATCTTGAATCTTCTGAAAGTATTTTTCGATTTCCTCTTTCCCTAAGTTTAAATTTGTTCAAAATTTTAATATATATACTTAGACTTCATACTCTTTCGTTGACTTAAATTTTTTTTAAAACTTTTGTCGAGATTTTTGAATACCAGCTTATGATATTTTTCTATCCTATACTTTTCATACCTATGTAAATACCTTGTCCCTTCATATACTAATTTTATTCTGAACCGTACTCTTATTTTGCCCAATTCGATTTATAATTTTCTTTTCTTATTCGAATGACACATCGCGCTTACTTTTAATATACTTTTCAAGCCACATGGAACTTCAGCTTTCAGCAAGTCGACTTTATGCTCATCGTTTTCTCTATTTCAGATTTTTGTAAAAATTATTATTTCATAACCATTTCCTGATCCAGACCCTCCATAATTTGGTTTTAAAGCTTTATTACCAATTTTGATAATTCTACTACTAAGTTATTATTATCTTTCCGTTCACCATACATACCTTTTGAAAACTTTCTAAACTAAATAGAATTTCAATTATTTTTATATATCCGTACCAGGCTCGTTGTGCTCGTATGTTAAGAACTTTGTGTAAATCAGTTTCTTTTTGGCAAATCCTGGTTCCTCTAAAAGTAGTTTCAATATTGATTATTTTAAAAAAAATTTCGATCTTAAAGACTTTGAAAGCATTTAACTTGAGCTTAAATTCTTCAGTTAATTTAATTTCATTCTTTGAATTTCAAAATTTTTGCCAAAACTATATTAAATTACTGCCGTATAATATTTTCTAAACTACGTCCTTAATGTTCGTATGAATGATTTACTTCCTTTTCATAATGATTTTCGATAAGCCAATAAATCATTTTCTCTTATTATGTATATTCGACTCAAACTTATTTCGAACAACTTGTTTTATCGATCTCCAAATATTTTATACAGACGAGGATTCCACCTTTTGAAGTACAACAGTTTTCAAATTTCATGTATTTTAGCTTATGTTATTTACACTATTTCCTTTCTCAATCCTATATAAGTATCACTACATCTCCCTTTCCTCTACCTAAACATTAACAAATGAGGCACTGTTTCACCTAACCAAGCTTTCTCCTTATAGTCGTCCTATCTGAACTCGTGCTTATCGATCCTTCCCTAGTCACGCTTTCGACCTCGACCTTTCCTTATTGCTTAGGCTTTAGTGCTCGTCAATGACTGTGTCAACCCTAATTTGTTAGTAGGCCCTTGGACCTTTGTGATGTTGTCGTGGTGCATGTACCTAAGTTGAGTATGTGGGCTTGAATGAGTGTACTCCATGTAGTATATTAATGTTTGCCTATTGTGTGATATATACATACTCTGAGTTATTCATGATGTTATGAAGTTGTATGTGTGTTAGTTTTTATAGATATGTGTGAGGATAGCTATACCACTCTAAGGGGCGTCTGTGTATATAAGGATCAGTGTTAGAATATCTAATGGGGTGTATGTAGTTGGAGATACTTATAATGGTTGAAATAATATGTTGGTAAAGATATGCGTATGATAGGTGTGATAACAATAGGTGTACGTATAGTTCAGTGGGCAGGCCTATTATATGACCTATATGTTAGTACGTGTGAGTATGTGCTCGTACGTAGATACGTATTGTGACTAGACGTACGTAGTTATGTATTTGCTGCATGAGTATATAGGTGATATACATATGATAGTAGGATTATACTTTTAATTGGTATTGCTTGCTTTTACGGGATGCTGTGTGCGTGTATACCATGAGGTATACACGACTATTGCATATCTTAAGTATGTATGGATAAGTAGATGTATCGGTATACTAATTATAGGTTGATGGTTATGGTGTGAATATATATGTTACATGTGTGTGTGACTATACGATAAATGCATGTATTAAGGAAGGTATTATAATTATACGTGTGCGGATGTCTATATTATTATTAGGGTATATAAAGTGATTTAACTATGTGAGTGTTACCTGACTAAATATTTAGGGTGATTGACTATTGGTATGTATATGGTTATATTGGTAGATGTGTATACATTGGAGTGGTATTTGTATAGGTATAAAATACCGTATTACGTATATTGAGTATTCTGATATGTGTTTCGAGCCTCACTCAAGCTTGAGTGGGTATACTCTAAGTATATTGTTATGTATGTCTGTAGTTTACATATAGCAATGTTTGATGTATGTATAGTGATAGGAGTGTTTGTGCCTGGTTGTGTTACGCACATGATTGTGGGTTGCTATACCAGTATATAGTTATAGGTGTTGGTTTTGTGGTATAGTTATTTACTAAGGACTTGCCTGTGTGAACGTATGTGTGCTAACTAAACTAGGTGTGTAGATGTGCTAAGTATATGGTGGTATGATTGGTATATATAAATGAAATGTTAACGTGTGTGGGTGTGCACCATGCACGGGTAAGTATGTGCCTAGTTATAAATTTTGGTGACTATGATATGTGTGACGTGCCGTGAGTATAGTTATAGGGCCGTATTCGATGTGAAGTTATGGTGAAATATTTGCATACATTTGAATGACTATATATTGTGAAATTATAGTAGTGGTGAATGTATATTAGATATAGTAAAACTTGATTTAATAATGGTACGATGTGACTGCAGGTGTTGATGTGTTTGGTATTGGATGTATACTAGGAAATATTAGGGAGTAGTATACCCATGTTTGTTTGGTGCATAGGTAGCTATCTATACGTAGATCAATGATTGTATTGGCTAGTGTGAGACTAATCTTATGTGAGCATCTGAACTATTGTTTGTGCTAGGTTAGTAATAGTTATATAAGGGATGTATGCATATATATATGATTGAAATATGTGCAAGAATGAATATATATACATGTTAGCAGAGTTACTGTTTGACTACCTAGTGAAGGAATAAGCATTTGTAATGACTATATCTGGTTGAATTATAGTGTGATGTGATCGGGATAGCTACTGGTTTGGCTAGAGTTATATTTATAATTAGAAAGTCCGAGGACGGACTTTATTCTAAGGTGGGGAGGATGTAACGGTCGTTTTCCGATCGTACTTTGTTCGTGCACGTGCTTTTGACCATGCACGTACTTATTTTAGACTTTGTTTTTTTATGAACACTTTGGTGTAATATGTCGTTGTGAACGTCTCTGAGAGTATTAAATTGTGGCACTAATTTGGAACGACATTTCACGGGTCATTCTCCCACGATTTGATCTTATTCGAAGAGACGTCGCGGTTCTCACTCTTGACGTGAGGCGTTTCTATTTTTAGTTTCGTCCCTCGATGTCGAAACTGAGAACCGACTTCTTAGTTTTCTTTCTTTCGTCGTCACGATCACCCCAATATTTATTTTACAATTTATGGATTTCATTTGACCTATTTTACATTTTTGGTCAAGTTTTAAATATTTTTAAATACCAAGTTTTAAAGTATTTTCGACCCAATATAATTTCTATTAGATTATAACTCTTCAAAATATTTTTGACCCAAATCCTAGCCCCTTGGCCGCACCCCTATAGCTAGAGATATAGTGTGGGTGATATTTTGGGTTTAAAATGGATTAAAAAGTAATTTTAATTCAAATTAAACCCTAGACTTGGTCAAACCCATCTACACTATATATAGGAGGATTAGGATACCCTATTTTCCCAAGAAATCAACCCTAGCCGCGCCCACAACTCAAATTTCCACTTGAGACGTTCGTCGCAACCGCTCCCTCGCAGCCGCCCGTGCCCGACCGAGAGCTCCTCTCGGTCTGACCGAGAGCTCTCGCCCGCACCGCTGCTCCGCCTGCAAGTTGCAACTTTCAACGTTGCATTGTGCACCGCCCCGTACCGACCGAGAACTCCTCTCGGTCTGACCGATAGCATCGCCCGCATCCCGCACTGCAGCGCTCCGCTGCAGTAGCCCGCTTCGCAAGGCCCGCATCCGCCTGCTATGACCGACCCGTTCTCCCGCATCGCCCGCTCCCCCGCTTCGTTGCAACCCCCGCTCGCTGCAGCCTGCATCCGCAATCGCCCGACCGATGAAATCCCTCGCACCGACCCGCGGTAACCGAGAGCCCCCGCTCTGCACCGCATCCCCGCTCGTTGCAACCCCGCCCGCTGTGTCCGACCGAGAGATTTTCTCGCAGCGACCCGTGTCTGACCGAGCGACGTTCGTCGCAACGTCTCAACTCTCGCACTGCTTACCACCGTGGGCACCCCAAGTTCTCATGAGGTGTTGTGGGTCCCCCATTGGCCCCTAGCACTACAGTGGGTCCCACCTAGGTGTCTCCTCTTCGTGGATTTACCGTTTACGACGTTGCGATACGTCGTTGCCCGTCGTCGCACGTTCTAGCGTTGGAATCTTGGTTCGTTGTTCTGGTTGCTACACAGACTATTCGAGCAAGGAAGCTAATCTGGAATTTGGACTTGGAGCGCGTTCTTATATTCCAACCCCTGGCGTCGCTACCCGATGCCAGTGTAGCTTCCGCGTCGTGTTGAGGTAACGATCTGCACCCTTAGGACCCCCAACCTATTGCCTGTTAATCAAGACTAAAATTGACGTTTTAAATTGTTTTAAATTTACTAATCAAGATTAATAATATGGGACTGTAGGCCGGTGGACTTGTGCACGAAGGTTATTTGTGACTTTGGACTCTTTTCGGACGGTGTTTCTCAGACGTTTGACTTGCAGGCAAGTGAAACTTGCCAACTTTTGCTTACGGCCATGTTTTAGGCCACTTCCTTGTCTTTAGCGTAAAAGAGACTAGACAGTGAAATGATAGCTGTCTAAATGCAACTTTAAGATCTAGCTTGACAACGAAGCTAGATCTGTCTCCCTGCCTTGTCATTCATGCATTGTTATCTGTCACGTTTAAATTCCTTATCTGTACGCACTTAAACTGTTATCTACCATGCATTGCATCATACATGTCATCCAAGTTGAATGTTGCATTCGTAGCACACGTTACAAAATACTTGTACTTCCTTGTTTAGGCTAGGTGCACCCCTATGCCATATTGAAAAACACTTCCTGGCTCGTGATCTAGAAGCGAGCATTCCGTGTTCGGGGGTAAGGCCCTGGCTCGATACACGTGGATGGGTAGGGATAAGCGATCACTTGAACTTAGGAGTTGGCCCGATCAGCCACTCTAGCCAAAAAGCATAATCTCTGTGCACGACGTGCTTACTAGACTTGTCCTTGTGTTTGTTCTTGCAAAACTTGATGTCCATGCCATGATTTAAATGCCAATTTCCATGCCATACTCGTACTTTACTTTACTAGTTGCACTCATGCTATATCTGCCATGTCATTGCATCATGCTAGAACTGCTAGGTTGTTTACTTCTACTTTCAGTTTCCTTGCACAAGTATCTTGTAGACTTGCTGACATGTGCCCCTTTCTCTTTTTGGTGTCACATGTTAGACCCTGAGCCAGAGACCGTTGCTGAGTACGTGGTATTTACCGACGCTGAGCCTGAGCCCATGTCTGTCCGGAGGAGTTCGTGGTTACCGGTGACCATTCTTAGCGACCTTGCTGAGCTTTCTTTTTGTTTTAGGATTGCTGTTAGATGTCGGTGCGTGACACCTTTACTTTGTACGTTGTACTTTTGTTGGCCATGTTTGGGCCTTTAGTCTCTTTTTCTTTTCAGCCTTGTGGCTTTTTCTGCGATGTTGGAACTTATTTTATGGATATTCTGAGATTTCTTGTTGTCTCATTTCCTTTATTATTATCTTTGTTTCATATCGCAATTGCAATGACCTGCCATTTAAAGTTAATTGACGCTTATCGGACTTGCAGCTTTGCAGCTTCAAGTCTGAGCGGGCCTACTCACGTCTCGCCGCCATATTTTGGGAACCGGGGCGTGACAGGTTTTGTTGGTGGCCCATGCAGGTCCGTCTTGCAACTACGAATTATCGAAACAACGATAATAACTATGTAATGTCCATTAAATAAATTGCAACATCCGAGTCATAAGCCTTGAGCCTAGTCATTTTTCTATGTCACTAGGTGGTAAGAAGACTTAGTTAGATGTCTGTGTTTGTTAGTTAAAGGTCCCAGATTGTTGGTTAGACTCCCTGCTAGGAATTGATTTAAATCGTCTTAGGAGTTACCTTAGTGGTTCTTATCTAACTCTGACCATACTAGACTTCTAGAATTTCTTTAGTCGTTCGCTTGGGTTCATCGATTTCGGGTCAAGCTGAACGCATTCCATTACAGTCTTGTTCCTTAGGAAGTCGTAGCGCCAAGTTTCCTAATCTTTAGTTGGTCGACCGTAGGAGTTTCCCCATAGATTTTCCCAGGTCATATCCTAAGCGTATGTATGTTTTGATCATCCGACCATTTTCCTTGCCTCGATTCACGAGATCGCCTCTTGACGATCGTCACCAATGTTCGAATCGCTCCGTTACAAATCTTGAATCTTCTGAAAGTATTTTTCGATTTCCTCTTTTCCTAAGTTTAAATTTGTTCAAAATTTTAATATATATACTTAGACTTCATACTCTTTCGTTGACTTAAATTTTTTTTAAAACTTTTGTCGAGATTTTTGAATACCAGCTTATGATATTTTACAGCCTATACTTTTCATACCTATGTAAATACCTTGTCCCTTCATATACTAATTTTATTTTGAACCGTACTCTTATTTTGCCCAATTCAATTTATAATTTTCTTTTCTTATTCGAATGACACATCGCGCTTACTTTTAATATACTTTTCAAGCCACATGGAACTTCAGCTTTCAGCAAGTCGACTTTATGCTCATCGTTTTCTCTATTTCGGATTTTTGTAAAAATTACTATTTCATAACCATTTCCTGATCCAGACCCTCCATAATTTGGGTTTAAAGCTTTATTACCAATTTTGATAATTCTACTACTAAGTTATTATTATCTTTCCGTTCACCATACATACCTTTAGAAAAATGTCTAAACTAAATAGAATTTCAATTATTTTTATATATCCGTACAAGACTCGTTGTGCTCGTATGTTAAGAACTTTGTGTAAATCAGTTTCTTTTTGGCAAATCCTGGTTCTTCTAAAAGTAGTTTCAATATTGATTATTTTAAATTTTTTTCCATCTTAAAGACTTTGAAAGCATTTAACATGAGCTTAAATCTTCAGTTAATTTAATTTCATTCTTTGAATTTCAAAATTTTTGCCAAAACTATATTAAATTACTGCCGTATAATATTTTCTAAACTACGCCTTTAAAGTTCGCATGAATGATTTACTTCCCTTTCATAATGATTTTCGATAAGCCAATAAATCATTTTCTCTTATTATGTATATTCGACTCAAACTTATTTCGAACAACTTGTTTTATCGATCTCCAAATATTTTATACAGATGAGGATTCCACCTTTTGAAGTACAACAGTTTCAAATTTCACGTATTTTAGCTTATGTTATTTACACTATTTCCTTTCTCAATCCTATATAAGTATCACTACATCTTCCTTTCCTCTACCTAAACATTCACAAATGAGGCACTGTTTCACTTAACCAAGCTGTCTCCTTATAGTCGTCCTATCTGAACTCGTGCTTATCGATCCTTCCCTAGTCACGCTTTCGACCTCGACCTCCCCCTATTGCTTAGGCTTTAGTGCTCGTCAATGACTGTGTCAACCCTAATTTGTTAGTAGGCCCTTGGACCTTTGTGATGTTGTTGTGGTGCATGTACCTAAGTTGAGTATGTGGGCTTGAATGAGTGTACTCCATGTAGTATATTAATGTTTGCCTATTGTGTGATATATACATACTCTGAGTTATTCATGATGTTATGAAGTTGTATGTGTGTTAGTTTTTATAGATATGTGTGAGGATAGCTATACCACTCTAAGGGGCGTCTGTGTATATAAGGATCAGTGTTGGAATATCTAATGTGGTGTATGTAGTTGGAGATACTTATAATGGTTGAAATAATATGTTGGTAAAGATATGCGTATGATAGGTGTGATAACAATAGGTGTACGTATAGTTCAGTGGGCAGGCCTATTATATGACCTATATGTTAGTACGTGTGAGTATGTGCTCGTACGTAGATACGTATTGTGCCTAGACGTACGTAGTTATGTATTTGCTGCATGAGTATATAGGTGATATACATATGATAGTAGGATTATACTTTTGATTGGTATTGCTTGCTTTTACGGGATGCTGTGTGCGTGTATACCATGAGGTATACACGACTATTGCATATCTTAAGTATGTATGGATAAGTAGATGTATCGGTATACTAATTATAGGTTGATGGTTATGGTGTGAATATATATGTTACATGTGTGTGTGACTATACGATAAATGCATGTATTAAGGAAGGTATTATAATTATACGTGTGCAGATGTCTGTATTATTATTAGGGTATATAAAGTGATTTAACTATGTGAGTGTTACCTGACTAAATATTTAGGGTGATTGACTATTGGTATGTATATGGTTATATTGGTAGATGTGTATACATTGGAGTGGTATTGGTATAGGTATAAAATACCGTATTACGTATATAGAGTATTCTGATATGTGTTTCGAGCCTCACTCAAGCTTGAGTGGGTATAATCTAAGTATATTGTTATGTATGTCTGTAGTTTGCATATAGCAATGTTTGATGTATGTATAGTGATAGGAGTGTTTGTGCCTGGTTGTGTTACACACATGATTGTGGGTCGCTATACCAGTATATTGTTATAGGTGTTGGTTTTGTGGTATAGTTATTTACTAAGGACTTGCCTGTGTGAACGTATGTGTGCTAGCTAAACTAGGTGTGTAGATGTGCTAAGTATATGGTGGTATGATTGGTATATATGAATGAAATGTTAGCGTGTGTGGGTGTGCACCATGCACGGGTAAGTATGTGCCTAGTTATAAATTTTGGGGACTATGATATGTGTGACGTGTCGTGAGTATAGTTATAGGGCCGGATGTGATGTGAAGTTATGGTGAAATATTTGCATACATTTGAATGACTATATATTGTGAAATTATAGTAGTGGTGAATGTATATTAGATATAGTAAATCTTGTTTTAATAATGGTATGGTGTGACTGCAGGTGTTGATTTGCTTGGTATTGGATGTATACTAGGAAATATTAGGGAGTAGTATACCCATGTTTGTTTGGTGCATTGGTAGCTATCTATACGTAGATCAATGATTGTATTGGCTAGTGTGAGACTAATCTTATGTGAGCATCTGAACTATTGTTTGTGCTAGGTTAGTAATAGTTATATAAGGGATGTATGCATATATATATGATTGAAATTTGTGCAAGAATGAATATATATACATGTTAGCAGAATTACTGTTTGACTACCTAGTGTAGGAATAAGCATTTGTAATGACTATATCTGGTTGAATTATAGTGTGATGTGATCGGGATAGCTACTGGTCTGGCTAGAGTTATATTTATAGTTAGAAAGTCCGAGGACGGACTTTATTCTAAGGTGGGGAGGATGTAACGGTCGCTTTCCGATCGTACTTTGTTCGTGCACGTGCTTTTGACCGTGCACGTACTTATTTTACACTTTGTTTATTTGTGAACACTTTGGTGTGATATGTCGTTGTGAACGTCTCTGAGAGTATTAAATTATGGCACTAATTTGGAACGACATTTCACGGGTCGTTCTCCCACGATTTGATCTTATTCGAAGAGACGTCACGGTTATCACTTTTGACGTGAGGCGTTTCTATTTTTAGTTTTGTCCATCGATGTCGAAATTGAGAACCGTCTTCTTAGTTTTCTTTCTTTCGTCGTCACGATCATCCCAATATTTATTTTACTATTTATGGATTTCATTTGGCCTATTTTACATTTTTGGCCAAGTTTTAAATATTTTTAAATACCAAGTTTTAAAGTATTTTCGACCCAATATAATTTCTATTAGATTATAACTCTTCAAAATATTTTTGACCCAAATCCTAGCCCCTTGGTCGCACCCCTATAGCTAGAGATATAGTGTGGGTGATATTTTGGGTTTAAAATGGATTAAAAAGTAATTTTAATTCAAATTAAACCCTAGACTTGGTCAAACCCATCTACACTATATATAGGAGGCTTAGGATACCCTATTTTCCCAAGAAATCAACCCTAGCCGCTCCCACAACTCAAATTCCCACTTGTGACGTTCGTCGCAACCGCTCCCCCGCAGCCGCCCGTGCCCGACCGAGAGCTCCTCTCGGTCTGACCGAGAGCTCTCGCCCACACCGCCGCTCCACCCGCACGTTGTAACTAGCAACGTTGCAACGTGCAGCGCCCCGCACCGACCGAAAACTCCTCTCGGTCTGACCGAGAGCATCGCCCGCATCCCGCTCCGCTCCGCACCGCAGCGCTCTGCTGCAGCAGCCCGCTTTGCAAGCCCCGCATCCGCCCGCTACGACCGACCCGTTCTCCCGCATCGCCCGCTCCCCCGCTTCGTTGCAACCCCAGTTTGCTGCAGCCCGCATCCGCAAGCGTCCGACCGATGAAATCCCTCGTACCGACCCGCGGTGACCAAGAGCCCCCGCTCTGCACCGCATCCCCGCTCGTTGCAACCCCCGCCCGCTGTGTCCGATCGAGAGATTTTCTCGCAGCGGCCCGTGTCTGACCGAGCGACGTTCGTCGCAACGTCTCAACTCTCGTACCGCTTGCCACCGTGGGCCCTCCAAGTTCTCCTGAGGTGTTGTGGGTCCCCCATTGGCCCCTAGCACTACTGTGGGTCCCACCTAGGTGTCTCCTCTTCGTGGATTTGCCGTTTACGACGTTGCGATACGTCGTTGCCCGTCGTCGCACGTTCTAGCTTTGGAATCTTGGTTCGTTGTTCTGGTTGCTGCCCAGACTATTCGAGCAAGGAAGCTAATCTGGAATTTGGACTTGGAGCGCGTTCTTATATTCCAACCCCTGGCGTCGCTACCCGACACCAGTGTAGCTTCCGCGTCGTGTTGAGGTAACGATCTGCACCCTTAGGACCCCAACCTATTGCCTGTTAATCAAGACTAAAATTGACGTTTTTAAATTGTTTTAAATTTACTAATCAAGATTAATAATATGGGACTGTAGGCCGGTGGACTTGTGCACGAAGGTTATTTGTGACTTTGGACTCTTTTTGGACGGTGTTTCTCAGACATTTGACTTGCAGGCAAGTGAAACTTGCCAACTTTTGCTTACGGCCATGTTTTAGGCCACTTCCTTGTCTTTAGCGTAAAAGAGACTAGACAGTGAAATGGTAGCTGTCTAGACGCAACTTTAAGATCTAGCTTGACAACAAAGCTAGATCTGTCACCCTGCCATGTCATTCATGCATTGTTATCTGTCACGTTTAAATTCCTTGTCTGTACGCACTTAAACTGTTATCTGCCATGCATTGCATCTTACATGTCATCCAAGTTGAATGTTGCATTCGTAGCACACGCTACAAAATACTTGTACTTCCTTGTTCAGGCTAGGTGCACCCCTATGCCATATTGAAAAACACTTCCTGGCTCGTGATCCAGAAGCGAGCATTCCGTGTTCGGGGGTAAGGCCCTGGCTCGATACACGTGGAGGGGTAGGGATAAGCGATCACTTGAGCTTAGGAGTTGGCCCGATCATCCACTCTAGCCAAAAGGCGTAATCTCTGTGCACGACATGCTTACTAGACTTGTCCTTGTGTTTGTTCTTGCAAAACTTGACATCCATGCCATGATTTAAATGCCAATTGCCATGCCATGCTCATACTTTACTTTACTAGTTGCACACATGCTATATCTACCATGTCATTGCATCATGCTAGAACTGCTAGGTTGTTTACTTTTACTTTCAGTTTCCTTGCACAAGTATCTTGTAGACTTGTTGACATGTGCCCCTTGCTCTTTTGGGTGTCACATGTTAGACCCTGAGCCAGAGACCGTTGCTGCGTACGTGGTATTTGCTGACGCTGAGCCTGAGCCCATGTCTGTCCGGAGGAGTTCGTGGTTACCGGTGACCATTCTTAGCGACCTTGCTGAGCTTTCTTTTTGTTTTAGGATTGCTGTTAGATGTCGGTGCGTGACACCTTTACTTTGTACTTTGTACTTTTGTTGGCCATGTTTGTTGGCCATGTTTGGGTTAGTGCGGGTTAGAATCGGTACAACCCAATTAGTGCGGGTCGGAACCGCTACAAAGTCCACCCAAATTACTTGAGTCCTCATAAAATAAAATTTCGTTCTCTCAGGTCACACCGAGTTCCCAAATTTGCAGCCTTTGCCTTCCTCTAAAAATTTTAGGGCTTAAAAAATTCCTTTGGGCATCGACGATTTTTTGTCCGACAACCAACGGCTATGCACGGACGTTCGCTGGGTCTTTGCAACGTCTTCATTCTCAGTTTGATTCTTGTTTGATCATCGGTACAGTTTGCACGGATCGT